>JAAGVU020000045.1:15764787-15844518 GCA_011763525.2 Mormyrus iriodes | reverse complement strand
GGCTCTGCTCTTCTGTCCTCGCCGCGCCTTTTTCGTTTTTTCTAACCCAATCTGGTGGGCGGGCGGCGGGGAGGGGGGGGGGGGGGGGGGGGGGGCTGAGCATGAGGCAGCAGCAGGTTAGGAAACATCCTTTACCATAAAGGCACGAATGGTGTGGTGGAGTGCAGGAGAGATAACTGCTTAAGCCGTCTCAAAGGGAAATCTGTTCCAGGCGTATAAGCATAGGCTCCTTGGTCCGCTGCCATGGCGCTCATCCTGCTCCTTTGTCTTACCTCCCTTGACTTCTCCATGAACTCCCTCCATTTCACACGACTAGTGTTCTGCTCCCCTCCTGCCTCCCTCTTTCCTGCCGTCTGTCCTGCTCCCCTTCCCACCTACCTCCCTCTCGCGCCATCTCGCCCACTCCCCTTCCCACCTCCCTCCCTTTCCATCCATTTCCTCTGCTCCCCTGCTCGCCTCCCTCCTCGTTGCTCCAGCCTCCTTCCGCCTCTAAGTGCCTCCGCCTTGTCACCTGCTTTGCCCTCCTTTGTACCTCTCTCTTATTCTCCTCCTATAATTTCGTCTCCTCTCATCCCGGGCTTTGTTCTTCCGACCATCACACCTCAAGGACGAAACGACAACTACTCAAAGCCTGCCCCCCGGCATGATACCCATAATAAAGGTCCACGCATAAAGGAGCTGGGGGGCGTTGCGGCACAATGGGGGGGCACAGGAGACAGCGGCCTTTTCATGGCACCAGTGATGACACATGCCGTCTCTTTGTTTCTCGCGGGAGGGACCTGGCGAGTGAGAGAATAGGTGAGTGAGAGTGACTGAGAGTGACGGGCTGTGCGTCACACGCGTGGGGCCAGAACTGAGAGATGGAGAAACCCAAGAAATAGCTCTGGAGGAGGGGAGGACACGGCTTTGACACTGAAGAGGAGAAATGAAAAAAAGCAAACAGACAGCCCTTGTTTTGGGGTGCAGCATTTAAATCTCGGCTGCTCAATGCAGCGGAGCCGTTCCTGTGGAAATTGGGTATCTCTAATGCTAGCTAAGCTCTTAAGCTGCTCAGCGCTGAGCCTTTGTTACCTTGTTTTACTGTTTTTTTGTCTCCTTGTTTCTTTTTCCTCTCAAGCAGGGTCTGGGGCAACATGAAACAGAGACACAAGGCCCCCAGCCCAGGATCTGCTTTGACGGAACTGCTAACTGAAGGCACAGGGCGAGGGGGCGCAGAGGAAAAACTCTGTAAACTCCCCCCCACGCCCTCTTCTTCAGGGAGACAACAACGCCATGGTGGAGGAGAGGGGAGGAAGAGTGAGAGACAGACGGGGAGAGGAGCAGGAGGAGAGGAAGCCTTCGAGTTCAGAGACATGAGACCCATCACTTCATTCTAACAACATCAAAGCACACAGAAAAAGGAGTGGGATGGAGAATATCAGGGGATTTGCGGCCGTGTAGACAGGCGGCCTTTGGATGCTAAGGCTCCAGAGGCTAGTGGAGGTGGCTGGCATTTCGAGCCGAGCTCCTCTCAGCAGCAACAGTGTAGTGACGGCGTACCGCGGAGGCCGAGCAGCAGTGGCCCTAACTGGCCCGTGCCTGGCATTCGGAGGTGCGGGGTGCACTGCTAAAGCAGCATGTAGACAGACTCTGCTCAGCCCGAGTAGGAGAATCGGAACAAAAGCTTGCACTAGCAACGAAAACCCAGAGAAGGAGTCGCTGAGGAGCAGGTGTGCTACGTGCAAGACTTTCTGTAACTGATTCTTTATAAATGTCAGTCTCCTGCACGGTTAGTTATACTTTCCTGTGCTGTTGCCATAACAAGCAAGCTAGTAACACACCAGACTAAAGAAGCTACGTCTGTGTCTGAGCAGTGCTATGGGGGCTAGTTAGTGTCTCTCTCACCAGCTCCGACTGGGATCCAGTTCAGGAGGAGGCTGGATTATTTTGGTTTGTCATCAGCGCAGCAATTAGAGCTGCCAAAAGTTATTACACCCAGGGCTGAGCTGACGGTCTGCTTGCCGGCTTTACCATGTCTAGGGGTCTCAGAGGACCGTGTTCGAAAACACTGGTCTATGGTATGTGTCTATGCATCGTCCCATTTCTTACCACAACACGGGTACAGCGTCCAACCCTCAGTGTGGCAGCAGGTCTGCGATGCATCCCAGCTAGCACCAGTGCAGAGCCTAACAGACGTGACATCTAAACCGTATGCCCAGATAACGTGCTACATGTGTGGCGTGCATCAACCTCGACATGCATGTCCCCGTACTTAACATGGACAGTGTTTCAGTGAGCTTACTGCTCACTCCAGATGATTGATTCACCTCATGCCTAACAAGACACCTGATGAGATGGCACTCAACTGAAATATCTTCTGTAAAAACATGAAAAATGTAATCTGTGTGTTTTCTTTGGGTTTGTGCTTGTTAATAAATAAAACAAATTGTTGACAGGTGCCCAATAAGGCCAGTGTGACTACTGGAATTCAAAATCCCTATTAGTTCTTATCAAGAGGCACAAACCTTGAGGTCACGAGCTGAGATTCCCATCGGGGGGCGGGGGGGGGCGGCAAGGGCACTAGGTTGTCGACGAGGCTGCCCCCATCAGCGAATAACACTGATCATTTTTAGCAGAGATCCAGAAGACGAGTGTAATACGGAGTCAGGATGTTCTTCCTCACAGCAGCAGCTGTTTGATTTTCCAAATAATCACATGCAGCCACCTCCTGCTTATTTAACCCTAATCCTAACCCTAACCCTAACCTAACCCTAAATCTAACCCTGCTTATTTATCTCTAACCCTAACACTAACCCTCCTGCTTATTTACCTGGTTCCCATCACATTTTTTGAGCATCTTCTCCAAGCAAGAGGCGCCTTCTGAGCTGATTTATGTGTCACTCAGCTGCCGTGTCATCCTTGGGCCAAAGCCGCACGGCTCTCCGTTCTGGATCACTACCAAGAGGCGCAATTACGAAGTGGGAGGGGCTGCGGGGCTGGGAGACCTTGACCGTAGATTTCAGCTAGCAGTGGGTGTTAGGGTGGAGTAGGACGAGAACAAGCCTCCTGGTGATTAACGAAGAGGACAGTTGTACTCATGGTGGGCTTCTACACTTACAAAAAAGCAGGGTAAACCAGTACTTTAAGCAATTAGGGGGAGGTGGTGGTGGTGGAGAATTAAGAGTCTAGGTCAAGGCCTCAACAGTGACATCACACTGCTGGCTGTGGGATTTTAACCAACGTCCTCCTGAATACAGGCACAGAGTCCTAACCTGCTGAGACATACACTGTCCCCCTTTCAGCAGACCTCTGGTGATTCCTAATATTTTTCAATTTTATGTTTACTTTTCTGATCAAAGGATCGTCACAGAAAGACAGCCAGAAAGACGGCAAGCTTAGACCTGGAGCTACAATTAACAGAAAACAACAGGGTAATGGCCAGGCTGCCGAATCAAAGGCAAGCAGATGCGAAACAGTATCACTGCTGAGCGACACCTAATCCAGGCCAAATCATTAGCTTGTTCAAACCATCGGCAGAACTTTGCGGCTTAATTCAACTCCAGTAAATGGTGAAGACGGCTGCTTTGTGATGATCTGATACAACAGAAACTAAAATGAGAACAACTGAATCATGCTGAACCTTTCAGGCATGAGAAGAACGACCCTGAAACAGAACATAGCAATCAGACAGCGGAAATCTGCATCCATCCCACCTGTGAAGCTTGTAATAAGTTTTCTGCCCTCTCTTGTTTCTCCTGCACCTTGTAGTTTGCCTGCGCCTCTGCTTTCTCACGGGGAATCTCATCCATGCCTATGGACTGTGTGTGTCAGGTCTCAGCCATGACCCCATGGCCGTCTCCAATCCCTCTCCTGTCGCTCTCGCTTTCACCCGCGGGATGAGATTACCCGCTCAGGGGCGTTGGGATGCACACCGGCATTGTTCCATGTCTTTCCTCCCAGCCTCCGCAGACAGGACGTATCCCTCTTCCAGACAAGCAGTGAGGAGCTGGCCTGTGGTGGACCAGCAGCAACTCCAACACATTAGCCTCCATCTCCGTCTCCGCCTGTAGAACGCAATTTCACATCTTGCTGAACACCAGGGGCAGCCTTCAGCATCTGCTCCAATCCCATGGGTGAGAGGGACATGGATGCTGTCTGGCACCACACACGTGTGTGAGTGTGTGTGCATGTATGCGCTTGTGTATGCAAAGGTGTATTCATGTGTGTATATGTTTGTGCATGTCGATGTATGATTATGTATTCCTCTGCATGTCTGAACGCACGTGTCTATCTACACATTTCAATGTATGCAAATGCCCGTGTCTTGTCATATATACACATACACATTAGGGGTATGTGGCTCAGTGCCTCTGTGCCTGTGAACGGAAGGTCGCTGGTTCGAGCCCAACCTTGGTACGTCTGCGAGTCCTTGAGTAAGGTCCTTAACCCCCAGATCCTTGGGCGCTGCTATGGGTGGCCGCCCTTCATGGCCAGCTTGCTCTCACCTACAGAGAGCAAGATGGGGGAGACGTAAAGAGAATTTCCCCACAGGGATCAATAAAGTGTCAATTATTATTACACAAGTGCATGTACAGCAGCATGCATGTTTCTTTCTATGTGGTTGGTGTGTTTTTCATGACATGAACAGCCAAATGAAAGTAGACAAAGGGATAGAGACAGACCCAGGGACACGCAGAGTAAGAGAGAAACAGACAGACAAACACACAAACGGAGACAGATAGACAGATACACACACAAACAGAGAGACAGAAAGACAGACACACAAAAGCACAGAGACACAGACAGACAGACACACAAACACAGACAGACAGACAGACAGACAAACACAGAGACACAGACAGACACACACACAAACACAGACAGACAGACAGCGCAACAGCGCCTCACGCCGTCTCATTAACACCACGTCAGACAGAGTACACAGAGCAGCAGAGTGTCCATTACAGGAATGAATGCTAAGCCAGTGCAGCCCCTGACTACAAACAAGGAAGGGCCGGGCAGTGTAGGCTCACGCCGGATCAGGGCTGAGCTGCTGATAAAGGACCTTCTCCTCCAGCGTGACTCATAATCAGGAATCAGCTTTAAGAGCGACGAGTCGCACGTCCCCAAGTCCCCACGTCCCCCATTCGGGAATCCAGCGGTATTCCTTTATTTCATGTTTATTCTTTCCGGCGTTTGAGCGCGACGTTGGTCTGATGCCTTGTTATATTACGGCGCCTGGTTTCGGCGATAGCGGAGACTCGCTAATAACGCGGGAGAGTCGCCGAGAGACAGACAGAGAGACGGTAACGCGGGAGCCGCTAATTCCCCGCAGCTAGGAGCTGAACCTGAACACGACTCACATGTAGGCCTATAGCCTGAATCCCAGAGAGACTCCTCTCATCTCCTGGAAAAGACATGAGGAGCGGGGGCCGCAGCCTGAGGGCCCAGGGCGGGGAGCGATCTGCAGCACCACGCTCCCCCCCCGTCTCGTATCTTGGCTGTGACAAGCTGGGGATGGGAATGAGACGAAGTGAAGGAGGAGAGGGGCGATCTCCCATCAGCCTCCGCTTACAGCTCTTTGCCGCACCTCCCCCAGGAGCAGCCCGAGAGAAAAACAGGCGTTTCAAACAAACACAAAGTTTTGCAGCAGCCCTCTCTGACACCCCGCATCCCCAGCGATGGTAGAGTCCAGCCCCCAGTATGTCACTCCCCAGTACTCCCCAACTCCAGTGATGGTACAGTCCAGGCCTCAGTGTGTTATTCCCCAACATCCCCCCCCCCCCATTTCCAACAATGGTAGAGAGTCCAGCCCTCAGCGTCACTCCCCCCCCCCCCCACCCCCAACAAACAAACTAATGAATCAGATGACTCAGTTAGATTATTTATCTAAAACTATTCATGTGGCTGTTAGTTAGAAAAGTTGTATGAACAAAATATTTCCATTTGCCAGCTCTGGAGTTGTTGACTGAGATATGTAGCTATCTGAAGTCATCCTGCTTACTGGGGAGGCTGAAAAGTTCTCAAAATTATGGAATGAAAGAAAAAAACAAATGATGCTTTGTTTGCCCAAGTACATTGGAACGCTTCTTTTCACATATCCCACCATGCACTCCTTTCAGACATATATACACAGACAGTGCTGAGTGATGCTTGGGGTCTGAGCACAGAGGCAGCCATTTATCTGCAGCCCCTGGAGCATATCAGGCGGTTGAAAGCCCAGCAGACAAGTGACTATTCTGCCAAGGATGGGGTTTGAACCAGCAACCTTATGATGACAGGCACAGAGGCCGAACCTGCTAGGCTGTACAGTGCACCATGTAGAGCAGAGAGTTACTGGCTAACGCCTGACCCCCACGCTCCAGCGCTGTCGGCACAACCTACTGTCTACATAAATGGAGTGATTCAGCATGACCATGTCACTGCCTTCCGGTGATCTGAGAGGGGGCACTGCAGTCACATATAGAGATGCCTGCATTTCACATGCAGTAGCCAGTGCCAACCACCAGGTGCCAACTGGTGCAGCCATCACAGAGCCCCCTGCACTGACCGTGGCGTGACCGCGTGTGCCCACCCCGCCGCAACAGCTACAGCCACTAAAATGCTTTGGGGAAAGGGACGCGTGACTGAGCTGCTGAGACGTCTCCACAATGGAGAAGAAAGGGAGAGAACATCAGACATAAAGAAAGTTGGGGCCTTTGAAGAAAGAGACCTGAAAACCTTCAGAAGATACCGGGAGCGCTTGGATTAGTCATACAGATTAATGCATAGTTGTAGGTCCTGCTTGTCCTCCATGACGGGGGAGAAGGAACAACTCAGTAAAGCATGCGGCTATTTTATAATTAGCTGACAAAACTGACGGCGATCCCTCGCAGTGACGGGGCATTAGATTAAACCGCACTCCTTATTTAAGGTCCAGTGCTCACTGAGCGCGCCCAGTCCCCCGGGCCGGACCCCAGCCCACCGGCACTCTAATTGGTCATTAGACCAGTGGCCTCCTTGTGGGACGCCTCGGCTAATGAGAGTCTCCCCTCAGAGCTGGCTTCTCCCGTCCAACCGGCGAGGTCAGGGTGAATGGCTTAGGGGTGGCTCTGGGAGGCCAAGCAAGCATTTCAGGTTCAACAGAGGTGAAGATGTGAACTGGTCCCAGTAGGGAATCCATTGAGGAATGTTCAGAGCCACCATAACTGCATATAGCAGCATTATCATATCACCATCATCACCATCGCGATCATCATCACCATCTTCACTATCACCATCACCATCATCACCATCGCGATCATCATCACCATCACATCATCACCATCGCGATCATCATCACCATCTTCACTATCACCATCATCTTCACCACCATCATCACCATCATCAGCATCATCACTGTTTGCAGAGAGTGTGTGTTTGTGCCAGTTCTACATTTTCGGATTGAAAATAGGGTATAAACCGCAGTGACTGTAGCCCTGTATGCGTGAGATGCTTGTGTGTACATTCTCTGCACACTGCACACTTCAGACTTATCACCACATTATATGAAAACTGCCGTTTTCAAACACCGTCAAAATATACTTCTTGTTTATAAATTATGTTGCCTTTTTAAAATTCATCCTACACACTCATTTACAGAATTTACTGCTTTGTGGAACCATGATAAGTACATTGAGTGGGTGAATTCATAAAAAAATGAACAGGGTATTGAAATGGCGGGTGAACTCACTTCAAAGCATGCATGCACACACACGCACACACACGCTCAAAAACACAAAAAAATGCATGCATACACCTGCAAAAACACACACATAAACACAAGCAAGCATCTCATGCATACAGTTTATACCCTATTTTCAATCAGTAAATTTAGAACTGGGACAAACACACACTCTCTGCAAACATTTCCTGGGAGATTCAGAGCAATTTGAGATTATCCTTGATCCGCAGCCTCCCTCCCCCCCTTAAACCACCAAACCCCATCCCATCCCCCGTTCACTTCTTTACTCTCTAAACCAGAAATGGGATTTGCGATTCCCAGGTTCACAGACAGGACACGCACCCAGCTGCCACTGCAAGTTTCCTCACTAGTCTTTTTCATCTCGGTTCCTAACTTTGAGCCATGCGTATTGTCAGGACACACTCACACTCACGCATACAAATGCTAATGGCTCTTGTGTAGCAGTGTAGATAATTATTTTGTTGTTATCTGTGATCTCTGACAATACGGATCTAGGTCCTGCCTTTTTTTCTGCCTTGTGGCGGCTAATTACCATCCCGCTGTGTTATTAATAAAGTTTTGTCAGAGTCTGCCCTGCTAGCAGGCCCTCTCAGATCAAAGGCACAGATGCCTGCCTGTCGGAGAGCACGTACCCTGACAGACGGACCGCATGGGCACCCCCCACCCCCTCAACTCGCACAGAGACTGATGCGAGCCAACCCCCCCACAGGAATCCAAGGCTCACTCCCAGCCTCCGCACTGTCGTAAGGACGCAGCGCTGTCAAGGTCTATGGAGTGTGCGTCAGAAGTTGAGATGTCACGCCACCTTGGAGGTGATGGTCCCCCTCCTCCCCACGCTCTGGATAGGCAGCGGAGGGATGCAGTGGCAGTTAGGCCAGACATAGAGATGCCTTTCAATCAGCAGCTGATTCACACCTGGAGCAGCAGATGGAAATGACCTCCCGACTCGGCCATGTTCTCCGAGAAGGCAGGAAGAGCAGGCAGCGGACGGCCTGTGGGAGCAAAGGCCCCAGCTCAAGCTGCTCCAAGCGGGAGTGAGGGCCCCGGCACAAGCTGCTCCAAGCGGGAGCGAGGGCCCCGACACGGCACAGGCTGCTCCGAGCGGGAGCGAGGGCCCCGGCACAAGCTGCTCCGAGCGGGAGCGAGGGCCCCAGCACAGGCTGCTCCGAGTGGGAGCGAGGGCCCCGGTACAAGTTGCTCCGAGCGGGAGCGAGGGCCCCAGCACAAGCTGCTCTGAGTGCGAGCAAGGGCCCCGGTACATGCTGCCCTGAGCAGGACAGCGGCCTGCCGTCTCCTGACACCAGCACCCCCACCATGCCAGGGGTCTGTCTGCCTCTCCTCTGAACCACCATGTTCCTAACTTCAGACCGCAAACTGACTGAGTGGAAGGCAGGTCTGACACCCAGGAGGGCTGGGGCTCTGTTGGAGGTCAGAGGAGATCACGGGAGGCTCTGTTGGAGGTCAGAGGAGATCACGGGAGGCTCTGGCATGATCATTCATGCTTTGTTAATATTGTTTCAGAGGGGGCGGGGAACACAGAAACTTCCGTCGCTGCCCAGCGTCACAGGGAAGAATCACACCTCATTTAGAGGGGCCTTCAGGCGTGTCGTGTGCAGTAACACAATTGTTTAGAGGGGTGGGCTGGTGGTGAGGGGGGGGTCCTGTTAATTTTGTGCCAGTATTGTCAGCTCGGAAAATCCTCCGAGGACCGTGACCGAAAGCACACGCTCCCACCATGCCACACATTTAATTCAATATCTTGTTTGCTCAGATCAATGGGGGTGGGGGAATGATGATCTTGCCCCCCCCCCACTCCCCCACCTTGCTCGTCCGTGTCATCACAGAGAGAAGTGTAATTCATGACTGTACGTGTTTATGCGTGATTCAATTATGCAAGCTGAGCACTCAGTGGCTTTCAATCTGTCTGCCCCGGTAAGGTTGGCGGTATGTGTGTGTGTGTGTGTGTGTGTGTGTGTATGTGTGTGTATGTGTGTGTGTGTGTGTGTTTGTGTGAACGCGTAAGAGAGAGAGTGAGACAGTTTTATGGGGGGGGGCATTGTGATTCTCAGGGAAGGAGAAAAGGACAAGTGGTGAGTTGATTTACCTCTGAAGCCGCAGTACAACAAAAGACAGCTTCGGTTCATTGGGAGACAAAACCAAAGTGAGCAGGCATGAGTGCCACTCACCGCTAATGCCATAGATGGCGCAGTGTTTAAAGAGCTGTGCATGTGATCAGAACATTTTTGGTTTAAATGAAAAGATGTTTCATTTGGAACAATCCTTTTAGCATATCGTATCACATACTCCTTTGACAAACACACGGACAGCTGAACGGGAAGCTTGGAGCCCAAGCACAGAATCAGCCATTAGCCTGGTATGTTTCAGGCCTTACTCAAGGGCCCAGTGATGCTGTGGAGGCTGGGGCCTGAACCAGTAACCTTCTGGTGAGGAGCACAGAGGTCTAACGCGCTGAGCCACTCAGCATCCCCAACCACAGGCGTAACTGTTGTCTCCCTAATGTCTTATTATTTTCAGAAATGTTTCCAATAAATCTGCAGATTGTTCAAACTGTATTTGTGTAGCAGACAAATAGTGCAATACTGTAACCCAACACATCAGGAAACATCACTGTAACCAAAAGTCAGCAGGTTCGACATTCACAGGAGGGCCGAACCTTTAAAAGTGTGGTTTATTTGAATTACTTAAATAAAATACAGTCATTTAAAAAACATTTTAAAAGTGCTATTGATGAGGAAGTAACTGTCTGCCCAAAGGCTTGCAAGGTCAGATTGTATTTTATTCCTGAAAAGGTAATTATCCTGATTTGGTGTATTAAAAGCATGGCCCTATACCGGATAAGGGGATATGAAAGATGGATGGATGGATGGATGGAGTTGCACCATGAGTATAACATGTACACATTCAGACGCTGCCAAATCTGACGCGTGTACGTCATGATTTGCTTGTTTGCTTTACACAGCATTTACACACAAAATCCCAAAGTAAGCATCCCATTTGGTGTCCCCCCCCACTACTGTAAATTCACAACTCCAAAACAATATGGACACGCATAATCCATTCCCCCCCTCCGCAGCCAACAAGCCCCCTCCAGGCCAATCTCCTGACACAAGAAAACTCGCCGGCCTGGGGGGGGTAACTCACTGGGATGGGGGGGGTAACTCACCAGGTTAGGAGGTAACTCGTCAGGCTGGGGGGGTAATTTGCCAGGCTGGGGGAACTCGCCTGGCTAAGGGGTGTAACTCGCAGGGCTGGGCTGGGGTAACTCGCCGGGCTGGGAGGTTAACTTGTTGGACCTGGGGGGTAACTCGCTGGGCTGGGGGGTTAACTTGTTGGACCTGGGGGGTAACTCGCCGGGCTGGGGGGTTAACTTGTTGGACCTGGGGGGTAACTCGTCGGGCTGGGGGGTTAACTTGTTGGACCTGGGGGGTAACTTGCTGGGCTGCATCACTAGCTTTATTGCCCTTTCCTTCATTTTACAGCTGATGGCCGCCATCATGGCAGCGATACGGCAGGCTCCACACCCAGGGAGCAGCTGTCACCCGCCCTAAAAGCAGGCTTCAGACGTCAGCGGACGCGTGGCAGAGCTGAGCCAACAAGTGGCAGTATGGCAGGGGACCGGCTGTTTTTTGAAAGCCTGCTCATTCGTGGCCCGAGGACGGGCATTGCTATTGGACCCTTGAAGTACATACTTATTCCAGCCTTAGAGAAAATATCTAGCTGGGTAAAGGACAACATCATTAAAAGGAACATCTTTCCATAGAATCACTTCTTAACATTCAGTGGCCGTCGATGGTAACCTCCACAAAGTCACTTCCTCCTAAAATGACAGGCATGCAGTGAAGCCGGGGCAGCACGTTAGCACGGAGCCGCGCCTGCTCTCCTGTGATTGGCTGCTGTGGCAGCCTGCTGCGTTTATGCGAGTCCCCGTCTGTGTCCGCCTGGCACCCTCTCCGGGGGACATCCGTAACGAAGCTCCGTCACAAGGCGGAGATGCCTGGGACTGAGCACCGCCTGCCGTTTAGTGGATCACACGCACACACGCATGCTCCAGTTTGTAAAACCACTTCCCCAGTGCCCTTTCCAAGTCTCTCCTTTTTATAAATTAGAGGATTTACTGATATTTCTTTGGGATTTAATAGAAAGTAAAAAAAAAGTGCTTGGGTGTGAACATATAGTGTCTCTTAGGTGGATGTCTGTATAAATGTGTATATCTGTGTGTACGGCGAGGGCTATATGTGCATCCATTTGCATTTGTGTGTGTGTGTGTGTGTGTGTGTGTGTGTGTGTGTGTGTGTGAGAGAGATTCTCACGCTCAGCCATGTGAGGCCACGGGTGTGTTGCTGGATCACTCCAGTGTGCCCGTAATTAGCGAGAGTGACTGAGAGAGCTCAAGGTCAGAGGGTGCAACGCGGCCAGCTCACCATACCCCGCCATCAGCCGCCGCCCGCTGGCCCATCGTCGTGCATAAATCACAGGCAGCCGCAGCAGCGCTGTCTGACCGCCCAGAGACGGGTCGCCATGCACTCATTAAAACCGGGGCCCTGTCTGTCCAGTGCCGTGGCAGTAACTTCTCAAGGGCAAGGCATTTAGACATCGACACCCCAATGGCAGTCACACGGCAAGGAGGAGACCAGCTTTCCTCAGATTGACAAATGGGGGCGGAGGGCGAGAACCTCATGTGCGATATGGGACGCCTCCCCCCCACCCCTCCCCCACCCCCGCCTGGATGGGCTCAATAACACGCTCGCTGAGAACAAATCCATCCTTCATGGCCGTCTGTCCACACTGACATGACTGATGATCGCGCATCGGTCATTTTACCGCCGTACCTGACAAGTGCCCGTGTCCGAGGCCCACTTTCCCCTTCACACGTTTGCTGCCCATTGTTCCGGTTCCCTCTTTCCGTAAGAAATGCTCACCGCCGTCCACGCCGATCTGGTCCCACTGCCCCCCAAGGGAGCCGCAATCAGGCTGGGCTGCGTAATTAACTCCAGGATGAGCTCCTGCAATCACCCAGAGTGGGCCTGCACGCATTTTTGTCCTCTTCACCACAGCAGCAGCAAAATTCAAAGAATCCAGTTTCTAATCACCAAAGGTAGCGGCGCGCTGTGCAGCAGACAGGCCGCATATCAAGGCAAGGTATTCCTAAGGTGGCTTTATTAAAGAACTGAACTTCTCAGGCTTGAACAAAGGGCAGTGCACCTCCTCCCGTTTTGGTGTGTGTGGGTTATGTATATATTACATTATGGGAACCAATTCATTTTTTCATTTTTTCAGTCTCCAAAAGGGGAAACCCAGTTTTATAATATGGGTTATTGTAGGTTATTTTCCCCCACAAAGATATGAATATAAATGTGTGTGTGTGTGAGGTACTTACCACAGGACTGGCTCTGAAGACCGCCCCAGTGTTCAGGGAGGGGTGCCCTCCTGCAGCAGCCCGCAGTGGGACGAGCCTCATACAGTGAGAGCTGGAGGTCCGAGGAAATAAAGAGAAACGAAGAGGAACACGCAGACCTCAACTGCACAAGATACAATAAAACCACACACAGCATTCAGCTACAAATGAAGACAGACCCACTTGCAACACACGTACCCTCATGGGCGTAAGTTACGGCCTTCTCCTCTGGCCTGGAGTCTATCCAACGGAGCGCAAGGGGCACCATGGACGGGATGCCAGTCCGCCACAGGACACACACCCTACAGGCAGCTCTGAGTAGCCTTCACTAACACACCTTTGGGCTGCAGGAAAGCCACGTGAGGCAGTGAGAACATGCAAATGCTACGAACAGGAAGCAGAGGCAGGATCCGCACCCCGACCGGGAAAGCATGAGGCGACACTGCCGCTCACTGAGCCGCATTCCGTCCACAAATTCCCACACCCCGAAATTCCCACAGTCTTCTTCCCTGCCTCTCCCAGTGTTGCTCCATCTGCACTGTGTTTAGCTGGCATCGCTTGCTGTGTTGGGGTTAGTTACAGACTTACGTTTTGATGGTCTCCTGCTTCATGTTTGCTCTGCCATGTTAAAAGTGTCACGTGGCTCAGTGGGCTAAATCTTTGTGCCTGTAATCGGAAGGCTGCCAGATCGAGCCCAGCCTTGGCACATTGGCAGGTCCTTGAGCGAGGCCCTTAACCCCCAGCTCTGTGGGTGGCTGCCCCTTGTGGCCAGCTCGCTCTCACCTACTGAAAGCAAGTAGGGGGAGGTATAAAGAGAATTTCCCCACGGGGGTCAATAAAGTAGCTAAGTATTACAACATTTAGCATACTGCCAGATGCTAATAGACGTGGAATCTCATATCTTCTCCCTGCTCAGGTGGGCAGCTCAGCCCCATGACCCATCGCCCATCGCTGGGCTACTTCCGCTGTCTGCGCTCGGCAGCCACATGATACCGGTCATCAGCCACCCACGGCAGCTAATGGCCACTTTCCATAAACTGTCCTGTAGACGCCAGGGCTTAACAATGGTGACGGCATTGGCTAGTGTGAGAAAGGACCATCTGCATGAACATCCAACATGAGAGCAGCGCACTGCCAAGGCACATTTTATTCCTTTGTTCTGTCCTTCAATTAAAGCCGTGTAATAAGACGTCCCCCACATCCCGCCTCCCCCCGGCCCCATTCACATATTAAACTGCAGATACCTGAACCTTGGCCTGTACTAACTCCACCCAGCCGTTTGACCTTTGAAGGTCGTCCTTCAGATTCTTGCCTTCACGCCGGCCGCACGTCTGGCTTGCCGTCGGCTCTGCTAAGTAAAATAAGTGCAAATGTAAAAGGTTCGTCTCTTGCGATGTTCAGGTTCAGTCACCATCACACTCAGTAAAGTCGTCCTGCAGAAAACTCAACTGTAAACTCAGCTCAACCTTTTCTCTTCTCCATTCTGTGGTTCACATGCACACAAAACTGTGCAGAAATGCAGATATAAAACCACGTTTTCAGTTTGACACTGCAAAAAATATATATTGTCTAAAAAAATACGCGTTATCAAAAACTCCTAAAAATGACAACTCCTGCCATATTACCCAAAGCAAACATCAGCCTGGAGAGGATGAAGCAGGGAAGGGGGTAAACAATAGCCAAGGATATAATGTATGCAGGGGTGACCCAACCAGGCTGGGGGAAGTTTAAAGCACACGGGTGGCGTGGCAGACAGACAAGGAGATGCTACAGGGAGTTGATGGACGGAGATTAAGTCAAGCTGCAGCACTGACAAAAATGTACATCTTCAAAGTCTTCTTTAAGATTTAAAATAGACATGCCTGTGTCAATCCCCCCTCCCCAGCTTTGAAGACATCCTTACCTATATCTTCTGGGTGCGAGTGATACGCTGTGAAGGCATACTGACCCCTGGAGGCAGGGTCATGCCTCCTTCTCGGTGCAGGCAAAACCAATGGTGAAGGACCTGGCACAATGACCAGAAGGAGGCCAGTTCAGGTGTGAGAAATGTTGCCCCGATTCTTTAGAATGATCAGTGCTTTAAATAAGTCATGCAGCTGAATGAAATATTCAGCACTAGTCAGAGTAACATTTACCTTCCAGGTCTGTACAATTTTGACAAAGCTGCCTGTCACATGACTATCAGACCGAGTCCATGCCCCCGCATCTCCCTGGTTTGAAATTTGCAGCAGTATTGGCTATAGATGCAGAACCAGAATTTATCATCAGATACAAACCAGAAACAAATACCAATTTAAGAAAGACACTAAAGAGAGTTTATGGGAGTGAATTCCAACACCTGCAATCTTCACCAAGTTCCAACTCTGCAATACGGCACTTTTTCTTCAGAACGTTAAAGGTCTTCTACAAGTTGGAGCAGCCCCACAGCCCTTGTCACATGTGGTGTCACATGTGTCCCTCTTTCATTTACCAGCAAAAGGCAGGGGTTAAAACAAGAGGAGGAAAGTGAGAAACAGACAAGAAAGAGCCTCGCTGGCAAGAAGTGAGCCTGGGATTCTTAGTCGGGGTCAGATTTCAGGCAGCCATCGCTGCCTCCTGCTCCTCAGCTCCTATTCTGCCTTCCTGAGACCGAAGAGACGACAGGGGCCATTCCCTGGTTATGAATATTTGAGTTCTTTTCTTGTTTACAGGGCCACCTTTGAAGATGGCCTGCTATTCCAGCGTGAACCTTCACCTTTTACCTATTCTTCGTTTATTACTATCTCGCAGTCGTTTCATCACGGCCCCACTCTTCCACACGACAACCTCTGCCTTCCTCCGAAGTGCATTATACTGGCCCACATCTCCATCTGCCTGGAAGACTCCGGAATATCTCGAGGTCCCCAAGGGGTGTGAGATGCATCTAAACATCTTGGGGGAAATTTCATACGTTCATACATTTAAATCAGCAGTAGGCACCTGGGAGTCTGACTGGTTACACCTTGTCATTGTTCTCGCATTATCAGATAATGCACCTTTTTCAAAGGCTTTTCTGAAGCTGGGATTGTTCTGGCATCGTCGCTGGACGTGATGAAGCTGATCACTAGCTAACGCCACCCAGAGACAACAACACGGAAATTATATTGTAACATTGCTAGTAGCTTTCATACTGTCACCAGCTGGGTTTTGTGTCATGCTGTCATGCACAGCAATGACAGAAAAAAATATTAATAGATGACTTGAAGGGTACCCCTGACGACAACGTGAAATGTGCAAACAAATTGCAATGATATTTCATCATTTGCTTCTATCCGCATTGTCTGTGCTACCGGCCATTCAGCTAGACAGCAGCCGTGGCTCCTGGACGGACAGAGGCCGCGTGATTGACTGGCTCCTCACAAGCCTGTGTGTGTGTCGCCGTGAAAAGGAACCAGCAAGCCGCCAGCACCGGTGCCTGGTGTAGTGGCTCTCTGTGTGGAAGACGGATCATCTGCAGATAAAGACACAGATAATGCCACCAGTGTTGATCCGACGCCATTTTTTATGACACTCCGTGGAAGTAAATGTCCAGAATGATAACTAAACAAAGCAAGTTTCTGACCCGTGGAGTCCGGTTTGATGCCACTCAAATGTAGATATTCTGATTCCACTGACGGGTCTGCATGATAATGAGCAGCAGCTCCAGAGTCCATCACACGACCCAGAGAATATGGACCTCGGGCGCCAAAAGCAGTCCAACCCAGACCCAGGCATGCAGCCCATTTCACTCCCAGTCAACCTCCCAAAGGGAGCTTCCTCTGGAGGTCTGGGAGCCAACAGAACTCACACACACTGAGTCCAATCTGATGTTTCCTCCTCGGGGCTCATGATAAAAAGAATTTTTAAACACAAAGCAGTTTGAAGGATCATGCATATTTCACGGAGCCAAGAACACACCGAAACCATAAAGCAAAATAATTGGACATTTACTGAAACATAAATTGATTTGGAAAATATATGTCTGTATTACACTTGCTTTTATCTTGATATGCATTCAGAAATTCATGCCTTTTTCTCCCTGTTTACCATACCCTCTGCATCCTCACTTCCACCTGCAAGTCTTTCATGACAGTTGTTCTCGACACGGAAAGCACATCTAAGGACAAGGAGGGAGGGAAATCTGAGAAGCAGATTTCAAATGGCGCATCTGTACATGCAAATCACCACATCAGCAATGTGCAGTTAGCTCACCAGGGGTCCAGAGTAAGGCCTTTATCAGGTATGTGCCAGGAAAACGGAGAAGCCCCGCCACCAACTCAGCAACCCACTGTGTAACAAAGACACAATCCAGCAGGGCATGCCAGGCTCAAAACCCTGATGCTAACGGCCTCCAGACAGGTGGGATCATACCCGGATCACAGGGAGACAGCTCTGCGGGCCACTCTCCTGCGTCCATAGCCTCACTGTCTGTTCATCAGTCTCATTCTACTCTAGGCTGTGGAACTTGTCTTTAGTTCTACTGCATGGCAGGCAGAAACTGCACTGCACTTGGGTCTGAGATCTTGTGTACGCATCACTTCCCCTGATGCAATCCATAACCTCATTTCCACTTATTATCTACATTTTAATCTGTGGCTGAGATTGTTTCTTATAAACATTTAATTGAGTTAGGTTATATCAGGGCTGCCCAACTTGGCATTCAAGCCCTGTAGGCTTTACAGTTTAATTGACTTCTGAAAAACCAAGTTCCACAGGCGATGCTCCAGTACCCGGATCAGGGACATCTAGTCTATTATTTATTTGTCAGGACAACGCGTCCATCTTCTTAGGTAATTATGGGGTGTTAACAGGATAAAATCAGGACATATTGATTCTACTGTACTGTTCTACTATTTCTGCATAGGCTGCCCCTGACTCACTACCTATGTGACTTACGACAACCTGCAGGTACGACTGTATTTTTTTTAATAAGTACATGTATGTAAGAATTAACACATCTGCCACATGAAAGTTTTGTACTGTATGGCAGCACACACTTTCCAGCCTCACACACTTTCCAGCCTCACACACTTTCCAGACTCATACACATCTCCCAGCCTCACACACATCTCCCAGCCTCACACGCTTTCCAGACTCAGACGCATCTCCCAGCCTCACACACATCTCCCAGCCTCACACGCTTCCCAGCCTCACACACATCTCCCAGCCTCACACACTTTCCAGCCTCACACGCTTTCCAGCCTCACACGCTTTCCAGCCTCACACACTTTCCAGACTCATACGCATCTCCCAGCCTCACACACATCTCCCAGCCTCACACGCTTTCCAGACTCAGACGCATCTCCCAGCCTCACACACATCTCCCAGCCTCACACGCTTCCCAGCCTCACACACTTTCCGGCCTCACACACATCTCCCAGCCTCACACGCTTTCCAGCCTCACACACATCTCCCAGCCTCACACGCTTTCCAGCCGCACATACATCTCCCAGCCTCACACACATCTCCCAGCCTCACACACTTCCCAGCCTCATTCTCACACCTAAAATCAGTGCAGTTCTCCATTCCAACGTAGGACCTGTCTGTTGAAACAGAACCCAGTCGTAAGGTGGGTACAGTCTGTGCTATTAAAAAAACAGATGAAGTATAAGATTTAATTCTAAAGACATTCACTCTATAGTTGCTGCATAAGTGTATTTTTATGTGTAAAGACATGCAGACAGAGAAATTAACATATGGACTCACATACTGGTTTTAATGGCATTTGAAAACTTGGATCCAAAAACCAAACCATGTTGTTTGCAAAGTGTGTGTATGTATGTGGGAGTTATGCATATATTACATTATCTGACGTTATTTTGACGTTGTGGGGACCATCTTTTCAGTCCCCACAAGGGTAAACTCAACTTTACAAAAATCCGTGACTGCAATCAAAAAACTAAAAATGCCAAATGTCTTGTATTTTGTTTGGTACCTTATGGTTAAGGTTAGGGCTGGGTAGGAGTTAAGGTTGGCATTGCTGGGATTAGGGTTTTGCCCATAGAAATGAATGGAAAGTCTCCACAATAATAGGAATATATGAAAGTTGTGTGTGTTTTGCTTTTTTAACCCCGCAGAAATAACACACAGAGCAAACTTTGCAGCTGACACATACTGAGGTGCCACACTGCCTGAGTGCATCAGTACTGGCTCAGTTACATCAGTAAATGGAAGACAGACAGAGAATGCGCAGCCCTGGGTGAAGGCTGCGCAGGCTGCGCTGATGTGCTAATGAAGTGGTGGGTATCTACCTGGCCGGGCCTGAGCTCCACCCAGCGTTTCATTTAACTCACGCGAGACTGTCCACATTTTAATGCTGCTTCATTCAGGCTCAGTTTCAGCAGATATCTGCACCAGGGAATATCCACCCCCTCTCTCTCTCTCTCTCTCTCTCTGTCACCCTCACTTCTCCCCCCACTCTCTCTCTCCTCATTCACTCGCTCGGCCACTCCATCATTTTTTCTCGCTCTCAATGAAATCCAATTTGCTTTATTGGTTTGACAAATTTATACTCATGTTTCCGGGGCATCAATACAAATAACAAAGACAACAATAAACAAAAGAAATATTCTTCAAATGGAGGAAAAAGTAAAAGTCACAAAATAAATTATATAAATACACAGACACACAGAGACACATACACACACACACACACACACACACAGCCACACACAGAAAGACACACAGACAGACAGACAGACAGAGACACACAGACACAGACACACACACACACACACACAGACACACACATTATCCACCGTTCTTCTGCACAAGGTTACACAGGGATACGGGAATATTTCATGCATCGGGATTCTAAATGTGGCCTGTTTCTTTGTCATTTTCGCAGTTTCGATTCACCACTGTGAACGCCGTACATTATATGAATAGGAAACAGATTAACCCCTTTGGTTTTCAAGATCTGCATTTCTTGCCAGTCCCCATGTTTTGGTCTCAGTCAATCATCAAACATACTTTTCCCATTTCAAATATTATCCATCACAGATGGCAACAGCATTCCCTGTAGAATCATATCTATAAGCAGATGAGCACTGAATACTGTTCACACAGAACCTTCAGTTATAAAAAAAGAGTAAATTCCTCCCATGCAGGGCCGAGGCTCAGGGATTGACAATGTTTCTCCAGCAGATTTACGTTCTCCTCTAAAACATGTGAGGTGTTCAGAAACAGGCCCAGAAACGCTGCTTTTTTTAACAATAATGGAATAGGTCAGTAGTTACATGTGTGTTCACAGTCACAGTGACTTCACAGAGCTATTAGGCATATTGGGTTACCAGTGGCTGCAGTGGTCTGTGCTTTAATATGGAGTATTATAATTCCATATGATGAATGACCTGTCAGGCTCCGGACCCCCCGCGACCCATATGGAATAAGCAGTTATAGAAAATGGATGGATGGATGGATGGATGGAATGACCTGTCATGAACTCTGTCTTCACACATTCCAGATTAAGGCTTGAGTAGAAGAATAGTGCCCAGGCTGTTTGGTTGATGACTGCTGGACAATAGGACAGAGGGGAGGTATGAATCCCTGGGTATCGCAGAGAGGTGCGGACGCCATGTTCATCCCGGTCCAATCCCTAACAACAGGAAGGATTTCAAAGAAATTTTTTTGAAAAAGCACTTTTACAGAAAATCTTGATTTTCACTGAAACTGATCATAAGTCTCAGCTCTCGCTTCTCACGTCTCCAAAAAACATTTTCAGGCATTTCATGTGAACCTGACTTCAAAACACTGACACGAAAACATACTGATGCCCTCAGAATGTATATAATTAAAATCATTTTGATAAATGCCCCACCGCCGGCATTCCCACCACTTCCCACAAACTTTCTGGGATTAAATAATAAAAAGTACCATGAGAAGCGAGTGTGTCACCAGACGAAAACAAACTGCTGTTTATAAATTGTGTTTGTAAAGTATAATCAGAAAATGTGTTTTGAAGACAAACCAGTCTCGACCAGTTGCTAAATAAATGATTATTCTGTAATACTTAAAAAAGCCAAATTTCGAATGAAATTTGTAGTGTTTCAGCAGCAGTTTGGGGAAATTTCGCCTTTTCTCCGAGATGCCTGCGATTTGTGGATTACTTCAAAGAACGCAGAGGTGATCTACATCCAGACCAGAGTAAACAGTCAACAAGGCAACAAACGCCAGATCTGGGCTTACTGCAGATCTGGGCTTTCTGCGGTTCTGGGGCCTCGATGTTCCTTCTGGAGTCTGTCCAGCCGCTCATTAGCCAACGTTCAGTACCTGCTTATTCGATCGGGCCATGACAATCCAGGGACAAATTCCAGGATATGCGAGGCCAGAGGCACGACCACTGACATGAACACGAGCAAATGCCAGTCAGAATCGAACGTGAAGCTGTGAGCCAGGAACTCTACGGGCTGAAAGATCGTTCCATCGCTGGCTTTAAAACCGGAGAATCGTCTTAACGGTAAAATTTCCTTTCCTGAACCTCTGAGCAGATGGGTACGTTTACTGCATTCATTATGCTTACTGTTTGCGTGCGTGCGTGCACACGTAGGAGATCCCAGAAAAAAAAGGGGGGGGAGCAGAAGGGCGATGAGGTAAGCAGAAGAGACGTGACAGGGACTGCGTCAATCTTCATCAGTCCGCCTCTGACCCCCTGCAGGATAGCAGGGTGGGGAGGAGGACAAGAGGCCTTGGCAGGAGGGTGGAGGCAGCTCAGGACACCCAGATGCTGTTGGGACACATGGTGAAGGTCACTTGGGACCAGGAGCACAGGGTCACCTGACACAGCTGCAGAGTCTCAGAGCAGCTCCATAGAAGCTTTTCACTTTCACTGCACTGTAGAATGCTTAGATCCTGTCAGGAGGTTAAGAACATCATAAGTGAGGGCAGGAGCAAGAAAACGACAGCTAACCGGGCAAATCGGAGTTAAGCAGGCAACTCTGGGAGTGTGATGAAGCAGGCCGTGGGAGAGGCGCACTCCGTCTGAGCAGACACTTTTAATTTCCAATTTAGCCACAGAAATTAGATCAGAGAAGAAATGTGCCTTGACAGAGACTGTAATAGCTTCGGGGAAGAAAGAAAAACTCAGCAAATGTTTTTACTGAAACTACAGGACCCAACAAAAGCAAGACTCACAGCTTAATAGATATCAGGCATCAGCAGGCCGCGAGTGCTCTCACCGAAAGTGAAGCAAGCAGGTACGACCAACCTGGAGCGCACAGGTGAGGCCCTTTCATAGCTGCAAGCATTTACCGCTGACTCCTGTGTTTATGCAATTAGTAATTTTCTAACATTGCAACACCCTCCCCCAATAGAATTTAGGCTTTGCTTTGCTCAAGGAGGAGGTTATGAACTTAATTAACATAATTAATGAACTTAATTAACACCATTTATTTTGCAGGAGCAACCATCAATCGTGGCCTTTAGCAGTAAGGCGCTGCTTGGCTGAACCGCATTGTATTACTGCCAGCAGTTAGAAGCACACAGAGGGTAAACCCCAAAACGGGGGCAGTGACTGGGCAAGAGCAAAGTCAAAGCCAGGGGAGAAGGCACGGGGTGCGGATCCATGATCAGGAGGTAAGACTGCAAGGAGAATCCTAGCAAAAATGGCGACACGAGCGCAATCCTTCCACCATCACAACTGCAGGCTTACGCCACAAAAAAGCCTTCTGCTTCAACAGCGCCTCTTCTGTAAGGAGCGCATACGTAGTACCCCTACCACATACGGACACAGAAAACACCTCTTCTCATCTCCGACATGTTCACGCATGCAGCAATCTGTCTTTTGCGTGCATCGCTTACGTGTGCACTACGTGCGGCTCTATAAATATGTGCCATGCATGATCATGGACATCTGCGCCGGTCCCACCACAAACAAACACACGCTGGCCCAAGCCTCGTGCCTCACCGATAAGCGAGCCATCGCTACTAAACAGCACAGAAAGCCCTGGATCTGTAAGGTGAACCTCGTGACACATGGGAGAGACGGCACTGCATCTATTACTGCCCAGAGAAAGGGAACGGGATGAGGAAAGAACAGGAAAGCTTTCAAAATCCAGGAATAAAACTCAAAACAGGCAAAAAAGGCATTTTGCTATAGCTGGTAAAAATAAAGTGTTAAAGAGGTGAGAAGCAGTCTCTGGTCCTATTACCAAAACAGAAATATCAAACTGCTCTATTTATAATGTGTCCTAGGAAACAGGACAGGAAAAGAATACATGCTTGACAAGGATACCATGTAACACTAGTGAGTTACCTCCTTCCATACTGGCACAGATGCCCCCCGCTAATTAAAAGAGCAGTACAAGACACTGTGTCTTGTTATGTAAAACTGTACCGAGCATGTTCAGCCAAATAAAAACAGCGTGTGCTGATGGCGGACATGCAGGCAGGGGGGTCCGACTAAATGGCAGGTGGGGGGGCTGAGGGGTGTTTAAAGGGTGCAGATTGGGAACTGCAGCGACAGTGCTGTTCACATTACACTTAATTAATATTCGTGCAAGGTCACCTATAAAGCCACGAATTCGTGAGAGACATACTAATGCAGCCTATCACAGGCTGGTCCAGCAGGAGGTGGGGCCGGGGAGGAAGGAGGCGGTGCTGGAGATGGAGGAGGCAGGGGCAGGGAGGGAGGAGGTGGGGCTGGATATGGAGGAGGCGGGGCCGAGGAGAGAGGAGGAGGGGCTGGACATGGAGGAGGCGGGGCCGAGGAGAGAGGAGAAGGGGCTGGAGACAGAGGAGGGGAAACATATCTGCAAATCCGAATGTCAATGTGGGGGACTAGCAATGTGGTTCTGTCCTCAGAGAAAAAGGCCCTTCCCTAACCTCCCTAACCGTTCCATCACAGACCCCGCAGTATCCCTCAATCCCCGGATTTCAGCTCCCAGGGTATGGAAAAGCCGGGCCATTTTCCAGGAGCATCCGCTGAGCCCCTTAAAAACACCTGCTGAGCCACAGAGACCCCCCGACAGACAACCGCAGATCAGGTGAGAGTAACCAGAGGCGTACGCTGCTCTCTGCAGACAGTAACAGCACTGAAGGACAGGCCTTTCATGGGTACTACCCAGGGACCTGCAAAGGCCCAATTATGTCCCCATTACATAAGATAATCTGTCCAATAAATGCAATAGATCCCATATAATTTAATTGTTCCAATTACAATTAAATTACTTTCAGTTCGGAATACAAAGAGAAAACACATTTCTCATTACAGAAAAGGAATAATACCTTGTCCCCCCCTGCAGCCCCCACGCCCCCCCCCCCAAAGCACAGCGCCTGATGGCCGCTGTAACAGAGGCACGTCTAATTAAAAGGCACTTTTACAGCCCCCAGATGCCCTTTTAATTTCAGCTCCTCGAACGTGGTTGTCATCCCCTCACCCCCCCCCCCACTCCTGTGCGGGGAAACGGGTTGCGAATCCACAAGCAGAGCCACGCAGGGCCTGACACATGTTGAGGGGCGGGGTTTCTCTGTTTCAGTCCGGAACATTTAAAATAATGACTGGTGTTTTTATTAGGGTGAAGCCATTGTCTTTGGGCCACTGACCACGAATAAGCAAGTAGAAGACGGTGTTTCCTGCGAGGGGAATGAGAGTGAGAGCCGTCGGCAGAGTGGGGATGGACAATCAGGAGGAGGAAGAGGAGGGCTGGGAAATTAAGTGGCAGCAGAGTCTCACCGTGTGCGCGTTATCGCCGATGAGGTAAGCACGTGTGCTCTCACTGCACTCCATCTCCCACCACTCAGGCTGACACCCCCCCGGCTCTCCAGTGCGCGGCTGGCGCAGACGGCTGCTCTGAAATACCCCCCTTCCTCTGCTGTGCTCTGCTCAGCTACTTTCCTTCTTTCTCTGCCCGTCAAACGTGTCCTGAGAAGAGGTAGAGCTTCCCCCACGAGGAAGGGCCGGGGCCAGGCTGCAGGGGGTCAGCCGCTGTGCAGTTTGCACCAGCACAGAGGAGCCTTTTTGTCAGCGTGATGAGGGCAAAAATGGAGCCAACATGGAGAAGATGAGGACAGCTGACGCGGTTTAACACTTCCTTTCGTCACAGGGTGAACCCAAGAGGCGCACACACACACGCACACACACATACACACACACACACACAGACAAGACAGGAACCCACGAAAAATGCACATATACATTTGACCTCATATACATAAACACACACCCAAATTTTGGGACTTCATAAATACACACAAGTAAGTGACAGGCACACACCACACTCTGGTGGACCAGTGGGTACCATGGTGGCCTCATACCTGCAAGATTGTGGTCAGACCCTCGAACATTTCCGTCTTATCTGTGAGAACTTCAGCCAGGCTAATTCTATCCTGCGCGTCCCCTGCTCAGCACCCTGTGATTCCTCACACAGGCTCTCTGCTCCCTGCATTCATGCACCAGGCATGTTCATGGGAAATGGAGAGGAAACCGGACACACGCCGTCGACACGGACTACACATGGACCGCACACGTACGCATTCATAAGCAGGCCATCTGCGACAATTACGCATGGCAGTGATCGCCGAGTCTCACAGGTGCGCACACACACGCACACACACACACACACACACACACACACACATACACACGCGCAGGCTCTAACCGGGAGATAGACGCCTCCTCGCTCGCTGGTGCGGCACATCAGAGGCGCACGGGCACGGGGGACCGGTGCCGAGATCCGGCGCTCCCACACACAGCCGGAACACGCCGTCGGCCTGGGGCGCGAGGGGAGGAATGGCAGCCGGATGTGCTGGCTGAGGAGAGGCTGTCTCCCCGCCTTCCCTCCGCGAGCGGCAGCCAAAACAGATCTGAACACTGGCCCAAAAGTGGGATGGGGGACTCACAGGAAAGACAAGCGCCTGGGCCCCCCTAGGCCCCTCACTCCAGACTGCCCGTTTGCAGCACACGAGGACATGGGCGTGCTCTTCCAACCGCGGTGTGACCGGCCGCATTACACTGTCACCTGCGACAATACGGCGTGACGGCTAAATGCCCGCACGGCAGGGCGCTTGCCCAACACACGCCCAACAGCCTGTTGCCGCGCCGGCCGAAGCCCCCAGCGGAGGAGGCTCCTCTTCCCTGCTGCTCAGCGCTGTGCATTTTCTCCATCTCGCACTTGTGCAGGATTCTCTTCCTGTTCTCAGAGTAAACAGCACGCGGCTGTAGAATTGCAATCCAGCAGCCCCCTGGTCGTCCCGATCCCTCAAGTCTCCCCTCTTTGCCTATCCCTTTTTCTTGCCACGAACGCCACTGCTGGTCATGTGACCTCTGTGGCCCATCGGCGCATTTTGAGTGACGCCAATCATCTCCTCCTATTGACGGACATCTGTCGGCAGTTGTCACGGCACCGGCGACTACATTAAAGGGCTATCCGTGCATGTTTTTTTTTAAGCTCTGTGACCTGACACCCTTGAGACGGTGGCCCTCCCCTGAGGTCTCAAGCAGCTCTTTTTTTGGGAAGGAGCAGCCATCATTTTAGGCAGGGGGTGTATTTTGCACCTACAAGTGAATCGTTTGTAGGTGCTGAGTGTTTTTCTGCTGTGAGGCTAATCGCGGCAGGTGGCACAGAAGGCTGGCGGATAAAGTCCCGGGAGGAGGCCGATGTCACGCGCTCGCGAAAGCCACTTAACAGTAATTCCTCCCGAGAAACATCCATCAGCATAAATGGATATATAATGAGTAAAATTATCACGTATAAAAGTGTCAAGTAAGCAGCAAAGAAATAATAACAGCATATGAGAGATGAGCAGTACCTGGCCAGCAGGCTTCCCACAAAGCCACAGTATGGTCCTGCTGCCAGGCTCCACAGCGCCACTCCTGACAGCCAAGAAGCATGACAGTCTTTGCCTGGCTCCAAAAAAGCAACCATCAGGAACACAGCCTACCTTCCACCGGGCCATTCTCACATCATATTCCATTATTGATTAAACGCTGCACTACCATACAGTCAACAAGACATATAGAAAGTGTTCTGTACAATAAAACAATACAATATTGTACAACTGAAGTAATATAGCCTCAAGTATACATGCCCAATAATTTACCATGGGTTCTATAGAGATCGGCCCAGTGGGTCCTGGAGTTGACAGTCTGAAAAGTGTTTTGTGCTTACGGATTTCAGCCCAGAATGCTCGATGGCTCTGTAGCCAGCTATATAAACTGTTAATTAAATATCCAATACTTCTCAGTGAAGTCAGTGTAGGGAATAGGCTACGGTGTGTCGGGGTGTGCGAGGCTGTGGGGGCTGGGAGAGTCAGGTGACCACATTTACCAGTGATTAAGTTTTACTGTCATCTCTCCCAGTATAGCACCAACTTGCTGTGTTTTTCTTCTGCCTCTTGGAACCCGGGCCAAAATCCTAACACCAGTCCAAGACCCATAAATAGCACAGCCCATCCTTTGATTTCCTTTGTCGCCGTTTCACATGCCAACATAGAGTTTTGGTTCCCTGCTGAAAGGCAGCACTATTTCTGGTGCCTTATTGTTCCGTTATGGATGTCCTGTCCCTTCCTGGCCCCTATTACCCCAGAAAGGTGAAACAAGAGCCAGTCACAGCCCAGACCTCATGTCGCAGTCTTCATGTAGGCCATGAATAATGCAGTGGACCACAGTTAGCACCTTTTATTCCACAAAGCAAAAGGTGGGCGGGCCATCCATCATCCAACTGCCTCACTTCTATCTGTCCCTCCCCCGACCACACAAACAAATATGAAAGATACTGACAGCATGTTGACCAGTAATGTGTCAACAGCAACCAAGTTAACAACTAAACGTTGACAAAGGCAAATCTAACAACCACCTAGTTAAACAGGTCCACAGCTAAACAGATTAATGCAGGCTGTTTTGCCCTTGATCTTGATTGGCAGAACAGGGTAAAAACAGATATTGGTAGGGCTGATGCTGAGGGGGAGCTCAGGGTGCAGCTGTGCCTTTGAGACCCACAGGATCAGTCGCGCCTGCTACCCGCCATTCACGCCATCCCACGCCAGCACGGACTTGGGGATGTTACCAGTGATGCCAGTTATTTCTCCAGCTTTAGTCACAAACTGCATCACTGTGATTTTCTATTAATATTTTAAGCTAATCTACATTTACCATATTTGGAAAAGCTTTTATCCAAAGCCACGTGCCTTTTTTTGAGAAGGCAGGGTCAGCCAGTCTTCGGGGCAAATGAGGTTCTGGGTCCAGTGCAGAAATCAACTCTAGATTTTTATGCTTTATATTGGTAAAAATAGGCATAAAACGTTTCTGTTGAATGACTATAAATTAGCTGTTCATCGGGTAGTCCTTGGTCTGACATCCGATTAAGAATACAGAATCCTCAGAATGACTTTGGGGTTGGTTCTTTGCCATCTGGGGAAGTCGCTGGCAGTGTTGCTGTGAGCGACTGACAAACTCCTCTGTGGACAGTCACTTCACAGCGGGGGTGACCTGCTCCCTATCCTCTCTATTATCTCTCCGGGCTCCGATCCGGAAGGAGGAGTACAGGTTGGCTTCTACTCAGCCTTTAACCAAGGCAGCATCCCTTAGGAAGCTGGAGATAATTGGCTGAGCATTAATTAATTTTGCTGCATCGGGGGAGCGGCTTGGGCGGGCGTACGAGGTTGACAGGCTGCCACAGGTGTCTCTCAGACTAATGAGAGGCAGCCCACTCCGACCCGACCCGACCTGCTCCGCCCCACCAGTGCTGTCCTCTTTGACATTGGAGCTGGAATATGGAGTGACGAGACTTAAGCTATTGCCTGAGGCTTCACGTCCCCGGTAATGCTGAGCACGTTCTCAGACAACCACCTCAGGGCCTGGCATAGCTGACAACTAACTTAGCGTTAATGGAGCGAGCAGCTACTTCACGTTGATTCAAGGTAGCAGCTTCCCTTCAAGATATGTGCATCTAGCAGCTTCCTCAGGCCAGAAGCAGGTGATGAGCACACTGGTTCATCCCAGCCATGTATCTCCATGTATGGAGACTTAATGACAAAATGATACACATGCATTCAGTACCTCACGTAACATATGGAGTCAGAAATTAATATTTTTGACAATAATGTTTTCTTATGGTCCTTTAATGCCTGTAATAAAGAGAAAACAGGGATCTGACGGCCAAAGCCTAAGCTAAGATGACTGCTACTCTGGTGCAGCCCTTCACACCTAGACTTTGTTGTACACCTGCTCCTAAGGCTGTCTTTAGCTGATCAGGCTTATGAAAGGACACCTCTGTCTGTCTCTGCAACAGATGTCTTTAGAACCCAGTTAGCCGTGCACTTCAATTTTGATGATCAAAAATAAATGAAAAAACTGATACACTAGTCATTAGTATTTAATGACAACAACATCGAGGTCATTAGTGATGGTTTAAGAAACATTTGTCAGATTTTGCTCATGCATTATGTAGCGGTCTGATTAACAGTTACACATGCTTTCACATTATTCATGTGCTTGCGAGTGAGGAGAAGCGGTGTCTGCGTGTTGGAGTCTGCCGATGACCTTCGCAAACCTAAGATCCTTGGAGAAAAATCAAAACGAAAGTGAGCGGAGGTATTTTTAGAGGTGGCAGAGCAAGCCCGAGCGAGGTTCCTGCAGGATGCCAGCGTGAACGCTCCAACATGGCCTATGGTGACGTTCCAATGTATTTTTAAAAATGTGTTTAATCCTTTGTGAATTCCAGCGGCCCTTCGTGCGAGTGACCGAAACAGGAAAATGAGCCCTATAAACCGAGCTAACAGCAGAAACACCGACAGCCAGCGCGGCCGTTTTGCGGCTGGGTAATATGGCAGCACGGTTTGGAGTAGAGTGACCGGCTCAACAAAAACTATTATGTGAAACAAAATCCCATGGAGTGCCACACTATCGGTGGGATGATTAATATATGTTTGGTCGATCCAAGTTAAAATATACATCTTACAGCATCAGTTATTAACGCCTCTATATATCAGCCTTTTGGGTTATTCAGTACAGGGTGGCAGTGAGCCCTGACTCTTTCCCAGGAAACTCCAAGGACGGGAAGTGAGTCTTTCAGAGGGTACACACTTACGCTACAAGCAAATCAGACACCACTTTACCACGTTTTTTGGATAGCGGGAGGAAACCCACACAAACACAAAGAGAACATGCATATCCCACAGACCCTCCAACCACAAAGCTGCTGGCAGAAACATCTAGATTACTAGGTAACACGTATTTGATACTTTGTGTCATTCTGCTACTGCTGTTCTGTCACATTTCTGGCAACAGATTACACACAATATGTCATGTCGTTCTTCTGTGTAGGTAGCTAAGATTTATATAGTGCTTTGGAACATATGATTGAAAATAAAGTCTTTCCTCTTACGTTAGTGGAGTAAGGCATCTCCAGGGTCATCATTAAGCAATTAGTTTAGCTTCACTGCTTACTCATTAGGTCAAAGGAGCTCTGTAATCCCTCCGTCTGCCTAGCTCCCACCAAGATCTTACCAGTAATCTCACTCACACATCTCTGCCTCTTCCTGCGCAGAACAGCCAAGATGAGATAATGAGATATGCTCACGGTGCCACTCTCATTTTCTTTTGCTTTCCCGTACGCACATGCTCACACAAGAAGGTGATACATTCTGTTATATCACCAGCCAGTAAAGACCTGATTTCTCACACACACACACACACACACACACACACACACACACACACACCACAGTTAGGAGGATCATGGATGGATATCAAAGACCTGTAACTAAACACGTGTACACACCCTCCCTGCTATATCTCTCTCTCCAGATTCTGATTTAATTCATTTCTCCAGAACAACAAACAGACTTGTTGATACCTTGCAAAAGACCCCTAACAAGCTGATTTTCAGGATGGTAATCAGTGAACAGTATTCTTCCCCACAAAACACTTGACTCATTTAGATGACTGGATTACGTGTAATTAGCATATAATCACTATCTGAGATAACCCACCCTCAGCAGGTACTGACACTAAGCTCATTAGCATTGATGTCAGGCTTGGGAGAGGAGCAGATCAAAGGAGATGTAATGGAGGGCAGTTTAACTTCACGAAGCTGGATAATTGTAGGTGGGTCTTCCGCAAACTCTATTAAGGCAGGACAGCCCTGCGTTCATTTAACTGCAACTTCACAGAATAATAAAACAGATAAAAACAAAATCTTCTGATTTTCCATCAGAGATGCGAGTCGCCTCTCAGAGAAACGGCGCGATGCAATCGTGCGGTTAGGCAATGAAAGAGGATCAACAACAAACACCAACACACCCCACCTGGATGATAAAAATAGGTAAACAAGAGGATAAGGTAGCATCAGGCCATCACACGTATTGCCTTATGCCTTGGTCTTTGATCTCATGCACTTTCCAAGGGACACACTCGATCTTTATTCCATCTGGTGCAGATCCACTTCATCCTACTCCCCAGCCAGCTGATGAGGTGTAGTGAGTCATGGTGAATCCCTTCTTTTTGTTTTAAATTGAAATGCAAGGCTTCAAAAGGTGGGAAAGAGCAAAAGAAAAGCCATTAGCTAGCTGATCAGCTTCTGAGTGGCACAGGCCCATGGGCAGAACCCCAGGATGCTGATGTGAGATGATCTGATGATTGTCAACAAATGCAGACATTCAACACATGACAGTGCCACCTGGGACTTTTCAGTGGTGAACAACACTTCTGAAAATAAAGTGAGCACAGTTAATACAAAAGAGGCATGTTGATGAGGCGTAACAGTATTCTGTAAGTGGTATAAATGCAGTGATTTGCTGGGTGAGGTTCAGTACGGTACAGTAACAGGAGCATTAAGAAAACATCATTATATAAAGGCCTGAGGGCCTCAAAGAAGTTGATTCTTGCTTCTCTCTGTATTTGTTCACTGCAGAATAACCCTCAGCACGCTAATGCTCACACACATGCCCTGGGAGGTATTACGACCAAATATGTCAGCACTTTTGTAAATTGTTTGATTTCAGAAGTCAGAAAAGTAACCTTCCTCAAGTACTAGGATGAATAATTTAAGCAACTCTTTTCAGAATTATAGTTCAAATATTTATCTTCCGATGTTGCGAAGGCCACATGTTTCTCTAGGTTGGGAATTTTGTAGAAAAGTTCAGGCAGTTCACTTATTTCAACTCATTTGTCCGTCCATCTACCAAAACAGCTCAACCAGTACAGGGTCAAGGTAAATCAGGAGGCGTCCTAAGGAAGTACAGGGCGCTTTACAGGGATCATTTAGAGGGTGAAAAATGTGAGAGGAAACCAGTAGCAGGGGAAACCCACATCGCCACCCACAGGCCGGGGGGTGTAAGCCCATATTGTTAGCCAGTGAGCCACCGATCACCTCGCTCGTTAGTCCAGGCAGTTTTAGCTGCCCTTAATTGCTTCAAAATTGGTTCAAAAAATTACATTTGCATTGATGTCTGGAATGTCGTCAGTTCTCTCGCAGAAATCGCTGTTCATAAGCAGCCAAAGCTCCCCGACTCTCTCTTGCTCCCTACTTATGCGTCTGACATTTGGCTTACACCTCCAAGCCCCTGACACACTGATCTCTTCTTCCCACTCTCCATCTCTGGCTGTCCCTGTCTGACTCTCATGATTTGGAGGAAGAAAATGAACAGAAGGTAGGGAGGCAGAGGAAGGGGGAAGGAGGAGCTGACCTAAACCCAGCAAGAGACCAAGGGGGCAGGAGTTCCAGCTCTATTCCCTGCTGAGACCTGACAGTGATAGAGGCTGGCCATCATGGGCCCGAGGAAGCTTCCAGGCCGGCATCCCCCTGCTGGCCAGGGGGAGAAATGCAGCACGAAGACGGCTGAAACTCAGTCATGGTGGCTGTCAGCTGGGGGCCCTCATCAGCAGAAGACATTTCCCCTTTTCAGTAAAAATCAATCTCCATATGGTTTCTCATCTCAGCACAGCTTTACCCGGCAGAAGGGTCGTGGCAATCAATGCCGAAGGGAATATCAGAGATGGAACTGAAATTCAGCAAAAGAGCCCCCAGCGCTCTAAGATCAATGTACAAACACTGAAGACTAATTAACACATTAATTGATTGCTCACAAGATTCACGATGAAGAGCAGTGATCATGGGCATCCTGCTTTACCGAGGAATCACCTGAGGGGCAGCTGCGATGCCGGCTGCAGCTGCAGCTCAAGTCAACGTTCAGGGACCTCTAAGACCCAGGTGGAACCCGGCTGACAGACCTTTGAGAAAGCACTTTACCTTAAAGCTATAAATGGGGAAAAACAGGAGCTGTAGACACCTTTGGGCAAAAACAGCAATAAACAAAATCATATATAAACAGAACCTTGCCCTAAAATTAGCACCAAGCTGTTTCTTTCACGAGCTCGATTGAATGAGAGATTATTTACATTTTTTGGCAGAGATTTTTTTTTATTTTATCGATTTTCTAATAAATCCTCCTGATTACAAAAGTCAGCTAAAAGTCACAGGTGAGCCTGTTACTCTGTGATCCAGATCCAGGAGGAGTTATCTTAGGCTGCGATATCTATACAACAGGTCCGGCGTACGTGTAGATTGATTTCAGGAATTTATATTCTAATTTAAAATTCAGATCTGTTTCATGAAATATTATCATACATATTAGTATTAAAGAGTGCTCATCTAAACAGTGCTTATAAATTACCATGGCGAAACTGAAGCTAAATTGTTAAAAAATCATTTCTTATTATTGTAATAACTACTGTAATAATTGCAACTGTTTTAATGAAGTATGTATTTCATAGCTCCTGTTTGTTTAAATTCCATGGCCGATCGTTGTGTTATGCTGGCAGGCGTTCGTTTTGTTTTTGCAGGACTGGGCTTTTGAGCTAAAACGATCTGCAATACAGCTACACAGCACAGGAGAGCTACTCAGAAATGAATCATCGACTTCATTTTTATATTTTCTGTCGCGTAAGCCTTATAAATGAATAATTTATAAGTACAACTTTAGTGAAAATCCTTGCGAGGCCATAGACACAACCCTGTACTGGGTGAGTGGTTATGGAAGATGGATGGATGGATGGATGGATGGATGGATGGATGGATGTAACCTTGATTGATCCCCACCTTTTTTATATTATTTTATTTCGGGTAGTATGTGGCAAACATGCCCACCATAGAGCCAGCGGGGAGCGAATATTCCTATCCTTGTGCATCCTTTGGCAAAACCATCTCATGTAATCCACAACAACAGACTGTCCAATGTGTACAGATCATCCTTGAAAGATTTACTCTAAGGCCACCATCTAGAACCCTTCCAACGCACTCACAACGGTGGCAGAGTCCCAGGAAGCGAGTGCGGGATTTGGCAATAAAAGTCTGGGGATCATTACACTCCCCTGTACGCGTCGTTACTAGTGTCCTGCAGAGAGATCCGCAACGTTACCCACAGCTGCCACAAGGAGTCACCCTAAAAGACTAGACCCTTCTGTGAGCACCCACACCGTGAAAAACCAACTGCTCCCTCAACAGAGAGCCACACAGAGAAGATATCCATCACATCTCTGCCGATTTATCCTATTAACATCAAGACACTGAGCCTAATCCTAGAGTGAAAGACGTGACCCAGAGTAAACCGTGGGCAGGACAGCGGTCAGTGCTGGAAGATAAAGTGTCCACATGAATACAGAAGGATCAGGAAACTATGCAGGGTGGGGTAGGAACCTGCGACCTCAAATGTAGAAGGGTAGCATGGTGACTCAGCAGTATGTGTTTCCACCACTACTGGCTGGAGCCACAAACAAACAGACACAAACAAACCCTCCGGCATGGGGTATTAACGTGGACTTGACTGTACTGTCCAACAAGTGCTGTGTTGACACCATGAGGGAGGGGCCCTCCTGCTGGCCCTCCCGCTGACCTACCCTGTCGGCTCTGTGCACAGACTCACGCGGGTTTGCTCCCTAATGTTACCAGAGCTCTGGTAATGAATGTAGTCCAATCCCCAAAATGCACACACAGCTGTGCTCTAATTATTTGGTGATCTGTTTGGTTGGTCCTTCATCTGAAAACAGAGGCACCCCAGTCAGATACCACCATGTTTTCATTAAGATGGTGAAAACAAGAAAGCGCGGGGAGAAGTCGAAGGAACATCGCCAGGGATAATAATGCCTCACCCTGGGGAGCGCTTGTCTGGAAATAATTACACCTTGCAGCTGGCAGAAGGCGAGACGCACAGAAACTGAACAGCTGCACAGATTGCTGTTGGGCACACATCTGCTGAAATTCACCACACTTTGCTGGGCACCTCTACCCCACTGGCTGAAATTTGCCACAGATCAGCGGGCATGACTGTGGCACTCACTGGAATCTGAGGCGCCCTGTGGAGCGGTTGCACCGCTTGCCCAAATTCATTGCATCCTATTGGCCCCTGCTGCCATTGTCTCTAACATTTGCTTTGTTGAGCTGAATCCCCAATCCGAAAAGAAACAGGTGATGGCAGTGATTATACATGCAGCAGTGCGGCCATCCAAGTGGACCAACCAGTCCATGTCCAGTAACACTTTAGTTTAAGGTCAGTTCCTTAACAGTTAATAAACCATTACTAATCATTTGTTAATATATCAGTAAATGAAAAAAATTCACATACAAATTTAGAAATGTATTACAAAGATATATTACTCCAGTCTCACAAAGTATTTGCCAAAGAGCTAGCAACTGCCCTATTATAACAAATTTCTGTGTATGCTTACTAACCCATTGTTACATACTTAAAGGTAATTTACCAGCTGTTTTGTAAAGATCAGGAGAAAGGTACGATTGTGATACATTCCTAAATTTGTTTGTGAATGAATCTCTCTATTAATACATTATCAAATGATTAGTAACAGTTTATTAATAGCTCAGGAGCAGGACCTTAAACTGCAGTGTGACCCAGTTTCTGGCTCCCTTTCTCCTCCCCTGTGCATAAACAAATGTTTGCTTTTTATCTTTGACCCCAGGTTTTATTATCTTTACTATTTAATTGCTTACCAGACCAAATAAGTACTTTTCTCCCCTAGGTTCTTGCTCTGAGCAACAATTGCAACGCAATGTAATATTTTAATGGCCAGACCTCCTTTTGAGATACACAGATCATATCCATCCTACACTGCATCGCTTTTGCTCTGGCGCAGGGCAGTCAGCAAATGGGCAAACAAACTCTACAGATTTAATCGTTTGGATCCTTGCAAACATTCCTGACAGAGATTCTCACCCACAGCAGACTGACATCGCATTCTCTTTACCACTTCTCAGTCTCTTGTTCTATACCATTTTAAAAAGGCCCACTCTCTATTCCCTGAACTGATACAGAGCAGCAGTTAATCAAATTTCTGTGTATTTTTTGATTCGAGTCGTTTTGTTTTCTTCAATAAATGTGGTGCCTGAAGTGGAGAGTTAATGAGAAGCTGCATTGAATTTAACGACAGAATATCCCAAAGGACGCTTACATTCTTTCACAACAGTGGAATTCCATGAATGTCTACTGCAAAACAAATCACATTATCTACAAAAGTCAAAATTAAAATCAGTAACATCATCCCCTACTGGGACGTAGGCACAGATCAGTAGAGTGGGTGAGGAGTTGAAACTCAGCACAGACGTGTTATTGGTAGGTGGGCTGTCCTCTGAACTTCACCACTTTGCAGTGTACAGTGGATAATGAGTTACTTTATCACTGCTATTTCACTGGAGGATGTGTTCCATGCCAAACATTTTGCAAACTATACAACTGACATGCCAAATTCATCTGGGACCATGTGATTGGTTGATAGTTTTGGGAAAAGAAATCCCAAAGGGTGAATGATTGATGAATTGGTTATGTGCTAAACCTTGATTGGTCAGGGACTGCTGCATAATTCTGCGGCACCTCTATGACTGGGTAGCGAGGTGGACTGGATTCAGATGACTCACACACTGCACACAGCGGAGCGATGCAGGACACATCTCCCTGACAGACAGAGAAATGACCAGACATTGACCTAAGGGAAGAACATAAGCTAGCTCAAAACAGGAGGGCTGGGAAGACAATTAGGGCCATGCTGCTTCTTCTGGAGGAGGGTGCAGGATGGTGAAGAGTGTGGAGTAGAGAAGGGGGTGATTAACAATTCATTTTTATCACCATCTGTAACTGATGTGTGGTGTGGATGGGGAAACAGGCAGATGATTGTGTGGGAAGAGTAAACAAAGGTAATGTTGTGTGAGGATAATAGAGCGTCAATACCATTGTGTGCTCTCCAGCAGAGGAGTAAGCCTACTAATAGGCCAACATCAGAGGATAGCAAAGATGGTACCCACAGACACACCTGCACCATGAAGGCTGCATGACACCCCAAGTTAGGAGACTGAGGGGTGGGAACATGTCAGCGATTAAAGGCCCAAGTGGGTCTCAGATCAGCATGTCCAGCCCATCCACCATGGAAGGAAGGTCACTGATGGTCAGTTCTTTCTACGTTCATGTGTGGGTATGCAGAAGGTCCCAGGCAACGGCATGTCGAGTCAGCAGAGCAAGATATGGTAGATGTGAGTACGACTGCCCAACTAGAGGGACCAGAATCAAAGCCCTGCAAACAGTGCTTTCAGCCAGAATTTTTACATTTTATTTATTAACAAACTCTTTTATCCAAAGCGATGTACAACTGAGAAGGCATGGTCAGACAGGTCTCAGAGCAAACAGAAGTTAAGGCCTAGTGAAATCACTCTGCAGACCCTGGGATTCAAACCTGCAACCTTCGATGGCAGATACAGCCGAACCACACACAGGCACATAACATTATCTACTCCGGGGAAAATTCTTAAAAGGCTTTTTTGAAGGCCCCGGCAAGACTTGAACTCACGCTTACAAGTCAAGTGCTATAACTTCTGAGTTAAGGAGCCTTATATCAACCTCCCAAACGATTCAAGCTCACTAACATTCATATACACCAAACATACACCGGACAAAACAAAACAGAAACCAGTAAGATAACCACATCTAACGTGTGTGATTGGGGTATTTTCCAGGGATTCGGGCATGACCTGAAAGTGGAGCTTCATGCAGTGACACCTTGGTGCCTGCGTCTGGAACAGCGGCTGGGCGGCAATGGGACTGAGAAAGTGCCGTCTCAGATCCAATGTGCCTCTGCCCACCTGAAGGGACCCCTCACCCGGCCACAGAGAGCGGCTCTGGCGTCTGACTCTGCCGTACGGAAACAGCAGCGGATCGCAGTCAGTCAGACAGCGGTCATGAGACAAAGCCATCTGTGTGTGGGGGGGGGGGGTGACAGGGACGGAGCATAAATCCTGGAGGTAGTTGAAGTTCACACAGACAGACCTGATTCTCCCCAGACACTATGGCAGCAGGAGAGGGCTGATTCACAAATTCACACGCAGGGGATTTTGAGAGAAGCTTGTTAGGTCAGAGCAGGATGTGCTTGTACTATACGAAAATGCGCGCAAACACACACACACACACACACACACACACACAGGCAGGCACCCATTGTAATTCAAATTCTCCCTGATTCAAATCTGCAGAATTAAAAGCTTGGTAAAAGGGCCTAAATCCAAATGGGATTTAGCTTCCATGGAGGACAGAGCCACGGTGTACGAAGGTGACAGACCTGTCTGAATGATCCAGTGGGATTTATCCTGTGAACCACATGCAAGGCTATGCAAATGACTCACACAAAAAAAAAAAAACGAGAGATCTCACACACCAGTACACAAACACATACATAGAAACATCCTGAAATCAATCCTCAGGACAGACTGGCTTTCCTAGAGGAACTTCCTTAGACCTGGAGGGGTGCAAGCCCCACCTCTGAGAGGGACACACGTCTGAATACCATCAAGCAGCATCGTCTCACACATGACAGGCAGCCACTGAGCTTTCATCATCCCTCCCAGGCCCTCAGGCCTATGTCCAAACTCAGCAGGGTGCCTCAGCATACCAAGACAAGAACCATGTGTTGGTGACAAGGACCACTTGTAGCCACTCTGTATGCTCGGTGTGTGTCCTGCTACCATTAGGAGGATCGTGGTCACTGACATGGTGTATACGCTTACCGCATGGCATATCCACATACTCCCTCTATAGGCTGAATTTGGAATGACACCTGCCACGCTGGGCCGCATAAAAATATAACCGCATCAGTGGGGATGAGCATACAACAACATTTTCTGTAAGAGCGTACTCACATGCTTAAAAGGAAGAGCATATACACAGAAAACTGACTTTTTTTCTGCTTCAGACTGTGTATCATCCATGCATGCATCCATCATCCATCCATTCATCCACGTTCTATACCCATTCTTGTACCCGTAGGTTCTGGGATAGGCTGTGTGCATCAGTTTGCAAATATTTGCAAAGGTCTAGGTTAGCAGACTCGCCTTTGAGATGAGAGTGCGCTTGAGAGCACACACTCCAGCTCTGCAAAAGCCCCATTTAATGTTCCGTTAAATGGCAGCATTGCAATAATGGGACAACATAGGAAACGACAGAGGGGATGCTGGTAATGCATCGCTTTCTGCTCCAGTCCATCCAAGCCCCCCCAGCGCCCCTCCACCTCTCGCACGTCTCTCCGTGACAGAGTCACGCCCCCGGTGGCAGGCTTCCCTCCATCAGTCCAGTTTTCCTTCACGTGCTTCCTGTGCCACCCCCATAACCCCCCGAGGAAGCAGCACTACACTAGCTAGCTCAGTTACACGCACATCTTTTTTGCTCACAAATGTACACAAAAACACTCACAAACTATGTCTGTTCGCTCAGTCACTCAAACAGCCCCTCACAGAGTCTCATTACTCATCTAAAGAAGCGAATCCACTTCTTGTGTTTTGTACAGAAATAGATTTCACATAAAATCTGCACGTCCTTTCAGAGCGAGCCCTCATCACGCATCCCGCCTGTCAGTGAGCAGTTCCTGCAGTGCATGTGATTGCTGTTGTCTCATTCAGGGGATAGGGCTGAACTCATCACTCAGCTCTGTGCTCTAGCTAGCTAGCTAGCCGTGCTGCCAGTCAGCTGTGTAACCAGCGATGCTGCCAGCAATTGGCTTGACTGTGGGTGCTACCAGTCATCTGAGTTTAATCAGCTTATCTAGCTAAGACTCTGAGAAAGCAATTAAAAGCCAGAGAGACAGTGGACAGCCTTGAACTTGTTTCGGGTGAAACGCCAAAGATTTTCATTGCTTTTCAGAGCTCAGCAGACAATTAATGTTTCAAATGTTTATGAACAAATATCTTCTGACAGTCAAATAGATCAATCAGCTCCGAATGCTGGTACTGCGGGCCTGCTGGAGGGCGATGGAGGAAACAAGGGTGAATCACATACTGGCTGAACAGCAAGCTCCTGCTTTTCTGTCAAAACACAGCATAGAAGCAACAAAAAACAATATGTTTAACTGACAAGCACGGACAGGAGTGAGGGGACCTTGCTCTCTCTGTCTCACTTCATCTCACCAGCTTTCTTGTAGAGGACAGGATCAGCACAGTGGCACGGCGGTTAACACCGTTGCATGACAACTGCCCTGTTTGATTCTGCACTCTTAAAGCTGGATTAAGGAACCGCCAGATCTGAATTTGGTTTTAAGCAGACCACACCGTACGCAAGGTTCAACAAACTCATTGAGGTCGTTTAAATAGAGAGTGCAAGCTGCGCAAGATTTATGGTTTTACAAGCATTGCAGGACAATTACAGGACAATTACAGGACAATTGTAAGGCAAAACAAGACCCAGGATCACCATGGGACACCGAAGCGCCATCATAAGGAAAACACAGCACATATATGGCACAGTATATAGTCAAACGTATGTGAACATTCCTATTCATTTGAGGAATTTTCTAATCAAGCCAAACTCATTTTTGACACAGGTGTATAACTAAGCACAGTCACACAATCTCCTGCAACAAACAGGGGCAGCACAATGGATGGGCATACGGAAGAGCTTACTGACATTGAACGTGGCACTATAATAATATAGGGTCATTCCAACAAGTTCTCCACACTTCTGCCCTACTAGAACTGAATTGGTCAACTGCAAGTGAAGTGACTGTGAAGGTCAGAATGTCTGGGAGTAAGTTCAGCTGTGAAGTGATGGACACACAACTCATAGAAAGGGTATCTGATCACCCAACGTCAATACCCAACCTGAATGGCAGCAGATCCCACCAGCAATGTGCCAGCATCTAATGGAAAGCCTGCCCAGAATAGTGGAGGCTATTATAGCAACGATGAGCCAACCAGCTTCATCTTAATACCCTTGCTTTCGGAATGAGATGTTGGATTAGCTGGCGTCCACATATTTTTGGCCATATATTGCATACATACGCACTTTATATGCATGCACACCGCACTCAAAAAACAGAAACATGGTACCACTCTTGGCCCAGCTGGTTCCCATTCCACAGAACCCTCGGTGGGCGGACAGGTCCCTGTGCTGGAGTCCAGCAGAAAGCAGCCTTCAAAGCATGGGCCACAGGGCTCCCGAGCCATAATTATCTCATCGCTTGATTAGATGGCAGAATACCACAATCTCTTTGGGAAGGCAAAACATTAAAGATGTCAGCAGCGTCTCACATGGTGGAAGTGCTGTGAGGAGGCAGGAGAGAGTAGGACTGGGAAAGCGAGCTTTTTCTGCCTTACCGCCAATCTGGAGGAACAGATGCATCAACATTAAGACAAAGCTCCAAATATACCAGACCAATGTCACATCGGTTCTTTTGTACGGCACAAACACCTGGAAGCCGACAAAGAGGACAGACAACTCCTTTCATCAATAAGCGCCTCCAGCAGATAAAGTAGATAAGATGGCCAGAGACAATATCAATTCAAGAGCTCTGGAGGAGAACACTCCCTATGCAGAAGCCACAAAGGAGCGGAGGTGGAGATGGATTGCTCACATCCTGAGAAGATCCAACATCACCAAGCACGCCTTGGACTGGAACCCCCGAAGGCACAAGGAGAACTGAAGCAAGCTGCATATGACAGAGACAGATGGAGGCCCCTATGGTCCACCCATAGCAAAGGAGACCAAGCTAAGCTAAGCTGATTAGATGGCGCTGACTTCAGATTAAACCCACAGAGACTTTGCAAGCATAGCTTTCCATGGTACTACACACACACACACACACACACTCTTTTTTTCCCCACAGAGTCAGTCTTAACACTGTTTAACACCCATGTCAGCTGAGTTCCAGACTAGCCTGTGCCATTCCGCAGATGGACATGGTGCTTCAGAAGGTTACATTATCAAACATCCATGGGCTACAGCTTTGAATCAAGCTCCAGCTCTCTGTGCAGAATTTGCATATTTCACTCGTGTTTGCGAGGGCTTTCCCCCCGCCCCAGACTTTCCGATTTGCCATTTCTAAGATATGCTCCAGTGTGACTGATGTTCCATGCATGAAGCCCCCTTACACTCAAGCTTCCCGGAAGAGGTTCTGGACCACTGACACCCGGACTGAATACATTATTGCAGAAACTGGACAAACACAGAGACTGTATTTGAACGGTACATTGAAACCTTTAGACTAAAACGCATTGCCTGCATTCTCCAGTGAAGGGACATGTCAGGTGACTGGGGGTATTACATTAATTCAATCTATCCATTCCTTATTTCACTGGCACTATAAATTTCTCTTTCACCCCCAGTACCACTATCTGACACCCAAATTCCATCTTTTTTTTTTGTCAATAGACCAGTTTTCCTATTTAACCTGTGCTTGATTTGACCCCTTTCCTGTCCGGTCTTTGTACTTCCGGATCGTGCTCAGCCATGACACCCTGGTCCGTTTATACCCTCAACAGCCAAGAAAAAAAAGAGCTAAACAAATTTTTACCCACCTGCTCCGTTTTTAGGAAGCAAAGCTGACTTTTCCATCTACTGCAGGGGTTTTCAGCGGCAGCTTGTCAGCTGTGTTTTGGGGCCTCGTTTGACATACATGCAGGGTCTCATGCCAGGGCCCTGAATTGCACCCGATGGGTCAAAGCAACATAGTTTACCACTCACATCTGCAGCACTCCTTACTGCATGTATACATACACACATAAATGGAACTGCTCACGCACGCACGCACACACACACTGTCCTTGCTGGTAGTATTATACAAAGCAGCATCGAGTGCAGAGCATAGTGAACATGATGCTTTCAAAGTGGAAAATGACGCGTAGATTGAGAAGCAGCAGGCTAAGAGCATGAGCACAGACAGCGAGACGTGATCGGTGAGAAATAAAACACCTAGTTCTTCACACAGACACTGCACTTCCCAGCCAGAACACAGCTCCAGGAAAGCAGATGATGGTGTAGGTGACGGGAATAAGGATGTTGATAACGGCGACGATGAAGCTCATAGAGGTGACAATATTACTGCCAACAGAGTGGGAAGATGCTTTTGTCTTTGAAGTGACAAGGAAATCAGTGGTTTTGATGTCTGCCGTGCTGGAGGCAGTGATTGTCATAGCTTTGATGACAGATGTGATGTGATCCGCAATGCAGGTATCAGTGAGATTGACAGATATGACCATCACGATCTGGTCTGGGCCCCAACAGGTTCTCTCTTCCGGGAGGGGTTTTTTGAATGCAAGCCTGAGACCCAGCATGCATTGGGGCAGCTGGTACTCTGGCAAATGGCATTTGCATGGCAAGGTCTCCATCTAAGCTCCTGGTCTCTGACTAGTTCTGACAGGCCTCATGCTTTCCCTCTGTCTCAAGGAGAACAGAAACTCAGGGGAAAATCTAGCCCAACCACCAAAAAGGGCCAGTAAATGAAAATAAGCACTTTGAAGAGCAATCGGAGAAAAAGAATGAAGACATTTTCTGCAGGACAATCAAAGACACAGAGGCTTACACAAAACACTCCTGCTGAAATGGGCCATTGCTACTACCACCATCATCATCACGACTTCATCGGTTTCACATAAAATTAGATTTTAAATAAGAGAGAAGCTGTACAAAAATTCAGCCATCAGCAGAAATCTGCTGTTTCCAGTCAACTTCCTGGAAAGTGGCACCACCGAACTGGATCATTATTTTTTTGCACCCTCAATCTGTTCAGAGGAGTCATTCAGATACATCATAGGAAATCGAATACTTCACAAGATGCCCACTGATGCATCCATATTTGACCTGAATTTGACCTGCTGATGAAGTTATATCTCAGGGCAAGTACATCAGACGAGGCTATGTGCCAAGTCAGTCACGGGTATGCATGCCACCATCAAACACCTAACATCACAATCCTTGTTGTGTTAGGCAGAGAAATAGTGACTCCGCCATGCGTTCACTGAGCAGTCAGACTGTACGTCCCCCCATGGAAACACCCTTGTCTGAATCCTGAAGGAAATCAGAGCCATATAATTAAGATGCTAAGGTGATTAACGAGGCTGCCAGCTTTTAATGATCACTGATGAAAAATAATCAATGTTTGATTACAGCAGTCAAAATGAGACCGTGAGACCCCACACGTGTAGAAAGGGTCACTGTGTGTAAGAGGGGCTAAGACATGCGGGAGACGCATCAGACACATGACTCCCAACGGGAGCTGAAGGCAGCGTATGAACACACATGAGAAACGACCCACTGACAGCAGGAACGGACTGTGAATCTTTTACTGACTGCTCGATGTTTAAAACATCAGCTAAAAATTACTCCCTAGGTCAAAAGCATTTAAACTCTTCCATCCCACTCTGTAAACTCCAGCTGAGGGCCACACAGAGGCATAGAACTCACGCCTCAGGTGTACAGCTTCCTTAAGAACAATCAAGCCTGCTGCTGTCCTCTCCCAGGCCGCTTTTCCTCCGTGACGTGTCACGTCAAGCTGGACAGATAGACCCACACAATGAAAACCAACCAAGAGCAGCAAAAAAACACGAGGGGAAGACCTGAATCCTGACTGCGTCCCCTTCGCTACTGTCGTTTGTACCAGCTCACACATGCTTTAGAGACCGTCTGCTGAGCACAGGCACCGCCCTGTGGCCCATCCTGGGGGCAGAACCCTACGTGCATACCTCTCTGGGTGCTAACAGCAGTCTGAGCAGCAATTGGCTGGCAGGTAACCGTGGCTGGAATCCTGCTACATTTTATCCCAAAAGAGACTTTAACGTCAGCTCCCACGCCTCTGGCCCAACCCACCTACACCAACGCATCCAGCGCATCTGTGTGGGCAGTGGCAGATAACAGCCGGAGCCACACTAAGAATAATAGTACAGGAAATCTTGCCCAAATCAATATGCATTATTTTAAGAACCAAACTGACTGAATAATGGCGTTTTCTTTTCTTGTATCTGCCACACCAAACCACCATTTGCAGCAGCCTTGCGTGGGAAACCGAGAGAGGAGCTCATATCTAAGCTCCTCTCTTCCAGCTTCATGCTTTCCGCATTCAGTGACTCCTGTAATAATAGGGGGGGAAATAATCCCTTTTCTTCAGTAATTTGTCTTGCTGCAATTCTCCACTTTAGCTGTCCGGATATTACTCATATTAAGCGTTCAGCCCAGCCGGCATAAATATTAGATGTAGTGGGATTGTAACATTGCCTGCGCATGATTCGGCCGACTTCAAGATTGAGAATATTAATTAGTGTCAGCACGTTAATATTAATATCCTTCTTTACACGCGCTGTCGATGGAGCCGTGCCTGCTTCGTGCCACTCAGAGAGGGTACGTGCGAAGGACAGCGGAGGACCCGCCCCCACCAAACACTGTCGTACAGGACACTGCTTACCGGCGTTTAGCAAGTCGGCCTGTGGCTACTCTGATTAAAAGCACTTTAAATCAGCCCCTTGTCTATCACTGGGATCTATTAAACAGCCTCAGAGACAGTGAAGCTCCCTGACCTCTTCCAAAGAAGAGCCAGACAGTAGCGATAACTACTCCGCCGCCAAATCACCTCCACAAACTACTGCACCTTTCGCCCCACGGGATTAAAGTGTCAGCGCTTAATTGATAGCAGGCAATTACACCCCCCCCCCACATAACTTGGAAGGGAGAGCTAGAGGCAGTGGGGTTCAGAGCTATAGGTGCTGGGGACTGAAGCGCCAGGATAAACATATACTGTGTAGCATTAGTAAATATGCGTGCTGTATAAGGTTGTGGGGGTGGGGGGGAGAAACTACAAAACATGACAGAAAGCAAAACCGGGACGGGGGGCAAAGACAGAGAGAAGATGGAGAATCGTAGGCGTAATTCGGATGAAAGTGAACAAGAAGACAGAATGAAAAGAAAGGTTTGGTGGGGCACTGCCTTATACACGAAACAGGGAGGAGAGAGACTGGATGAGACTGCCATTAAAGCACATTACACCTTTGTTTCCCAATCAAGTTCTCAGGGACCCACAGACCGTCCACATTTTTGCCTAGACCAGCGAGGGAGCAAAAACGTGGACTGTCTGGCCGGGAGCTGGGAGGGAGCAAAAACGTGGACTGTCTGGCAGGGACCTGGGAAGGAGTTAAAACATGCACAGACTGTGGGTCCCTGAGAACTGGATTGGGAAACGCTGCATTACACTAACTTAACTCAGTACTCCATTGACAACGAATGGCAGCTTTTAGCCATTCATACAGATCACTACACCGGAGCCATTCAGGTTAAGTATCGAGATCAAGGGCACGGCAACACGGTCCCTGTGGGGACTTTAACTGACAGCCTTCTTTTTACCAGCCTACATCTTTAACCTGCACACCTGTGAAGTGCTGCCCTATTTTATCGCACTCTGTAATGCACTGTCAAACACAGAATGATAAAAACCCATAGACTTTCCTTCCAGCAGCTGAGGCTAGACATGAATGCAGACCCATACATTAAACTAAAGAAACAGGCACCCAGAGGATCTATCGCCTGAGAGACATGCTTAGAATGGAAAACATATCTAAATGTTAAAATAAAAGATGCAGTCGTCGGGTGTTATTTAATTTTAAGGAGGCCCATTGTTTTTCCCTGCGGTACAGTTACCAACAATCTGCTGCAGTAATAAGTGTTAATAAAATCCCATGAGTGTTCTAGCCATTGTGGGGTGTCCCCTGCCTCACCCCCCTGTGCTTTTGGGGGTGAGGCTCTGGGCTCGCTAACCCTGCACTGGGTGAGGAGGTATAAAAGGTGGATGGACGAGAGTACCTTCCATTATACCTCACCCCAACAGAGGCTGGATGGGGGAGCTGAGGACAGGGCCTGTGGAGCTTCAGGTGAACATGTGGCATGCCCACACTTCCCATCACCTGGGTGGAACAGTCAGCAGCTTATTACCACACTGGGCTCTGAGAGGCCAGCAGGTGAGGCTGGGCCAGGCGGGGAAACGCTGATGCGAAGGTGCTGAAGTAGCAGATGCTAATGAGGCACCTGGGACCTGTTTGCTGACCCCTTTAGAACCCCCCCACCAAAAGACCCCTCCTTACACTCGCCTGCCTCGATCTCCTGCTCATTCCCCACATGCTCAAGGTCTAATGCAGCATTCCATTTACCTCGGAGGTCAGAAATCGGAGCTGGGAATGACATCGCACACGAGTTAACCGCGTTCCAGCACAGCGAGCCGGAAAGCCATTAAGCAATACCAAGGATCCCTTTCAGAAAGCAGGATTTCTTGCTAAGCCGGATAAGATTTAATTTACCCTAGTTTAAATGGCCTTTATCTTTCTTCACTTATATTTAGCCCAGACTACCTTAAATCCAACAAGTTATCCAGCTAAGCCAGAAATCCTGCTTTGTGATACAGGCCCCAGTTCTATTCCGGTTAATTGTTAGCCATTGTTAGCAATATCAGTTGATAACAACACATTACTTTCTGAGTTATGAGTTCAAATGGAACGTAGCCAAAGTGACACAGAAGCTCTCAGGACTGCATTCACTTTTCGCAGACATCCCACCTCTCACAGAAGATCCTGGAGTCTCTTGCAAATTGACAGCAGCCCCTTGACACCCGTGAATGATGCGCAATGTCCCGGAAAGCTGTCGTTCCGCTATTCAGTGGCGGTAAAATTAGTCGTCAAGAAGTTTTACCACTGCAACCCTACCTCACCCAGATATTATACTGCGGTATATGGAATTTTGACTGCATTTCAAAAAGCAACGCTATTCTGGCATTTCACAATAAAACTTGCAGTAATACTGCCCAAGCCTAGCCAGTGCCCTCACCCTCCCGGCTGTCCCTCATCTGAAATCAATTTGCTTAAGGTGAGATACCTACCTTTGCCCTTGCCGTTAATAATTGCTCTGGGGCCCAACCGTCACATGAAGTCACTCAGAAGATGCAATGAGGACGAGACAACATAAACACACTGAGAAATGTATGATAACAAACATACACAGGGCGTGTAATGCGCAGAGAATCATCGTACAGCAGGTATTCCAGAGTCTGGTGGGAGCTCGTTAATCACAATGGGTAAATAAAAAGTACACACCCCTCCCCATCTTTCAGCTCGGTTCTTTATCATCAGAGGGCTACCTCACATATTGTGTCCCACCCCCTTCACATACGCAGCCAATAGAAAGCAGCCTGACACATTTTCATTACCTAAACCACAAGCATCATGAATACCACTGCAGTCACTAACACTACGCCAACGCGTCCAACAGGCTGCTTCTTCATCACTATTGCTTGTAATTCCATTCCCCATTATTTTATACCACTATCTTGGTACTAATTTAGCTATCTGGCCACTACCCAGGGGGAAAAGCTACTCCACAATGACAATCTAAAGTGCTGTGCTACACCCTGCAGTATAAATTACTTCAGAAATTGGCTTATAGGCAGCAACAATTAAGGATCTGAAAATTTAGCCAAGAGATTTGTGTTTCTGAAGGACTTCATTATACTTGGACCACTTACAGCTCTGTTAAAAAATGCCTAGCTGTAATTTATATAATTTAGGTCCCAAAAAAATTAACTTTGTATGGAATTCTGGACAAGGGTGCACATCCTGATATACAAGCTATGGGAGGCTGTTGCACATTTTTTTTCTTCTTCAGATGAATATGCCCGTAATCCAGAGGCACCAGGTGACCCGTTTAAAGCATAAAATGTTAGCAAATAGAAGAACTTACCTTCAAAAGTCTTACTTCTGAGCACTCAATATTACCGATTATTAAAAAGCTGGGAAAAGCGGGCTGCTATTTAGCATACATCTAACTCTATACCCCGACCACACAGCCCTTCATCTACAAATATGGAATTTAAGAGACTGAAATTTCAGATTATACTATTTCACATGTTCAATTTAGCATCCCATTCTATAATTAATTATACTGCGTTTACCAAGCTGGAAGTATTTGTTAAATGTTTCAGTACAGATATATTTTACTTTTATACGCTAGTGTTTAAGCTGTAATAAATCAGGAAACAAAACAAAATAATGCCGAGCAGGTTATTCCAAAACCATCATCGTTTGGAACAGAGAGAAATTCAAACGCAGAAATAAAATCCGCTCACTTCTTTCACCATCCCAGTTAATGCTGCGGTCTTCGTTCCTCGTAACACAACAGGAAATGAGGAATGAGGGCATTTCTTCATTCCTATAATTCTGAAAGCAGATGACAACAAAGCACAGCGGCGCATCTGATCAGGCGACCCGTACAAAGATTGTTAGCATGAGATACATTCATTATCTCAACATCACCTCCTACGAGATGGCGACTTCACACAGAGAACTGAAGTAAAGAGGATGTGTGCTATTTAACAGTGCATAAAACATAATTATATGAGTTCTTATTTTACGTTTCCCCCTGTGCATGAATGGCAGTGGAATTGAACCCGTTAATCCTCAGAGCTTGCCGGTACAGGAAATCCAATGCACTGAAGCCAATAGCTCCATATTCATTGGTAGCGAGGTTACCCTTTGAAGAAGGTGTACAGACAAACAGCTATGCTGTACAAGTGTTTGAACCATGGGGCTCAACCAAGCAGCCGTTTTAAATAGGGTGACCATGTTAAGACACCTCAGCATTCACAAATTTCTGAAGAAATAATTCATTAATCCATAAGAGGACGCACGTACTGTGCTAGAAAATGTAACCGGCTTACCCCAACAATCTCACATTCACATTTTCCTCCATGTTCGAGGACCAGGCCGCTGCAGCTGTTCCACAGGCTTCCTATCGCCCTGCATAAGCCGCCTGGAGAGGCATCATATGAGAATAAACTGAGTGATCAGGACTGCGAGACTAAGAATAGGATATTATGTGGTGATACATACACAGGTCAATTTCACAGCTTTGTTTTTTCTATAAGCAAAGATTTACTGAAGGAACCTGGATCATTTCTTTGATCAAGGGTGTCACAGAAAATCTTTTTTGAATGAACTTCACACTCTGTAATTCAAATTTTAGAGTTATATTCCAACAGCATAATGTTAATACACATAGAAATTCCAAATACAAATATTTAAGAATTTAAGAATTCGTTGCTAATTTTTTTGTGTAATTTTGGGTTAGTTATTTTGAAAATCATAACCTGTGAATTAATCACCGGTTTTGTCTCACATAGAGGCGATTCTAGGGATACTGGGGGGCCCAGGCAAAAAAAAAAAAAACGCATGGGGCCCTCCAACGCACCCACCCTGACATGGTAAAATTTATGACCATAATTTTAACGTGAAGTCTAAATTAATATCAACAAAGAGAATTTAATAAACACAATTCCTTTATTTTCACTTTCCTGTGAGAAACGGAGCACAAATAAAGCAGATTTGTCCTTGCAATGTGCTACGGAATGGGGCCAGCTCGGGGGCCCCGGGCCACCGCCCGTCCCGCCGCCTCCGGTCCCGCACGCTTTCACCACGGCCGCCTCTCATCCGCCGGCGGGAGCCACTTCGGCTCTATGGAAGCACTTCCGCTGACCTCTGCCGGCCCTGCGATCACACACCCGATTCCGGTTCATTTATCTGCCTTTCACCGAGGATGCTGGGACGCCCACGGAGCAGAGGGTCACTGTAATCTGCTCACCACACGTTAGCTGTCAAGGCGTTTAACACACGACATCATTCACGTACGGCGGGATTAAACACGTATCACAAAGCCTTCCTGTCGCATTTACATGAGCTGGTATAGAAAGTAACACCTGTGTTTTCGGTAATGTTATTCTGTTTATCCGTGTTATCGTCATCATCGGCATCATCTGTCGCTTTAATTCCTCTAATGACAAATTCTGTGCCAAGACGCTAACGCCGCATTGTCTGTTCCAGTTCGAAAATCCCAACAATTACACGAGCACGTAACATTTTATATGCAAACTTAGAACTTGGAAATATATGCTCTCCCAGCCTTGTACCACAGGTGTTAAGTTCCGCCGTTCTTGCACCGCAAATAGCGAAGACGGGGTAGAGGATAAGGCAGTGTAGCTGAAAATAAATGTATTTATTTTTGTATATTTCTATTCGCAAAGGCTCCCACCGTGCTCGGCAGCGTTTGCTGGCGCAGGATTTGGCGACAGAAGTGAGTCTAGGCGAAGCCGGGGCGGCGCGCGCCTCACCTGCGCATCAGAGCCGCGCGAACCAGGCGCGCGCGCATCGTGTGACCCACTTCCCCCCCGCGCGCCGCCCCACTGCAGCCGTATTTAAACCCTGCTCGTGTTTCCCGCCAAACCCCGAGAGGATCCTCGCGCCTTCCCAATAACGTCTGGAAGAATTCTCGTTTTAGTGAAATACAATAAAAGAAAACCTTTCAACAAAGAGTTATCCTTTTTTTAAAGCTAGTTTTCGATGGGACGTGTGGATTACGGTAGATTCTGCTAAGAGTAAATAAGGTTTTTATTGCCATGCTTCTTCCGAAGACGGGCACAGCTGTGTAATATTCCCTTTCTGAATCTCGGGAGAGGGGAGCGTTCGCGAAGCGCTGTGAATGTTTCCGAGGCTTGATTTGCCTTTGTGAGAGCGTCAGTGCCGACATACACTGCTAACTCCTTTGTTTCTCACTCCAAAGAAGAACAAGCGGGACACACCTGAGGCACAGCACAATATACCACGAAAAGAAATCCTGTGAAAACGTATGCGGATAAGGTTCAGGGATTGCATGTGGGATTTCCAAGCACTTGACCTAGAATATCTTAGACAGGCCATTGCTCACAATATATACAGAGTAACAATCGGGTGAGGAGAATTTGCGTAGTTTACATTTTACCAATACCAAATTCTTTGGTGACCAAGCAAAAATTCACCTTAATTTTCCAGTCTGCTGTATATTAAATGCGTGTCACTGAATCAAACCGTCTTCATGCCCAAGAAACTGGATATAATATTTTGTTGAGAACAGGAAATGGTAGATTACTCGACAAACAGGAGTCCCGCTCAGAATGACCTAGAGCCTGTGATGCATCAACAATCAGTGATTTGGTGCTGGGGACAGATGCGTCCGGGGCAGGGAGATGTGTTGTGGTAGCTTGAGTTCAGCTGCTTGGCCCATTCTGCTGACCGATTGGACAGTTACCTTAGCAGAACTGGGGGTGGGGGTGCAGAGCGGAGGAGGAAACCAGATGGCAAGAGCCGTAACGGGTCCCCTGTGAAGCCCTCAGGTCTGTTAGATCGACAGAAGTCAGAGAGCAGAACCCTCAAATTCTCTGGGTTCAAGCTGATCGGCCGTCTGTGGTCTTTTCCCTCCTCAGCTTGGGGGCCGGAGGGGGGGAAACAACCGTCTGGCACACATGCAATAGAGGGCTGCCAATCAAAGCCATGCCCCTGCACAAGGAGAGCTGGGTGAGACTCACACACACGTTCTTGCAAATGGAACTCATCTCCTAGCAACCCCGTTAAGGGTAATGGCAGCGCGCGGTCCCATCTGGGGTCGGGGTATCAATTAAACATGAACATTGTGGACCATGTCGGCCTCTTCATGCCCGCTGCACCTCTTTAGGACCACCATCCCTCAAAAGGGTCTTTTGGTGCCACATATCTCCAGCGATCAGCCAGAATTTGACCTTCAGTGGGAATTTTATTAGGGACATTTTGATTTATAGGCTTAATTAATCCAAACCACCCCACCCTCAAATACACCTCTTCAAGATTTACTGTTACACTCACCGACTGTGTCATGTGAGTCATCATGTCTGCTGCCTGTCTCGTCGGTGATGAGGTGATGGGGTGGTGAAACACAACAAATAGCTACAGTGACAGTGGCAGCAATAAGACGAGGGGGATGGGCTGTGAATTTTTGATTCCCAGGCCGATGGCTCCGCGATGCATGAAGGTTTGAAAGGCTGCTTCTTGTCCTTTGTGTTTTCCTGTGCTTGTTTACCGTGTAGAATCACACAGCGAGGCAAGTTGTCATGGTGTAAGGTGACAGAGAAGGACTCTCCATGGGAACATTCCAACAAGGCCGCAGAGTGCAGAGGAACACGGGTAGCATGTGGGTAGCGTGTTCAGTACTCATCCGACAGCCCCAATGCAATGCAAGGGGAAGGACTTCAGTCAGTTAAATGTCAAACGGTGGACTTCAGCTGAAGTACGGCAAGAAAGACTAGAGAATTAAATCAGTTGGCTTACACCGAGGCCTTGTCCATACATACACAGGTACTTTTAAAAACATATGTTTTTCTATGCGTTTCGGACGACTTTTGTCCACACGTAAACAGCGTTTTAGGTCACTGAACTCCGAGCTTTTGCAAAACTCCATCCAGAGTGAAGATTTTCAGAGACTCTGTTTTCAGCGTCGACGTGTAAACAGGGGAAACGGAGATTTTGGCTTGTAAAGTCAGAGTGTGCGCTGTCATCTACTTTGTTCGACGTCAGAGTGTGCGCCGTCCACCATTTACGTTAGGCGAGTTTGCTCTGGGCAGCGTGTTTTTAGTGTTTTCATGTGGGAAAAAACTCCTAGTGGATGGGAATTTTCTTTAATAACAGGAAGAAAAACATAATTTTTAAAAACGTTTTTTTACCCGTGTACGTGTGGACAAGGCCTGAGATGATGTCGGGAGCTGTGCACACTCAAACTCTTTGCCTAGACGCCCACTCTGCTCACCCACAGTGTAAAGCTAGCCACATGTGGTTCAGGGTGGCTTGGGAGCGATAGATTAAACAGCATAATCGCTCGTCCCCTGGAGGTATGCGAAAGTCTGGGCTGTCGGAAGCAAAGCAAAGCAAAGTAAGGTACTTAATGACATCAGCTGGTAAGAAAGTGGGCTGTTTTTTTCTCTCTTGAGAAACCTTGTACATTTCACCACAGCCTTAGTCATGCACACAGAAATCAGCCTCATCACGCATAGAGTCAGGTTAAGTTTCAGTCACCCAGGAAACATAATTAGTTGGTTGCATCTTATTAGCAGTACCAGCAAGAATTCGATTTTGTACTGGACACACCAAAGTTCAGAGCTTTGACTGTTAGTGTCTGAGGCTGTGAACTACAATAAGTCGTGGATGCGTGTGAGAGAGAGACAATCCACACTGACACTGATATTTTATGGACGACAGTAACCCTGCCTCCATGGTTCTGCTCTGCTAATGAATTGGTTTTACCCTGTTTGGTAGCAAATTACCCCGCCCTCCCCTCCTAATTTTCCAATTTGCCATGTCATTTGGATGTAATTTGGAATTGCAACTGGGCCATATTACTCCCACAGATAGGGTGCTATAGTTTATTGAAATGCAGTTAGTGAAACGGGGGTGGGGGGGGGGTAAATAAGCATCGGTTTTAGACCTGAGTGGAGCTTCATCGGTACTGTCAAGCAAGATGCGGTGTGTGACCGTATGGTCTTTGATGACGCCACAGTGAGCGCTCACGCCCCCTCAGCCTCATGGGAGGTGGCGATTGCTTATCAGCTTCACGCAGGACCCTCTGCACCACCTTGATGCTTCTCTGTCTTTGCAGCGTTGATTTCTAACTGAAAGCCAGGCCCTGCGTGCAAAGCTGATTTGATGCCTGCAGCTCACCACATCGACCAGCGGTGGCTGCGTTAACCACGCTCAATGTTTGTGGGGCACCCTGGTCATCTGTGCCTTAGCTGGTGATATTAAACATTCTAATAATCTGCCTATCAATGGACACGATTTCATGTGCTAAACGTCCGTGGGCAGGAGGCAGGACGCGTTATAATCTCCCGTGATCCTAGAGACAGGTGGCTGTTCTCGTCGCCGACTTCTGATCTGTTTTGCTTTGGCAGCAGATGTCCGTCCCCCGTCCCGCCCCTCCCTTTTACTGTGACCATCGCCAGGGTTCCTAGCAACAGAGGGGCAGCCCATCAAAATGCCATTAGGCCCTGGCTCCAACAGACTCAAGCACAGTGAGGAGGCCACAGACCAGCCCCCTCCGCCAGCCCAGGTCCACTGGAACCACCCTGACAAACGATCACATCCCACAGAGAAATTCTCACATACGACTTGTGACACACCACTCTCAACAACCGCTGACGCACTAGCCGTAGTGACAGGGGGAGGGGCCACAGCACAATAGCCAACAGAGACCCCGTGAATAAATCGATTACACCATGTTTGACGGATGGGGTTTTTAGGGGGACGGGACACGCCAGAGAATTAATTTGGCTGCTGAAAAAATCCCTGTCAGCCTCATCCATTCCGACTCAATTCCAGTGATCTCCAGGATCCAGGGACATAATTAGGGGCATTTTTTTTTCCCAGCCATCTTCTGGAGTAATGATGCATGTGAGGCAAACATGGGACCGATGTGTCAGATGGGAAGGCAGATGATGAGAAAGAAAGATTAGGGAAGAAGTGGGACCGGAACATACTGCTGCGGTGCCAGGGAGCCAGGGGGACATGCGGGAGCCGGAGGAGACGCGGGAGCCGGGAGAGACGCGGGAGCCGGGAGAGACGTGGGAGCCAGGGGAGACGCGGGAGCCGGGCCCTCTCAGGACTGTGAAGGTTGGCAGAGTGAGCCATAGAAGGATCTCAATGGGGTTTTGTGTCTGGAGATATAATGTGGGAAGTCTTGGTATATATAGGGCACATACAGTATATCTGTGTTCTGGGTGGCATGTTGGCTTGGTAGCACTGAGGTTTAATGCCTCCGGGGGCAGGGACTGAATCCAAAGTCATGCAGTTAGGCTGATTGGTGCCTCTAATTTGCCTGTAGTGTATGGTTGGCTCCAGGTTCCCCCACCCCACCATGACCATGACCAAGGTAAGCAGCTGGGAGATGAATGGACGGGTTCATCTGTAAGACCATAGTAAACGTTCGTTGGTGGTTTTCAGAGGAGCTGTTATTACTGGGAAAACTGTCAGTTGTTTTGGACATAAGAAGTGAGATTAGACCACTCTGGGGCCGACCTTCTTTACAAAGCTGTTTTATGAGTAGTAAAGGAATTAAATTCATCAAACCGACATATTTGACAAGTGGACAGTAGCTACCTGTACTACTTTAACCATGTAGCCCCCCCCTTCCTGCCGCTAAAGGATGAATAGAGGAAAATAAAGGCTGTAGATGCCATACATGTTCAATTAAGGTCGAATGAAAGGGAAACGGATGAAGGATTTGCTGTAGATGGAGCCCAGTAACGACCACAGTGATACCTGCCACTGGCGTTAGCATCTGTCTTCCTCTCCTGTAACAGCGCCGGGCTAGAAAACCCTGTGATACGTACTGGGGCTATCTGTCTGCCTCCACCGGAAGTCACAAAGTCGACACAGCCCCACGAAAGTCAGAGAATACAGCAATGTTCCCCCTCCAAGCCCCTCAGAAGCTCCTCAACAAGTTTAACAGGCATGCCAGTTAGACAGTTACCAAGTTCCCCCAGCTCTGAAGGTCAGGTAAAACATGACATGAGAACAAGTTTATCTCAGAAACAGGCAGTCACACACACATGGATGACTAGGGTACAAACATGGGCAGCAACACAGAAGGAGAATACTTGGCATGGATTTGAAAGCGAGTGACCTGAGACAGCTTTGTTAATGCATTTTTTTTAAGCCCACTCATCTGAAAACCACCAAGTCAGGAAACACAATATTCTTAATCAGAAGACTTCATATATCCAACAGGAGTTGGGTCAAGGGGACTTTTTGGAGGGATTATGATACACGTTGCTTTGCAAAGTCGAACATTGCCCTCTGCTGGACAATTTTAAGCATAAGGACACTCAGACTGCCCACAAAAAACTGGAATTTCATGCTGGCATGTGAAGAAAGAGTATAAATCAGATCACTGGAATGGGGGTAGATTTTCTACATGATGTCTTTGTCAGCCATAAGGGTACGCCACTTCTACAATGGCCATCCAAATGGTAATCATTCTGCACCTATAATCCCGAGCAAGATAACTTCCAAATGAACAGAGTGGCTTTAATGAATACCAAAAACCACACATAGTTTCTCCTGGTCCTGCAGGGCTGTAGTTTGTGAAGTGTCTTATACTATCCAAGTAAAACTGGCAGATGGAAGAAATCAACTGCTTTCGCAATAGTGAGTTAAAGCCAGAGGCGGATATTTCAGGTCCAAAAAGTAAAAATCCAGGCCAAGATTTTGTTTCAACCAACCAGTTGCGTACTCTGTGACTGACTCTTTATACTCAGCTAGTTGACTGGAACTAAATCTCGGTCTGAATTTTTAGTTTCTGGACCTGAAACATCCACCGCTGGTTAAAGCAGAGTAGCCTTCGCGTTCTGCAAGGGCTGGAGCTGGCAGCCAACACACAGCGGTCCTTCAGAAATGAGATGCCAGCCCTACTTTAACATGGGCAGCTCAATAGACCTAAACCCACCAAGCTATTAAGACCCTTTATCCACATAAGCTTTTACTTAATTGTAGTTGAGTAATTGAGGTTGGACAAGTGTAACGAAAGCTAGAACAAGTTGTTCTAGGCCGACTTAAGTAGGAATTCACAGTGCATTACAATGATAAGTCTTTCAGGGTAACTTTTGTAAACGTGTCAAGATTGCTGTATTGCGTTTGGCTCCCAAAACTCTCCTCTGGAACATACATTTATTATATAGACGCTCCCCAGGTGACGAAGGTCCAAGTTATGTTATTTTGACTTCACCCTATTCAACAAATATGATATTCAACACTTTATTATAAAATAGGCTTTGTGTTAATGATTTTGCCCAACTGTAGGCTAATGTAAGTGTTGTAAGTATGTTTAAGGTAGGCTATAGGCTAGGCTATGATGTTTGTTAGGTTAGGTGTACTGTGTTAAAATGCATTTTCACCTTATGATGCGTTTATCAGAACATAACCCGATCGTAACCTGGGGAGAGTCTGTACATATCTGCCTTTTGCCACTAGCAGACCTTTTGATTCACTGATTAGCTATGGTGGCAGATCAGAGAGCATTAATGGAACAGCCGAGTGTACACAAGGAAATCACTGCTGGTGGACAATTATAATTTTCCATCAACATGTGTGAAAAAGCCATTTGCCTGACCCTAGGACCCATTAGGACGTACCGACCCATCTGGATTCTAGCACAGCGCCGTCTGGCCTTGAAGGACTGTGGCTGCCCAGTGTTGCTCCGGTACCTCAAATGCATTTTTAATTCCTGCATTTTTTCATCTCATACTCAGGCACTTGGACCCCATCTTCTACAGTAAGAAGACGCCAAGCATGACGGAGCCTCCCATCCAACCCGCACACCCCTGCAAAGCAAATGGAAGAACTCATCGCCTCCGGTAGCACGCCTCACTGTACAGGGATGCATAATTAATCCAGAAAACTTGGTAACCCTCTGCCTGGCAATTGAATTCCAGGTGAAAAACGTCGACCCAACTTGCAAAGCGGCGGCGTGGGACTTGTGGAGTATGGAATGGTTCCAAAAACGTGGATATGCAGATGATGGCTGTATGCTCGGCGTGGGCCATTATCAGGATGCTGGAGGAGCAGAACACGAACATGGAAACCGTTTGGGCTTCATTTCACGCCAACTCGATGCCGCTGGCAAGATTTCTGCCCTGAGACGAGCGCCCGGAAGCCCTAGTGGGGGCTAAACGCTGATGTAGAGCAGACCAGAACCGCTGCAGAACCTGCCATCTGAGGTAATACATTCATTTCATGGGGTTCAGCAGCTACTGCCAGTGGCACAGTATGACTGTTTTACATTCAGGTTTTCCCATTAAATAAATCTAGAAGTTTTAAGGCTATCATACGCATGCCAGTGACAAATAAGCTCCATGAAAGCACATGATCTTCATGAGGCCACAAAAGCCCTTTGCTGACATGTGCTGGGCAAAGCCAAACGCACCCCCAGCATGGGAGAAAAACCACAACGCAAATGTCATCTCCCACAGAGCACGATCGCATGAAGGACAGTCACGCTCACGCCTAATCTGACCACAAGCTTGGCGTCCCCTTAACGTGGGGACCAACCTGAGCCGTTTTCCACGCTTGGCTGTGCACCACAATAGTTATTCACTTCTACTAATTAGACCAGGACAATTGGAGAATATTGATTTATGTGTTATTTAGACTCAGAGACCACTTTTGATTATGTGTATTCCACAAAAGGGAAAAAAAAAGACGACTTCACATCCAGCTGCATGCTGTTTGACAATCACCCACAGCTATAACTGACCCTAACCCTACATAAAGTGCAAATCCACTGTTTCAAAAACATAAAATGCTATAATCTCATTAATTTAAGTAATTTAGTCAAATCTAACTACGCACCAGCAGATATTGCAACCTAAATAACAGTGGGTCCCTTTGTCAAATCTAACCTGCTTGCTGACAAAGACCCTGGCCTTAAACAAGGTCAGCTATGCACATTACCATAAAGAAGGGGCAAGAAAACATACTACTCAACCTGAGTCAAACTTTAATGGGGAAAATCTTACTCCAGAATGACAAGTTTCAACACCAGGCTGAGTATTTTCTATGGTCTTGCAAGTACAGTCAGATAAATGAGAAAATGAGTAAATAATTTCAAGCTCACATCTACAGTAAATCGGTGGTCCTCAGCCATTCCCACAAGAACGCCCAGCCATTGCAAACTTGCTTCACTGCACCACTAACAAAACTTTTGTCAAAGAATTGACAAATGGATAATTTCCTGAATTTGGTGGAACTGTGTAAAATGGGCCATGGAATGGCTGAGGACCATCGAGCTGTATCTGTACAAAGAGCACGGGGGCCACTGGGGCAGGGCAGGTCACTTCGGCATTCCACACAGAGACGTAAGGCGGGTCTAGAAGAAAATTAAACAAAGAGCATTAGCATGGTGTGCCAAGAGATCTGTGCTCTCACTTTACAGAGCTCTGTGGCTTAAAGGTGCACCTGCAACAATCGGATGCTCTTCACAGCTGCTTCATCCAGCTGACTCAGGTCCATAGTGTCCATCTCACTGGCCAACAGCTGAAGGCTCTGCAAACAGAGGAGCAGTGTGAAGAGCCAAGCTCCAAACGTTTGGAAAGGCAGGTGAGGCTACATTACCGATAGCACAGGCCAACACAGGCCAAAGCCCTACCTCTCCATTCCCAACGGGAACATTGATAATGATGTCATCACGGCCGCCTGAAAGCGGGGAGCCATTGACCGAGATGCTGTAGACCTTCTCCTTGTGCCGGGGATGCCTCACCGCTGGAGTTTTAGGAAGTCTAGGGGGGTATTTTTGAAAAAAGTCCAATTGCATACAGCAGGCATCAACAAACTTATGCAAACTGACACACAAGACCTACCAGCTTACCCATTACTTACAAGGTTGTAAATAATGCACCGTGACTTTCAAGTGAAACTGTGCTGCTCTCCTGCTTCCCAACAAGAAAACCAGTATTTATTACCACTGCACCACAACACCACCCTCCCCCCACCTGGAGTCGAAGCGTGGGGTGATAGATGGGGTGGGTCCAATCAGGGAACATTCCAGAATGCTGCGAGCAGGCGTCACTAGCGGCCTCCTGCTGGACCTAAGAATATCGGCCAGATTCAGTGTTTACGCAAAAAAGGATTTAGAAGGGGTTAATTATATACATCTAATGTAAAACAGACAAAAAGAAACTCAAGATTACAGCTTATTTTAAATCAGTCAACATATACACTGAAAGTAGGATAAGAGTGTGTGCAGATATCTTACTTTCTAATAGAGTTGTTCTGTTTGCTGACTGAGAGGGCTTTGGCTCTTTTGGATGTTGAAGGGGCCTTTCTCGTAGACTTTCCCTGTAACAGGGGAAGACAGGGCAAACTAATCTTTAAGAACAAAATTTTAAAATCCTTTACTTCAGGGACCGCTAAACTAAAAACAGCACAATCCACTATTCCTTCGTGGTCTTACCTTCTTTAAGGTGGACTGGTCAAGGGTAATGTTCTCCACATCCTCCGAGGCAGTGCTGGCACCACCTCGCTTCCGCACCACTGGACAGGGACACAGACAGGAGGAGGAGAGGCAGCTGGGGAGTGGAGTGTGGCAGGGCGGACGCCGCAGAGAGGTCAGCCGGAGCCGATCTCTGCCGCTGACACATGGGACTAACCTTTCTTGGAAGACTTTGCTGGGATGGTGTGAACTTCTGCTAGGACAGTGTCCACCTGAGAGGCAACCTCCTCCTTCTACACAGGTGGGCAAAGAGTAAAGAAAGAAGCAGGTGACACAAAGTACTGCAGTGAACAAAAATACTGCCAGATACCTACACATAGTAACGAGCCCACATACAAGCTGGAAAAATCTTGATCAGAAAAAAAAGACCCCATACAAAGAGCTGATGGAGGCATTGTGACACGTACCTTAGCATCCTCTAACGGCATCTTCTGTGCCTCAGAACCTGAAGAAGAACACCGATTACGTACGGTTTTAACCCCCAGACATTTGCATGGGAGGTTTAATAGTGACACGCAAAATACACATGCTAGTTCTGCACTACAGCAGCTGGCACAGGCAGCTTTGTATCTCGAGAAAAAGCTTTAAATATCTTAACGATAATGTAGAGAGAACTGGACAGTGGGCACCTACCGCAGAATGCGATCCAGTTCATCTGCCGCACGGCCAGCGGCAGTTTGATGAGAGCCACGCTGTAGAAGTTGTCGGCATCTTTCAGCAGGCTGTTCGTCTTCTCCTTCAGCCTCTCCACGATCGCCTTCACTGCAAGACAGCAGGCCACGTCGTAAATGCAATTGAACGGGAAGTAAATGAAAAACGGGAAGCGGCTGAAGCAGCTGACTGATGGACAGAAACATCTCAGGTAGCTGACATTTTAAACTCGGTTTGGGTGGAGCGACGTTATTCCTGTTTATACCCACTCTGCCCATAAGCTTCGTCATGCGCCGGCAGCGTGACATTATTTAATCGAGAAGGGAAATGGCCATAGGAGCGAGGCCTTACTGTACCTTCACAGTCGAAGTCGTTGAGGAAGGCTTCCAGTTTGGCCGTTTTTGGGTCGTCCTTGCGGCCTTTGTTAGTGGTTCGTTTCCTCGGCGCCATGACTTTAGTCGTAGGTCTGCGTATAAACAATGTGCGATCAGTTTAACATGCCCGCTACAAATTGATATGAAAGAAAACCACGAATTTTTGAAGGACCCATGTTCCGTCAAGACAGCGTATTCTTTAAATCCCTTGTTTTAAATAACCTGAAATCGGAGAGACTGACGATGTCAACTTACTGAAAATATCTGCTAAAGCCGCCAAGCTAAATCTATTTCAAACAATTTAAATTAAGGCGTTTTTTTTTCTTTATAGTCCGCACTGCGTTGCGTATATATATAAAACACTTACTTCTTCAGGTATATTATAATAAATCAATCGCGCTTCCCCGATCTTCTTCCCTTACCGTAGATATGACTATTTTCAAATGTAACCGCTCCGCCGTATAGCAGCCAATGACAGTCGTCCATGCCGTGACGACACGCCATGTGCCTCCATCGACCAATTACATTGAGAAGAGGTAAGGCGTGTTCAAAATGTTCAACCAATTGAACAAACAAGTCACATACCGACCGACCAATAGAAGGCAAAGGTTTCAGTATTTGCACCGGAAGTAAATCTCCGTAAACATCGTGTGTTGTACAGTGAGTGTGGTGGGGCGAAGTATTGATATCAGCAAAGTAAAATGTGATGTCGACCGCTGAAGCTTACTTTATTATACTTGAATTATAGTTTAAGAGCAAGCTTACCAACATGTATTAACAGTGTTGTTTGTTGATTAACTTATAAACGAAAAGCCTGGAGTGGACCTTCGTAGCTTTCGATTATTGAAACTATTGATGGTTTCGGATTTTGTACAGTCCGTTTCAGCGTTTTCGCCGAAATTCAGATATGTCGAAATCCGAGTTGTTGTCACTTCACCAGGCATTGAAAAGGGCTTTTCAGGTCCTGGAGCAAAACCAGAGGTTGTGGAATGCTGTGCTAACTGAGTGCTCGCCTTTAATGGTTTCCCTTGGTAACCTGGCAGAGCAGCTTCGCGCACTTCAGAACGTGCAACTAGAGCGCACGCCCCTGCAAGGCTTCCCCGACCTCCGCGAGAGGCTCCGCTTCAAGCTTCTCCAGGCCGTGGACACGATGCTGGAGAAACTCCACGAGAAGATGTAAGGGGTCTGTTTGTGCAAATCAGCAAGAGTTTCTCTGGACGATTTCAGTGCTGTCAATTTTGCGATTTGTTGTACTCATGGCAAGGCATTGCAGCGAATTATGGAGGCAGAAAACATAGTTAAAAATGTTCTAATTGGTCTTAGACCTCTTTGAAAAGTAGCGATTTATGCGTACATTACATATGCCAGCATTGTCATTCTCCTTTTTGGCTAGAACCTGGCAATTTAAATGGCCACTCCTCATGAAAAGAGTTTTCCCCTTTTCGGTCATCCTCAGATATCGTTTGTATTGCAGGTTTGTTATGTTTTGTGATAAATTGAAATCGTAGTACAGTCTAATTGATCGACTGCTGCATTGATTCCTGTCTGAGACATTTTCTCCTTTAGCCATGTTTTTTGTTGCGTTAGTTACTTGAATCATTCAATCACCCGATCTCTAAGGCTGAGCCCAGCCATCCTGCGGAGGAAGCTCATTTCGGCCACTTGTATCCGCGATCTCATTCTTTCGGTCACTACCCAGAGCTCATGACCATAGGTGAGGATGGGAACGTAGATCGATCGGTATACTGAAAGCTTTGCCTTCTGAGTCAGCTCCCTCTTCACCAAAACAGAGCACACTCTACGATTATTTGCTTATAAATACCGAATTAGTGCATTCAGGGTAACAACAAAATAAAAAAAAGTGGATTATTGCTATCAAATTATGAATTATTTAAAAAATAATTATATAACAAAATTGAGAACAAGTGCCATCTCTGTGCACCTCTTGCAAACTATGACACTGCTTGTATAGTAACCTTAGGAAATGCTAAGTGGCTGAGTGCTGTATCTGCCCTCGCAGGGCTGCTTTGCAGGCGGTGCGCGACGCAGTCAGCAACCAGGCAGCGGCCGTTTTCCAGCTGTACACCCAACATGCCGACACTCTCGACATGGCCACTTGTGTTCAGCGGTCAGCCGCCTGCCCATCCATAGCAGACATGCTGGAATGGCTGTGGGACGCAGAGCACTACTATCTGGGGGAGTATCTTTTCTGTATGGTTCAGCCCTGGGCTCAGTGTGTTAGTGTTTCCAGCATAATGCAGATCGTCTGTCATCAGCGGTGTCAGATAACAGCTCTGATTTATTTCAGCATCTTGTTATAAAGCTTGCAGGGTTTCCATGGCGAGGTCACAGGCACCTTTTTTACGTGTGAGCGGGATTGAGAATTTAGGCGCAGGGTGATGATGACATCATTCCTGTGAGTGACATTATACAGCAGAGGTGAATGTGCTCATACATCTGAATTAGGCAGCGAATAAGAAACTATAAAGGATTAGTAGGTTAGGTGGTTTCCTGTGTGTGTAAGCGAGTTTCCTCCTTTAGCTGTGGTATAGACTGCTCAAGAGAAAAGCTCTGCTTCTAATGCTGAAGCCAGGCGACCTTGCTCACCTACAGACCTCGCCCGAAAGGTGGGAGTCCCTGTCCAACCGCGGGAGAGACGATGGCATCACAGGTGAGGGCTAGCGGGGTTCTGCAACTCCTGTGACGATGGAGCCGCACCTTGTGACTTGTCTGCCTTGTTTTCAGAGACGCTGTGCAGAGTGGCCCTGTTTAGGGAATCCCAGTAAAACAGGCGCGTGAGGAGTGGGCCACCAGCCAGGCAGCCTGGAGGACTTGCCTGCTTGTCAAGCTGCAGTTGAGGACGGCCTCATCTGCCGTCCCCTCCGAGATGTATGGAGCCATGACCAAATGTGAGAGGAGATGCTGTGGACAAACTGTGCATATCAGACATCAGCGTTACAGCTAACTGCTGAAGTGTGCTGGCGTAGCAGCTCTGTACTCTTCAGTGGGCTGCCCAGAATGTGTCTGTCTGCCACAGATGAATGTTTTCTTTTTATACAGCCTCTCCAGAAAAATGGATAAAATCATACTGACTACAGTCAATACTGGTTTTAGCTCAGCCTGAGCCATAGCAACAGTTTTAGCTACATGATGAAAATAAAGTACTAGTCTGATGTACCACTGTTCTTCTGCTTCTCTGGTGTCTCTGACGAGTACAGGCGTGAGGTGTTTAGATGCCTGCTTTACTTTGTCTCTACAGTGTGTTATTTACTATAAATAATGAACTTGGCACAAAACGGTGACAAATTTGGGAGCAGCAGTTTCTGACTTGTTATATAATGTCCACGTCGCTACACGGGACATGATTTCTTAAAACCGATTACTTCTAACTATCAAAGGTTCTAAACTTTAATTTAAGCTTAATCCATGAGTGGGAGAAAATTATGAATCATCCATAACAGGATAACAATAAGTTGAGGAAAACCAGCTTTTTCACAAATGGTTTTATTTTCCATTTGAAACCCTTATTCTCTATATGCCAGTGGGCAGGCAGAGCTCTGGGATAAACTGAGAACCCAGCTTGTCACGCTTCGCTGGCAGCCCAAAGGTCACACCGCTAGGTTGTATTTCTAGAATGATCTGGTTACAAAAGGCTTGTGGACCAAGTACTGTACCTATTGTCTGTGTGTTTAGTACCGTGCTCCCGCTACTCCAAACGTAAAGCATCCAAAGGAGAGCAAGTGTTTGCAGACAGATTCAGACTTCTCCGATTCCCTTTGCTGTAAAAACTTGCAAGGTCACTTACACAGAAGCTACGGAGCCCCCGATAGAGACAGGCAACGACTCCACTTTGGTAGTACAAAGGAACGTGGGCTCCACCAGGAAGTGTTAGGTTACATTCTGAGGCAAACGTGGGAGCTTTGCATAACCTCGTCTATATAGGCTGCCCTAGTGTTTCGTCTGTCCACAAGCCAGCAACCTCATCAACTTGCAACGAAAAAACTCCAGATACTGACATACTGAAATAAAAAGAAAGCCAATATCTCAAATCAACAAATATACAGAGAAATGAGTGATCTGAAGTAGAGTAAAAAGTAGCTGGACCGTGGGAGACGACGGAGACACGGTAACATGTGGCAGCAGGCCGCCTGAGCTGTCGGGTGCCTCGCTGCAGCTGCACACGCCTGTGGCGAGGTTCAGACATACTCCTTCAGGGGCTGCGTGCCGTTGGAGATGGGTTTGGGCGGATCCAGGGGCCGTCCGGCTGCATATTCGCGACCCTCGTAACCGCGCCGGTAGCCTCGGTCAGGGTGTGGGCAAGAGCTGCTGAGCACGGCGCCGCTTAATATGAGCATGACGGCGGCGGCCCAGCCCAGGTAGATAGCCTGGCCCAGCTCGCGCTTGTGCACCAGCGGCACCGCGGGGTTATAGAAGTCCCGCACCACATTGTTGGCGGCCCAGGAGACAGGAACCAGCACGCAGATGCCCGTGACGATGAAGAGGATGCCGCCCGTCAGAGCGATGCTGGCCTTGACGTTGCGGTCCTCGCCGGCACAGGTGGTGCACTTCAAGCCACAGCAGGTGACGGTGCAGGACAGCCAGCCCAGGAAGATGGCGATGCACATGAGGGCCCGTGCCGCCTGGATGTCTGAGGGCAGCGCCAGCAAGGAGTCGTACGTCTTGCACTGCATATGGCCTGTGGTCTGGTAGATGCAGTTCATCCAGATACCTTCCCACACAATCTCTGAGGTCAGGATGTTGCTTCCGATGAAGGCGGTGACCTTCCACTGGGGCAGTGCCGTCACGGCGATCGCCATGATCCAGCCCGCCACCGCACAGGTGAAGCAGATCAGCTGCAAGCCGGTGTTCACCATGGTAACATCTACACTTGCTCCACCACCTAAGCCCTGATGGTCACCTCCGCCCCGTCACCCCTAACCCCTCTGTCTCCCCAGTACTCGTCTCCCAAGATCTGTTTTCCCTTCCAGTCCTTTCCTTCTTCCACTGATCCTCGACCTTATCCTGTCTGTGACTTATCTCCTTTGTTTGTCTCCTCAGTCTGTATCAGTCCTCCCACTCTAGAGAAGCTCAGCCTCTTCCCTCTTCAGTTGTCCCAAGAAACTCGCTCAATGCCTCTAACTCTCTTCTCTCTCTCTCTCTCCCCCCTCGCTCATGTCATTGTCCCCTTTAATTATTGATGGACGCAGGGAAGCGCAGCAGCTTCTCTCCTACTCAACAGCCCACTGGTTGATATCATCAGGCTCTGTCGCACTGCATTATGGGATGTGCAGCTTCTCTAGGACGGAAGTGGATCTCAGCTGCACCAAGAAGCCTGTTAATTCTGGTGCCAGTTGTATTACTCGCCTGGTTTCAGTGTAGGTTTACCCATTTGGGTTGAGCAGATAACATCTGATGCTTTGGCCCAAGCAGGTCTCTCTAATAGTGGTCACATATCCTGAAAAAAAGACAAGGCTGCCTTTGGTCCACAGCAAACAGGCAGAGGAGAAAGACGGTTGTTTAAAATATTTACTGAAAATATAACAGAAAATGAAAAAGAAATTAATGAGTGTCTCTGCTGCTCAGTGGCCGCACTCCTGCATGTGGGGCTGTAGTGGGTCAAGGCTGTGGTGACTCTGGAGGAGTAGCTGAAGGGCTGGTTTAGAGGAAGCAGGCATAGGGAAGGAGGTGGTTTGGGGGCCAGGCCCCTGCAAGGCAGACAAGGAGCCCCCTTCTCATGGGAAGCCCTGGAAACATTTTGGAGCAGCATTCCCCAGCCCGTTCCTCGGGGGGCCACAGCCAGTCCACGTTTTTGCTCCCTCCGAGCTCCCAAAAAACGTTGACTGTCTGCAGGTCCCCGAGGACCGGATTGGGAAACACTGTTTTAGAGGAAAGGGGAGGGTCACATAGATTAATTCCTTCCCAGCCTCTGTCCTATTGAACGCCAAGAAACAGGCAGATACAGCATAGCAAAAAGAAAACACAAAGAGACAGAAAGGCAGACTAGACGACGAGTGAGGGAGAGAGCGGCGTCTGGGGGCGTGACAGATAATGAGACGAGCGTCTGAGATGGATACAGAAACGTGGTGCTTTCAGCCCCCTTCTGCGTGACAACAGCAAGACAAATATGCCGACATCCTTTAATGCTTCATCATCAAAAGGGCCAAACCATGCACAAACTGTGCATATCAGACATCAGCGTTACAGCTAACTGCTGAAGTGTGCTGGCGTAGCAGCTCTGTACTCTTCAGTGGGCTGCCCAGAATGTGTCTGTCTGCCACAGATGAATGTTTTCTTTTTATACAGCCTCTCCAGAAAAATGGATAAAATCATACTGACTACAGTCAATACTGGTTTTAGCTCAGCCTGAGCCATAGCAACAGTTTTAGCTACATGATGAAAATAAAGTACTAGTCTGATGTACCACTGTTCTTCTGCTTCTCTGGTGTCTCTGACGAGTACAGGCGTGAGGTGTTTAGATGCCTGCTTTACTTTGTCTCTACAGTGTGTTATTTACTATAAATAATGAACTTGGCACAAAACGGTGACAAATTTGGGAGCAGCAGTTTCTGACTTGTTATATAATGTCCACGTCGCTACACGGGACATGATTTCTTAAAACCGATTACTTCTAACTATCAAAGGTTCTAAACTTTAATTTAAGCTTAATCCATGAGTGGGAGAAAATTATGAATCATCCATAACAGGATAACAATAAGTTGAGGAAAACCAGCTTTTTCACAAATGGTTTTATTTTCCATTTGAAACCCTTATTCTCTATATGCCAGTGGGCAGGCAGAGCTCTGGGATAAACTGAGAACCCAGCTTGTCACGCTTCGCTGGCAGCCCAAAGGTCACACCGCTAGGTTGTATTTCTAGAATGATCTGGTTACAAAAGGCTTGTGGACCAAGTACTGTACCTATTGTCTGTGTGTTTAGTACCGTGCTCCCGCTACTCCAAACGTAAAGCATCCAAAGGAGAGCAAGTGTTTGCAGACAGATTCAGACTTCTCCGATTCCCTTTGCTGTAAAAACTTGCAAGGTCACTTACACAGAAGCTACGGAGCCCCCGATAGAGACAGGCAACGACTCCACTTTGGTAGTACAAAGGAACGTGGGCTCCACCAGGAAGTGTTAGGTTACATTCTGAGGCAAACGTGGGAGCTTTGCATAACCTCGTCTATATAGGCTGCCCTAGTGTTTCGTCTGTCCACAAGCCAGCAACCTCATCAACTTGCAACGAAAAAACTCCAGATACTGACATACTGAAATAAAAAGAAAGCCAATATCTCAAATCAACAAATATACAGAGAAATGAGTGATCTGAAGTAGAGTAAAAAGTAGCTGGACCGTGGGAGACGACGGAGACACGGTAACATGTGGCAGCAGGCCGCCTGAGCTGTCGGGTGCCTCGCTGCAGCTGCACACGCCTGTGGCGAGGTTCAGACATACTCCTTCAGGGGCTGCGTGCCGTTGGAGATGGGTTTGGGCGGATCCAGGGGCCGTCCGGCTGCATATTCGCGACCCTCGTAACCGCGCCGGTAGCCTCGGTCAGGGTGTGGGCAAGAGCTGCTGAGCACGGCGCCGCTTAATATGAGCATGACGGCGGCGGCCCAGCCCAGGTAGATAGCCTGGCCCAGCTCGCGCTTGTGCACCAGCGGCACCGCGGGGTTATAGAAGTCCCGCACCACATTGTTGGCGGCCCAGGAGACAGGAACCAGCACGCAGATGCCCGTGACGATGAAGAGGATGCCGCCCGTCAGAGCGATGCTGGCCTTGACGTTGCGGTCCTCGCCGGCACAGGTGGTGCACTTCAAGCCACAGCAGGTGACGGTGCAGGACAGCCAGCCCAGGAAGATGGCGATGCACATGAGGGCCCGTGCCGCCTGGATGTCTGAGGGCAGCGCCAGCAAGGAGTCGTACGTCTTGCACTGCATATGGCCTGTGGTCTGGTAGATGCAGTTCATCCAGATACCTTCCCACACAATCTCTGAGGTCAGGATGTTGCTTCCGATGAAGGCGGTGACCTTCCACTGGGGCAGTGCCGTCACGGCGATCGCCATGATCCAGCCCGCCACCGCACAGGTGAAGCAGATCAGCTGCAAGCCGGTGTTCACCATGGTAACATCTACACTTGCTCCACCACCTAAGCCCTGATGGTCACCTCCGCCCCGTCACCCCTAACCCCTCTGTCTCCCCAGTACTCGTCTCCCAAGATCTGTTTTCCCTTCCAGTCCTTTCCTTCTTCCACTGATCCTCGACCTTATCCTGTCTGTGACTTATCTCCTTTGTTTGTCTCCTCAGTCTGTATCAGTCCTCCCACTCTAGAGAAGCTCAGCCTCTTCCCTCTTCAGTTGTCCCAAGAAACTCGCTCAATGCCTCTAACTCTCTTCTCTCTCTCTCTCTCCCCCCTCGCTCATGTCATTGTCCCCTTTAATTATTGATGGACGCAGGGAAGCGCAGCAGCTTCTCTCCTACTCAACAGCCCACTGGTTGATATCATCAGGCTCTGTCGCACTGCATTATGGGATGTGCAGCTTCTCTAGGACGGAAGTGGATCTCAGCTGCACCAAGAAGCCTGTTAATTCTGGTGCCAGTTGTATTACTCGCCTGGTTTCAGTGTAGGTTTACCCATTTGGGTTGAGCAGATAACATCTGATGCTTTGGCCCAAGCAGGTCTCTCTAATAGTGGTCACATATCCTGAAAAAAAGACAAGGCTGCCTTTGGTCCACAGCAAACAGGCAGAGGAGAAAGACGGTTGTTTAAAATATTTACTGAAAATATAACAGAAAATGAAAAAGAAATTAATGAGTGTCTCTGCTGCTCAGTGGCCGCACTCCTGCATGTGGGGCTGTAGTGGGTCAAGGCTGTGGTGACTCTGGAGGAGTAGCTGAAGGGCTGGTTTAGAGGAAGCAGGCATAGGGAAGGAGGTGGTTTGGGGGCCAGGCCCCTGCAAGGCAGACAAGGAGCCCCCTTCTCATGGGAAGCCCTGGAAACATTTTGGAGCAGCATTCCCCAGCCCGTTCCTCGGGGGGCCACAGCCAGTCCACGTTTTTGCTCCCTCCGAGCTCCCAAAAAACGTTGACTGTCTGCAGGTCCCCGAGGACCGGATTGGGAAACACTGTTTTAGAGGAAAGGGGAGGGTCACATAGATTAATTCCTTCCCAGCCTCTGTCCTATTGAACGCCAAGAAACAGGCAGATACAGCATAGCAAAAAGAAAACACAAAGAGACAGAAAGGCAGACTAGACGACGAGTGAGGGAGAGAGCGGCGTCTGGGGGCGTGACAGATAATGAGACGAGCGTCTGAGATGGATACAGAAACGTGGTGCTTTCAGCCCCCTTCTGCGTGACAACAGCAAGACAAATATGCCGACATCCTTTAATGCTTCATCATCAAAAGGGCCAAACCATACAAGGTCCTACACACAATAAGCCATCCCACTGCTCGCACCGATCCGCGTTCATACAAGAGAAGCGAGTCGTGTGTTTTTACACCCTTTGAAAATGACTTCGAACATCAGGCCTTACAATCAAGAGGAAGATGGGTTTTAGTTCTGTTTGAAAAATTCAAACATACTGATCCAAACCTTTGGCAATGGATTGTACGATTGTATGATGCCAGGAACCAGAAGGAAGCAGTTACTTTGTACTGGGAAAGATGGCTTTTGTTATGAACAGAGGAAAATGGTCAATATGGACTAAGTTTTTGACCATTGAATATATAAGGATGAAGGTGAGTGCAAAAGAGGAACTTCTCTTTCTTGATGAATTAAATATTATGGACATTGAATCTGGGGTTCATGTTGCCCCTGTGTGAAACCTCCTCTCCCTGACAACAGTGGTCATGACAACAAGAACAGGACACAGGAAATGAGTAAGAGGTGAGGATAACAAAGAAAGGGGGGAGAGGTGGTGACAGCTAATGACAGAGGATCAGCGTGAGTAGACATGCAGTGTCTGGGTCTACAGAACACAGGGCAATAAGGAACACGCTATGAAGGTTTATTGCCAAGGAACAGCGTGAAAGTCAGATCTGTGCTCCAACAGCTGGCACATAGTATCTATATTAGAATTAATGTTATTGAGTAGATCATATATGCTTATGGAGACAACTGTGAGGTCACCGTGCTTCTACTAAAGCAGCCAAATGGCCCACACCATGCCTCTGGAGGCTTTAGTGCAGCTTTCCTTTCCTTGCAGCAGTGCCTGTACTTTCAGCTCCAAAGGTTATTTTATTTTTAAAAAAATATTTAAAAAGCTACCTCTTAAAGAATCTCTCAGATAATCCCCTTGCAAAGCCTGCTCCTCGGGACGGAAGACCACCACAACCCCTAATGCATCTCGAGCCAATTGCATATTTTTACTCGACCAGCTACAGGTTCAGCTCACCAACACAAGGTGTCACTGTAGAGGGACAAGATGAGATAGAACCCAGCTTCAAATAACCTGCCAGAACCCAGTGTGCTACTATGGGACCAATTGGCAGTGGGGATTGAAATCGCTTTGACTCATTAGATGTACACTGATGCTTAAAGGCACTTGATTCAATGCAACCTCGACACAAAATACTGAGGTCCATCCTTATGAGGAAAACGAATCCAAAACATGTCTCTTGCATCCAGTAAACCATGCCATCCGAGTGTAGGCTCCAGAAAAAAACTCCATCTATCCATTGGAGAATGTGGATCATGCAACAATGACATTAGACCCTCTGCACATTACTGTGCACGGCTATAATAGCTGCATATTAGTATTAAATTTGCGGTACATGCTTCCTTTCATTATAAAAGCAATAAAAGATTCAGCCTGTACAGGGACAGAGAAACTACCAAAAAAGACCAACAGTGACCCCTACTGCCTGATCAAGAGATGCAGCTGATAGTACTTATAAAATTGTACTTATAAAAGTATAAACTTGCTCTCCATTACAGTACAGAGTTCTGTAAATTTTGGCCTGTCCCACAGTGAACACAATAAATATTAAAACCCACAAAAATTCCTCCAGAAATGTCCTTATTGTGTCATTTAAAAGCTTATAAAACAAGCTACTAAATCGAGATATCACATTATGCTCTGGTACACGCGTCTCACTAGAAGGGAAACCACAGTGCCAACAGCCATGTTCTTCCTGAAAGAACAGACCCAAAACAATTACGCCTGACAGGAGTCTGCAGGAAATTCAAGAAATACACAGAACAGCACAGTATAAGCTTAAAAATACCAATTTATTACTTTGCACAGTAACACAAATATTCCCTGCAGGCTAAAAAAAAAAAGGAAAAAAAAAAAACGTATTTAAAAATGTCACATAGCAAAGCAGCAACTGATTGGTCACCCTGGTGGGCGGGGCCACGGGATGGCCGTCAATAGGTCACAAAGGGGCCTTATATTGCTGTCAGACAGTCACACAGTTTGAGAACACTATAAAAACAGCACAGAGCAACACACTGGTGTAAGAACAAATCAAAATACAATACACATTGTCAAAAAGTATAGCAAACGTATCCGTTATATATAAAGAAGAGTTTAAAAAAAATAAATAAATCATGCGCTCTTGAAACTGGGGCACAGAAAGTACAAGTAGAAGGTTTAAAAAGAGGTAAATTTCCCCTTACTGCAGGACCCATGGCGCCAGGCCCTAAAGCGCAGCTTAGCGGGGCCAGCAGAGGGCGCAGGAGAGCTACGGTGGCACTACACTCGAGTCAGTTAAAAAAAAAAACAAAAAAAAAAAACACCGTGCCACCCAGGGGGTGAAAGGCTGGCCTTGGCGTCCCCTTGTGTGAAGAAAGTACCTCGTTTGAGCGTGGGGTTCGACGCCAAGGCCAGCGTCCCACTGCCGGCAGCCTCTGCTGCTGGTGCTTACGAGACTGAACGATATATTGCCACTCTAACAGTCTCAAATTCATTAACATTTAAAATCATTAAAAATTCTGTCACTTAAATATTCTCTAAGTTTTAGGACGATACTCTGACATGCAGGAGAGCAATTTTTCGTTAAAAAAAAAAAAAAAAAAAACACAAACAGAAACAGCTTGAGGTCTACGGCGCTAAGCACATTCCCACTGATTGATACGAGCGAAGAAATAAAAACAAAAAACGGAGAAACGCAGTCAGACCGTCAGCCACATCAAGGAAAAATAAAGGGCAGCTTCTCTAGAATCCCAGACTTGGTAATATTGCTTTCTGACAATTAGTGTGTAGAACTGTCATGATCACTTCAACGCTCTTCAAAGAAGCTCACGCAAAAAAAAAAACATTTCCACACCACCAAACTCAAACGCCCCCCCAAACAAAGCCTCTTCCAAACCCTCCCCAGCCAAACCACGTCCTTATTGCATGTGAACCACGTCCAACCCCGCCAGGTGGACACTCAAACTCATTCATAGCAAACCTGATGATTCTGAGATGGTTTATTACAAAAGGGTTTCCTCTGAGCTGTCCACCTGGCGAGGTGTGTGCGTGATTGCCCCACCCAGCCACAGGAGGGGGGGAGGGAGGGGCGTGTGTGTTTACACGCCAAGCTTTAGCTCGGGGCCCATAGGCGTTAGTGCAGGGGTCTCCAACTCCGGTCCTGGAGAGCTACTGTCCAGGTAAATACCAGGAACAGGTGTGGCTCATCAGAAGCCAGGTAGGATAGAGAACCTCCAGGACCAGAGCTGAAGAGTCCTGCGTCAGTGGGTCACAGGGCAGCAGCGTGCCATGCTGCGATCACTAAACGTTAGCTGTAACATAACAAGGAGGCTAAATAGAGATGCTGAAGTGAGAAGCTTCCGAAAAATGCGATTGGTTACCTACTGATTAATGTTTCTTTCCCCCCCAACTGATTTCTGATTGTCTTTGATCCTCTGGCTCTGGCAAAGGCGGGCGGGTCACCATGTGCCTCGGACACCTGAAAACCCCCCCGACGAGGCCAGAACATATGAAACCCCCCAGGGCCTGAATCCAGAGGACAGTGCTGAGTCTCCACTATATCATGAGGCTACTTAAACACCCTAAATAACACGCCGTCCCCACCCCCCCCATGCTCACCGACTCGACTGCTGACGGTCTGAGGATCATAACATTAAGAACAGCAACAACAACAACACTTACAGCAATCTACTCTAACATCAGTTAATATAGTCACAAAACGTTTTATATTAAACTCTTACAAATCTGATCTTTTTTATTTATAAATGCATAAAAGGTCAAAGGCGAGTGCCTGTTATTTGTGTATCTGGCCTTGGTGGTCAGTGCTGGCAGAGGCAAAGACAGAGGAAGAAAAAATAAAATAATAGGGTTGCACTCCCCCCCCACCCCACCCCACCCAGCAGACAGACGTCTGCCCGGCCTGAACACGTCCCCAGGCCCCCCCCCCCACACACAGGCGAGGGCCGACTGCTACACGGCTCCATTCCAATCACGGCTTCAAGAAGCATGTAAAATCTGTCTTAAATCTGCTTATATGGATGTATATATCTATACGATTTTCATATATATAAGAAATAGACACATTAAATCTGAGGCATTTACAGCAGTTAACTTCTCGATCTCCCTTTACACTTCAGTGGCCTGCAATGGGACACACAGACACACAGACACACACACAGACGCTCGCTCACTCACTCTCGACAGAACCGAAAGAATGAATACCCAGGTCACCTCGTTTGTAAAACATAAAAAAGTCTGAAAAAGTCAACTAAAAAAATAATCATCCGACTTTCCCTCACACATGCAAGCCCCCCCCCCCCACTAGTAATAGTATTGTCGTCAGCCAGTGCAGGCTTGAGGTAAAAAACAGAGAAGAGTCCTGGTTAGCTGTGAGGACGAGAGCGGGCCGGTTAGCCAGCACCAAGCGACAAACTTAATGCATCTTACAAATGGGGGAGGGAAAAAATATGATTTAAAATAAAGATGTCTGAGGAAGGGGGGGGGGGAATAAAACCTCAATGGCTCAACAGGTTCTGCCTTTCTGTGCATCAGAAACCAGCGGTTTCTCAGCGCAGCTGACAATCCTGGGTTTGCTGGTAGAAGGCGGCTCGACTGGGACGGCCATTTTGACTAGACAGGTGGCTCGATCCACTGGCTTCAGAACCGCTTAGGTGGTGAGAATGAAAGACTGAGAGAGAGACAGACAGACAAAGAAACTTGGGGCAGGGCGGGGGGGGGCAGACAGAGAAAACAGGATGCCCTCTGGTGGCACATCAGGCAAAGTACATGGTGTGCTGGGTGTCATAGTGAATCTGGACCGCTTTAGCCAAAGCCTGGGGGTCCCGGCCGTTACTCTGGCCCGAAACGTGACTGCCCTCCGCACTGTGGGAAGGAAGGGGAGAAAGGGGCATTACCATGATGCACAGAAGCCTGTAGCACAGTGAGTGTAGCAGCCGACTCCAAACACTGCTGTAGGTTTCAAAAGGTTCCACACTAATTACTTTCTTCGAGGTCCATGTTTTACCAGTTTGAGGAGGTCTAGATTCAGAAGTTAATATTCAACAGCTACAGTCCTAGGGGCTGGAACAACCCATTGCAAGGGACCAGGGAAGCAGGTGGAGGCGTACCTGTCATGGTCCTTGTCTACCAGGTGGTAGCGTGCGCGGAACGCAACAAGCCGGGCGTAGTAGGCGGGCGCCGGGATGGAGACGGAGCGTGTACAGCGCACGTACGTGTGGCACAGCTGGTAGGTGAGCAGCTGCAGCTCGTCAGCGGTGAAGCAGTTGTCATCCCATAAGACGTGGTAGTGCGACGGCCGGCTGGTGCCCTGCAGGGGGCGACAAATGCCATGTCGCTCAGGAAACAGGCACCAAAGTCAACAGTGTGAAGAACAAGTTAATAACTGATACTTTATTGATCTCTTTACGCCTCCCCCAGCTTACTCTCTGTAGGTGAGAGCAAGCTGGCCACGAAGGGCAGCCACCCATAGCAGCAACCAGGGATCTGGGGGTTAAGGGCCTCGCTCAAGGACGTGCAGAGGTCTCGAACCGGCGACCTTCCGCTCATAGGCACAGAGGCTTAGCCCACTGTGCCAAACGCTGCCCCCCAGGAATCCACCTCTTAACACAGGCACCTGCTTAGACCAGCATTTGTCAACTCGGCCCTCGGCGTCCGAGAAACTGTGGCTTAAACGACTAACATCAAGACCAAATCGAAGGAGGTATGACATTTTAAACACTACGGGGCATTTTAGAAAAATTAAAGCTGGTGGGCATGATGCTTTAGCCACACCCTGAATCCTTGATTACTTTTTAAAAATCAAGCTTGAACAGAGAGCTCTCCCTGGCAGCAGTGTAGCAGGGGAGCTCACCTGAATGCCAGCGTGGCTGCACAGATAGAAATCAAACTCGGACGGATGGGTGATGGTACTGTCCACTGTGGTCCCGGCCGGAACATTCCCACTCTTGCCCACCTGCAGAAAGAGACCAGCGATGAGGACAGCTCAGGCAGCCTGGTGGACGAACAGACAGGCTGCCGGGCATGGGGCTCACCCTCTCAGTCTTGTCCGAGCAGAAAAGTCGTGTGTGGTGCCGCTTCTGAACTACAATGTAGGTGATTCCGGGGCGGTAATCCTCTTCCAGGCTGATGCAAGCCTTCCGGATGGCGATGAGCTCAGGCCACGCCACCTTCCGACAGGGAGAAGCCACAGAAGAGAGGGACAGTAAGTAACACAGGCAGACGACAGGCAGACGACAGACAGAACGGGAAATCCGAGCGCGTGAGGTCAAGATCCCGATTAAAGATTCATAAGTCTAAAGCTGACAGAACACCAGAAATAGTGGAAAAATCTTCTAACACCCCCCCCGCAAAAAAAAGGCACGAAACACACCTGCTTCATCTGGCCCTCGGAGACCCCGCCCCGATAGTAGATGATGCGTGTGGGCTTGAAGCGCGTGGACTTGTAGAACTGGATCAGCAGCTCGCGCACCATGTTGGTCAGGTCCTGGATGACTTCCTGGCTGAAGAGCTGCTCTTGGGACAGGTCCTGGCGGGACGTCTGCACGCGCACTGTGGCGCAGTACCGGCTGGGGTGGCCGTCCATGCTGCCCACCACCGCCGCGATTGAGGGCTTCTTGCCGTCGCCGGCGGGGGGGTGTGTCACGTCTGCCCCAAGGAAGATGACCGGCTGCTGGAACACGGAGGGCCTGGAAGGGACAGAGCATCAGGGCTCCAAAGGCTGCAGGTTCAAGTCCAAGAAGAACCCAACACGGCCCGAAAGTAACATCCTACAGAGACAGTGAGACAGACAGGCACGCGCACCTCTGGTGGGGCACCAGCACGTTGTTGATGCCACCAAGCTTGGCGTTGATCTTGAGGCAGAGGTTGGACAGCGTCTGGGGAGAGGTCTTCACCACATTCTTCACCTGGACACACTGCGTGGCCATGCCCAACAAAGTGTCCCCAACCCGCTTCACCTCAGCTGTGGGGGTGGGTATGAAAGATAGGAACCAACATTTATCAGTTGGCCCCCAGATTTCATACTCAACGACCAACAAATAGACCAGTAAAAAAAATAAAAAATTTAAAATCCACACAGGAAACAAAGCATCAATGATGCCTGAAACTCACAAAATTTTGATGGGGTACAGATACAACGTCAAAGACATGTAAAGAGCTGTAACGCTCTGACCAGCTCTTTTTTTGCTGCGAGCTGCACCAGCCCCGGACATCACGCCGACGCCTGTAACACCACGTGTCAAGGCGGAGTGCCACTCCCTCTCACCGTACACCGGTGTCTTCCCCGGCAGGATCACCACGATGAGCTGCAGGCCCACGTAGGACATCTTCAGGTGTTTGAACATGGGTTCCACGCTGTCCGCACCCTGGGCGTACTTACAGAAGCAGGGCTGGCCCTGGATGGGCATCCCTGCATCTTTCGATATTTTACGCAGCTGATCGGTGAAGCTCCTGAGGAGAGGGGACAGAGGTCATCCTATGGTGAAAATGCTTTCTTTGACAAGGAGGTCCTGCAGCCGTCGCCAGTGGGTCACAGGACAGAGTAAGACTAAAAGGCTGTGGGAATGCGCACTTGGTCATTTAAGGTAAAAGCATGGCAAGACTGCATCCGGAAGGGCATTTAAGGTTATGAACAAATGAAATTTCACACATCTGAGACACAAAAAGGGGAACGTGTGCACATGTGGCTGCGAAACACTTCACAGTAAATTCTCCAAAATGTATCAAAATAGAAGATCACATTTCATCAATATAAAGAACAAAAAAAATAGATTCCCTGATCGGATTAGGGGAAAAAAGTACCAACGATCACAAACCAGGATTTCTTGCTTAGCTGGATAACTTGTTGGACTTAAGGTAGTCTGGGCTAAATGCAAGTGACTGAAGATAAGAGAAATCCATTCAAACTGGGGTACCTTAACCCTCTGGAGTCTGAGGCCTCTTAGCCAGTTTAGAGGTAATCTGACATGCCCTGACATTTTTTAAATTTTCAGCTATCCAAAAAACATTTATCCCAAATTGCTTCATATGCTTTTATTCAGCACAAATTCAGCACCAATAATCTGAGACC
>JAAGVU020000045.1:15740074-15764687 GCA_011763525.2 Mormyrus iriodes | reverse complement strand
TGAGAAGTGAGAAAAGCAGAGACAATAAGTCTTTTTACAGTTTATTACGTGCAATGGAAAAGATCGCAACGCGAAATCAAGTAAATAAAAAAATGTCAGTGCAAACAGACATGTGCTCTTGTTTATAAGAGTCACATTGGGCGTGATCGCGCATTTCTTTACCCAATAAAGACTGCCTGATTACTGCGTCCTTACAATATGAATAGCGCTATTTGCAAATGGGTGGGCGATTTGGACTCTTTCGGGACTCAGACACTCGAGGCAGTGTCCCTTGCTATTGTTATTCCTGTCACAAAGCGCTAAAAATATATTTAGCTTCTAGCTAGCTCATATATATAATTTTATTTTATTTTTTTTTTGAAAAATACACCGTTCAAGGTTTCTGCGGGTTTTTTTTATGTTCCTATGATAAAAACTTAGAGTTCTTTTAAACTGATAAACGCAATTTCTGTTTTATCCCGCGGGCGGGATAGCCAACTCCAGAGGGTTAAATCCGACAAGTTATCTGGCTAAGCAAGGAACCCAGCTTCGTGATACAGTCCCCAGACCTTAAATCACACGACTCATCCAGAAGCCCAAAACGGGATTTTACATCACAGCAGAGAACAGCGTCATAAGTCTGGGGAGTTACATTTAAACTGCTGCAGGAGAAAAGCCACATTACGCATGGAGAATTGTGTGTGCCGCGCAAAAGGCTGCAGGCTTCTTCGGGATGGAATGAATGGCAGGATGTCGGCATGCTGCCCTGTGGGTGTGGTGGGTGAGCGGAGAGCCACTCACTTGAGCAAGTCCTCACGGCACTGCTTCTGAGGGGCGAAGCAGGCGACTGCCCAAACCTTGATCTCGATGCCAGCATAAAACTGCTTGCCCCTCATATCCCACACACCCTGGTTAGGTGTGGCCACTGTCTTGTTCTGTGAAGAGAGTCGCTGAGCTCTTAGCGGACCCCTCAGCTACCGCGTGTGAGTCACTGACAGAGCAGCCCCCCTCAAACAGCATCAATTCAGGTAAAAACCTCAAAATCCCTCCCAACCCCAACAGAGACCCAGGGAAAAGTGTGAATGGGATTGTGGGTGATTAAATAAGATACACATAACCTCCCCACCTCCCCACCCACAAAGTACTCCATATTAAAAGAAACACACCCATAGTGTCAGCCTGTTAAATATGGACTATGAATGAATCACTTTTGCATTAACATTCATTTACAGCACTAAACAAACAAACTGGCAATTCATTCTTATTCAAAAATTACAAGCTATGAAATCCAAAGGGAGGTCTAGGATGGGCTACTCCGCTGTGCTGGTTTTTTCTTAATTTTATTTTATTCTCGGTAAATCAGTGCGTGTTGCAGATACTCCTGCAGCACCACGGCTGAGCCACAGCCCAGTGACAGAGGCTCCGCCCAGTCAGTAACAGAAACGGGCCCTGACAGCAACGTCCCAGCCCAGGCAGACACAGAGACCCCGAAGTGAGCCCAGCCTACACACCACACGTGTGAAATAATCAAGCAAGGCAGCTTGCATAAAACCACCAACAACTTCAGCCACTCCAGGGGGCGACAATGAGGCTCCATCACACAGCAGTCCGAGCAGCTCATAGGTCTCCGGGGACGACCACAGCCCAATCAGACTAACGCTTCAGTACCAGTTACTAATCAGTGGGCAAACAAGACCCCTAAAGACTAAGAATGAGGAAACCTCAAAATTAACAACAGGAAACGGCAGCGAGAACAGCTTTGCCTTGAGATCAGATTCCACCAGTCTGATCTCCTCCACATCTTACTGCAGCAAAGGGCCAAGAGACTGGCTTGGGTGGCACAGTGCCTTTTCAAAGCATCGCCCTGATTAATGGAGTTTCCCAGCATCTGAAAGAGCTGTTAAGGACGAACTGCTGTGTGGAGTCGTATTCCCCTCCCCTTGAATATTACTGGTCCATTCAGCAATCACTCACGTGCGTGACCCCCCCCCCCACCCTTACTCACCCTATCCCGTGCCCCAGTACTCACCCTGCCACAGTCCCTCCCAGTGTCTGTACTCACCCGGCCCCCATACTGCAGCATGGGCGCTGGGAGGACCCGCCCAGTCACCTCCGTCATATCATTGTGCACAACGATGCCAAATTCTTTCAGGTAAGGGTCGGGCCCGCCCACCATGCTGTTACTTTTGACCTGGGACCGAAATTGAGAAGTCAGAGCAGGATAAGAATGGGCAGAAACTGTGCATGAAAAAGGGCCTCAGGCTAAATCCATGTTCTATTCAAGTCTGTTGTCCCTAACTATTCAAGAACCAGCGCAGGTAAATCTAAAAGTGAGTACATCTATTAGGCTAGCAGAAAACAAAGGAGGCCAAGAACTGGACTGGTGACATGGAAGAGGTCTTGCTGGTGTGGCTCCAACAAACATCTGTTATAAGTGTACTGCAGACATTCTCTTTTATGCATTTAAATGAATACAAAAGTCTAAATGGGGAGAGTCATGATAAGCGCCGCAATTCACCCTCCCTCCACCAGGGTGAAGCACTCACCAGTCGGCTGATCTCCTCCTGTCTATCGGGAGCCGAGCGAGCGGTGGCTTTGATCATGGTGGAGGTCTGATTATCGGTGAGCTTTTTGATGCAGCGCTGCCCAGCTACAATGTTACAAACCTGAGGAGAAGTGTGACGCGGCCAATTAAGAAAGATATATATTTGTATTCTCACACATACAAAAAGTTAAACACCAAAGGAGCCAGGCTTGAAGGGGACAGACCTCCAGGGGCAGGTAGGTGTGCTTCTGCTCCTGCCCCACCTGCAGGCAGGGCAGATGGGGGTATTTCAGCTGCAGGCTGTACTTTTGCTTAAAGTACTGTGCCACTGTGCACTCCATGGCCTGTCCGTTTTCCAGCTGCAACGGGAATCTGTGCACAGGCACAATGGCTTTTAGACCCCACCCACTGGCCCCTTCACCCCCACCCCGACCCACTAAACGCAAGCGAACAAAGAATGTACATTTAACCCGGAGTACCTTAAAATTTGACAAGTTATCCAGCTAAGGAAGAAATCCTACTTCGTGGAACACGCCCAGTAAGCAGCAGGCTAGATAATACCGCAAAAAACAAACACCGGCACGGCTGCCACACGGAGAAGGCTCCTTTAAGATGAGCGGACACATACGTCTGATGGCTGGCGGGCCGGCGGGTGACGTTACACACACGGTACTTCCTCTTCATCTGGCCGCAGTGTGTCACCTCCACCTTCAGCCCTGGAGTTCAGAGGAAATGCAAAACATGAGCGAAGTTTAAGTGTCAGGTGGCGGGGAACGTCACAGAGGATTAAAATAAAATATGAAAAGAGGGAACCAACACCAGAACTAGCTTTTAAGGGAGAGAGTGAGAAAAAGGAAAAAAGATGCTGGCTCGCTCGACAAGGCAACAGCACTAACTGACAGCATTTCCCCCTAACCTCGAATCTCCTTGGTGAACTTGACACGCTGCGAGTCAGTCAGCGGCTTGGTCTGCTCATTGATGTTCTGGATGTCCAGCACCTCACACATGAACTCGATGACAGGCTGGGAGCGGTAGAAGGCCGTGGCTGACACTGCGAGACAGGAGGACAGGCTTCGCACTCGTGCATTATGTGCAGCAAATCCGTCAAAGTCCCCATCAAATAAAAAGCACAAATGTGCAGAGCCCCTTAGTGTGAAGCCATTTGTCACCCTCTCACAGTGACATGCAGGCTGGGGCAGTAAGGCTCTCACCGTCGATATTGAGCATCATGTTCCACATGGCCGGACGCACTGACTGGTGAAAACCAAACCACACCTCCCGGCCCCCACCAAGGGGGTGATAGTACCCCTCCGGTGGGGAGAAGAAGGAGCGGCCCACAGGCGTGTACCTGCCCAGGTAAACGGGGAGTTAGCACAACACGGCAGGCCACGCCCAGTCAGAGGACACGTGCAGTCTGGGGTGCAAAGGCTCCTTACCTCATGGAGGGCAGATGACGGGTGATGACATCCAAGGCCTGTACGGAATCCTCGGGGACCTCGTTCAGGTGGCCTGACAACGCCTCCAGAAGCATCTGCAAGCTCACAACGGACACCCACTGCAGGGACACCTTAAAGGTCTGGTCCTTCCCCTCCCCAGGCAGTGTCACCTCCAAGTCCACCTGACGGTCAGAATTCAAAGGTCAACAGACAGGAAGGGGGAGGGGCACAATCATACAGGGAACTGATGTAAACCACCACTTTTTCTAAAGTCAAGACTGTACTTATTTTATTAAATACATCATGATTCCAGCAGTACATGACTAATAGTCACAAAACCAGGTTTTAATTAAAATGACTAAGGGTCCTACACTCAAAAAAGGGTTAGTTTTTCATGCATCCAAAAGGGGGGGAAAAGGGGAAAAAAAAAAAAAAAAAAAAAGCATATATATTTTTACAGAGCCATTGTATCCTGGACAGAGAACTGCTTCTCTGTGTTCTAATCTATACTCCCTTAAGTGGAAATACAACTAATAGCAAGATGTACCAAATTCATGTCTGGTTGCCAGTGACAGTTACAGGAAATTGCAGGATCCGAGTTACTAGAGGTCACTGGCACGCGAGGCTTCAGCTTACTTACAAAAACTAAATTATATTTGGTTTACAATGTACAGCAAGTGAATCAGGCTGCAGCAGTATTTCTAAGACTTCCTTTCAGCTCTGACTTCTCCGCTTCACCCCGTCCCTTTCCCTCAACGTTCTAACCCTCTGTGGTGATAATTTCACCTTGGATATAAACTTCACGTTTCTGGGAATACAAAAGTGGCTTCCTTCTGTCTCCAGAGTCAGGCTCCCTAATAAGGACACCCAATGGCACCTCCTCCTCAGACTGAAATGACTTCAAGCAGCACACGCAGTAACTCAGACAAATGACCTTCAAAAAAGCAGTCAAGGGCCAAGGTTGACCAAAAACAAGGATCGGATCAGAGCCCCCCCCAGCCTAGTCAAAGAAAGGCCATGAAGATGCCCGAACAGCTATGTTCCGTTTAACTATGATTCTGGGGACCCACAAACCTGTAGGGTTAACGAGGTGAATCAAACATACCAGTCCGAGTTTATAACAAAACACGGTACTTCAAAATGGGAAGTCTAAAGGAATTAAATGGAGCCGGTGGACACCAGTGGAGAACAAACAGAACATGGAAGTCAGTGGGATGAGGACAGGATGTGCCGAGCCTTTTCCTTACTCACCCGCTCTCGTCCAATCGGCAGTGGATGTGCCGTGTACATGTTCCTCTTGCCATCATAGCCAGGTTGCCGGTCCCCAAAGATCTGCATTTTGAAATGCCTCACCATGGTGTCCACCACCTCTCTGCAATAGATGACGACTAAGAGAGCCCAGCCAACCAACCACAGATGACCAGCCACTAAATCGCAAGCCTGACTGCTCCATTACGCATCTGGCACTTCAGCCAGGCAAACCAGGCCGCAGTTTCAAAGGCACTCCCTGCCACGCAGCCCAGCCTGTTACCTGTTCACCCTGCGAGGTCGCTTCTCCGGTTTGATGTCGATGTCATAGTGGTAGACATCAATCTTGGGTATCTGCACCTGGAAGTGGTTGGCCAGCAAGCGGATAGGCTTGCCCACTGTGCCAAGGCCAGGGCGCCGTGGCGGCTGGAACAGGGAGGTAGGAGCAGGTGGGCCTGGAGTGAAAGAATCACACAGGTGGCATTACAACACAAGCAAAACACGTACATTACTTATTTATGGTTATAATGTACAGCAGCTGGGATATGATCTAGGGGAGGAATCATAGCAGACACCCACACCAGACATAACGGAGAGCCTCACTGCCCATTCTCTCTCTCTCACTCTCTCTCTCACAGCACTTTTGGCAAATTGCAGATCGGCACACAATGCCAGGGCTGAAACAAAACAATGCTGCCCTAACCCAGCAAAGGACTCAAACAATTAAAGCCCTGCATAAAAGCCCCTAAGATAAAGGCAGCATGCTGGAGACACACAAGAACACGTCTAGATGGAGCCGGCCGAGCACGCGACAGAGGGATTAACAGTGCATGAACACGTATGCACCATAAAGAAACACTGCTCCCCATGCCACTGACACACTGACTGCCACTTAGGAAAAACAGAAAAGGCGGTAGCTGTAAAACTGGGGTGGTGGTGGACAAACACAGGAGCTGAGCTGGACTCTGGTTTACTGGGCACCTCAACTGAAAAGGGGGATGAGGAAGTTGCGGTTGTGACCCAAATATTGCTCTTCACTACCACTTCTGTGCTCTATACACAAACACAGACTTCATTAACAAAGCTTCAGCACATGCAGGATCAGACTGCCAGCGCACACTATCTAAACTTACAACTTCTTTAAGGTGAGAAAGGAGGCTGCTTGCTACACAGTGAGCTTACAGGGAGTCTAGGCTACCATATACAAGCATGTTCCAATTAGCAAGTGAGGCATAAAAGCGGAAAAAAACGTGCGCACACACCCAGCCACACCCCCTCCTGCTCCACTTCCCTAACCCCACCCCCACATACTGGAACAGGACAACACATTAGCATGAGTGTGGGACTGAAGGTCCTCATAATGGGTCACAGCATGGGAAAGTGCAGCGCCAGGGTTCCCAGTTTTATCAACAAAAAAAAACAGGACCTTAGTCTATAAATAACCTCCTCATCTGCTATGGAGGTGGAGATCTTGGAGCAAGGAGGCACAGGTCATATACTCCCACATTACAGCAAGGGGTTGATGAAATTCCCATATGATCTGGACCAAATTCTTTATTCTATAATTTTTAAACCTTCACCCACTTGCAGCTATTTTTTTTACACACTTGAAGGATTTTCAAAGATCTAAGACCCCAGCCCAAATCCTAACCAGAAGCACCAGAGTTTAAACATTCCAGTGATGTGAAGGCGCACTACCAAAGCAAAATGATTCAAAATAAACGTAGCCACTTCAAATTCTCACCCAGATTTACAAAAGGACCTGACATCATTCAGGGAGTTCAAGTATCAGGAGCAGCAGCAGATTTGGTGTCCGCTTCTGGAAAAGGTGCATGTAAACGCAGAGATCTAACTCTGTCCCTGGACTCTTTGGTACAGATGGGGTGGGGGGGGGATAAAAACTAATCCTTAACTTCCATGTTTATGGTAGAATTTTTAACAGTGCATAAAACTAGCAGCTCCGTGTTTCATGAAATGAGATTACCATGCCACATACAGGCACGCCATAAACAATCTCTAGCATTTAAATACCGCTGGGCAATTATGTCAAAGCCTAGGTGACCAGGCACAATGTCAACCATAATACAGAAGTCATGCTGACAGCCGTTAATCACCTAGACGACTGAGGATGCAAGCTAAGAACAACGAAAGGTACAGGAATGTGTCTGCAGCAGCTGATCTGATCGATTATCTTCTCAACATGCAAGAAGGTTGGGCTCCTTCAGGATCACCGGACTAAGGGAAGGGGTCCTCTCTCATCAATCAGGCCATATTTTCAATAGGGGACCTCATTACATCTGGTGCATTTTTTTTGTATTGTATGTTGTTCAAACTTTTAGTCCAAACAAAATCATGCATGTGGATAGACCCAACATCAACCCTGTCCTGAACAAGAACGTGAAACTTCAACAGAACAAAACCACATTCAAATCTGATATGCAAAAGACCTTTTCCTGACAACAGCACCTAGATTTTAAAAGGTGCTGGAGGCCTCAGACATTTTTCCAATTACACATGAGGTTTTAAATTTGCCATTTCAATAGGTTTTGTATCCCAGAGAACACTTAACACTACTAATGGGTTTCACTATGAAATGTGTAATGGTAAGGGTTTATAAGCCATGTAAACTTAACATACCGCGTTGCTGAAAGCAGAAAGACATGCATCTATTTTAAATCCATCCTAGATCCTATTTAATGCTGTAAGACAACATATTAAGCATTTACACAAAAAACATCATGATATTTGAATACCTTTGACAGACGTCCTTTAACCGACAACCCTGTTGTTTTGCAACACAGATATTCTGGACATTAAGGAGACGAACACTAATAGGATTTTAAAAAAACATTATTTGTTCACAGACCCGAAATGTTTCTCTCTCAGTGTTGCCTCCTGTTGCGGCAGCTCCAGCTAGTGCGTGCTTTGTCTAGGTCCTGCTCTGGCTCGCATTTTACTGAGACGCAAACGGCACCTTTAATAAAACGTGCTTATAAAAAAACAATTATCACGTTTGCAATAATGGCTGCGACGTTATAGTATGCAAAATTAAACATGTCCTTGGTCTACCGGTATAGGCTGAAACCTAATTAAGGTAACTTAATTACAGCCTCCCCCCACGAGCTGCAGGTATCACCTCTCCCCAAACCTAAAATGCTATCGGAATTCCGAACGCCTCCGTTATTCACACATACATAACTATAAATACGCGCATTTTATACCGCATGTTCCAGGTTTTATGTGGTTCACCTGTATACTGGAAATAATGTCAAGCGCCCCGGATCTCAAGACGAAACAAAGGACGTCGAAAATCGACATTTCCCCCCCCCCCACATCTGCACCTGTGCTGGGGTGACAACCACCCCCGAGCTGCAGCTTAGTGTGGAAATAAAACTTTTAAATGCATTTCCTTTATTCAAGCGTTTCACTCCGTATACGGTGATGTTTGGGCGCACATCACGGTCGCCCACGATGGACTGACGGGGGAGACACTCGGACGCTTTGACACATCAAGGGGGGAATCGTGTCAATCCTCAGCAGTCAGAGCCGAACATTTTACACACCGGGCGACAACAAAGAAACGGCATCCTGCGCTGCATAAGCTTACGGCGCCCTACATGTGTGCACGGCGAGGGCTTAAAATACAGACAGCTGCTGACATGGAGGGACATATTTTTAGATTGCTTTGTGCGACTTCGCCGTCGACAGAGCCTCGGGTGTCGCGCCGCGGTACACGATCCGGCGAGGCGGCCGTGCGACCCGGGGCGGCGCGGCCATCGCTCCGCCGAGACCCGCCTGACAGCACCGCGGCCGGGCTGACACACGCGAGAAAATGGGGGAAATCCGGCGGAGAAAAGTGCGCTAAGCGAAACGAAACAGGCGCTGCAGCGTCGGTATACTTTAATGAGAATATAGTGTGCAGCTACTTGAAGACCCCATACACCGGAATAGAGCTTTTTTTTTTATCCCCCCGTGTCACACATTTTCGGTTCCCATTGAGATTTCAGCGGGCTGCCTTTTAACTCCTACACGAGGCCCAAATAATACCCCCCTCAGAAAGCCCAGGAGGACGCGGAAGGAATCGCCTCTTTAAATCCCCACACAATGACTTTCCCGCTAGTTATATAAATGGCCGATAATTAAAATACACCGCTTACAGGGGGGAAAACCCACAAATGCACCATCTGTAATTATTTCACGTAGCCAGCTGGAGCAAAGGTATTGTTTTTGTCGGTCAGTGCAGGCGCTGCCGCGGTTTGTTTTCAATCCGTCACACGGGCAGGCCTAGAGAGCTTCGCCAGGTTTTCCTGCTTTGACGTCAAGGCCTCACAATCCACGGCCCACACGGAGCCGCCGCGCCGAGCTGCTCCAAACACCCCGGGGGCTCTCGCTCGACAGCTTACCGGGTCCGAGCGCTTCCATGGCCGAGGGCTCTCTCTCCGTCTCTGTCCCGGCCTGGCGGCTCCGTACCGACACTGAAATTGGGGGCGGTATCTCGAAGCTTAGGGGAGCTAATTTAAGAAAGGGAAGGGACGTGAAGTTGTCCAAAGATGTTTGGGGGGGAAGCGTCGTCTTCTGTGTGATTTAAAGCAGATCCCGTAGAGATTTCAACTGAGCATGCGCACTCAATTCCCGGAGAGGTACCCTGCCTCTCCGCTAGAGGCACACACCCTGCGCTTGCGCAGAACGGTGCAACTTAAAGGGAGCCGGAAACTACCCGGAATTAGCAGATATTCGGTGTAACAACATTTAATAATTTAAGGTCTCCATTCCTTTCATGAGTTATTGTTTTAAAAGTTTAATACGGAGGCGTATAGATGCCCCCCCCCGAACCTGCCTTTTCAACACATAAATTGACCGTATAAACAAACAACTGTCTTGTATCTACAGCCATTTTGGAATGAAAGCCGATAAAATAACTGCAGTGTCGCGTCAATTCGTGTAAACATTGCTGTGGGTTTGTTTTAAGACAACATGAATAATATGAATATTTGTTTTATTTTGTTAAATGTGGGAGGTTCTAGGTCATGCAATTTAGAAGGCGCCTGGTAAGATTACAAGATAGCTGGCGTGTGGACTGCCTGATCGCAACTGCCATTTTGGGACAGAACCAATGAAAGGATAGATTGAGTTCAAACAATGATGTGTAGTTCAAAAGGTGTGTAGCTTTAACACATTTATCACCCGAATGCAAGATTTTAATAGTTTAAACTGATAGGGGCCGATATATGTGAATAGTAGTTAAAATTATATTTAACTACTATTTCTGGTTGAAACGTTTAACAGATTATTAAAAATTGTTTTGCACTTCGTACAGAGTCGAAAAAAGATTAACAGGAACGCAGGAATTCTCTTTATAACTGATTTGTGATAATCTTATTTCTACCCAGTGACATTATTAACCCTTGTGTATTTTACTTCTTCCGTTCTAAATTCTAGAATCTATAGAAGTTAACCTCATTTTGAAAATGGACTGGGGTAACTTCAACCACAAAAATAACACAGGGGATATAGTCAAAATGACTAATGTATGTCATCTGTCTGCAGCCACCCAAAACACAACAACAACAGGCAAAAATGTCAATGTATGTAAAATTTAAAGCGCCATCAGGTCAGTCGCCTCTGATTGGTCTCTAACGTGTCACGTGAATAGTCTGTAACAATCCGAGCTCGGTACATTAAGCGATTGTCTAATAAAAAAAAATCTTATATTGTTGGCAGGAGGGTGGGATTAAGTACGTCTGTCCAATCAGCTCTCAGAACCCGAGTGAGTGACATTTGTTCTGTGCGGAAGCTCTGTCGGCGCGCGAAAAGTTGAAATGTCTTTAGGTTGAATGAGCGGGCGGGAGAGAGAGGGTAGAAATATTGTTTTAATTTGTTGAAGTTTGTGGTAAATTTATGGTTTTATTATTTAAACGACTGTTCAGATATTCTCTGAAGACGTCGGTAATAGAGCATAGCTGTTTCTTTGGTAGTTTGGGGGTTTATAGGACGCTACGCTGTTTGTGGTAATTTTTACAAAAATCGGACTAAGATGAGCCTGGTCCTCTCCCAGGAGAAGGTAATGTTCATGATATTTTATAGTGTATGGCCGAAGGGGTGATTTGTTTAGTTACTCAGGTTCTTTTATAACCCATGGCGGTCGTTTTTCTTGCCGCCTTTTGGAAGTGGGTTCCGTAGATAAGGCCTATAGATTTACGTTTCTGATATCCCACACATTCACGTCTGTGGGGATACTGTTATTGTTCTGACTAAATGTTGGTTTTGAAGAAGGATTAGGGAAGGTGTATGACACGAGGGGGTGCAAATTATAATGGAACGGCAAGAATTTCGCCCCTGATACGGGGCGAAAGAAAATGAAGTTCGTGCACTTATCGATAAGCCACGTCCTGCTCCGTTTGTGGAGACGAGCCTCTGTTCACTGAGGTGCCGACTTGGTTGGTGTAGATCATTTGTTCCTTGTGTGATTTTTGAAGGGCGCTTTTTTGTTTGCCCCTTTTATTGCATTGAGTTTTATGCGTGCGCTGTATACATCGAAGTAGAGTCGTCTATGTATAATTTTTCTAGGCTAGATAACGGACGGAGGGAAATACGATTAGCGGCACGGATAGTATGGTTATAATACCTTAAGTCGCTCACGCAAGTCGCTACAGAGTACAGTAACTTGTAGAGAGATTGAACGACACTGTGTTTTGTAGAAATCGTTCATGTTTGAGTTTTACCATCTGTAATTTATATAATCCGTAATTGGGGCAAGGGTGGCCTAAGGGATAGGGAAGCGTGCTTGTGATTGAAAGGTTGTTGGTTCGAATCCCCGACCAGTAAGGTACCCTGAGCACCGTACCTCCCCGGCCGCTAAGCAATAGCTGCCCACTGCTGTCACATGGATTAAATGCAGTGGACACATTTCATTGTTGTGTGCTGTGGAGTGTCAACAATCACAATTAATCACTTTCACCTGTCTCCTCCATCCAGGTGGAGGAGGTGCAAGTAGGCACACAGGCAGCAAACAGTGATTCAGATAGCGGTGTGGGCTCTCCACAGGAGGAGGCAACGCAGCAGCCCGGCATGGTCAAGGAGATGAGCGGTAAAGTGGCAGAGATGGCAGGGAATCCAGCCTGTGTCTTGGCTTTTAAACGTCCATGGAACAGAAACAGGGAAATGTCGTGGGACTGGCAGGGGTTATTGTTTGGCTTAACTGGTGCGAGAGTATGAATAAGATGCTTGTGTGTTATTATATATTACCATGTCGTTAAATGTTTCCTGTGCCATTAACTGAAATCGTGATTCTAGTGTCCTTAAGTTATTTAGTAGCTGTCTCATTGTTTTGTTTACCTGATTTTATTTTATTTATTTATTTTTTGTTGTATAAGATTCTGAGGATGATATCTTGGTGAACCGGAAACCTCGCGCTCTGAAAGCCCTCAGAGACAGTGAGGAGGAAGAGGAGGAAGGGGCTGGCATGGCGGGGGCACTCATCCTGTCAGAATCCAGTGAGGAGGAGCCTAGAGCCGCTGTAATCAAGGCCAAGCTGGGCTGCTCAAAGGGCAAGAGGATTATCCGGCCACTGCTGGAGAGCGATGAGAGCGATCCAGAGGCGGAGACAAAGAGTCAGACACCTGGGCAAAAACGAGAGAAGGGGGAGAGGTCCCAGCGACGCAGGGAGAAGAAACGGAGGGCTAAGGATCGGGGGAAGAGGAGGCAGAGCCCACAGGTGAGTGTTTTTGGGGGCAGTGGGGTGTTGGAGGAAGTGCTGGTGTAACTGGACCTGGTGAATGATTCTGGGTGTTTCTGTTGTAGGAACATCATATTCTGTACCAGTCTTAAAGTGCAAAATTTAATTGCTTATTTATCAAAGTGCCTTGTTTACCATTTTATACTGGTAGGTGTTTTACTCGGAATTAAAGCTGTCTTTCCTGAATATCTTCATCGCTGGCCCCTTTGGAATGTAACGCAGCCTCAATGATCCTAATATTACACTGTCTACGTATCTGTGCATATCTGTCTAGAGAGCTTGATGCATTATTTGGTGTTTGCTAGTTAACAACCCCCCGTTTGCTTTTCAGGGAAGCCCTGTAACCCCTCGACTCAATGATAGCGGCTGTCTTCTTGGAGACAATGATCTGTTTGACACTGGTCTGGAGGAAGGGTTGGAGCCTGAAGAAGAGGAGGGTCTAGATGCCATCATGGCATCAGTAAAGCAGAAGGTGAAGAAGCACAAGGTGGGAGATCTCAGTCGAGGCGTATTTGTAAATGTGAATTCGCAGTAACACCAAAAAATTGAGTGTACTGAGCAGTGATTAGTCCAAAATGTACTCACCCTAACCTATGAGTATCTTGGCCGTACTGCCATGATAAAGCTATATACAATGGTTGGCTGCAGTAACACACTGCGGGGGGGTGGGGGGGGGACAAACATTTGATTAACTTATGATGTGTAGCTAGATGATGTGATGATTAATTTGCATGGTCCTCCCTGACATGATGACAGGCTGAAAGTGGCCTTCCCCAGCGAAAATGTTTGGTGCAAGTTCTTCACAGTAGACTGTATGTTCATGAATTAATTTCAGGGCTCTGCCTGGTTGTCTTGTGTTTGATTGTTACTGCGTCTCCTGCAATAGTCGGTGCCAGGGTACGACAACTGCGATGAGGAGGAGATGGTGCAGAAGCCACAGCACAAGGCATGGTGACCTCCTCAGTACTTTTTTTTTTTTTTTTTTTTTTTTTTTTGTATTTTTATGGGAGGCGCAATGTTTACCCTAACCCTAATAATTTGTTGTTGTTGACAAATATATTGCTGCTGCATTGTATATTCAAAGTACCTCTTAATTTTGACCGTTTCTGAACAATACAACAGAGCCTGCAAGGATGAAATTTCAGGTTGCATCATGTCAGTTATGGCCTTGTCCCCATGTACCTGTGTTTCATCTGGCAGGAAAGGAAAGCAGCTTTGGCCAGCAAAGAAGCTATCAAACAGCTGCACAGTGAGAGCCAGAGGCTGATCCGAGGTCAGTGAGCAGCTTCATCACGCCTTTCTGAGTCTGCCAGTCACCGCATCTGTCACATGGCAGAGTGGGGTTGCATGCGTACCTCACCTCATTCTCCTCCTCAACAGAGTCCTCTCTGGGGCTGCCCTACCACATGCCTGAGCCTAAGAGCATCAGTCAGTTCTACAAAAGGAGAACCCGACCTGAAGGCCCAACTATGAGGCTTTTAAAGTATGCATCTGTGTGTGAGTGTGTGAGTGAATCTAGAATGTAGCTGTTGTTTCTGTTCCATGTATAAATCGTTGTTTATCATTGTGGCTTTTTTAATCAGCTTAACGCAGTTTTATCTGGATAGTTAAATGCTGTGATGCCTGCTTTGTGTTTATTAATCCTTTCACAACCTATAACTCTTAGCTCTGGGTTTTGGGGTTGTACAGTGACCCACAGTCTCCATTCCTTTCAGGTCTGCACAGTACCAGACGTGTCTCTTAGAGGTGACCTCATCTCCTCAGCCCGATGCAATGGATCCTATTAAATCTGTAGATAAGCCCTCTGAAGCCAGTCCGGAGGCCTCCCTCTCAGTGTCTCGGCCACCAGCAGACATGGAGCCCAGCCCGCCTGCCAAGGATGAGGGCAGTTTGGGTGCAGACAAACTGTTGGAGCTGTCAGAGTCAACTGGAGACCAAACTGATTCTGACACGGTTGGACTGCAGATGGCCTCTTCGGAGTCTGAAGTACCAGCGCCAGTGGAGCTCAGGCCGGGTCAGAGCAGGGTGGCAGAACCCGCAGAGCCCTCCCCAGCAGAGCCCCAGCCCCGGAAGAATCGACTGGCTCGTCTGCGGGAGCTGGGCCTCGATCCAGCGCCTGTGCCCAGGCTGTGTGCTGATGATGGGGCCTTTGTGCACTTGGAGCCCCCTCGGGTGAACCCTGGTGAGTAAATGTCCAAATGTCCAACCACCCCCTGCTGCCCTTTCCCAACTATTGGGGCTTTCCCACTACCAAGAGCCGAGCCGTACGGTGACCTGGCGGCTTACCATTGTAAAATATGTGAGCCGTACACGAGCCGTACCAACACTGACATGGCCCTGCTTACTATCAGGGTCGAAAGCGTGACCAAACCAAGCTGGCTGCATCACAGCAATACCGGTGTTCTGCACATGGATTCTCTGAAGAAAAAAGCACATATTCTTTATTAGTAGTATTGCACATCACAATGTATTGATGCATTCCTGATAACTCATAACTTGAAAATTTCCAACCTCCTCTTTAAAAGTGCTATAGAACAATTGAACTGAAATGGATTTGTAATGCAAATTTACGCAAGCGAATGCTAATTCTGCTAGCGCTTGATACTTGCATAACATGGCGATTTTCACAGACGTGCTAGCGGAAATTAGCACACAGTAAAAAAATAATTGCACATAGTAAATCATGATGTACACCATGTGAACAGAAAATAAGCCCTTCTTCGGTTTTACGTAACCGCCCACAACGCCTTTACTGAGCCGACCCTTCTGCAGTGGAAAATCAAAAATCAACTGGAACTGTGTGGTAAGTAGTTTCTCCACGCGGTACGACTGTAGTACGGGTCGGTTCCTGTTTGCCAGTGGGAAAGCACCATATGACTGAGTAGCACATACTTTATTTAAACCCAGTTGTATCGTCTTTGTTTGGTAGAATGTTCTTGTTTTTTTTTTTGTTTTTTTTTTCCTAACTCTAGTAAAACATTAGCGAGGCCTGCTGAAGGGGGCTACCTTGGCATTACTCTAATATTGTTATGAACTGAAATGCAAATTTTATTTGAGGTCAGGGCTCCATACTAGCATCTTTAGTATTAAAATTACTAGTGGTACCACAGTTTCCGGCATGTTCTCTTCTGTGGCTTTTGGTGGTATATTACCTGCCCATCCTCTAACTGCTTATGCTGGTCAGGATCGCTGACTGTATGTGCCCTGCAGTAGGCTGGTACCTCGTGTAACGCAGCCTCGGACACTTTGCTGCCCAGGATAGGCTCTGTTGACCCCCACCCCCCCATATCCCCTGGCTCTGGAGGTAACATCTGTGTCCTCTCCCCCCCGTCCAGCTCTGGAGGCATTGAAGGAGCGGTTCTTACGGCATGTGCAGCCTGCACCCTGTGCCCAAGGAGAGCGCTCTATGCAGCTTAGCATCGTGCGCAAGGACAGCATCACTCCCTCTGGCCAGCAAGAACTGCTTGAGGAGTCTGTCACGGTTACCATCGGCAACACCGAGATGGACATGGTGCATACCAAGCCAGGTATTGTCACAGGGTGTAGAGAACAGTTTGCATGCATGTTGTTCACGGCACGCGTGACGGTCACCCCTGCTCCAGGGCATCACCACTAGATTTTCATGCAGATCGTTAGGCCAACACGTGCTCTAGGTCATCATGGAAGTGTATGCAGGACATGCACGGGGCCTGCTGAGTGAGGCTCTCCCCCTGCCTTTGGCACAGGTGAGAAGCTGGTATTTCTGAAGTCCCGTCTGCAGCAGGCTATGGCTCAGCGCAGGCAGGAAGAGCGTGAGCGTCGGGCAGCACTGCACCGGCTTGACAATGAAGACTGCGAGGAGGAAGACGAGGAGGAGGAGGAAGACATGACCGACGAATCTGATGCTGAAGATGTAAGTGTGAAGTTTCTCAAGTATATGACAGGAGAACGAAGGACTCTGTCGTGGTGGTGCTCTCGCTGTGGTGATTCCAGAGGGATTTCAAAATAAAGGTCACCATGGATTATTTCTCTTGCAGTGCTTTAGATGGGATTTCAAAATGTAAGGTGCATTTCATGAGTGATTCACATGGAGACTTGCTCATGACATTGTGGCTGCGTTTTACTAATTCATTCCCTCATTTTTAGTTAAAATTGTGCCCACGTTTTATTAATTTGTTTCCATGATATATTAAAATGTTTTACCACATAGCCTGCTTATTGCCTAATGCATCCTGGGTACGAATAAGTAAAATTAATAGGATTTGTATAACCTGGCCAGGAGTTACATAATTTTAATCGCGCACGCACACACTCACTCTGTTTTGTATTGCTTGTGAAGTTGCCTCCGTTTCTTCTTTTGGAGGTGTAGCGGTATTACAGGCCACGCACAATGAGCCTCCCCTGTGGAGCCGCTATGAATGAGGCTCTTCTCCCGCCGAGCCCATCTCCAGTTTCTTACCTACGTGAATGCTCAGACTTGCAGTCCCGCGTGCAGTAACTCCGCTCTCCCTGCAGGGTGTGACTGAGCTGCTTGGGGGTGAGGGGGATGATGAGCACGATGACGACAGTGATGATGTGGAGGACAATCGAAGAAGCAACTCCTCCCTGGCTCTTAAGGGTCCATCGCCGCCTCCGGACCTCCTAAACACAGATGGCACCCTCCTGCTGTTCGCTGGGAGCTCCAGCTCTCGCCTGGGGTGAGTGTCCTGCTGGGCCTGTGGAAGGTCGTCTCTCGTTTGGTCAGTCTCTACTTGAGTGTGTCTAAATACGGCCGGGGATGCCTTACTGCTTCTGTACTGGTGGTGCTCTTCTCTCCAGAGATGGGGTGAGGAGGCCGGGACCCTCAGGGCCTGAAGGTGACACCAAGCTGGGTAGGTAGAAGAGATCTTTTTTACTTCGGTTTGCTTTTGCAAAGACTGGCAGAGCCAACAAAGAGAAATACAATATCACCTTTGATCAGTGACCTGTCTCTGTCAGTCACAATCTGTGAATCTCTGCGTTGGTCCTCTGGAAAGGTGCAGATGTGTGTCGACTCCCAAGTTTCCTGGTTCCTAACTGTCCTGTCGTTGGTTGGTTTCTGTCTTACAGACGAAGAGGATTCACTTTCTTTGGCTAAAGACAATAGTCACAACAGCAGCTTCGAACTCATTGGCTCCATGCTTCCTTCATACCAGCCAATCAACCGGGCCGCAGGGAGGGGCTTACCCACCAGTGCACTGCGCTCCCCATCACCAGTGTTCTACAGGCCCAGCTTCCTAGGCTCAGCCTCTAAGGTGAGTTGCTCTGACTTTGCTAGTACCGTTTCCAGGCAGGCTGTCACCAAGCAGCTATAAGAGCAATTCTTGTTAATTCTATGTAAAATTTTTCCACAGGACAGAGTAGCTTCTGCTTCCTACCTTAAAGACGATCAGTGTGTTTATTCCTTACTATTCAAGATAATCTTAGGGACCAGGTCAACAGTAGAGAGTCAAAGGATGGGTCTCCACAGAATGCTGGGTGGTTTAAAGATGGTTTTTTTTGGGGTGTCACTAAGGCAGACTAGGTTTTGTGTCATCGTGATCAATGATGAAAAGCAGCTTTTGAGCCCTTCCAGGCTCTGGCAGAGAGGCCAGACGCTACTCGTCCTTGCAGGGCTTTACCTATCAACCGTGCTCTCAATGATGCTTGATGAGTTTGTGAAAGTAAAGAAAATGATTTCCTGATTTAGTTGAAGTCAGGTCCAGACAATCAGATAGTGGGCTAAAGGAGAAGCTGATGGTAAACGCTAGCAAGTCGTACTGAGGGGTACTGATGTGTTTCCCTAACCATAGAAGTGGTCTGTTATGATAGAAAATCTTAATCTGTCACCTGCATGCGGTGTCTCATAAATTCATAACTCTGGGCTTTGGCGATATTGCTAGTATTGGTTACAAGTACAGGAAAGACAGTCCAAGATGTTGGTATGGCTGGCTGTGTGTGCTCTTAAGAGGAATCGAGGATTGAGGTTATGTATTCCAAGGCTAGATGGAGCCTTATCCTGGAAAAGAGGTAATTGCCAAAGCCACCATGTTTTCTTGCCAGGTATGAGTGAGATGTGTAATTTTGTTTTGGGCCTCTTCTTGGAGATGCCTATTTGTATTTCTAACTCCTGAACCCCGTTCCCTCCAACAGAGCTCAGGGAAGCTGTCCGAGCCCTCTCTCTCCCTCTCCCTCCCTGTGGAGGACTCCCAGGACCTGTACGCCCCGTCCTCCCCGAGTGAGGCTGGGCCGCTGTGTGTGGGGAGCCACTCCCAGGGCCGCTTCTCCTTGGAGGAGGACACGCAGTCACAGCTGCTGGATGCTGATGGCTTCCTGAATGTGGGGCCCCGTGTCCGGGCCCGAGGCACGGAGGAGCCGCATCGCCGGCTCCTTCTGCCAGACAGCCTCGACGAGAACGCCATGGACGCCAACATGGGCGAGCTGCTAGGCCTCTGCTCTGGGGGCTTTGAGGGCACGGCCTCAGGGGGCATAAGTGGGGCCAGCCAGCCAGACAGGGACTCACAGGAGGGGGCCATCGGCGAGCTGTTGGGCCTCTGCTCGGGGACATTCGCCACTCAACGAGACGGTATCAGCCCTACTGAGGGACCCAGGGCCCCATTGGGAGCAGCCCGGGGAGGCCGCGGTGAGGCTGGCTCTCAGCGAGCAGTTGAGCAGCTCCTTGGCCTGTGTTCCGGAAGTTTCTCCAGCGCAGGTCAGTCTGTCGCCCCGTCAGAACCTTTCCAAAGCAATGTTTTATAGTTGTAGTTGTCTTTTAATTTTTGCATCTTATTTTGTTTTTATAAAACTTGTGCTGGGCTGCAGCTCTCATATTTTATTTGATCAGTCAATTTTTGATTTCTACTGAGTTTTCTAATCATTTATAATGAAGTCACAGGTGTTCACAGTGAGCAAAATAGCAGTTGATAACTGAGAATATTGTTTAACACTGTGTTAATGAACAGCATATTGAATTTAATTCACCTGACGCTTTTATCCTAAGAATCGTACACGAACAGCGACTTCCAATTTTATAACTAGGGCCATAACCTAGTATGAAAAGTCATTATAACAATGTACACGATAAAACTGAGATTGTATTTTTTTTTTAGCCATTGGCAGCCAGCTAGATTATCTAGCAGCCTTTAATTGACATGCTGTTCAGTGTCACTCTTGTCACTGAATAGGCTAAAAATGCAAAGCGCTGTAATTCTCCCATTTACGGAAGTGTCTGAATAATTTATTGTTTTTTCAAATGCAATTTTATTCATTTTCAAATTAGTTATTGCAGCCTTATTTGCACCATATAAACTGGTGCTGTGAGAAGTTAAGTTTTGTATCGACTCAGTTCTCTGGAAACTATGTTCGTTACAGCCGCACCGTTACACTGAGCTGGCCCACCGGGTTTTGTGTACTGTGTGGTATCTTAACAGGAGTCCCGGCTGCTCCCAGGAGTGCCTGTGTACATGAATGTGTGAGCAACAGGCATGGGTTCCGCCTCTGTCTGCTTTCCTATAACGTTCACTTCTCCTGCAGGTAACTCGCCTACACGGCCAGACAGTAACCAGGCCCGGGAGTCGACTTCCAGTCCCGCCAGCAGGTACCCCAGATGCCATGGCAGCCGGTTCCCCCCGTGCTGCAGATGCCTGATAATGGTTGACACACCTGCATTTTACTCATGTTTGCACTCTTTCAGGGAGGAACGCAGAAAGGAGGAGGAGGAGGCTGAAGAGGAAGATTGTGACTTTCGACTGATGTCAGACGTTGGTAGCCTTAGCGACGAGGTGCGTTTTCCCTGAGCTCTGGGAGCACTAGGGCTGCACTATATTGGAAAAAATACACATTGGGATGTTTTGAAATTTTTACAATTAATATTCTGATTTTTATAAAACAAAGGAGTTGAAATGTACCCAAAATAAACTACAGACGCTACCCGGGTTACACTGGTCCGTGTTGATATTGTCATTACGATGGGTAAATGTTTTTCACTTCCAGTACATTATTCAGTAAATTACATGAGATCCCTCACTTTTTGTGTTATTTTGCCCAACGGTAGGCTAATGTAAGTGTTCTAAGCATATTTTTGAGGCAGGCTATAGGCTAGGCTATGATGTTCGTTAGCTTAGGTGTCCTGTATTAAAATGCAATCCCTCGCTTTTTCTCAGTATCGTCTCTGTGGAAACCAAAATGTTTTCATACAGCAGAAATTTAATGTCTTTTAATAACCGATTTCGTGTTTGCTTTTCCCCTCTGTCATTTTTGTTCAACGTTTTGAAAACACTCTACACTGAGTGGGTACAGCTACAAAGTAAAAAGTGATTATTTGGGGAGTCCATGCAGAGCTTATGCAAAAGCAGTGGCGGTGAACTTTGTACTTTAAAAAAAAAAAAAAACCTATACCTAATCTTGAAAAGGAAAGATCATTAAAATTGCAAAGCTTGCTGTTTCGTTTCCTGTGACAGAGTAAATATGTTGTAGCATATCTGTCTTAACCCAGCTAGCTATCGTGGTCTTTGCGATGTCAATATTAATATTGCACTACAGCTCTACCAAGAATGTGGGTTGATTTTAACTTGTTTACAGGAGGGTAGTGTGGAGGATGAAGGCGAAAAAGGAAGTAGCAGTGTAAATGAAGGGGAGGAGCCAGAGGCGGTGCTGGGATACCACAGAAGGAAGCGGAAGATGTGAGTACTGGGTTCTGTGATGGATGCTGGAGGATGTTGAAGATGGCTGGCAGCCAAAGCAGGCTTCAAACTATATTTAATATATTCTGTTACGGGTGTTTTTTTTTTTTTAATGAACAAATTAAACTTTCTTAGATTAATGTAGCACCAGTCTCTGAGTGTGATAGGTTGTCATGCGCAAGAATTGTGGGCAGTGCAGTCAGACGATCCAATCTCGGTTTGAAGGCGCCTGGCACAGTTTGTGGAGTCCGAGGCTGAGCTGTCGGGCAGCGATGTTGGCAGTGATGATGAAGAAGATGAAGGTGGGAGTGAGTATGAGGATGAAGAAGTGCAGGAGGAGCTACCATCTGATGAAGAACTGCAGGATCAGGTCAACAAAATCCACATGTGAGTCCCTTGCCACATGTGCATGCAAAAATGACCCACCTCTTGGGCCAGTCACCCATTCAGAACTTGGTTTAATACTTTTTCACCAGCCTCTGTCCCTAAGCTTGTATAGATTGGCACATTTTTTAACTTACTCGTTCATGTGCTACATGTATAACAGTCTAAACTCTTGGAGTTCCACCCAAAGTAGACTTTGCCATGTTTTTTTTTTTGTTGTTTTTTTTTTTTTTTTTTTCTCCTTCTTTCATCCAGCCATCCGTCAGTCTTCCATAACCAGTTATCTGTACAGTGTCACAGTGAGGCTGGAAACAGAAGATTGGATTGGATGTCAGTCTACAAGAGACTTGTGATGAACAAAATGATATTTCATGAACCATTTGCTGTATTTTTTGACCCCACTAGATGGTGCTCTTGGTCAAAAAATGCAGCATGGTTTATCGAGTGTCATTTTGTCCATCACTAGTCTGTTGTGATCGTAAAGCATTTACATATTTGGATACCTTTCTCACCAGTCCCCCTCCCTGCATGTTTTTGGTCTGCTAGAAGAGATGGGAGTGCCCGCTGGACACCTGCTCAAACGCAGGCAGAACACGCAAACGCAACACGTACACAGCCATGCTACAGTTCGTTCTTCCTTCTCCAGTCACATTTTTGCCTGTGCTGCATAAGCAGTTACATACCCAATCTGCTTGTGTTCAGTGGAACCTGCACCATCTGTGATCCTGTCACAGGAAGCAGGTGCTGGATGATGACAAGCGGCGCTTGCGTCTGTACCAGGAGCGTTACCTGGCTGACGGGGACCTGCACTCGGACGGCCCTGGGCGCACCCGCCGCTTCCGATGGAAGAACATCGGTTAGAGGGCATTATTATTTTTTTCCTTATTCAACTGAGGGACAAAATGACACTTCGTGAAGCACTGGTTGTCTTTTTTGACCTCACTACATGGTGCTCTTGTTTTGCTTTGGCACGTGCTTTGTGCCCTTCTTTTGTACAGAGAGTACCATCTAGTGGAGTGAAAAAATACAGCAAATGGATCATGCAGCATCATTTTGTCCATCACGTCCTTATTCTTTGTGCGTGCGTGCGTGTGTGTGTGGATTTTGTGTGATGACCTTATTCTGTGTGTAGACAATGGATTTGAGATGGGCGATGATGGGGATGTGGAACAGGATGAGGAGGAGGAAGAGGAGCTGAGCCAAGCAGAGCTACAGCGGAGGAAAGAGCGAGCAGAGAGGGAGCACTGGCTTCGCGAACAGGTTTGTATTGCTGGAAAAAGCTCTGGTCACCCCATCTAGATGCCCATCGGCCCACCCTTCACCCTTGTTGTTCTCGTGTAGTCCGAGGCAGCGGCCCGAAAGGGTGTCGGGGACGACGACAATGACGAGGAAGAAAATATTGGGCAAGAGGACAGCCAGTTTATGAAGCTGGCAAAGAAGCTGACTGCAAAGAAGCTGGGCCAGACGGGTGAGGAGGCATCACCCACATCTCATCACTGACTCCTCCATCTGCATGTTTTATTCAAGCTTCCCTCCTTTTCCACAGAAGCTCCTGTAGCTTTCAAGGAAAAGAGTGCGCCCTCTTCTGCTCCCTTCATGAGGCCGTTGCAAAATAATGTGGTGAGTACACCCTGTCAACAGGCAATGTGTGTGTGTGTGTGTGTGTGTGTGTGTGTGTGTATCTGACTGTGGTGTACACCTTACCAGGTGAAGCGAGGTTCCTTACTCGGCCAACCTCGGGCCGTCCTGCAAAAGCTGGCCTCCATCTCCGATGCCAATCCCAGTGCCCCGCGAAACAGCCGGGGATTCCTCTTCCAAACCCTCTCCCCAGGAAAGGACACCTCTGCGATGGCATGCCCCAAAAAACAGGTGCCCTGCAGCTCAGTAACATGCCTGTCTAGTCCTGCCTACTGTGTGCTCTCAGTGACCGGTATCATACGAGATTAGATGCACTATATGGACAAAAGTATTGGGACACCTGGCCATTACACCTACAGAAACTTGTATGACATCCCATTCTACATCGATAGGCATCAGTATGGAGTTGGTCCCCCCCCCATAACAGCTGCCACTCTTCTGGAAAGGTTTTCCACAGGATTTTGGAGTGTCTGTGGGGATTTTTGCCCATTCATCCAGAAGAGTATTTGTGAGGTCAGGCATCAATGTTGGTCAGGCACCGATGTTGGACATGAAGGCCTGGCTCGCAATTTCAGTTCTAGATCGTCCTGAAGGTGTTCAGTGGGGTTGAGGTCAGAGCTCTGTGCAGGTCAGTCAAGTTCTTCCACACCAAACTCACCCAAGCATGCCTTTATGGACCTTGCTTTGTGCACCGGGGCAGAGTCATGCTGGAACAGAAAAGGGCCTTCCCCAAACTGTTCCCACAAAGTTGGAAGTATAGAATTGTCTAAAATGTCTTGGAATGCTGAAGCATTAAGAGTTCCCTTCACTGGAAGTAAGGGGCCTAGCCCAACTCTTGAAAACCCCATACCATTATTACTATGGCACAATGCAGTCAGGCAGGTAATGTTTTCCTTTCATCTGCCAAACCCAGTCTCATCCATCAGATTTCCAGACAGAAGCATGATTCGTCACTCCACAGAACATGTTTCCACTGCTGCTGAGTCCTTTG
>JAAGVU020000045.1:15720465-15739974 GCA_011763525.2 Mormyrus iriodes | reverse complement strand
CAGTTATTGAGTGAACAGAGCGTTGGCCACATTTACACACTGTGCCTCAGCACTCAGTGACTCGCTCTGTTACTTTGTGTGGTCTGCCACTTCGTGGCTGAGTTTCTGTTGTTCCTAGACACTCCCACTTTGCAATAATCCCACTTATAGTTGACAGTGGAATATCTAGCAGGGAAGAAATTTCACGAACTGATTTATTGCAAAGGTGGCATCCTGTGACTGTACCATGCTCAAAATCACTGAGCTCCTCAGAACGGCCCATTCTTTCACATGTTTGGAAACCTGACTGCATGGCAAGGTGCCTGATTTTATATACCTGTGGCAATGGGTCTGAATGAAACACCTGCATTCAGTGATTAAGAGCTGTGTCCCTGTACTTTTGTATGCTTGGTCTCTTTGGGTTTGAATGTGCTTGTAATGAATATTATATAGCTCATGGTGGCAATGGCAAGAACATTATCGTTAGTTTTGATGGTCTAACTTTACCAGATTTTGTGCAAGACTTTTGTACTGTATGCAGTAGTGATGTCCCTGGGGGGGTTTCCTAATCATGCCTACTGAAATCTAGTAGTGCTTGTGTATGTTTAAGTTTCATTAACTCGCTTGTCTGTGTGTCTGTGTGTGTCTGTGTGTGTCTGTGTGTGTCTGTGTGTGTGTGTGTGTCTGTGTGTGTGTGTGTGTCTGTGTGTGTGTGTCTGTGTGTGAATTTCACAGGGAAACGGCACTAGAAAGAGTGAGTGCTGTGGAAATGGATCTCAATGCTGTGGATTTGCACACATTAATATGCTTTGACTGCAAAGACATGCAGCAGAAATTAGCAAAGATCTGATTTGCTGGAATGTACAATTGCCCTGTAAAGTGCGTAGATTTCCTTAGGAAATTTGGTGATGTAACCTTTTAGGCGGAGCTTTCCTTTTTATTAATGCAAGCTTGTCTGCAGAAGCTGCACTATTAAGTCCTTCCAGTAGGTGGAGCCAGAGTCTACACTGTGGCATTGAAGCAACCAAACCTGGATTCACAATTCCTGTCCCGGAGTGCACTGTTCGGTCTTGCTGTGCTTGAGTCTAGTCACAAGGTTTCTGCATGCCATGAAAATGGTGTGACACATGCTGCATATGAAACACATTTTCAGCTTTGCTGAAGAACAGGGTCATTACAAGTAATGTGAATTTTGGGTAAAAATTTTCGTTTTGGTGATTTTATGTAGTGATATTATGCTCATTCTACTCTTCTGTTGATTTAAGGAGGTAATGGTACATATTTTTATGAAGTGGGCCTTTGTGGGTATGGTATTGTTAATCCTTAAACCATGGTTAACGCCAGTCTCTTATTGGGCAGGCAAAGAAGAGAATTCAAGCGGAGTCTTTGACCCCCGCAGCCAAGCGGCCGTGCCTGGGAACCTCGCGGCCTGCTTCCGGGCCTCCCAAAAGCATCTTCAGCTACCTGGAACATTGAGGGGGCATGGCGGTGCTCCAGGGCCATGGTGCATCGCCTCGATGGTGCTCCTCTTCCTGTGGGCCTCCCTCCTGTGTAATGCTATTCCCCCACCTCAGCTGGGTCAGAAGTGCTTATTGTGTAATGCACAAACTTGGTCTTTATGTAAATACAAGGTATCAATGTGTGTTTTTATTGATGTAAATTAAAAAGTGTTTAAGTATCATTTTGCTTCTGAGTTTTTGTCCCTTGTTGACCAGTCATCCTGCAAAATATTACACTGCGAGTATTTTTGCCCTATTATTTTTTTTTAATTTTTTTTCTGCTAGCTTGAGGTCCAAGCGGGGTCTTCCTGTACCCCTGAATGAGGTACTTGGATCATGCTGTGGTTCGTGTCTGCCAAATACATAAACAGCGGCTTGCTTGCAGAAGCTCACCAGAGCCTCCTGCTGTAGTTGCTTTCAACACTTCATGTTATGCCAGGTATTACAAGCTTATCCGACAGTCAGTAGGGTTGCCCTGAAGTAGTGTAAACTTACTGGAATTTAAATTTGTTAACTGCTTCCAAACTAACTTACTATTCATAAGATATTTTAAGTTGTTTGACTTTAGGGAAAATGACGCATACTGTTTTCATACCTGTAATGGTAGAATATAATCAAATCCGTAAAATGCAAGGTCACTAGATTAGTTACAGGCAAAATCTCAGTGTGCAGTAGTCTCCTAAATCCAGTTGTAACTAATGTATGTTATATAATATGCTTTTTGACTTTGTTTGTCTGCCCAAGCACATATTTACTTTATGAAACTCTTTTTGCAATTGTTAAGTTTAAAGCTTGCTGGAAAAATCCGCATACAACCTGCCCTGGACTTCTGTGGGAAACTTTAGATACATTTTGCAGAAAGTAAATACAATGCCCATGCGGACTATATTTCTAGAACTTTCTGTCTGTGTGAGGTTATGAGTGTAATGGAGCTGAAGATGGACTGCAATCACACACTCTTGTGATGGGGCACACTTCTGAAAAGAAGCTGGGGCAAGACCCTATCAAGCTTTAGTGCGTGTTGTCATGCTTAAATTCTTGCAAGTCGCTATCCTTCAGACTTGTCTTTATATCTGGTATCCTTTCTATAGTCACATTTTCTATCCATCTGACCTCCAACTATCATATGTGTTACCGGTGTCCTCGTTTCTCTATGCCCACCCCCTTTCAGCTTTGGTAGATGGAGATGATTTTGCATGTGATGGAGCCCCAGGCGGGCGCCGTGTTTGATGTATTTTTCATGTGTACAGGCTGCTGTTGAACGGCAGGGGGAAGGGAGGTGTGATGAGGACAGCTTCGGGGTACGGCATTTGAATTACTATGTTGTTGGGAGTGAAGTGAGGAGACGAGAAGGGCTGCTGGAGAGCGTGCTGCGGTTTAGCCAGCAGCGGTGGCTTGTCATGGGATTTTAGCGGGGGGGAAGGGTGGCGTACTTTTGTCTGCAGTTTGTCTGATGTCACCCCAACCCCCCCCCCGTCCTATTCCCACGAGACACAAATAGACACGTACGATAAACACTCAGTAAAACAGAAAAATAGCAAACTGAAATTCACATGAAGATTAAATGAAAGGCATTGTTGGGCAAATCATACGTCTCTCAGATAGACCGCACTAATACACACGGCTGGTTTTAACCCTTCGCCTGCAGAATTGTTGTATTGGCGTAGCTACGGGATACAGACTGAAATTGATGAGGAACCTTAAAATCTGTGAAAAATCAAAGCTGTTAAATCGCCGCAAAGGCCGCTAAAAAGGAGGAATGCGGGCGTCAGCTACAGTACGGAGCGGAGATGAGGGCGGACCGCTTATCGTGCGCGCAGCCGGGGCGCCGCGCAGCTCGCTTCCCGTCCGGCGGTCCGCTCCCAGTCTGGGGAGTGAGTCACACGGGCGGGCAGGGCAGAGGGAGCGGGGAGCTGGGGGGAGGTCCGTGCAAGATAAGCATCGCCGAGGAGGCGCAAAACAGTCTTTTTTTTTTTACTAGAACCTTAGGAAATTAAGATGAGGTAAGACGAGAGTCCCCGTTTCGGGGATCGGTGAATTATATAATTAGGGTATAAAGCAAAGCGAATGCTGTCTCTCGGCGCGGCTATGCGCGGCGCGGCGTTTTGGTCGAGCGAGAAGAGGCGTGATATGGGGTGAGACTGAGAGCACCTCTTAGTTATTATGTAACGACGGGAAAATCAGGTCGCTCCATGTTAAGCGTATGTTCTGTCTTTTTAGTTTGCCTGTGCTGATGATGTAGCGTTTTTTTTTCCTCAAGCTGGGAATGAGAAGCGAGGGTAAAATCACATTACATCTTCCTTAGTATTCCAAATGAGTATTTTCTGGGTTTCTGCTATTTTGAATAAATTGTGTTGGGCCTGATCGAAGACACGTAGCGACTCTTAGGGACGGATGCATGAGAGAGTATGCCCGACATCACTGAAGCGCCACTCGGCCGTTCGCGGAGTCGCTGCGGCTGTAATCTGACGTATGAAGACCTCCTACGCGCCTTGCGGCGTCTCCTTATCCTCGAACGCATCGGCTAACATGCCAAAGCATGCTGATCGGGTTTGCATTTTGCGTCCGTTTGACTGACGGTGTGAAGGACGGGCGCGCGCCGCTGTCCCCCAGCACCGGGGGAGCGCGCGCCAGCGGCCGCTTCCCGGGGTCTCCGCGGCGTCTGCTCGCGCGCTGCCTGCTCTGACATAACGCCACTGCGGCTATGAACTAAAATACACGGAATCAATATAAAACTATTAAACGGGACTCTGGTTGCAGACAAGTTATGTGTAAAATCGACTCCCGGCTTTCGGTTTTCGCTTCAGTAGGTGATTGGCTTTTGACTGAGTGATATATCACGCGCCCCCTACAAATTATATACTGTACATTACAGGTCAAACCTTTTTTATTATTTTGTTTCTCTTTTTGAACTTCTGTCTGTCTTTGGTTTCTCTTCAATAGTACCACAGAGTCTCACTTCAGCAAAAACATGTTGGAAGTTCAACATGGTCGCCCTCTGAACTCTATTCTTGGAGGTCAAGATGCAGAGGGTGGGTCATCTCTTCGTCTTCATGGCAACGGCCAGCACCCAGAGAAATGTGAGAAAGACGGCAACTTTAATTTCTTGGTGCATGAGGATGAACGGTTCACAGGGGACGAAAATCGCAACCAGCTGCGTCTGCGTCTCCAGAGCCTGCAGGGGCGCGAGCCGCTCCTCTCCTCCACGCATTTGGGGCCCATGTCGCCTCTCTCCCGCCTGCCTTCCTGGAGCCCGCTAGAGCCCCTGCCTGAAATTGAGGTCGGGGAAGAGGCCTGTGGTCGTGTGCCACCGGAAGGCGCAGAGGGAAAGATGGAGGAGGAAGAAAACATGAAGGAGGAAGAGGGAGAAGTGGAGGGCAGCAAAGAGGAAGAGGGTGAAGAGGAGGACTGGGAGGAGAGCGACTCGGAGTTTGAGTTCAGCTACCGGTCCAGCAGTAGCAGCAGCTCGTTGAGCATGGAGGGTAGGGATGGATCAGGCAGGCCAGAGCCCAGCTGGAAAGGCATCCTCCTGGGAGAAGAAAGGGGGCAGCAGCCACCAGAAGGGGGCAGCGTGACAGGTTTACAGGGCAGGGGTGGAGATGGCCAGAACCTCATGGAAATGAAGAGCCCTCAGAGCGAGGTGGGCTCCTCGGACTCTGACACAGACGCCTGCCCTGAGCTACACGAGCTGATGGAGGCCGTGTGGACCCTGCGGGACCGGGAGAGGTTTAAGGCCCAGGAGATGGAGAGACACCAGGTACAGCTGACCATGTACCGGCGCCTGGCGCTGATCCGCTGGGTCCGCTCCCTCCAGGGCCGGGTGCAGGAACAGCAGGACCGCCTGCAGTCCAGCTTCGATGTTATCCTAACACACAGGAAGGAGCTGCTGAGGATGGGCGCGGGCATGGCCACACCCACCAGTGCCACCGTCAGCCAATCATAAAACAGAGAAAGGCGCAGGATCTCCAACCAGCTCTGAGCAGCGTCACATGCTTTGTGTAACAGCAGTGGATGTGAATAAATGGGAGCCTTTAAAGGACAGAGCTCTGCTAACCATCCTTAAAGTCACACCGACTGTTAAAGGGGCTTCTCTCATAGATGTCCTCAGATGCTTTAAACACTAATGTCAACCCTTATTTAAACCCTTGTCAATGAGTTTCTCAGCCAAGTTTTCATTTTTTAATCTTTGGTGCTCTAGCAAGACCATGACCTGAGATTTCAGAGCACTGTCTTCACACCAGCCACAGTCAGCTTTTGTTTCATGTTAGTTAAATTCTTCCATTAAGTGCTGCTCAGCCCCATTTCCTTGTACAGAAATATATATCTATGTAATAAAAGCAGTCTAATTGTGTGCGTGTGTGTGCGTGCGCGCACCCTGCAATGGACTTGGATCCCGTGTAGTGGGTTCCTCTGTCTTTGTCCCTGTGCTCCAGTCCGAAACCCCTACCCACAGCAGGAGAAGCGGTTTGAAGATAGATGGATGGATGGATGAAAAAGCAATCTATTAAATGTTTAATTTGTATCAATATGTATATGTGTTTGAAGAGCACTCTATGCATAAAAGTTCTTTCTGTAATGTAATAAACACATTAAGATGTTTTTTTCTGTCTGTTGTATGCATCTACGTCTGGGAGTGCCCATCGTTTTTTAATAAAATGTTTGAGGAATACATGAAACCTCCAAAATCGTTTTTAAAATATGAAGAAAATACCTCAATATCTGCCACTGCGTCTAAGTTACGTAAGGCAAACCTGGTGGGCTTCTTTAATGAAACACGGCTATGGGTTATAGCCCTTCAGTTCCTCTAATACAATTAAGGAGTTTGATATTGGAACTCACGGTTAGCAACAGATATGTGAAACGTGGTTTAAAGGGACCGTTTATATATTTTTTTAGAATGATCCACCCCTGAGGCTCACATTCATCACGAGCTTGTGTGTTTTTAAGTGCAGACCGACACGTTGCACAGTGATCTTCCGTCTAGGTGAAAATTGTTGCCAATTTGAAGTAGGCTTACTGCTTAAATAACATTAATGAGCTTCTGGGTTGTTGCTGCCTTAACAGTGTGTCTATTTGCGGCACAGAGCTGGTTTGTATAGTTACCGTCACACGGCGGTGGGGAGGAGGCGGACCGGCTCGGGGGGCGATGGCAGAAGTCCGGGAGAGTGTGCGGTGCGCGCTTAATGTCAGCGCCTCGGGCGCGGCACTGCTCGCCGGTGCCTGTGCATGTTCACTGAGATACCGGCGTTCACTGGCTAATCCGCACTTTGAGTTCGCCTGCAGGGGCCGGGGCGCCAGTAGGCCGGGTCCCCGGGGTATTCCGACAGCCGGCGCCCCAGGGCCTCGTAGCGCAGCCGACCCGACACACAGTCGCGAGTCCAGCCGTTCTGAGGAGCCAAAGACCCCTGGGCAAGTTTGGATAATCCCCGCTTGTGGCTGCTAACCCGGAGTAGATCTCGGCTTATCTTTGCTTATGGACGCGTGTGATGGCAGGAGTGTCATGCAGAGTGAATATATTGATCCCTTTTTTTGCAATACAGATACTAAGCCTGAAATGCAGCCCGGGCATAGGAAACAAATTATTATAGCCTATTTTGTGTCACTGAATCCTTTTTCTTTGGAAAAGTTTATTTCTTACAGCTACTGAGTCAAGGTAGTCTTATTGTGGTGTGACGCCATTTTCAATAGTACAGAAATGGCCGAGGCGTCACCTCCCTGTGTTTAAACGTTAATCATCGTAGCCCGTAGACCGGCGTCCCGCGTATTATGCATGTCATCCCATCCCATCTCCCGATTACTAAGGTTCACTATTTTTCAACTTGCTACACAGCTGGAGTTCTCTTATTCACATGTCTTTTTTCAAAGTGCTTGGGGATAATGGAGGGCTGTGTGGACTTAATATTTTAGTATAGTATTTTGTGATTAGTATAGGAACGACTTTTTAATTCTCTGGCATCTGTTTTTTTTTCTTTTGATCCTGAAGCGCCTCCTCACCTCGTGTGCATCCCGCGGTTCGGCGGCGCTGTATAATACATGCGACGGGGCGACCTGCGAGTCACACGCAGTTAAGTGCGAGGGGGACCCTGCTGGGCGCGAATCACTGCGCGGATTCACAGCCGCGTAGCCGGGGGATTCGCGCAAGCACCAGCAAGGGTTGCGGTACGTGCCGCTGTCTGTCCCAGCTCAAGCCGAACCGCTAATTTAGTCGTTAAATTCAGGGGAAGGAAATTAGTTTAGTGCCACATTTTATCGTTTTCTGTGAAACGGTAGCTGTCAGGGGAGAGCCGCGAGGTGCACGCAGCTGTAGACCCTTAGATCTCGTGCCAATTTGTGTCTGAGACCTAGATATGAAGACTGCGACTGTCAGCCGTCTATCATCGTCCAGCATCATCTAGCATTACGGATCGACAATCATGTAAAAAGGCACGATGAATTATGCCTGTCCAGTAGAGGGCGACACGTTGCCACGATTGATGGTGATGAAGAAGTGGGTGCAGTTACCAAACAGAGACACCAGAGGGCATTAAGAGCCGGCCAAGGCCTTCTGACGAGTGCAGGCTTTCTTTATAGCTATAACCTACTTTATATAGGCTACACAGCTTTCAGAAATCCTCATGGAGCAACCATTTAAAACATGAACATGGGGTTTAAATTTAATTCTTACGTTGTATTGTACTTGTAGGCCTACTATGGATTCCTGATGACACAGAAGAGTTACCTGACTGGTCCCAGCTGATAAAAACACTCAGATAGTGACACCCATCCCACTTAGAGGACCAGCATGACCTGTGTTCTGTCCTTCTGCCTGCATCCATAGAAAGCAGGTTCACGGCATTCGCTGATTTTTGCTCTGTGACACTGAAGGTGCCCCCCCTCTGATGGAGTGTGACAGTGTAGACTGTGGTGGCCCCTCCAGCATTCTGTTGGTATGGAAACAATCATCTTTGACATAAAAGAGGTGGTGAGGAGCAAACAAAAAATGGGTGTGTGTGGGAGTGGGGGGGGGGTGCAGGGTGGTCCCTGTGGGACAGGGGTGGCCTGGGGCCTCTGTATGATGAACCGGATAGAAAGACCGGTCATCAAAAAAGAGAAGCCAGTTAACAAGGAAGCAAAAGGCGAGAGAGAAGGAATCCTCCTCTTGTTTTCATAGCTGAAAAATAAACAATAACAGCTCATAATGTGAACTCGTCTGTATCGTAGTCATTGCACATTTAGTGTCAATGTTGGGGCACGACAGGGACACCAGGAGGGGGCTGCAGCTCATGCCAGCGTTAATGACATGGATTCTGCTGCCATGTAATGTACATATCTTTTGGTTCATATGTTCTTGTGTAGAATTATGTTACATTGGTATCGTTGGATCAAATAATCTGAGTTTACCAATAAAATGTCTTTGGGGCCTGACAGGAGACCCTGGCCTGTTTTCATTATGCTGGCATTATGGCTCCCCTGTTATTCAGTGACCATTGTCCAGCGCCGGATGCAGGACCAGAGTGTAACACTTTTAGGCAATCCTAGTTTTATTGTTCAATAAGGATGAGATGACAAAGGACTCTGTCCTTGTTCATTCATGGTTTCTGTTCAAACGTCTATTCTACCATTCTGCTGCCTTTTAGGAGATGTAAACTGCTACAGGGTTAACCAGGAAAAAACATCGATGACAGTCATAATGATCTAAAGAAGCAAAACGCATAAAACTCTTTCATGTGTTTCACGTTTTTGTTTCTCTCTTTGGTATTTTGTTTTCTGGGGTGCAGATGTTTCCGTTCTGGAAACCAATAGTTGTTATTTTTATAATTGCTGTCCTTATTACTCATTCTTAGAACCAAGCCAATGTTACGTTGTTAAAATTTTAACAGATATGAAATAAAGACACGCCTAAGAATACAGAAAATAATCAAATACATGGGTCCGAACCAGGATGATGGAACGAAATGAGCAGAACGCTGAAGAACACAGGGAAGGCGCCCGCAGCCATGCATGCTCTCCAATTTCAGTGACAGTTTGATTTAGTTTATTTCCCTACTTCTCCTGGCTTATATCACTAATCATCAATACGAAAGGCACGTAAATATTCTTAAAATACTGGTATGGTTACGTGATAAGGTTAAGAACATGTCATTTCTGAAATATTTACGCTCAAGTATAAATAAGATAGTTCGTGTTGTTTAATTTAGCTATATCTCCCAAGCACGCCCCGCCGGGCTTCGAGCTGCGTACTGCCCGGCTCTGGCTTAGCCTGGGACGCTCCTGTCCACATGTATAACTCGTTATTAACGTGACGACGAGGTTCAGCGTGAAGGTTCGCAGTTTCGGGGAGTCGGGGTGACAGAGCCTGTTGGTCGGGGCGGGTTCAGCTGCCTCGTCTGCTTTAACCAGCTAATAAATATGAAAACAGCCGGTTTAAACTTTTATTCGTTCACTGCCTGAAAGGATTATACTACTCTATAGAGTCCCATGTAAATCCCGAAACCTCATAATGCCCAATGTTGTCTCATAAAACTGTGTCGGACAATAGGGGGAAAAAGGGAGCTTTTTCACGCATAAAGGGTTTTCACAAGAGCTCATTGAGAGCAGGCTGGCCGTGCCACGCCCCTGGATTATCCGGCTGCCGGTGAAAGCGCGGCGCCGGGCGGCAGGTGCGTGTGCCAGGCACGGGGGTCGCGGGGCCGCCGAAGGTTGGGGTCCGGGCTGTATCGAATGCGCGCAGCTGCCGGCAGGAATTTGTTCAAGGTTTGTCACTTTACATTTGTTTTGCTCATTTTCACCCCTTCGGATGAAGTGATCTCTCGTGCCTAGGTTCCCTCGACACCCCTTACCAGTTTAGGAAAGTAAAGTGCCGCTAAACGGTGACACCAGGAAGACAAAAAGTGAAAGGGGGCGCAGTCCGATCCAGGCTCAACACCATGAAATTGCACATTAGACCGAGAAGGCGACGGCTAATACTGCTCGACCATCTTATACACGAGTGAAAATCAATCGCTCAAATCCGTGCCCATTGTACGCGCTACCCAAGTTAACACTCGCAGCCAATTCTCCTGAATTTCTGGCATTGTTCGCTTGCTAAGTAAAAATCTTATGGCCTAAATTATTTTCTTAGCTTTACATTATATCGAAAGATTTACTTTGTATCCAAATGTTTAATTCATGAACGGAGTAACATATATAAAGGTTGCTTGCGCTTGATAAAGGGCGAGCTTTAATATCGCCCGAGGTTGTGACACCCCCAAAGCCCTCGCAGCATCACCCCAATCCCTAATCGCAGGAGCTCAAATTCAGGCTCCCGCTCGAATTACTGTACCCCAAGGCGATGGATCCGTAATCCACCGGCAAGTTCAGACCCAAATCCCAATGGGCTCTGACAGAGAGGGAAATGTTCAGATGGACGGTTCCGCGCATAAGCACCGATTCCCTCTCGTTTGACACAGAATGTATTCTGCGTCCTGTGCTTTTACCTGTGAGGCCAGTGAACGCTGCAGACCTGGGAGAGTGCAAACGTTTCAGCACCTGTTGGTTTACCCGTTGGTAATGCAGGCCTACTCCATCCTAGCAATAACTCTTTGCATTGTACAAGCAGCCGTTTTAAGGGGCGCACCCTGGACCTGATTCTTTCTAACTGATTTATCCTTATGCGTGGGGAGCTCTGCAATTCATTGTTCACTTCTTTTCAGCAGCAGGAGATATTTCTGAATAACAGTTTGCTCAGCTTTACATCTAATGAAACGGGTGTATCGTTTTCCGGTCATATTCTGGTAAACGCAGTATAAAACTGGATAATGCAGATTGGGGAGTACTTTACATTTTTGTGTAAGAATAAATATGAGATAAAAACATTTTTGCATATTATTGCATCAGTGGAATAAGTTTTCTTTCGACTCATTTACATATTCCCTTATTTGGGTTTTACAATTACTCTATTTTCAATAAACCCTCAAAAAAAAAATTATGAGAAGCACAGTAGTAAGTCTTCAACCATGTCTGAGTCTGTTTCAACTGAAATATCTCTTCCCAGTCTCTGCCAAGATAGACACAAGGGAAGGCCATCAACCGAACCGCCCAATATGTCAATCTAACTTTCCTCCAGTGCAAACATTAATCATGCAGGGTCAAATCGCACCAAACAGTGTATCATTCACAGCGGTTTGACCGGGAAGCTCTCCATCCAGGCCACGGGTGGGATACATGGGATCGGATTAGCCGGCTGTCGTGAACCGGAAAGTGGAGTAGGGACCGGCGACATCGGGTGGCTGAGGAAACGGCAGCGACACAGCGATATACAGATCTCAGCTGATAGGGAGAGGGGCGCGCGCGTGCCGTTGCACTCCAGTTTGTGCCCGACTGTCACTGCATTAGCAGCCCGGCTTCGAAAGCCTGGCGGCCGTTCCTGTGTGTGCCTGTGATAAAAGGCGAAAGGAGGAAGTGAACAGCGTGTGGTGGCTGGCAGAGGGCGGGGGGGTAAGAGACGGGGGCGGCTGATTGGGCGGAACCATTGCGTGGGGAAGAAACCCCCCCAGTGCTGAGCGCTTCCTCACTGTCGGGGTCTCTGCACCGTATTCCCGCCGGGCTCCCGCTCTCCCTCTCTCTCCTTCGCTCTGGCTTTTTCTTCCGCTCTTCCCTCTCTCTCCGTGAACAGATGAAGAGAGGGTCTTGGCAGGGTAATTAAGAATGGCCTCTAAACACAGGAGTATGACAGGAGCGCTCCAGATGAAAGTAAATGATTAAAATAATTACAAGCCCAGAGCTGACGAGCTGGAGCGTAGGGTGGCCGGCGGACATTCGTCGGTAATTAGTTAATTAATCTGAATGCAAATTATGAGCCCTAACGAAGCAGTCAGGCGGTAACTTCCATGAAAGGCAAAAAGTGAGAAAGACCCAGAGAAGGGGGAAAAATCACAGTACTAAAATACACATTAAATAATCGTTCCACCATCCACACCATAGACACATTTTGCGTTTTTTGGTGCTCCATCACATTGCACAACAAGAGATGCACCCTGTGTGTGTGCTCCGTGTGTATACTCCATGTATACTCCGTGTGTGTGCTCCGTGTGTATACTCCATGTATACTCCGTGTGTGCACTCCGTGTGTATACTCCATGTATACTCCGTGTGTATACTCCATGTATACTCTGTGTGTGCACTCCGTGTGTATACTCCATGTATACTCCGTGTGTGTGCTCCGTGTGTGTGCTCCGTGTGTATACTCTGTGTGTGTGTGCTCCATGTGTATGCTGCATGTATACTCCGTGTGTGTACTCTGTGTGTGCACTCCGTGTGTATACTCCATGTATACTCCGTGTGTGTGCTCCGTGTGTATACTCCATGTATACTCCGTGTGTGTGCTCCGTGTGTATACTCTGTGTGTGCCCTCGGCATGTGTACTCCGTGTGTATACTCTATGTGTGCACTGTGTGTGTACTCGGCATGTATACTTCATGTGTACACTGTGTGCACTCAGCATGTATATTCTGAGTGTATACTCCATGTGTAGTCTCTGTGTGCATACTGCATGTGTATACTCCGTGTGTATGCTCCACACGTAAACTCTGCCTTCACACATCCATACACACAATGAACAAATCTGCTAACATATTTCATACAGCACCACACTTCTGAGCACCGTGATGACGGCACCACATTTCTAAGCACTATGACGACAGCACCACACTTCTGAGCACCACAATGACGACGCCACACTTCTGAGCTACCGTGGTGACAGCGCCACACTCCTGAGCACCGTGCTGACGACACCACACTTCTGAGCACTATGATGACGGCACCACACTTCTGAGCACCACGGTGGCGGCGCCACACTTCTGAGCACCGTGATGACGGCATCACACTTCTGAGCAGTACGATTTGGATCCTCAAGACTGACATAAGAAGGAGGGGAAAACAGTAGTGAGCAGAATGTAGACAGACAGCAAAATGCAAATAAATAAACAGATGTGAGAAATATATCGCGCTGCGTTTCATTTGTGTGTTGCTTAGCATCTGTTGTTTGTCCTGGATCTCTGCCAGTCTTTCCTCACAGAAGATCATGTGTGATGCAGTGCAACTATATATTACACTAGGTGGTGATGCCTTATATTACAATTAGACGGCACCACCAAGCTGTAGCAAATTTTACGTCAATTTGCTACAGTGTTATGATAAACTTCGCATTTTAAGTATTCTGCTGTTAAAATGCACATCAAAATAAATGTTACAGCCAATTGAAGGTTTACGATAATAAAGACTCGTATCGTTCATACGAGTAACTTTAAAATATTTTATTTATAGACAAAAATGAAATTAATTGTGGTCAGTTACACAGCTGAATCTGTGAATATTTAAATATGAACCCTCTAACATATGCCTTTTGTAGATGTGCTATTTTGATTTGTTCAATATATGAATGCTATTCAGGTTTAAATTTCCAGAATACATGCAAGGACATGTTGACTGAATGAAATTTCACATTGGCTTTCTTTCAGAACTGCTGTTTTTCCAACAACAAAATAAAGGCAAAAAATTCATCCAACCTGTCTCTCGGCCACATATCCAGCACAGGATCACATGGTTGAGGGAGCCTCAAGCAGAATAGGATACAAGGCAGGGCTGTGCCCCGAACGGAATGCCAGTCCAGTGCAGAGCGCACACATGAACGCACCAGGGGCAGTTTGGAGTTTGATGTGGCTGCATGACTGCAGGAGGAACCCGGTACAAGAGAGCATGCAAACTCAATACAACTCAACCCTCCAAGCCTGGAGGTGTGAGGCAAATGCTAAAATATTTAAAAATAAATGTTTAATCCACACACGAGTGGAAAAATATGGGGCATTTTTATTTTTGCAGTGTTTTTGCATTTTTGTAGCATAAAAACCAAATGAAACATGAAACTAATTGTTTAAATAAAGCTTCAGATGGCTGACATACATATTCACACATAAAGGAGGGATGGACACACTGACAGAAACTGCAGATGAAAAGGATTTTACATCAGAAGTAACAAAATCACAAGCTAGACGTGCAGCTAGGGGAGCCATATTTGGGTGAGCGCCAAGCAGCATGTGAGTCTGTATCAGCTGTGAAAGTTACGGCTTTGATATGCCAGTTTTCACAGCAGTAACATGAGGTAACTAAGAGTTCAAGGGAGGCCAAACAACCAGCAGATGGGTTTACAGCTGGTGGAAGCCGAAAGACGCCTTCAGCCCACAATGTCTGTCAACATGGGGAACCACCTCTTGGACGTCCATTGGGTCTGAGGGGGGCTCTGCATGGTCTTACAGCAGCCAAGGATCATGACGCCATTTCACAGGACCAGCTGCATTCTGGGGTGCAAACACCATTTCCTCACACAGTTCTTACTTTCCGAAAGATTCCAAAAGTCGCCGGATAAAAGCACCATTGAGCCTCCGTGGGAGTGTGCACTGGAATTCCAGATAATTCATCCTGCAATCAAGCTGTGCTTTTTCTTCTTTAAGAATAGCCCACTACACGCAAGGCAACTGGTAACCCTGTTCTCGACATTAATATATATTACATGCAGTACTGTGCAAAAGTGTTAGGCAGTCACAGAAAATGTTTAAGGTTATTTATCTAGGTAGTAAGTGCACAAATATGCTCAGTAAAAAACAATTCAACATTAGAATACTGCATATGTAAATTAACAATAATACAAAAAACCAACAAGAATTTACCCTGTTCTCCAAAAAAGTTACTGATATTTTGTTGGACGGCTGGATGAACACAGGGGCATCGCAGCCATTCCATGTATTCGTCACGTTTCACCACAAGCCAAATTAATTAATTTAATTTAATTAGTTCAATAACTCAACGAAGTATTGATTAGCCATACGCGGTGCACTTGTTGTCCAGTCAAAAAAATATATGATTGCATTGGATGGTTACTGCAATGGATGGACTGACTTTAGCAGAGATGGTTAAGCTAACACACTTTGACAGACATAATATCATATCAGCAATACCATTTTGTCACCGACATGAAGATCATTTTATGAATATTTCTATACAAATCAATTGGGTTAAAAAGAAAACAAAAATAGTTACTAGCAAGCACAATTTTGTAAATACCCGACTATATTAAATACGTATTTGGTATGCATGACGCCGTGTACGTGCGCGTAGCACGTTTTCTGCGTCAGTTGGTAATACGGTGACGCAAACAGTCCGCGCCTTTTGCTCATATTTGCTGTGTAATATATGCGTTAACGAGGGTCCAGAAAGAAAGACTGTGAAAATTTGTCTTTGGGGAGATTTATTAAAATATAAAACTGTAAACGTCGTGTAGGTGATCTGTAGAATGGAGTATTTAATCGGAATTCAGGGGCCTGATTTTGTGCTGGTTGCGGCTGATACTATTGCGGCCAGCAGCATCATTCAGATGAAACACGGTATGTTATTTACTGTCTTTCTTTTCTTTTACTAATTATCAGTAAATAAATAGTGATGTGCGTATTATCGTGTCTTACCATCTCAAATCGGCAGTATTTAACCCCCTCCAATGTTAATGTGCTAGTCTTTAAACAGTCATTTGGATACGGTTAGCTAACTGTCAGTGAGTTTTACATTGTATTGCTGCTACATTGCTTTTGCATTTACTGAAAAGTAGAAAGCTGCAGCTTCAGTTTCTTGTTTTTCAGCATAAGACGTTAGAATGTATTTCGGTTATTTAGTATTTTACTATGGCGGATGGAAAGTCGAAAGTGAAAATGAATGTAACCTATAGCTAGTCTACGCGGCCCGTAAGAGGAAATGTAGTATAATCAAATTTAACTGCAGTTTAAAGCGCATCGTGATTTCATCTACTTATACTTTATTGCACGTCCCAGTTAAAATAAAAACCTTCTTCTGATTTTGATTTTTTGAACGCATCCTTTCATATGTGCTTTGTATTATTCTGTGTGCGCGATAAATGTATTTCAGCTGTTTCTTGGTCATTTTTCGTTTCTAACACTTCTGCCCATTTAGACTTGGACTATTTACATGTGTGTCGCTATATATTAGTTCGTTGTGCTTTTTAAAATGCTTTCTGTGTTGGAAAAACCTGCGCGTGTTAAGTGTATATAAATTATGCATTTATTTTCGCGTATCGATTAGTTAGTTATACGTTAATACATTTTCATTGACTTCATGATAATTTAGGTTTTGAAAACTTTTCCTTGAAACTCTCCTGTCCTTTCCTTTTAACTGTCTTATCCCCATCAACCACCCCACCTTCTCCCTGCAGTCGTGGTACACGAATCTCCTTGTTCGTCTAATACATGCGACAATAAAACTTGAAATAAAGGGAGCAATCCCCTTTCAACTCTTATTGGTATAAGTGTAACTGCACTTGACATGTTTTTGTATTTGCGGATATATATATATATATATATATACATACACACACACATATATTTTGCAGATTATGACAAAATGTTCAAACTGAGTGAGAAGATCTTGCTGCTTTGTGTGGGTGAGGCTGGGGACACTGTACAGTTCGCTGAGTACATCCAGAAAAACGTCCAGCTCTATAAAATGCGGAATGGTGAGTGCTGCCTCCTGGTTCCTCTGGTCCTATCATACGTGTCCAGACACCTTGTGAAATGTTCCGTGAATGTGGACATATGATTAAATTAATCCATGGTCATTTGATTTTGTTGACTTTGTAAGGAACAGAGAGCAAGTAGCTCCTTGTCAGGTGGTGTGTTCTTGTATTACATTGTAATGTGTGTATATATGTACTAAAGAGTCAGTGGGTTGACGATAGTACCTGTTGTCTTTCTGCCAGGGTATGAACTTAGCCCTGCTGCTGCAGCTAATTTCACACGTAAAAACCTTGCGGACTACCTTCGCAGTCGGGTAAGTGTGGCCTCTGCCTTTGTCCTGCTGCGGTATCGGTTATCGGTTAGTGAGGTCTTGCAGTTGTTTGGACTCATGACATGTGGCGGCATGTGTCTCAACAAGCTAAGCCTCTGTGTTTGTGATCCGAAGGTCGCTGGGTCGAGGCCAGTCTCAGCACCAAAGTCACACTTCACTGTTTGGCCCTTAATCCCCAGCTCCAGGGACGCTACAAGGTGGCTGCCCCTTCAGTGTGACCCCCAAGCTTTATGGAGAGCAAGATGGGGCAAAGTGATAAAGGGAATTTCCCCATGGGGATCAATGAAATTTTCTGTGGTGGGAAGCCTTGAAAATGTAAGGTGTTTCTTCCATGAGTATGTGTCTGTGGTAGATGATTCTGCGATTGTCTCTGTGAGACGCAGATCTGTGTTACTGAATGCCTCCCCATCACCACATCTGTAGTCCACAGTATCAGCAGTAAACCTAAATTGCTGCTGTTGGTTACACCCCCCCTCCCACCCCCGCTCGCTCATCTGGAAGCCAAGAACTAATTTGTTAGGAAGCGTATGGGCGCTGCCTGTCACAATAACAGAATGGGAGAAAATAATTACAAAAAATAATTAGGGTGGCTGATGAGGGCAAGCCGGTGAGGGAGCTCAGCGCACCGGTGGAGGGGGTCGGCCGATCTCAGGGGTCGCCCCTGGGGTCCCCGCGGTTCCTGTGCCGGCTGTCGGTGGCTGATGGGAGCGCTCAGACCCCAGGTGTTCTGCTGATCCGCCCTGCTCTGCACCGAGAAGCCGTACATTTATTTACCTCCCAAACTTCTGTAGCTTAATACACCTGTATGTATGGAGTATCAGTTAATGAATGCTCTGAAGTGAGGGGAATGTGACTCTCATGCACGGATGAGGCATAGATGAGGTTTATCTTCATAGGATCAGTATAGATAAACGCTGCTGGACTGTTCTAAGCCCTCAGACAGCGATTAGACTCTGTGCATTCATGCATTCTATGGCTGCCAAAGGGTGTAAAAGGATAGAGCCACCATACCGCACCCACACCGTGCTCTTAGTGTGTCCTGATGCCTGCACTTGCACCTTCAAGGTAAAGCGCTTGGACTGAATAATCCTAGTAAATATTCAGAGTAAATGTGCATGAGAGACTGTCTCTAAGAAGCCGAGCACCTATGTGTTTATAAGGCGGCTTGCGAGTTCAGGTGCCTGAGTTAACGAGCTCACAGTGTCTCACGGGGGGTGGCAGAATCAGGGGGCGCGGGGAGTGTAGGGGTAGGCAGTGCTGCTGATGCTGTGATACTGTTACCAGTCAGACAGGTGGGGGGGGGGGGGGCTCCCAGGGGGGTGCAGGGAGGAGGGGGGTGGTGGGTGGGGGGGTGTCGTGCCCCACCTTTTCTCAGAGCTTTGGCTGATTCCCCATGTGGGCTGCAGATCACAAATACTGACTCAGGCTTTCACATGTGTGTTTAGTGTCTGTCTGCCTCTGTGACACACACACGCACAGTATCTCAGAACTGTCACCTCTGTGGTAAAACCTTACCCCCCCCCCTCGGTACTTCCTGTTACATGGTTGACCAGGAAGAGAGCACAGAAATGGGAATATGTCCGAGGGCATTTTGCTGCTGTGTCGCCCAGGCGTCGGCCTTGGCCGTGTCCATTTGACCTTTGACCTGCGATCCCAGATATCCAGGCCGGCAGTAGGCAAAGGGAGCTGGGCGAGCGGGATGGGGAATGGCGTGGTGGCGGAAAGCTAGCAGAGAAACAAACAAGGGAGGAAGAGGAAGAAGTTTTAATGAGCCCTGGCGTAACTCCAGGGCAAGGGGCGCATGGGGGGGGCGTGAGAGCAAGGGGGTGCAGCTCGTCAGCAGATGTCACACTGCCAGTGACACCCCGACCCCCGACACCCTAACTCCTCACCCAGAGCCCCCGCACTTTCACACCCCCTCTCCATGCTCGCAGCGCCACTGTTGCCACTGTTGTTGTTTTCAATTTTTCATTTTATTTCGTTTTTAATCTGAGCCGTTAATGAGAAACGGTGTTTGTTTGGGTAGGTTGGGGTCTGGAGGGGGGAGGACTTTTTACTTTGTCCTATCAACACGCCCCCCCCCCCCCCCCCCCCCCCCCCCCAACATGCGCCCGGCCGGCCTTGCGCCCCCCCCCGAGACGGCCCCCTCGTCGCCTGGGGACCCTGC
>JAAGVU020000045.1:15693702-15718355 GCA_011763525.2 Mormyrus iriodes | reverse complement strand
TGTTTGGTCTCTTATTGGCCGCTTGGGGGGGGCCTAGGCCACCGTGTTACAGCTGGTATTAGGGGGGCGGGTTTGCCCCCCCCCCCCCCCCCCATGCTGCTGGACCACCTACTCACCAACCTCTCCTCCCCTCCCCCAGCTTAACAAGCGCTTCATCCTGAACCTGAAGTCCTTCAGCGTGCGTCTGATCGACAGAGATGGCATCCACGACCTAGAGCGACTGCCACTGCCACAGCTGTAACCCCCCCCCACCTGTGCCCCATGCCGTTTTCTACAGCCCACTGTACCAAGCCATCATTAATTTCAAATAAAAGTACATTTAAAAAACTGTTCTTTCTGCTCATCTCTGTCTAAACGGTGCTTGCAGCCTGACATGTGCTCTCTGTGCTGTGCTCTCTGTGCTGTGCTCTCTGTGCTGTGCTCTCTGTGTGTCTGTGTGTGTGTGTGTGTGTGTGTTTGTTTTTTTCACTGTGCCATATTGTTCATCTCCCTTGTCTGGCCATGACAGCCTCCCTACGTTCCTCTCAGACAGACTAGCTGGTGCAGGGGGCATATGGTGTTGAATGGAGAGCGAGCACAGGGAGATGTATTTTCTCTGTGTGTGTCGGCCAGCCGGGTGGGGGCTGCCTCCCTCCTAGCACACACAGGTGATTAATAAACATTAAAACAATCCATCCCACTTCTGAGCACGCCGGAATCCAGGGGAAACGCAGCATATGTTTGCCTGCGGGCGGAGGAGGGGGGAGAAGCCCTGCTGAGTGCCAGTGAGGGGGGGGCAGGGGTGTGGTGCTGGCTGGTAATCAGGCAGGAGGGGCACCTTGGGGGGAGTGGGTTCAGTTACGGACTGAGCAATGCTGAAGGTAGCTTGGCAGGGGTTTGGGGATGGGTCCAGATATGATAGCTGCACAGTAGTTTGCTGGGATGCTAATCAGGAATGGGATGATTCTGGGCGACGTTGGCCCCCTGGGCTGCCGACATAGGCCCCCCCATCCTGTCACTCCTGCCCTATTGGCTGATGCACCTGCTGGTCATCGTCCGGAAGGAGGAAAACGTCCTTGGGGCTTTAAGTCATGCAGCCCCACCCCAGAGAGTCGACATGCTGCTGGCAACAAGAAAACGTGGGAGAAGGTGATCAGCATGGCTGGGGGGGCCTCTCAAGTGACAAAAATAACTCTTTACAAACACATGCTTCTCTGTACCAAAACCCGGACTAATTAATTAGCTGAAGTTGAATATTTTAAGACGAGCTCATCAGAGTTCGGATTCTACTAAAGGACAGTGAAGGAGATGGGGGTCAAAGGTCATTCTACGGAGATAATCAGTGAAGACACAAGACAATTAACATCAATGTCATTCTTTAATAATATATTACATTTACCTTGTAATACACTAATAATAATAATAAAGATACAATGGTAGGTACAAAACAATGTTTTTTTGTTTTTTTATTTTTTACAAATAAAAAAAATTGAAAAACACCAATGGACCTCCTGCTTCATCATTTCTCCCTCCTCCCCCCTTTTCCACCCGATCTGACCAAAAACAGCCCCCCCCCCCCCCCCCCCGACACACACACACGCACGCACGCAAGGTACATTGACTTGTTGGCTGTGTGTTGGCAGTGTGTGTGGATCCTGCGGGGCTCACCATTCCCTGTGGGTGGTGCCTGTGTGACTTACAACAGGCGAGGAGGTCAGAGGCCCCAGTACAGGCATCGCATCTGAGGCCGCTGCCCCGTCGAGAAGATGGGTTGAGTGTTGGCTGCTATCACGCATTACAATAAGACATCCACTTGGTCTGGTGGTCGAAAATGTCCAGAAGCGTCACCCATCTCTCTTCAGAGCAAACAGACCAGGAGGGCGTGGGGGTGGTGTGTGGTGGCGGGGGGGTTACTGTGGGTATTGGGCACCAGCAGGGCAAACACTGACCACAGTACCTATTTGCGGTGTTTGAGCTCCTTGTCGTGGGGGCCCTTGGTCCCAGCCTCACTCTTGTCCAGCAGCTTGAGGGCCTCCAGCAGGTATGCCTGGAAGGCAGACAGCGCAGCACAGATGGCGGGTGCGCCGAAGCCGTGTGTCAGCAGGCTGAAGTGGGTCAGGCTTCCCTGGACGGCAGGTTCTAGGCAGGGAGTGGGGCGGCCTGCGCCCAAGGGCGACCGGTCCTGGGCCATCAAGTCCACAAACTCTTTGCAGATCTGCCTGTAGAGACAGAAGTGGTCAGGGGACACTTTACTGGGTGTGAATGAGGGGCAGAGATGGAAGTACAGAGAAAAGTGGTAGCGGTGCTCAGAGGCAATGAGGCGCCACACACCATCGCTGTCAGGAAGGGTGAGGCAAAGACACGCTGGCAAACTGCGGCTCAGAGGCCCAAACGCGTGCGCACGTCCACCCCGCTGCAAAACATGCGAGCGGCAAGCATCTGGGAGCGACTCACTGGGGAATCAGGGTCTGAAATCTGGAGCACTGACGATCCCAAATCTGGGAGGCACGTAACAAATGCACACCGGGCTGCTGAGAGCAGCAGTCCATGCTGCAGGGGAGCAACTGCGCACAGCGCTACAGTGCAGCCACAGCCAAGCCCTGCACGCCCAAAAGCTTGTAACATTCACACCTCATCCACTCAAAACAGCCAGCACACTGACTCTGAATCTGCAGCCAGTCGGACACGGTACAATCCCACATTAATCCCGTTACATAATCTGCAACAATGACAGGGCACCTCCTGGAGCACTTGCTGAATGTTTAAGTATCGGGGATGAAACTAGTTACCACCTAATCTAGAAAAATTGTGAAATGATTATACTTTAGTGATCCCAGTAGGAAGAATTCTTTTATCACCTCCTCCATCTTGCTTTCCGTAGGTGAGAGCAAGCTTGGCCACGAAGGGCAGCCACCCATAGCAGCACCCAGGGAGCTTGGGGTTAAGGGCATCACTCGCGGACCCACAGACATGGTGAGGTCAGGCTCAAACCTGCAACTTTCCGATCACAGGCAGAGAGGCTTAGTCCACTGAGCCACATGCTGCCCCAAATAAGAGCCCTTGCTTAGAAAATCACTCTGGACATAGAAGAATGTGCTTTTCATATCCTTATGAGAGACACATCCAGGTGACATTGATTAGATATTATTTTCTATTCTAATAACGTTACTAAGTATCATTCCCAGGCATTTCACTCGTTTCCGCTTCACATGAGGGCTTGCAGCTGGTGCTGTTTCGCAGCATGGCTGCTATGCACACCTCACCTGCTTAACAAAGCACGCCAGCCCCAGAATGCTGCTCCAGGGAACTGTAACTGTTCCCCTATGGGGTGAAACTAGAAATCTTTTGGGTACAAATCCACAAACAGTAAGCCACCTGTTGTCCATATGCATGGTTAAAAGAAATCATTAAATAGAAGACAAGGTTTTTTTTTTCCCTACTTACCTGTTTTTTTTTCTCTTTAAAATCTGTATATTTTATTGTGCTTTATTTTTATATTTCTGAAGGTGTTGCCAAAAAAAGAAAAAAAAACATTATACTGCAGACTGTGCCAGATGTTTTGTTTAAAAAAAGTGCTAAATTGTTAAGTGTCTGGAATTTTTAATATTGATAATATTTATGATTTTTTAACTAATATTTATATATATGATGTTTTATTTTTAAAAACCCATTCCAGACACGTTAGATTAGATTTTATGAGTTAGGCCTATTTCTGCAGTGATTTCACAGAGCTGCCGGCGTTGTCCCAAACCAGCTGCCCCCAGTAGATATTCTTTTACCCGGAAGTGCAGAGCGGACATGCGCCTCATTCTGGTTTGAATGGGAGGAAAAGCCCAGCGCGGGATTCCGGAAGTGGCCGGAAGGTCGGCGCGCGCGGGACGCGGGCGCGCGCACTCACTTGGTGGCCAGCAGCATGCTGCGTCTGGCGGGCAGCTGCTCGGGGTCGCTCTGCCGGCACAGGTACTCCGCGGCGGCGCGCGCGGGGAACTCCGTCTCGCACACGTAGCCAAAATCCCGCGCCAGGTGCACGGCTTCCCCTGAGTCAGAGGGGGAGGGAGTGAGATAGAGGGGGAAAAGCACGTTTAATGGCAGAATAAATGGAGACTGTTGCTATTATCATTAGTTTGGAAAAAAAATTGCGATCCTCCCTTCGTGTTGGTTTCAGGGTGGGCTGAGTATTTAATGAACCGTAACGGATACTTAATGCATAAAGCGATTCCAATCGTGGAATAGGCCCACGTTATTTTAGCAATTTTTTAACAAAATCAAACTATTTTTGTATGTGGTCCCATAATGTTTTTTGTTTGTTTTTATTTCCATCTATATTTTAGAATTGATTATTTTAAAATTTGTTCAATGTACCTGTTTCGATTATTAATTATAAATATGCGTAACGAAAACTTAGTTCGTTTCAGTGAAATGCGTGGGTTATTTAGAAAAATCTTATTTTCATCATTAATTCCAGTTTTCATCCAATTCCAGTTAATAATTTTAACATTAAAATTAATTTGTGAAACCTACTAGTTATTGGCGAATTAAAGAACAGTGTGAAACGTGGCCTTAATCGTGAGATTCATTTAAATAATACGATGGTGACGGTCTGCTTCCTTCGGGGTTTCCGTCTCCTTACGGACCGGGCCTTACCTTCCACCAGCGCCGTCAGCAGGGTGACATTGGCCGCCTTGCGCCGGCCCGCCGGGAGGTTCAGACCGATCTTCTCCAGACGTTCCCTCAGACAGCGCCCGCCGTTCTTCGACTTGGCCCTTGAGGGGTAACAAACCGGGACAGCATCTGAATACCGGCCCGCCCTGCACCCCCGTGTCAGCAGCTGTCGCCAGGGCTGCAACTTCGGTTAGCTGGCTGGCGTGAGATTTTCATTCAGTGACAGGTCTGCTGACACATTTACGTACATGCATGTAGCAGTTTTATTACCTTGTAAATAGTCCGTAGGGTTTGCAAACTACCCCAACGCTTTACATGTAGCTAATTTTAGGTTTATAATGGAATAATATAGATTTTCCGTAATATTTCTTGCGGGAGCGTGAGAGTAGAAAGCGGGGCTGTCACGCCAGACGCGTGGGAGCTGGCAGCCCCGCATCGTCCCGTTTTCAACCTGCGTGTTGGTCGATTCTAATCGACTGATGGCCTCTCTGTGTATAATGGATGAACTACATACATTATATGCGTACAAAAGATTTTTTGTGTATTTATGTATTTGCAATGACCTGCTCCTATAGTCTTTCCTATTGGACGCAAAAACTTAATTCATAAAAAGCATAAAACTTGTATCGGTTCAGACAGTTCGCTTCCCCTCCATGGGCTCCCGACCCACCCCCATCACACTCCTGCAACTCACCTGCGCAGGACTCCCCCCAGCAGGGAGGCGTTCAGGCACTCGGGTGGAGCCAGCCGTCGCTGTACCTCCCCTACTGTCACTTTGTACTTAGAGGTGGAACTGAGCAGAGACAGGCGTCCCGGGACGGAGCAGAAGACTTCGCCCGGGTTTGACACACCCCCGAGCCCCAGCCCCTCCTTGCTGAGGGACAAGGCGGAGAGAGCGGATCCGTTCAGCTTGGACGGGATAGGCACTGCGAACGAAGAGAAAGCGCCCCAGATGCCTTAATAAAGCGCGCACGGCGGTGTGTTAATTCCACCGTCACACACATGTATATTTGATTAACAAAACCGAACCGCTATATAATTTTTCTGGCAGACACAGAATATTTAAAATATATTTCACAATATCTGTGCCAAGTATGTCTTTATTAAAAATCGAGGAACACGTTTGCATCAAGACTGGCAAGCAAATCGTAATTTAGGATTTTAAGCTATTTTTCCTCAAATTTGATCATTGTTTTTTTTGTATGGCTTAAGTAGGCGCCATTTAAACTAGCATAATTTGTTATAGTTGAATAGATGATTATATAAGGCAAGGATTCACAGAGAAAGTGATTAACCATCTTTCAGAGACTGTAATAATGATTAGTGTTGACATTTTAAAAAATACATACTGTCCCGTTTTGTCGTTCGTTCATGATCCATCACCTTGGTGTTCTGTCGCCGTTTAAACTGTTAATTCGTTTTAAAAAGATTAACTTTGTAGCCCACTAATCGTAAGGCTCCCTATGCATGCCCGTGGGCTGGGGTTTAATTTAAGTTAACCAAGTGTTTCAGAGAGAGAAGGCAGTGTCTGATAATAACAAAAAATGACGAAAAGGCATCTCCAAGAAGACATACGATTTCACATCGTCCGATTCCTGGCTCGGTTGTGGGTATTGTGCAATGTTACCGGTTTATTCTCTTGGCTGCTGTCAGTTCTTAAACTCGTTTCAGTGCAGACTTTCTCAGCCTCCGTGGGCGGCGTGCTTTCCTTAAGCGCCCCGCAGCGCGGCGCGGATTCCCGGGCACAAGCGAGCTGTCTCAATCCCTCCCTCCGAGCCAGACTGCGGCTCGGGAGATGCCTCTAAGCTCCCTGCAGAGATCCGCTTATTCATGTGGGTTAGGGTTTGTTTCGATGTTCTAAATCCTTGCCAGTTAGTCTGTTCTATAATTAATACATTCTGTTCTCAGGCAAATGATCCATAACGTTAACGATCGACACTGTTTTTGAAATAAGCCTTAATTAATACAGAAATAATTTCTAAATAAACTCTTAAAGGGTGATTAAATTATAGCCGTCGTACAATTTTCCAGTGTTTACAGTGTCCAGAGTCGTGTATTGTACCGTAAAGATGGCGCAGACTTTTCAGATTTAGATTCTGTTGGTTAAATGTGTGATGGATTACATCGCGCGTAGATATGCGTGTATGAAACTCTCCCTTATCCTTCATAAACTCTCGCACGACTGTAAACACGTGACCTTTGACTCAAGGCTAATGCGCAGTGTCGCCGAATTTCTTGACTATAATCAACGCAATAAAATACGTGTAATAAAACGAACCTGCCAGCCTTTTCGCAGGGTTCCTGTGAGGTGCGTGCGCGTGCGTGGGGCGGTGAGTATGAGCCGGTTCTGTGCGCACTCCGTATCCCTACTTGTGTGAATGGTTTTGCAAATGTAAGCATGTGCGTGTTATATTTAAAATATCGTATGCCCACATCTGCCCCGTCTCTTGTTTTCCTCTTCACCTTTCTTGATGACAGAATGATCTAAGATCCCCAGGGCTGAGCCGTCCTCCGTCACCTGTAACAGACAAACAAGTTGCATTTTTGAGAGCGCCTTTATTTTTGTCTGTCGTCACCTGATGCCTGGGAGCTAAACGAGAGAATATCATATTTCAATTCTTCTTCGGGGTGGCAATGCCCTGTATGAAGGAGTCATAGCTCAGTTTTTATGCGTTTCACACTTTCACCGTAAAACTTGGTATAACGGCGATATCACGTCCATAGTACCATAATGCCATAGTCTATGTGGCCATATTTAAATGTTGCCGTAGTGTAGGAACAGTTCTCCGGGTTGTATTCTAGGTGGAGATCAATTCCCGAGATTTTGTTTCTATTTCATGCAAAAATTATTTAAACCTTAATTAATTTTAACGTTCTCGCTGATCATTTTGTGCGTCTGTATTTAAAATGTGGAAAATACAGACATCTGTAAAACTAAATGATTGCAGGTGTCCGCACACATTAATCAATCTGCATGAAGATACACTGCGAGATGGCAACGAGCGCCGTGGCCCGGATGTTACAGGCGACGCTCCTGAGGTTTCACGTCATGTCACCTTTGTGCGCGTGGGTTTTCAAAAAGGCTGAGGCGCCGCCAAAGCATCTGGCGGCGGTCCGCAGGTCACAGGCTGCGATCCGGGGATTCGCCTTGGCACGGCTGTAAGAGCGAAGGTGCCCGCCTACACAGCTGCACTCACACGTGCCTATTTGCAAATTTTCTCATAGAGATTTTCATAGCAAAGACGTCAATGTGAGTCGCTTAGTCAAAAGTTTATGTTTCGGTTTAAAACACAATTTCATGCTAGCGTAATTAAAGTCAGGAACTCTGCACTTTCTGGAATTTGAACTGGCAAACTTTTGTATCCGATTAATTCCCGGCTCACATCGCTGCTTATACTCATTCAAGGTTTTAAATAAACGTAATTATTAAATTATCATCAAACTGTTAACACCAATAATAATTAGTAAAACTTACATGGATACATTTAGTATAATAAGTGTCTTGTTTTCTTTAATATCTTAATAGCTGTCTGATATTTGCAGTTGTATTAAATTAAATTGAACTGGCTTAAAATCCAAGTTAATACGTTAAATAATGATACAAATTTCAGTATGTGAGCTTAATGAAAGATCAAACGTTTAATCAAAACCACACCACATCGGAGCCATTTGCGGGCTAAGCTTTTCTCAATAAAGGGTAGCCTTGAACGCGTGTAAATGTTCCTTACACTGTTACTGATGCATAAATCCGTCTCAGCAGTCCTTTTCCTCGCTCCTTTATTCCTCTCTGAAAGCATGAACAACTTCTGCTCATGTGTTAATTCTGGTAAAGATTTGGAAAACAGCCCCTTATTGTAGCGGTTTACATTGTAATCGGCTTCAATGGCAATCGCCGATGATTAAGAGGCATATTTATTTCTGGTGTGCCACAAGATTTGTCAGGGATGGATTTCGTTCCGGGAGATTTTTTCCTCTAATCCCCGAAATAATCATTTAAATATTGGGAATATTTAAGGGATTAAAATTCTCAATACCAAAATGAAAAAAACGAATATAGTTTGCTTTGTATCTTATTTTATGTTCGTAATGGCAACAAAGTTAAATATATCGATCCGATAAAATGCTGTGATATTTTAAAAGTAAATGTCACAAAACATTTAAATACAAATGATACATCTTACAGTCTCACTATAATTAATAAAAATAGCGACTGCTGTCGAAAACGCATCATTGAAAAAAGCAGGCGCCCCAATTATCCAAAAATCGAAACATGCAGTTAAGAAACCGACACAAATTGAAATTGCAATTTAGTCGATTCTTTTTGTCGTCTACATTCCTTTCGTTTTATCTGGGTTTTCAGAAGAGATTTTTTTTATTGGAAGCATTTAGTAAGTTTTATTTAACTAACGGGTCAATAATAGATTATTTCGTTTCATGAATCATCTTCTGGGTGTCTCCAATCGAATATTACCGATGCGTAACACCGGATCTTATGTCCGTCAGCAGAGAGGATCGCTGTGACAAATATGATGGAAGGGCCACAACATATACAATTCAAGTGAACAAAAAATAAATTAGTCTTTAAAAAGAAAAAAAAAATAGGCACGGGGTAAATATGACGGGAATTCAGCTCAGAACTTTTCGGCTTTGTTAAGAACTAGGTTAAAACTCAGCAATATCATCACAAACAAGCAGTCTGCTACCGATTACAAGGATCCCGTGCAGGGTTCTGGAATAGCAAAGGGGTTAGCTGAGGGTTTGGCAGAAGGTCAGGTAACACTAAAAACTAAAAACGACACTGAACCTACCGCAGGGATGCAACTTAACAATACTGGCTTCAGTAGACACGCGCTGCCACGCGGACACACGGGCCCCCCAGGGTAAATGCGCTTGAAAAAAGGGACTGTCCGGGTAAAACCGGAACATTTAGCGGCACATAACAGATAATCCGATAAACACTGCGAATAATACGCAATACACAAATATGTAAAGACTAACGTAAATGTTAGGTCTACAGGAGTGCATAATTTTAACGTTTTAAAATAATCTTTTTGAAGCCAAAGGGTGCCTGTCTATATTCCTATATGTACTAACGAAAGAAACGAAACAGTTCTTCATTTTCAACAACGTAAAGACATTGGGTACAACGGCATACCTGAATATCATCGACCCCGTGATGGCTCACCGCTTGCATCAGAGAGCCGTCTCCAAGCGCGGCTGCGCCCTCCCCCAGTCCGTGAAGAAGCCGGGGCACACCTGGGTACTCCCGCCTGGGGTCAAGGCTCAAAGCACGGTGAGACTGTGAAAGGAGCCCACTTTCCTCCGGCCGTGACCGCTGCGAGTGCCACGCCGACTGTTGGTGCTGATGGATGGGGTTTATTGAGGGATAGGGATCCGGTAGATGCGGGTATCCGGAATCCTGACTTTGAGAGTAAGACAGCGATGGTTGCGGGTAGGGCGGGGGAAAGTACGGAGGCTGGAATTCTGAGGCCGGGGTGTGACACAGCGGCGGCGCCGACGAGTAGGCCGCCTGGTTCAGGGAGGAGAGCTGGGACAGTCGGCCGCCCGGAGACGAGCTGGTGAGACCATCCGCCCGGTCCTGAAAATGATATATCAGGATTGATCGCAAACATGAAAAAACGAACACCGAAAGAGTCTGCGTGATTCATAAACCCCACTGCAAGTGTAGTCAGATCTTTACAATGTCGCACAAGTTGTTTAGTTATGTAGGCCTAAAATTTTAAACGTGGAATGTAAAAATAAGACTAAATGTAACTCCTTTAACTCCTGCATTGAAACACTAAGTCTAAGACTATCAGTGACTCCTAAAATTGTTAGATACGCTCAGCTGAGGTTGACTTATATACATCTTGCCAAATATTGCGGACAAATGTTCGTTTAAACTTAATAACACATCCAGTTGTCTTGTGAAATTAAGTTAAATTAACTCTTAGGTCGGCTCCTTAACGAATAAAAATGAGCATGTTTCCTGTTTTTGCAGCTGGTGTCATATATTAATTCGGCTTCTCATTCCCCTGTCCAGTTTAAGTACAGTTATCCGTCTAAGTTCAGTTTTTTTCCATAATATTGTGAAAAGGCGATATGTAGGTCAGCATTATTGATTCTGTTGATGTGGAAAAGCACCAACCCTCTATGGACTAAGTAAACCGATGACTATTTACGTATTTCTAGATAAACAGTTACTTCTTTGATGCATAAAATCTTTCTCGTTGTCCTGCAAATAATATTAAAATATATAATCATGTGAATTTTTAAAAACAATTTTTTGGAATTTCTCGTTCGTTTTGCAATCATGTGTCATAAGTTTTAAAACAGTCATCCGGTCATCATTCATAACAGCATAGTCGAGTGCGGTCGTTCCTTTCAATATCTGCACCGACAGGATTTAAAAGTTTCAAATGAAAAAGGGAGAGCCCCATTTTCACCGGAGCGTGAACGAGCGCACGGAACAGAAGCGGAGCGAAACGGTGTCCTGCGTATGCAGACTCACCATACTCGAGTACGCGTGGGCTAACATCTAGAATGCGGATTGGACTGGACCACAAAATCCGTTTTTTTTGGCAGGTCCTCACGAAAAAACGCCGGCAAAGTTAAAATCTAGAGTTCTTTCGTCTATCTAGAAAATCCATTAACCCAGAAGGGGCGTCTGGTTTATTAGTAGCACAGTCCCCCCCCCACGTGCGGTTGTGTATGCTATCCGATGCGCTAAAAGAGGGTGACAAAGTGTCTTCCACGCTCCATGAGCGCTACTTATAGTTTTCCGAGCGTCCTTCGTAAAGCAGTGGGAGGGTGAATTGGGTGGGGGGCATCATTCTTAAAGGGACGCTATTCCCTCATTGTTTAATTTTTTTATTCATTTATTTGCTTGTTGGTCGGTTCACAGAACTTCTAAATATTATCCATCATTCTCATCTTCCGAATTCGTTAAGATGTTTTTTTTTTGTCGACTGCGTAGTTGAATTGACCATTTCTTTCAAACAATATAGCCTGCAGAAACACAGAATGCAGACTATTATAGCATTTTGGGAAGGTCCAAATGAGAAGAAATGTAGGATCCTCAGAACAACCACCACAAGCTGTCTCAGAGCGTGCGGGCATTCACCACATACCACATCTCAGACGAAAAGAAGGCTTCATTTCTGTTTGAAGGTCTCCGAATAGAATTTCCTACAATTGTGTGCCTCATGTTGAACCAGTTATGTCCAATGAAAGAACGTTTGTGAATTTTAAAATTTCGTGTCGTTGCACCATGGTGCGTGGGGTCTCGCATATTGTCGAAAATAAATTTAAGATGTTCCCAGTACTGCGCGGTTTTGAGTCCACTCTGCACGACCAAATGTAGAAATGCAATATGCACGACTATATCCGATGATGATTGTAACAAGCTGAATTTTCATAAAATAAAAACCAGGAGTAATGATCATAATATGAGAATGAAGGATGTCTTACCTGCAGACAGTAAGGCTCAGTCTTGGTGCGGGATTTCCACAGCATGACGGGAGGGCGAGAAGTCGGTGAGCCGGCCTGTGTGAATGTGAGGGGAAGGTGCCAGAACGCGGCGGTGTCAGAGGTTTCGTGGGTACCGGTGCGAACCGAAAATGGCAAGGAGGTTGACTGAGGTGGAGAAGCGATGCAGGAGTTTTATAGAGTGATGAATCGGGAGTCGGTGGGAGGGGTAGGCTACGGCTGGAGGGATGGTGCGTTTAACACGGTGACGAAGTCATTTGTTATTACGGGATGGTGAATAAATTGTTAGCGGATAGGTAGGGGACCCGAGAAGAACAGAGATGGCCAAATTGGCGTTCACAATAACGGGGCACGTGGAAAGGCCCTCGATGGCGCCGTTTTGTAGGAAGAATTAAAACCATACCTCCCTCATGTGCCATATAATAGCTGCAGTTTTAAGAAGTATTAAAAAAAACACAGACGTATAAGATATACATTACCAACTTTAGCTGAAGGCAATGTTACACAGTTTTTGTGGGAGATATCACTGGGCATTACTGGCAATAAATAACGTACAAGGAGTAAGAAAATTATCAGCGACCTTCTGCCAGGTGTTTCTGTCCACCTTTCAGTAAAGCGGAGCCCGAGAACATGCCATGCGGCCGAATCGCATCCATACTGTCATAGTGAAAATCGACCCCTTGCGGAGAACACACTAATATTCGATGCAAATGACAAGATCATATTTTGCCAATTGAAATATCGTCGACAGTTTTTCTGTTTACTTTATGTCATTTCTGTGCGTAAGTAGTTGAATTGTACGTATATTGCTGCATTAAGAGTCCGGATTACCCACCGCTACATCTTTCAGATTCAACAGGCGAGCTTTCCATTCGTTTAGTTACATTGCCATCTTGTGGAGATCACGTGGAACCGCACCTAAATGTTGCAAATCAGCCTAGGATTCCTCAATGGCAGTCTTAATGTTTCGATGCTCTCTTTAAATGTTGTAGAATTAATTTGTTACCGGCCATTATTTCTATTTCAGTATAGTTTTAAGTACCATGATTAAGAACTTCTGCACAGGAACAAAATGTATGGGAGACAGAACCAAGATGGCTACCGCAAAAGAAACTCGTGCTGATCAGGGGCAATTTTAGAATTTGACCTTTAGGGGGGCTCCCCCCCCCATGATTAACTTTGCAGAGGAGAGGGGTGCCCTATGATAGTCTTCTGTGCCGGGAATACAAAATGTATAGGAAAATCCAGGACAAACCACTAAATGGGTTTTGTTAAAACTATTTTCCTGGGGTGCTTAAGCCCCCCTAAACACGGTCTAGAACCACCTATGTCAGGGCTATTCAAATCACGGTCCTCAAAGGCTGAGTCCTGCTGGTTTTCCAGCCTCCCTTTACCTGTCAACCAGGTGTGAAGCCTCTGTAGCCAATCAGAGTCAGTAATTATTAAACTAACTACCTGGGAGAACTGAAAACACGGCATGGAATTAGAATTGAGGGCCGGATCTGAAGAGCCCTGACCTATGGTGCTGATTATCTCGCACCCTTGCCCGTCGTTCTGGTCTTATACATCTTCTCTGTTGGTTTTCAGTAAATACTGCAATGACATACTAAAAAAAAAAACTAGCCATTCATGCTCAGTCAAAATAAATCTTTATTCTTACAAAAATATTTAACTTTTACTGTGGCTCATTTAGTTCTGGTGACGGCCAGTCAGCCACATCTCTCAGTCAGCATGATGCCAATGCAGGACCTTGCTGTCGGTGTGTGTGTCTTTAAGAGTGTGTCAGTGTGCCAGCGCTCTCTGAAGCCCCGCCATGTTCATTATAGACCCTCCTCTGCTCTTTTCCAAACAGGAAGCGATGTCTGCCCTACACAGCGGGCAGTGGCAGGCTAGTGCGACAAGGGCCTCCTCTAGCGCCCCCTGGATGTGGGAGTCTGGTAGTGTAGAGCAGGAGTCCAGCAACCCGAGTACTTTGGCCAGCCAGCCTCCGTCCCGGGCCAGGAGTGCCAGCCAGGGATGCGCACGCACACAGCCCCCAAACGCCTGGAGTCCCAACGCCCACAGCTGGCCCACCTCATCCCAGCAGTCCTCCCAGGCAGCGCTCACTCGTAGCTGGCCTGGGCCCGGGCCCGGCCCACACAGCGCCCCCAAAAGGAAGCTAAGGGCAGCGGAGAAGAAACGGTGCTGGGCTGTGCCTGCAGGACCTGTGGGAGGAAAAGGCGAGATGGACGTGGAGATCGAGAAAAAGCCAGTGTCCACACAGGCTGGCGTGCGGCGAGCGCCATTTCTGCCAACACCGCTGCAGTTGTTACTGCTCTTTTCATGCAGATGAAAGACATATTATATTAACGTACATCAGCTATTAGCGATTAACAGTGCTGCTAGGAGAGCAAGATGAGGGAAGTGTAAAGAGAATTTCCCCATGGGGATCAATAGAGGTTCTATTATTATTAAACTGAAAGCCTACATTTAAATGTTCAAATTATTTCTAAGGCACACAAAGAGTAAAGAAACCACTATTTAAGAAAACTTAGGGGGAGGAACCAAGAAAGACAAGCAGTGGACATTTGTCCTTTGGACAGAAGAGTCCAAATCATCTGTCCCAACAGCTGCATCTTTATAGAACACAGAGCAGGCGAGCGGACGACCTCTGAAAGCATCCTGCTGACTGCAAAGCATGGGGCAGATGTGATGGTCTGCAATGCTAGTGTCAAACTCCACACACCTGCAGGAGCTTGTGTGAGTCGGCCAATCATGAGGCCCAGGGTGCAGAAATTGGCTGCCAACACTAAGAGCTGGGGCTTGTGCAGCACGATGGGAAACGCATCATTCAGGAAGGACTGGAGGGATGCGAAACAGGGGTCCTCCCTGCCAAGGAGAGGGAGCGAGACGTCAGCTACCAGTGCAAACCACAAGGGAGAATGTGTATGTGTATATGTGTGTGTAGCCCCTATAGCTGTACAAGTAGTGCCTTGTGCTCACAATGCAGAGGACATGGGTTCAAGTCCCAGAAGTCACACATAAAACTGTAACCCTCCCCTCTGCTCTAAGTCACTTTGGATAAAAATATCAGGTGAATTCATACACGTCATTCCCTTCATACATAATACATTAATTAGTATTTACTGGTCTATTAATGTACTGCAACTGGAAGCGAGTACAGGATGTGATTATGGAAAATGGACGGACTGATGGATGTTCATACTGAAGAGGTGACGGATGCCAAGTAATATCACAGACTGCGAGAGGGGAAATGACCCGACCTGGGGTCCCCATAGCTTTTTCTTACAGGGGAAAAGACATCGAGTGTACCTGACGTGGTCGGGCTCTGTGACGACAAAGTTGAGCAGGGTGGAGCAGGCCGTCTCCATGGAGGGGTCACGTGACCCAGCCGTCCCACCCGAACCTCGCACAGCTTCCCAGCCACAGCGCAGGAAGTCGGCCAGAAGGGCAGGCACACCCTGGGCGAGCAGGAGCTGCCGTGGGGCCTCTTCAGCAGACAGGTGGCACAGAGCCGGCAGCAGGTACCTGAGGTAGGAGGGGGAGCATTTACAGCAAGATCGCCAGACGTCTAACTCAGCCCACGGGTGGCACTGCTGTTGTACATCTAAGCATACCCAAGATTTGCTCTCTAGACTGACTTCCTAAGCCCTCAGAATGCAATGCTTTACCTCAGAGCACCCTCTGCCGTCCACGCCCTGCCCTGGGGGCAGTCAGCCACAGATATCGCTGACATCCAGTGGGCCAAGCCTTCGGCCTGCCTGCCCGCCTCCCGCTGACTCCTGACGTAGCTGATCAGAACAGGCAGGAGGGCCATGACGTCGTCCTTCAGACACGACGTCTCCTCGGCCAGCCAGGCGCACAGGCAGCGGAAGGTTGCGAAGACAAAGGGATCGCCATGGCAACATGCATCGACCTGAAGGAGGAAGGTGCATTTGGGTCACATGACCCCTCCATGGAGACGGCCTGGTCTGCCCTGCTCAACTTTGTCGTCACAGAGCCTGATCTAGTCAGGTAGTGTTTCCAGGCTCTCCTTGGTTATTCTGCATTAAACTAATTGACTAATTAATGCCTTTTACACTTGCTTCCCCCATACCTGCTGCAGGTAGTAGATTATGGCTGAAAACGCTTCCTCCAGGACCCCCAGCACCTGCCTGGTCTGCTGCAAGCTTAGCCCAACGATAGCGGTGTGTGGCTGGGACAGCTCGTCAGTCTTCTCCTGGCTGCAGGCCTGCTCCATTGCAGCCTCCATGATGCGATAGCAGGCACTGAGTGTGTTTTGCTGGTCCGAGGAGATCTCCGTACCGGGCAGAACCTCCAGACCCATGCGGACCTCCACGCAAGCCCGGTTCACAAGCAGGCAGCAAAACTTGGGAGGGCCCACTGGCGCCCAGCCGAATAGGTCCAGCAGGCAGGCACTCAGTACCAGAATATCTCCCAGCTGGGCTGGTGTAACCTTCGACTGAATCATGGGCCTCAGCCCAGCCCATAACTGGGAGCCAACGGATTTAAGCTCCTCGCTCATTGGCGCCCCTTCAGGCAGAGGAAGGAACTGTGTCATCAGGGCACACATCTCCAGCTGCCTCAGGTCCATCGCCTGGGAGAATTCATCTGCAAGGCTGGCCAGCAGCGAGGACAGTTCAGCACAATGCTTGCTCCACGCTTTAGGCTTGACGGGACTGGAGAGCAGGTGGCCTAGCAGAGGCAAGCCCCTCTGTTGACTCTGGGGCCGCTTCTGGACCACGGCAGAGCAGAATGCCGGCACAGCCCCTCGTGACAGCAGCTTCTCTGGGCCGTGGGCCGACCCACACACGGCTCTTAGAACCTGGTAGCAGTCAATGGCCACCGCCTCGTCGAGGTCAGTGGCTGGGCTCCGGGACTCCTCACCTCCTGCCCTTCTGGGTTCCTCAGAGTCATGGTGCTGGTCTGACTCTCTACGCTTTGACTGATCTGTGTCTGACTTTATTTCATTTTTCAGCACTTGGTTGGGATTCTGTTTGCTGAGACCTGAAGTGTTTCCGTGCAAAGTCTGGGAGGGCTGGCCTTCAGCAGCTCCCTGTTTGGTTTGGGCCAGGCCCTGATCCCGTGGCACGCTGCTGAGCCCATTGGATATCAACCCCAGCAACAGTGGGACAGTACTGAGGAGCTGGGGATGAGCTGCCATATCTGGGTCAGTGCTGAGGGCGGCCAGCAGGGCGGCGCCGAGAGACAGCAGCTCCTCAGGGGGCAATCCTGCCCCAGAATTTGCCCTCAAGGCTGTCACCAGCAAGCGGGCCGGTAAACCCAATCCGACCGCCTCAAACACACGCCGTAGGGTCGCATGGTCCATCTGGTTTGCTGGACACAAGCGTGTGATCTACAGGAAGATCAAGATGTTCCAAACTCACAAGAGAATAAAAATCAGAAATACGGGCAACTACGCAGCAGAGAAAACATTATTCCACCCATCCATCCATCCATCCATCCATATAGCACAAAGTCTAGGCGAAACCAAAATGGAGATCATTAAATCACATTTACACTCCGCGTTAATCCGTGTCAACCTATGAATCTGAGTAAAGGGCAGCATACGGGAATGGCAAAGGGCATGGTTTCCTACCAGGAGCAGAGCAGCCAGTGTGTGGCTGTCATTCCTGGCATGAGTGAGAGTGTGCAGACAGCGCTCCAGCACCTCCTGCTGGGCGGGGGAGAGACCCGGGCCCCGCTGCCCACCAGCACTTTCCTGCTCACTCTCCTTTGCTTGAGGAGCGCCATCCGCGCCTAAGCTCCCCATTCCTGCCATTTTTGACCTGCGGAAAATCAGCAGCATCCGAGGGTTGGCGCCGATCAGGGGCTGACAGCAGAGGAAGCACGTCATCTAAATATACCAAACTATGCAAGACAGCAAGCAGCTCCGGAGGAACGATTCTGTCAATTAAACATATTAAACGTCGAGTTACTTTTGCTTCAAGTTATTAATTGTGCGTAAGGGAACACGAAGCATCATCTCTTCTACGGACTATTGCCAGCGGCCTGGCCAGTGGCACTGCAAGTTTGCGATTACACCACTAAGCAAAGTGTTGCCACTTTATAATGACATCACTTACGTATATAATGAACTCGGTACAAGCCGCAAAAGTTTAATAAATTCAGAAATTACTTGATTCCATTACATACGTCACAAACCCAATATTCCAGCTGCTCAGCTAGTCGATGAATGTTATGTTGCCTTCGTCGCTAAATTAGCCGGCCGTGATGTTCCATGTGCATGCCGTATGTTCCGATATTTTAAGCCTATCTGCGTTATTATTTTCATAAATTCGTAAATATCAACAGAGCGAAAGTGTATCCATCACTACGCAAAACTCACGCGGCGGACGATGCTAGTCGTTCCACGAGCACCTTACTCTCATGTGGGCCGTTCAGCGCCCGCGATGAACCAATCAGATTTGGCCACGGGCCGCAAGGAGCCAATAGCAGAAAGGCTTATTGGGGAGTGAAGACGCCATCTTAGTGGGTTAATGGGGGGGGGGGAGGGAAAGCTTCGTTTTTATGAGTGACAGAAAAAAAAAGTCATGGCGAGCGGGTGAATTACAGCTGCTGTTTCTTGCCGATTGTGCTGTAGGTGCGTCACGTAAACTATATATCATACAGATATAATGAAAGATTACTGTCTCTCTGGGGAAACGATGTAGGTAGCGGGACCGTCCCCGTGCCCTGTTACAGCTGTGTGTTCGCTTCCGAGGTAAAGAATCGTGCGATATTGTGACCCCGATAGTCAGTGTGGCAGAGCCGGACGCGTCTTGCGTCACCGGACCGCAGTGGACCGGAACGAGCCGCCGGGTCCCGGGCCGGTGAGTTGTGATCCGTGGAGATTAATAACAGTAATAAACAGAGATAATGACAGGTGGCTCCGGAGGAGCGGCCGCTGAGGGTCACGGGGCGCGTCACAGCTGGGCACCAGTCCGGTACCAGCAGCTGGTACATGCCGCTGTGTGTAAACGCTCCGATCTGGGGTTATACCAAAACCTCTGCGCTGTGCACGTAGTTGTGGATCAAACTGCACGTTAAATGTGACGCGCCGATATAACTGCACCGGCTCGGGGTAACAGCGTCCCGTCTCATCAGAAACTTAATAGGAAGGAGACGTGCGATTTATTATTATTATTATTATTATTATTTACGGCGTTATTCATTCGCGGCGTCGCGGAGGATCCGCCGTAGGTCGCGGCGCCTCCAGTCACCCGAAGCGGGTAATTAGGGGTGTTCGGTCGGGGTATTAAATGTGTCTGTATATAATATTACATTTATATAGTATATCCGAAATATTGTTCGCGCGTGCGATTTAGGAAAGCCACGCACTCCCGCGCCGCGATGGTGATTTTGCATGCATGATGCATGATGTGTGTGTATATTTTTCTCTGCATTTGTCTTAACTGCAGCGTTACTGTAAAACTGGAAAGAAGAGGCGGACGGTGAGGTACAGGCGGACTGCGCCTTTCTCTGAGCCGGGGGAGGACGGCGCCGGGCGCGCAGGTGCCTTTGATTACTCCGCAAAAGGGGGAGGCAGCGCCCGGAGGCGGCGGGAGCTCCGCCAGCCCGGATCTGAACGCTCGGGGCCGGAGGTCCGGGTGTCTGCTTCCTCCCACCGGCCGTCCTGCGTCTCGGTCCCATGCTCCTGCGGGGGGAGCCGCAGCCTCGGTCCGCTCCGGTGCTTCCTTGGATCTAACGCATCAGACCAGACCGACTGGAAAGGCGACGCCGCTTCCCCCTCCTAGCGCTGATTCCCGGGCCGAAGCGGGAGCCGTGGCGGCCGGAGGCGGCGGTCGGGGCCCGGGGCGCGGAGCTGAGGAATGCCCGCCGCGCTGCGCAGGTGGGTCCGGGTGTCCGGGGCCGGGAGGCACCGAGGCGGGTTAGTTATTCTGCGGCGTCGGGCTGTTAAGGGCATTTTACGCGTTATTCATTTCATTGTACGAGTGGTCTTCTTGAAAAAAGATGTTTTTGAACATTTAAAAAAGATCTTTATTTCTAGTATTCTAGATTTATTATAATGATTATACAGAGTGCTTATGAAGTTTTAATTTCCATAATTCTATATAAAGTACGAATGGAGGTGCGATCTGATAGTAAATTACTGAATGTATTTTTGCTGTTGTTGTTGTTGTTGGGGGAGCATCGCCGTCTTGCTCCTAGGTTTCCTTATTGAATTCACTGTCCTGGGAGATTGCGACCCTGTTGCTGACCTGCATCTTACATACCTGCTTTCCAGTAACGCTGAAATTATTCTTCTGGTTCTGGTTCACAAAAACTTCCTTTAACTTCTGAAGACAGTGACGTCACAGAGCCTGGATGCAAATGCGCCGTGTATTTAGCCGCGCTGCTGAGATAAGCCGCTTATCAGTCCCGGGTTCTGCTGCGCTGCACAAGGATCTACCTGCTACCAGCTGGCCGCACTAAACTTTATATTCTTTGCAAAGGAGGCAGTTTCGTGCTCGATAGACAAATAATTCCTAATTTCCCTCTGAATTTCATTAAAGTACCATCTCATCTCAAATAATTCTGTCACAATGGTGTGGCCTTAAAGTACAGTGGGGCTGATTGCTGTTTGGCTCTAGGGCAGTGTTTTCTGTTCCAGTCCTGAGGGACCCCCAGATGGTCCACATTTTTGCTCCCTCCCACCTCCCAACCCACCTGTGCCAGGTATTCAGTGTTCTTGATTGGCAGAGGGCTCAGAAGGAGAAAAAATGTGGACTGTCTGGGGATCTCTGAGGACTGGGCTGGGAAATGCTGCTCTAGAGAGTTTGATGCTGCTTAAATTAATAAGTTGCATATAGAAATAAGTATGCTTGACATTTCCAGTGTTCAGCATTGAACCGTTGTGCTGCCTGAAAGCACTTTGTGTTCACCTGTTTCTGCCTCTTCTGCCGCTTAAGGCCAGGAGGAGCTAATGATATTAACGGATGTGCTTTCTACTCTCTGTCATGAGTGTTATTAATTGGCCGTACGACGAACACAGGTGCGAACCTGCTCCGTGAAAACCTTCTGTGGGAGTGTGCAAAGCTATCATTCCACCTGGGTGACATTCCACTGCTCCCTATTTTTTGTTCCGATTGCAAAATCTGGTTCAGCGCGGCTAAATGTAAACTGATGGCAGTGTAACAGAAAATTCTGCGACAGAGGGTTGTAGGGAGCTCAGTGTTGCAGGTTGGGATTATGGCTGTCCTGTCGTCCAGCTGTAGGGAGCCCCGGGTGTGGAGGCCCGGGGCCTTTACAGAATCTGAGCCGCAGTGACGGGTGCAGATGCCGCTCATCGCGGCCAGATCGCCATCAAGCCCGCAGCTATGGCTAACCGTCCACCGGAGAACAATGGGTCTGACTTAAGGGGCCCCTCCAGGTGTTTCGGCTGTGGATGTGGAAGGATTATTGGACCTATACTTACCCTCCCGTATCACAAATGCTCATGAATGGTGGAATAAAAGAAAGGTACTGCAGACCAGAGGTGGCTATTTGACTGTCAGATTTAAATTTGGGAGCAACTTGGTGGGGGCGTGCGCCACGATGTTTGTGCAGAGTGTGCCGGCGTGGCACCGCGGCCGCGTTTGTGCTGAGCGTGTGAGTGCTCACGCACCTCGCTCCAGGCAGCCTTGCTCATGCTGTGATGCCTTGTTCCTTCCTTTCCTTTCCTGCCAAACACAATTGCTCAGCCTTTTCAGCTTTTTTGAGGGCTTGTCAAATTATTGTAATGACACAAATGTACAATACAGCGTGCAACATTGTCTGATATTCTCTCAGTGTTTTATGCGCTTGAGTAAGCCGGTGTGGTAGCGATGTCTTCCTTTTGTCTGGTTTAATTTCTGACTGTCACTAAACATTGCTCCCAGGTCATCAATCCTTGAGGAACATGATCAGCGCACAGCGGAATCTGATTGGTCAGAGCCCGTGCCACTCAGCGCTGACCCCCCGGCTCACACTCCTCTCGCTGTGGTGTGCGCTTTGCCTGTTCCCGCCCACAGGTAAGTCTCACTCCAGCACTGCTTTCCTTTCTGTGTTTAATTCTGTGACTGTCTATGGGAATGTATTTTTTGTCTCTGGCTCGTGGCTCTAATCAGAATGCTAGGAGTGCAGTGCAAGAAGTACTATCATTCATGACGGAAGTACAGGCCTTTCGAAGGCTGTGCTAAAGTTAGTGGCCCCTGTCTCAATGCGTGCCCATTTGGACTTGTGTAAAACGGACTGTTTATGTCAGGAGGGCAGCGAAGCAACACAGAACACTAATAATGCTTCCCTTGTTTTCCATTGCAGATGTGTACTTTTCCTGATGTTTGTCAAATTGTGCTTTTATGTTTTTTTTTTTTTGGTAACTCCTATTGGTTCTCCCCGCTCAGAGGTGAGCGCTGGACTGTGCCGGGTGTCTGGTGGAGTCTTGGGAATTCACTGGAGTAGCGTGATTGGGCTCGGATGGCGCCCCCTGGCGGTGGGGAGGGGCAGTGCACACTGTTGGGAGTCCTGCTGCCTGGACCCTGCCTGCGGGGCCGTGTGGACACTGCATGGGCACTGTGCGCAGCTGAGCTGCGCTAAGCCTGGGGGGTGCACTGTCACTGCGTTTGCGCAGTCAGGCACGCTGTCACAGGGGCTCCTCCAGCAGCTTGAAAACGGCACTCCAGCGAGGAGACGGCGGCCGCGGGCACTGTTAGGCCTGCCTCCACCTGGCCTGGTGAGTCCGTCTGCCATCGGCATGTCCTTGTAACGCAGAAGCGAGATTCTGATTCCAAAAACGAGTATTGATGGGTTTTCCACTCTCGACATACTGCTTCCCAAGGAGACAGCCAAAACTGCTACCTCAGTGACCACAGCCCATGCCGTGCCTCTGCCTCAACTAGCCAATAGAACGCAGAGCCTGTTGCCTAACGCAAGCACCAATGCAATGGCTCTGCATCTCGAGCACCCTAATGCCACCTTGTCGGCAGGCACCGTCGCCAGCGACCTGGCTAATGGCAGTGCCACTTTGCCATCTGTAACCCCAACAATGTCTGTCCCTACTCCGCCGACTACAGCTGGTAAGTCTTTCACGGTGGTGAAACTTCCTGGTGTAACCATGTTCAAATTTATGAATAGTTCTAGTGGAAAGAATTCTTTGAGCTGAGCTGAATGCTTCCTAGCCAAGTCACCAGCAGGGGGCTGGCTTCGACTTGACCTTTGACCCAGTCTTTTTTCCTGCCACAGTCCGGGAGCTGGTGGTGTCTGCAGGCAAAAGTGTGGAGGTCACTCTGCCACGCAGCGAGGTGGAGCTCAATGCTTTCGTCCTACCGGCGCCCCCTGATGGTACAGTTTTGCCATTGTGGACACATACCCCATACTTGCTCATGTTCTCACTAACACATGGACACTCAACAGGGAGTTGTTCTTGCTTTACCGTTTGTTATTATCCGCCGCCTTTCAGGCACAGATTATACGTTCGACTGGCGCTTGATCACTCACCCCCAGGATTACAGCGGTGAGATGGAGGGCAAGCACAGCAAGACACTCAAGCTGAGCAAGGTAGTGGGAGAGAGGCTTGGCCAGGTGGCTTTGCTCATTATACTGTTAGCATGCCCAGGGCGGGGTTGGACAGCCAGCTGACCTTGGACCCCCAGGGTTTTTTTTTTCTCCTTACTTGGGAGTTTTTGGTTCCTCTCCTCTGTTGTCATCTGGCCTTCCTTCTTTCTTTGTCTCTTCTTTTTCCTGTTTTGTCTTCCTCTCTCACTGATGTTGTAATGTATCACAACACACCCATGTAAAGCGCCTTGGGGCAACTCTGTTGTCAAATGCGCTATATAAAAATAAATTGAGTTGACCGTTGGAGGTTTTGCCTGACACGTGACCTCACTTCCTGTTTCACTCCTTTTTCCGTCAGCTGACTGTGGGGTTTTATGAGTTTGAGGTCCTTGTGGACGGAGTGGGGGCACATGGAGAGGGCTATGTTAACGTCACCGTCAAACCAGGTGAGAGGGGATGACAGCCGAGCTATACACAAACTCTGCCTTCAACCTGCTTTGGCTAGCATGCTAACTAGTGTCCAACCAGAGGAGGTTTGGCCTTGACCACCTATGTCATCCCCACCCTCCCCCCAGAGCCACGGGTGAACAAGCCACCAGTTGCCATGGTTTCCCCAAGGTTCCAGGAGATCTCCTTGCCGACCAGCTCCACGGTGATAGACGGCAGTCGTGAGTACCCTCAGCATGCCGGCTGCCTCTTAGCAGTGCCAGGCCGTCCTCCCGTGTGAGCAGAGCAGTGTTTCACAAGCGCGTTTGTACAAAGGCTATTGTGGAAAGTAAATTGGTAGGCCAGGGGTTGGGTGGCACATTGGGCTTATGTCTTAGGCCTCAGGCAGGAATAAATTGTTTGTATACTGTGTGTCCTTGTTTCCCAGCCAGCCTGCACGTAGTCAGTCTGTCAGGCCTTGAGACCTTGGAGACGTGGGCTGCACGAGGGGGGTGAAAGCCCCTCACAGGAAGGGATTCGATACTGTCTTGACTGGCTGAGCTCAAGGTCCAGAATGTTGTAGT
>JAAGVU020000045.1:15673905-15687519 GCA_011763525.2 Mormyrus iriodes | reverse complement strand
TCCAGCTGGTAACCAGCCAACCTGTTAACTAGCCAGCAGAGACTCACACAAACCTCCAGCTGGTAACCAGCCAACCTGTTAACTAGCCAGCAGAGACTCACACAAACCTCCAGCTGGTAACCAGCCAACCTTTTAACTAGCCAGCTGAGACTCACACAAACCTCGAGCTGGTAGCCAGCCAACCTGTTAACTAGCCAGCTGAGACTCTTGCATAAATCTCGAGCTGGTAACTAGCCGACCTGTTAACTAGGCAGCTGAAACTCATATCCAGACACCCATGTGATTCTGTTATGTTTACCGGTGGCTGGTTCCATGACTCAGCCTGGTGACGTGGTCAGTTCACACACGTTATATAAGTTCAGAGACATGCTGACAATGTTTACCTGTACTTTGGGGCCCTGACTGCTGCCCGTCTGTGTCTGTCCTTCTCAAGGCCGGTTGAAGCCACTTACTCCTCCTGCGTCATCCTCACTCATGCACTCCGACTCGGATCTGGACAGTGACGACGGGCGGGCTGGCGCCACTTGGTCTGAGCGGGAGAGGGGCCACCTGCTGAAGCACCAAAATGGGGCACTGCGGAATGGCCAAGGACCCCTGAGAGCCAAGAAGCAGAGGGAAGAGCTGTTATAGCGATCGCGCTGGGGGGTGACTTAAACGCTGACCCTGTGACCTCTGGCAGGAAATGACACGTGAGCTATCATACTATGCTGTAAGTGATCCCACGCACATGCTCCCCCTTGCTCCCACTGAGCCAAGACTGAACTAGTGACTCCAGCTCACCCAACCAGGATTGGAGATGGGGAGGCATAATGCCAGGTGGACACCAGAGGGCGACGTCGTGCCTGCACTCCCCTGCCCTGACCATAGCATCACACACCCCAAAACGCCTTAGAAACTCGTCGATTCCCTGGGGAAAACTGCCCCCCCATCTCCTGTAACATCACCCGTTCCCCCCATGCACACTGCCCCCCCCCCCCCCCACATCGCAATAACACATAGGATGGGCTCATTGTGAATACCAGAGCCAGCAGACCCAGCCTGTGTATGTACGTGTGTGTGAAGTCTGCCCTGCATGCGTGTCTTCTCAGCAAAGATGTGCAATATTCTCTGACACTGTACCGACCGGCGGAACAGCGGCCGTGAGCAGTGGGAGCTGCTCTTATCTGTAGACGTAGCTTGTAGCTCACACTGGATGAAGACACTGGACGCATGACTATGGACACTGACACTGGTTGTCCTTTGGGACGCGTCTGGAGCGCCCCCCCCCATCGAACCTGGGACTAAAGGCAGGCTTGGGCCCCTTTCAGCAACATCCTTTTTTAAATTCCTTTCAGAGGCCCCTCTGTTTCAATGCACTTTGTTGTTCTCGATATTGCTCTGCACGCCTGACTGCCGCCATCTCGCTGACCGCTGCCACCTGCTCCACCTGCAGGTCCAGCACAGCCCAGCGCAGTCACTTCTAGAATGTTCCCCGTGTCGTGACAGCGGCTAGCTAGAGAGTAAGGATACAGACATGCTGTTGTACCTCTGACTGAAGTACTTAGCCTGCCTTTCTTCAGTAAATTAGCTGACTGTGCACAGGGGCCCTTTCCTAAATTGCCTTGGCTGCAGTTTGCTGGGTGCCTCTGGCAGACAGCACTGTGTGAAGGATTTGGTTTGCACTGTTTACTGTGATTTTTCCAGGGGGCCCCTGCCTGTGCAGTCTGCCCATGTCTGACTTACACTCCCATACAAAGTAAATCTGATACCTTTTTCTGAAACTGAGTGTGGGAAAGGCTATGTGTTGAAATACAGCCCCATGGCATTGTGGGAAATGGGACTCCACTACCCTGGCAATCAGGAGGTGCCTGTTTGCATTTTTACAGTCTACTTTTAATAATCTGACTTCTTGTTTTAGCTGAAGGATTCCCTCCGTTCTGTGACTGGGTCTGTAAATTAAAGAAGGAAATATTTAAGTCTCTGATCTTACCTTCACTGCAGCTGCAGAAGAGACTATGTTTGTTATATACTCCCAGGACGGGAGGTAGAGTAGGGGGAGGGCGGCCTCCAGCACGTCTGAGCTGCGGGGGGAAAATTTAGCACGTATCCGCAGCACGTCACTGGCGTCATGTTACACTGGACGGCGTGAGGGTGTGAAGCGAGCCCTTTGTCTCAGGTTAAATAAACTTTGATGAATCACCTTTGTAAGCTGGAGACGTTATCTCTGAGGTCATCTCAGTTGCTCCTGGAAACCGTACCCAAATGATTAACTGGAAGGAAGTTGTATGTGTGGTGTGGGATAAGCTGAAGAAATGACCACTGACAAAATAATAAACATCAATTATTTCAACAAGAGCAACGAAGCTCCTCTCCCTCTCTCCCTCTCTCCCTCTCTCTCGTCCTGGTTCCATACTGCAGTAAAGGTACTGGATAAGAAGTCTGTACTGACTGGTTACACCTCAGAGCCGCCTTAAGCCGTACAGTAACGTAAAGCCACTGGCCAGTTTTAAGTCCATGAATCCATCTTTCAGCCTCTTATCTTGGTCATGGGAGCCTGGAACCTGTGCTGCTCATATGGGCGGCTAGGGCATTGCAGGGCGCACACGAACACAAAGGGGGAACTTTGACATGCCGGTCAGACTGCACGAAGAAACACAGAGAGAGCATGCAACACACATGGGATTCGGACCCCCAAGCTCGGAAGTGCGAGGCAGCAGCTCTGCTCGTCGAGGCAAAGTCCAGAGTCACACTGGGAAACGTCGCATTCTTGCTGCCACACACAGAGAAATGGTGTGCGTCTGGCTTAGGTTCTAGTAGTGAGATTTTAAATACTACAGATGCAAAAAAAAGTGATGCTAATTATCTGTGGCCTGACTAGGCTCCTGCATGCATTAATAGATTCTTTTAAACAAGAAAAGTCCTCTTTTTACATCCTCCAGCTTTCCTCTCGATGAGAGCAAGCTTGGTCACGAAGGACAGCCACCCATAGCAGCACCCAGGGAGTTGGGGGTTAAGGACTCGCAGACGTGCCGAGGGCGGGGCTCGAGGCGCCAACCTGCTTAGAGGCAGGGAGGCGTAGCCCACTGAGCCACGTGCCATTCGCTGAAATGTCGTTACATTACAGCCAGAAGTATAACTAGAATTATGAAGTACATAATGAAATACATATATAGATGAATTAGCGTCTCTAAAGTGTCTGAGTCCTGCAACAGCCTGACATGCTTGGGCCTTGGATTTCTTGCGACGGACTCCAGGTTTGCCATGACCCTGTCCTGAGTAAGCTGTTGGAAGATGGATGGATGGTGTTGTAAATGAACAATAAGAGATCAGGGCTTGTCTTCTGGCAGCAGGCAAACAGGATGCTGAATGCAGGCTAGCACCTGGGTAAGGTGCACCGTGAGTCACGCTCAGCATGCGATGGTGTTCAGTGCCCTGCGGGCGGCTTCCTTTGGTGGCACTCATGCTTCCTGCGTGCATCAGACGTCTCCATGAGGGTGTCTCATTTCATTTCCTTTCCTGTGTCCTTGAGCGTTTGTTTACTCAAGGCATACAGCAAAATATTTACTCTTACAGGCTGATCAGGGCCTGTTTGTTTGGGCAACATGTTTTATTGTGGATTTTGACTAATGCCACCCGCACTTACTAACGGTGAGGCGGGGCCAGACCAGCATGTCAGAATGGTGCCACGGGCCAGACTCAGTCAGTGCCTGGATGATAGGTGCTTTACTTAGATCACAGGCAGTAATGGATGGAGAGGAGGAGGCCCTGGACACCAGTAACCTTTGCAGTTGATTCTTCTCATTTTCTCAGACTGAATCGGAATGGCCTCTGACGGCCGTTTTTTCACCACAGCACCCATGTCCCCGCCTCACTGGTCTCCCACGAATCCCATTTTTCTCAGTCTCTGTCAGATGGTGGAGTCATAACCACTGACCTTAGCTCAGGCCAGAGAAGCCTGCGGTTCTTAAAGTATTCTGCTGGGATCTTTCAATACTTCTTTATTGACTTGTTGCTGTGCTCTTGGACACATTTTGGCAGGGCAGCCTTTCCTGGGAAGATTCAGCTCTGATCCAAATGTTTCCCGCCTGGGAATGATGGCTCTCACTGTGGCGCCTTAAAATGGCTTGGTAACCCCTTTTTCTGACTGGGAAGCTTCAGCGATTTTCCCCCTCATCTCTTTTGGAATTTTCCTAGATTTTGGCATAGTGTTCTTATAGAAACCTTGGGGTGCCTGTGGGTGTGTCCGAAATTACATACTTGTTTGCTATGCATCCATACTATTTTCATGCATACATATAGTACATACTACATTGACAGTTGAGTATTAGGCATGTAACAAAATTCAGCACGTGCTGTGTAAGTGTGCGAGTTTGGACGCACCCTATATAACTCTTGGGTCAATATATGTTGAGGTTTGGATTCAACAAGGTTGCCTTGCAAACAGATCTGCCGGTGTTCAATCAACTGAATCGAATTATCAATTTAATTTGGTCAGCTGGTGGAATGAGGAATTGCATTTTCACACGGGCAGTATCGCTGCTGGGTGACTTTATCTCTTAAGTGTTACTTATGTTAAGTAGAAATTTCCAAGTGATGTCATTTTCACTCTGGCTCTCTGTCAGTTTACATTTTCTTTAATGATCTGAAGCAATTCTTTGTGAAAATACACAAAACCACTATCTCAACACCTTTTTCACAGCACTGTCTTTTTTAACCTCAAAGTAAAGTATTACTCTTTAGACACTGAGAATATTTAACACAGTATACTAATAACTGTATGAAAATGATGCGTGAGTGTCACAGAAATTGTCTTTGTGTGGCTGTTATTTGTAGAAGATTGTCATATAGTTACATGACCATTGTGCTGATATAGGAGCAACGTGTTAATACTCATCTATATACTGCATTGAAATCATACCAGTGTGTGTTGAATATGCCTGTGCACTGTTTCTTACAGAGTAAGGTTCCACTCTGCCTTCTGCTACAACCTACCGGCACTGGATGTGGCTCCAGGGTAATGCGGGACAGCTCCATCTTCCAGCCAGGCCACATTAAGACTTCGAGATGCGATATATTCAGGGTGTAATTAAAAGTACGCCACTAGGTGGCAGAAGCTCACTATTGTTTTGCGTAACAGTAACACAGTGCTTGAAATGCCTTTCTAGGATACAGCCTTTCAATAGCATCGCAAAGATCTCTCCTGCTTTATTCCAAACAGAAGCAAATTTACTTTTTCGTCACCCAACCTGCAAGGACACATTCCTCAGTACTGCGGTAATTACGATGGTTGTGATGGTTGGTCCGTATCCAAAGTAACAGGTGTGTATGTCAATCGGTGTTTATTAACTCTATATACTATTTGACTGTATAATTTTGCATTAATATGCAGGGATAAAATAATTTCCCTGTCACACAGTACAGAGTATAGACAGTACACAGTATATAGAGCTTTTCTGTAATGTACATTACTTTCAGTCTATGCAAACCAGAACAGCTGCGTTTGCTTCGCAGTTTAAGGGGAGTCGTGTTATCATTGACCTATTTCTGGTTAGATTTTGAAATGGCAGGTATTTAATCTCACACCCCTGTAATCACTGAATGGCAATTATCCCTGCTGTTACCATTGAAACGTATGTTCAAATAATTATGTAACACAGAGAGAAAAATTACTCAAGTTACTTTGTAGTTACCAAATTGTCCATGGGTGTGTGTGGGCCCTGCGACAGGCTGGCGCCCCATCCTGGGCTATTCCCTGCCTTGTGCCTGTAGCCCCTGGGAGATGCTCCGGACCCGCCGCGATTCTGCATAGGACAAGCAGGTGCAGAAATTGGATGTGTTGATGAAGTTACTTTGTCATAAGTCTTTACATGATGATCACCAAAATAACAGCAAAGTAAAGGTCATTTTAAAACGATCTACAAAGGACTGGTTTACTTGAGAGGTGATCGCACTAATATTAGGACTAATATATGAAAACTGAGAAAGCCTAAGAATAGATGCAGCCATTGCACGGGATTTTAACCGCTACATTACTTTTTAAGCACTCTGTATCCCACCGCAACGATACTACTTCGACAAGCAAATACTCTCTCTTTCATCCAAAGGTTGTCAACACTGAAAGATTCTCTAGTATGATATATGTTACCAAATCAACATATTTGCAAAACATCTTCGCACAACAGTTAAGACCTTGTTATGGTCGGTTAAGCGGTTTACAGAAAATGTATGTATGCATGGATGGATGGATGGATGGATGGACAACTACCAAACACCAATATCAGATTGTCCCTAGAGTGTGTGTATATTCTACCCAGAGACTAGGCTTTCCCCACTGTGCTCAGCTGTTTATTGCCTACTTAATCACTTCCCGATCTAGGTGCATACTGAGACGTGAAAGCTTCGATATTTTCCACATGAATGGCACCGTGCTGGTTAAGCTGTCAGACTTCAGATATCTTGTTAAATGTGTCTTTGCATGGGGCCTGCCCTCAGCTCCGGAGGCTGGCAGGAACATGAGCAGCGGAGAGGGGCAGTTTCCGACCGCCACATCTGTACTCCTCTCACGTTTCGCGGAAGATCATAGATGTTTTTCACTGCCGGGACCACATTATATGTGTAAGATTTAGGGACGTCGTATTTGCACACAAACATATTCTGAATGAATTTAAAAAGGTATTTACCAAATCCCAACAGTTACAAAATGGGAAGCTTTTTTATTTCCAATTCTCATTAGTCACACAGCTAGGGAAAGATTAGAGGTGACTTTCAGGTTCGCTCCTTGATCACCTGGAAGTTGCATAATGTCTTTTTGCTCATGCCCAGTTAGAAAGTCCAATGGGAAAAGGAAGTATATACGGAAAGCAATGCCCCATTTGTGGCACGTTTCTCTTAATTTTCATTGCACGGCTCCATTTACCACCAAGAAACAATCAAAGACCAACAAGAAATATTACATTGCTGATGCGTTTCACGAACGATTTATGTCCAGAATGACCTGCCACTGTTTGCTTCATGACTCAGTCATTCCACTTTGTGTACGAAATGTTAAACTTAATTGAGCCTTAATGCAGCTTTTGTACATGTATTTCGCGTCCAAAAGGCCGCAGCGAGTGATATAAGTGTAACACCAGAAAATAAAACGAGCGTTTTAAACTACAGGCAGCAGGAGGAGGAGGAGGAAACCATCATCGGACTTTAAGTAAATAGGAAGAGGGAAACGCTCTCCTCCACTCCGCTGCTCCCTCTCTTCTCCTTATAAGGGAAAGGAACGGCCGCGCGAGGTGGGCGGGGCCCGCGCGGGGGCTGCCGGGAAAGGTGCCGCTTATACAGGAAGACCGAGGCGGAACCGAGCCGCTGATCGGGCGGACCTGCGTTCGTGACACGCTCACAGCGACCCCAGCGCGTACGGTAGCCCCGGTTCGGACTCTAGGTGAGCGATGCCGCGCGTCCGCCCGCATGGGGAATGGGCGGGTTCCGGCGCCCCCGCGGTCCGGCTGTGCGTAAGCGTGCCGCCCGTCCGGACCGGCGCGGCTGGACGGTACCTCGGTGCGGCTGGAAAGCGGCGATGCGCCTTTTGTTTGCGCGGATGCACGGCGGCCTCCGGCCGGGCGGGTTTGCAAACTTGTGCTCGTTATTTTTTTTTGCAGACTAGGGCGCAGCATAAAGGGGGGGCCAAACCTTAAAATGCAGGAAATGTTGCGGCGGACGGAGAGACTGGGAGGCACTGCCGGGTGCAGTATGATCGGCGGCTTGTCCATTAATGCGGCGACGGGCGCTGTCAAAGCGGGCAGGCTGGAGAGGAGCGGCGCCGGCCGGCTGCTGGGGCTCGGCGCGGCCGGCGCTGCCCTATTTTCCCGTCTCTAAAGCGGCGATGACCTGCATTCGGCGCCGGCCGCCGCAATCCCTGCCTCTCCCCTCCGCGTTGGCCGCCGCTTCCGCATCGTCTCCCTGTATGCCGCAATTATTTTTGCTGTAACTTACTAGGTCGGGACGGAAGCACCGAAAGGCAGGTGTAACATGGTTTATTAGAATGAATTTTCTCTTAAAGGCGTGTCAGCATATTCATCACAAATCGTATTAGTGTGTAGACTTTACCTATTATGTGGGCGTGCGTACATTTAGCTTAGAGGAAGGAAGTGCTCAAGTTTTCCTGTCTGAAAACGGTATACTTTTTTACGTGTTCAGTGACATGGAACTTTTTTTTTTTTCTTTTTTTTTCTATTCATAAATATTTCAGCTGACAAAGGTCATAAGGTAATGCAGTTCATTGGAGGAGGATGTGCAGGGTTTGGTGGACCAAGGATGAATCTACCTGTGATTCATTACATCATCAAGGGTGTTGATTTACCAAGTTACGGAATGTAGGGGTGTGTGTGTGTGTGTGTGTGTGTGTGTGTGTGAGTGAGTGAGATGCCTTAATTTTGTTCAGCCCAGCCCCTCCCCAAAGCCACTTGCTGAGGCTGGGTAGCTGAGGTTTTGCCTTCCCTCTGCCTGCCTGTCCACACATGTGCAGCTTTAACCAGGAGGGACTGGGGGCAGCCCCACCCCAAGAATTGTGGTCTAGCTTGACTGGGTTATGGGGCCTGCAGCACCGTGCTGAATGATCTGCTCTTGTGAAATGGGGCTGCTCTTGTACCCTTGAACATTTGCATATGTCCTGGATGAGTGGGGGGGAATGCAGCCAAAAGTGGATCATATTGCTGGGAAAGTATCGAGCCTTCTGGGTATTTTTAATGGTGCAAGTTTCTCTGACTAAGCTCATTTGTGAATGCTGTCAATATCTCTTATCCTAATTTAACCTGGACCAGTGGTCTGGATGCCACTTGTATGGAAATGCTGTCAGTTTCCAGTCTGGTGTAACTGAGGGGACCAATGGGAAGCTGGAGAAGATTAGGGCGCGAACTGTGCAGTGGTTGGTTTAGTCTTTTACCTAAAGCTGGCCCAGTGCCCTTCAAGGTCCACCCTCGTGTTGCTAATGGTCATCTGTGACTCCAACCCTAATGTCTCTCGATTCTCTCCCAGAGCCTCTTCAGCAATGGCGGATCTGGAAAGTTTGATGCAGCGTCTGGAGGTGGTCGTCGGTCGTCTGGAGAACATCTCTGGGGGCGCAGGAATCGGCTCAGCCGGTGGAAGCCCTGGAGGTACCTGGAGATGTTCTGTCTGTTTCTGAGAGCAGCTCAGACCCTTGCTTATAGAAGCCACTCAGTCTGAACAGCATCGTAGCAGAGTTCCATTGAATGGAAGTTTATTGCATAACTTCTATGCTTTTCTATGTTCTGTATTCCATATCTTTTCATCCTTTCCCCAGCTGTGTCTGCGTTTGTTGAAGCCTATGACGAGATCATTTCTGGCCCAGTCGCTGAGTATTCTTCCATCAGCCAGCAGATAGGTGGCGATGTCCAAAAACATGTGAGACCAATGGATGGTTGAATTTTCTGAGTTCATGGCTGCCTAACCTTTTGTTTTGAAGCTTGAAAACTTTAGAATGAGTGTCCCTCCTTCCTGACATCTCTGCCTCTGTTTTGCAGGCAGAAATGATGAAGCAGGCTTTCACCTGTCAGAGGCGGCTCCTGCTCATGGCCTCTGCTTCCCAGAAACCCTCTGATGTGAGTCTCACCGTGGCCCTTATGCACGGAGGGTGGAGTGTCTATCCATTCGTGAGTCTCTGAAGGTTAAAAATGTACTCGCGTGCTATCGTGAGCTTTTATCCCCTGTGCGTCGCCGCTCCTGCTCTAGGCTGTGTTGACCACCCTGCTGGCCCCCGTTTCCAATGTGATCCAGCAAGTCCAGGCATTTCGTGAGAAGAACCGGTCCTCAGCATTCTTCAATCACCTCTCTGCTATCAGTGAGAGTGTCCCTGCCCTTGGCTGGATAGCAATGGTGAGCAAGTCCCTGTTACATGTTCATATCTGTCTTCTGCTCCAGGGTTGGTGAATACTGCTAACTGTGCACATTTCTCATGTGGATTATATAGTTCTGCAGTTGTATTTTAGATGTTTTGGCTCAACTTTTTCTGTTACCTCACCTAGGCACCCAAGCCAGGTCCTTATGTGAAAGAGATGCAAGACGCTGCCATGTTCTACACCAACCGCGTCCTCAAGGACTACAAGGACAAGTGAGGGCCACCTCCATTTGCCTTTCCTTCTATCATGTTTTTGCTCGCTTTTCTGCCTGGTACAGTCTTTATGGTTCTCTTCCGCGTCCAGCTTCGGTTTGCTTTTGCTAACATACAAAATGGTGTCCGAGTCTCTCCAACTGCTGTTCACGTCTTGCTCACATCTGTTTGTCAGGGACAAGAAGCACGTGGACTGGGTGAAGGCTTACTTGTCCATCTGGACCGAGCTGCAGAATTACATCAAGCAGCACCACACCACTGGACTCTCCTGGAGCAAGACTGTGAGTGACCATTCCCTTCCACCTCTTCCAGACCCATCAGCATGAGAGACAAGCTCCACATGGTTCTCCTCATCTCTGCTGCCACCACCTCCTTCTCCTCCAGGGTCCAGTGGCCTCTGCCTCCTCAGCCGCCCCAGCCTGCCCTACCGGAGTTGCTCCTCCCCCTCCCGGGCCCCCACCCCCTCCTATTGATCTGAACCAGTCACCCGCGGGCAGTGACTCCAGTATATCTCGCAGTGCCCTCTTCGCCTCATTGAACAAGGGTGCTGACATCACCAAGGGTGAGCCACTCTGATTCCTTGGATTCTATAGACAGATGCCAGGTTTTGTCTGTTTGTGTTGGAATGAGGATGTTGGAGAGATGGTGCATTAAGTAGAACGGAAAGTAGCACATCTGTAATTTTACGCTGGTTGCGTTTTAATTTTATAATTTTTTGCTTTGAGTAACAGTTTGGGGTTCTCGTTTTCTTTGATTTTCATGACATTGCACAGGTCTCAAACACGTGTCTGATGATCAGAAGACTCACAAGAACCCAGCTCTGAAGGTTCCGGGAGGACCCATCCGCTCTGGCCCCAAGCCATTCTCTGCACCCCAGCCCGTGGCCGCCAACGTCGCTGACCGTAACCTACCCCCTGTCCTCGAGCTGGAAGGCAAGAAGTGGAAAGTGGTAAGATGATTGCGTGGTGAGCGCCGTGTAGGAGCCCGCCGCCATGGAGCTTTCGCTGTGGGAGGGTGGGCCTTTTGGGCTGCAATGAGTTGGAAGTGAAGACAAGCACTGGACACCCCTGCCCCTCCCTCACTCATTTTCTTTCTTCCAGGAAAACCAAGTAGGTGCTCAGAACCTGGTGATTAGTGACACGGAGCTCAAGCAGGTTGTGTACGCCTTCAAATGCACCAACAGCACTCTGCAAGTCAAGGGCAAGATCAACTCCATCATTCTCGGTATTGTGTGTGTGTGTGTGTGTGTGTGTGTGTGTGTGTGTACCAGCTACAGCCAGATAACAACTGCAAAAGTCCTTCAAATGCTGTATCTTCACCAAATTGCTTTCTTGATCGATGTGTGACATCGATACCAATTCATAGCCAAACCAGTAACGGAGATGACGTCAAAGTGTCTGTTAATGTCTGTAACTAAATCCCAAAATAACCCCATCTGTATGTCATCTCAGAATAGGAAGACGTTCGATTTTGCTTCAGTCACGGCTTGCCAAAATGCTAAGGAACTGGTCAATAGGCCATGTCCTGCGGTCGGAAAAACTGTAACTGTACTCCGTTACAGTGCTGATTTGGCGTAACCAACTACTTTTCATTTGTCCTGCTTCCTGCAGATAATTGCAAAAAGATGGGTCTCGTGTTTGATGACGTCGTCGGAATTGTGGAGGTGATCAACTGTAAGGATGTCAAAGTCCAGGTGAGATTGCCTGTGCTTTGGTGGCGTTCATGTTCAATGTCCAACAGCCTCATTAACTGCGAGAGATCATTTTTAATAATGCAGTCTTCACTTAATATAGCCCTCACCGCTTGTTTAGCTTCCCTTTAGGTTTAAAGTGACTGGATGACATTTAAACAGTCAAGTGATATTTTTGTGAAGGGTTCATGGTACAGTTGTGTGCAGATTTAATGTTGTGTGTGTGTGTGTGTGTGTGTGTGTGTGTGTGTGTGTGGTTTTTTTTTTTTTTTATCTTGCTGGTGTGAAGTTTTGCTTTATTGACCCTGTTCATGTTTGCCTCTATGATTTGTTCCAAAGTGAAGTGGAATCTTACTTTCTGTGTGTCCAGGTGATGGGGAAGGTTCCTACCATCTCAATCAACAAGACTGATGGGTGCCACGTCTACTTGAGCACCGCCGCTCTGGACACCGAGATCGTCAGTGCCAAAAGCTCTGAGATGAATGTGCTGGTGCCTGGGGACGGTGGAGACTATGTAAGTTGGGTGCAGTGTGGGAAGTTAGTCTGGGTCCTGCTAAATGAGTGATTTTAAGGTGGCTCTGGGGAGAGGAATCATCATTTTGATTTGGAATTTTGTTTTAGGCTAATTGGACCCCTTGTTTGGTATAGCTGCAGTGGATTTGCACGTATTTCATGTGAACTTGCCTAACCCAACAATGAGTGCACATATTTAGGAAGGAAAAATGCAAGGGAAAAACAAGCCATATTGTCAATGATGGAGGGAATACGCTCTTTTTCATGTAGGGGGTTGATTAACCTTTTGCTCTTACTTTCCTTCCTCAGACTGAGATCCCCATACCAGAGCAGTTCAAAACGGTGTGGGATGGCAAGAAGCTGGTTACCACAGCAACTGAGATTGCAGGATAAAAGGGTAGCACGTGAGACCGCCCCCTTTGCAGAAGCCAAGCAGGCTGACCAACCAATCATAAAAGTAGACTGAAATATTAACCGCCACCATATTCCCCATTACCCAATCACAGCTGGAGCTGCTCCATCCCTCAGCCAATGACGGGATGACTCGCTTTACCTGGAGCAATCCCTCAGCCAATTGTGGAAAGCAGCTTTTTCATTCAGTTGGTTAAACAAGGCTTTAGCACTGGCCAATGATAAAGATCCTTTCTCCTTTTGCCAACCACAAATTTTTTTTTTTTTCTTAATTTGAACATTCCAGTCTGTGAAGATGTTTTTCAATAAGGCCAAAACAGTGAGGCAAGGTTAGTGTCCTGCATCAGCTTCCCTTTTCACTTAGCCAATCAGATAATGGTTCTGGTTTACAGTAGCGAATCAGGTGGGGAATGGGTGTGGTCGGTATCAATGTCCATGTCCTTTTTTGGTCAGGGGGCAGGTACTCTAAAGGTCCTGGAGATTTTTTTTGCTCCATATATGCAATCCAGCTGTAAAGCACATGTGTAACCCTTATCTGTCTTTTGTGCAGACAATTACAGTATCAGCTGTAATGTTCGTAGAGAGACTTTCCAGAATCAATTTTCATCACTCATTTTCAGTACATATTGGTAAAATGAAACTTGTGGGCAGGATCACTTTTTTTTATATATATATGCGGATGTGCAAGAAGAGTTAAAGATCTGAAATTTCCCATTCCAGACAACGATCATACATTCCTGTTTGTTTCCAAATCGTCAAAGTAAACATTCCACTTAATGACCCAACACTGGAGGATTTACTGGGAGACATATTTTGGGCACTAACTAGAAGAAGGCTTGGTGGTAGGACATGTGCTTGGCGCCCCCGTTCGGGCATTTCCGTGGACTGACATGCAGTGCTTGTTTTG
>JAAGVU020000045.1:15655981-15673832 GCA_011763525.2 Mormyrus iriodes | reverse complement strand
CCAACACACCCTGGCCCATTTATTCATGCACTTGAGCCATGACAGAACAGAAATGACCATGGGTGATGGGACCTGGAGGCTGGCAGGTGGTACCTGAATTGCCCATCGGTGGATGGAGACGGTTGCTGTGGTCCTTGCACTCCCTCTCTGCTCCAAACACACACCTCACTGTCTGCTTCTGGTATTTCTGTTAGCTGTATTGCTGTCGTGGGATTTTTCCTTTAAAGAAATTTCGGCTTATGCCCTTTTTGCCACTTTCTTATTGGGGTCCAGAATATACTTGCTAATTATCTGTTCTTGAGGATCTTAAAATGCAATAAAATATAACTAGAGATTCTGTCCTGTTGTATTTGTTTGTAAAAATCGGGGCTGTCGCCGAACCCTCATCACTCTCATGCAGGATTAAGACACATACTACACCATTCTCTTAGTTAAAATAATTTTATTCCTGATTCCACCACATACTGAAATCATTTCATAAATTCATAATTCCTTTTCCAGTGGGTTAATAAATGTTAAAAGCCTAATTTAAACGGTGAGATGTAAACAGTACCAACTAGGGTTTTGGAGTGTAATATTGCTAGTTTTAAGGATTATGTGGCCACAGCAGATGAGACAAAAGGAGGGAAGAAGTTTGTGTGCATCCACAGAGGATTAGAGGGTGGCGCTCTTTTGATGTTAGCGCAGGTATGGAAGTAGCTTGGCATTGAACCATTCCCTGCTGAACTGCAGGTGGTCTCCCTCAGAGGCCAGGAACACCAGCTTGCCTGCTTTATCCATAGCGGCTAGGCCCAGTCGATCCTAATGGAGAACACAGGCGCTCACGTTAAGCGGTCAAAAACAAAAGACCTCACTGTTCCCTGACAAGAATGACGCGGCTGTTTTGGTGGAAAGAGTTGGCGGTTGATACCATTTGAAGACATTACCGTATAACTACATAGAAAATGGTAACTGGTCCCATTTTTCAGGCCAACTCACTTCAAAACGACTCAGCAATTTGCCAAGATTCGGGAAATTTAAAGTTTACTTTTCAATAAGCGCAACACTGAGGAATGGAAGGTTTGTTGGCCTTGTATGTTTTCTAAAGATTTCAAAATCACAATCAGCAGGTCAACAGTGTCAGGAATTTGTGTTCTGTGTAAAGAGCCGTTTACCTCTTTATACAAAGCACTCTCCTGTAGCGTCTCTGTCGCTATGGCCTGGCCTGGCGTAAAGAACCCAAACCACTGAAGATACAAGAGAGACAGCATTAATGATTCCTGTTCAACTCTGTATCACCGCCTAGGTCTGCTACTGTTTTCCATACCTCGCTGTCCACTGGGTCCACAACGCTGTCCTGCAGGAACTTTACCATCACAAATTTTTCCAGAGACTGCAGGTTCTTCTTATAGGATTCATTGACCATCTGGGGTGAGAGAGGGGGGGGGTTACCCAAATACTATTGTGGAAGCAGACTGTCTTGTCATAACTAATGGCAGCCAATAAAATTTGCCGTCTATATAAACTGTGTCTACGACTCGCTTAACACATAACCGAGAACCACTACTATAACTAAATTTTAAACCGTGAGAAGTTCACATATTCTAACATTTCTAATGGTGAAATTGTCGATCCAAGCACAGTTCATTATGGCACTATACCACTGACCCGCTCCTGGTTGATGTCAGCGAGGAAGAGGCTGTGGGTTTTGTACAGTTCCTCATTCAGTGGGTCATGCCAGTACTGTGCCTGCACTAGACTGAGACAGAGCAGAGACGGCGGGGCGCGTGACGGTGGGTTCTCCCTGTGGTGATGGAGCAGTGCATGGACACAGAGCATGTTCACACTAACACACACGGGCCTTCACGTGCAAACTGAAGCTCACTGTTTCTGCACAAGGTCCCTGTAGGCGCCGGAGTTGAGCATCTTACGGATCCAGTCGCAAATATGTGAAGTCTCCCCCGGACACCGTGGGAGGCCGTACACCCCTGTCGCAGGGACAACAAGGAGCCGAAACCGCCACTGAGCACTGGGGCAAAACATGCCAAATTCAGAATTGTTATAGGAAAAGGGGACAGAGGCGGAGGCACCCAGGGTGTATTCCCCGTACCTTGATGTTGACCCCCAACAGAAATAAGGTTCTTCATGGGTGGGGAGGGACATCGCTGAGCCACCGCTCTCCTGGGGTGGTGCGGGCAGCAAACAAAAAGTCAGATCTTTTTCGAGTCTCACATTTTACACAAAGACTGAGTCTTCCCATTTGAAAGCCATTAAAAAGACAAGCAAACTTGCTTTAACACCACCCTCCTCTATTCTCCATGCTTACAAGAACTGGCCCCCCTGGGAGAATCCCATGGCATTGTAGCCCTCCTTCAGCTTGGGGTCCTGGGCGAGTTGCTCACATGCCATGGAGACCTGGGTGTTCACATCCAGGAAGAAACCATTTTCTGTGTCCTGGTGGGGGGGGGAGGAGGAGGACAGGTGTGACAGGCTGGCATGTGCAAGTCTAGCAAGGGAGAAGAGACAGGAGGCACCGGGGTTACTGCCCCACCTGCACGACGGTCTTGCCGATCATCAAAGAGAGGACGTACACATCGGGCAGCTCCTCCTCCACCATCTTCTTCATTGCACCCATGCTCAAGGGGTTACAGCAGCTATCTCCTACAGACAGGAGTGGAGGGGAGATTAACGATGACCTTTAAAGGAGGAAGTGATTCTGGAACAAGAAAATAAACCCGTCTTCTTATAGAACAATTCCAAGCATGATAATTTTCAGATTCATTTGAACATTATAGCCTTGCTCCGGACCCAACAGTGGGATTCGAACTGACAACCTTCACAAACACAGCATCGTAACCTGTTGAACGACACACCGTAACTCTAACCTAGTTTACCAGTCTAACCAGTTATCTCCAGTTGTCCCACTCTCGACATAAATGTATAATTTTTTACGTCCGTCACAGCAGACCAATAAATTAACAGAGCTATATTAAAGTACTTCAAAGTAACAAGAACAAGGAGTTACAGGGAAACGATCAGACTACACTTGCACCTGTTCAGTTTCCCATAACTTTTAAATCTTGTCGTCTTGCAGCCTTACCCATTCCGTGCCACATAACGAGGGGCAGAGTATGGTTGCCCCCCCAGGCTGGATGCGGGGCAGCGAGCAGCAGCCCCACGGCCCCCATCAGCAGGCGCGCCGGCGTCATTTCTGCGGCTCTAACCGCTTCCCGTGATCGGAGCTGAACACAGCAGCTGAAACCAGGCGATATGAAGCAAGAAAGGAAGAGAGCCGTTTCTAGACCAGATTGCACAGAATAATAAGTAGCCTGTAGCCTTAAGTCTACGCAACAGCAGATAATGAGAATTTGGGCAGGCGAAGCGGCTTAATCGCGCCCGAGAGCTCCGTATAGTTTTCCCGGTTGTAAACGACGTTTATCAATGCCCCTTCGATATAAGAACTTTTCGATATGAATGCAAAGCCCTGACGGAAATTACCTGGAAAATATCTTGATGTGTTTACTGGGCACCGTTGATTATCCAGTGCGCGTTTCCGCAGTCATCGTTGCATCCGCGTCACGTGACCGCGCTTCTGCAGCCCGTCTGGTGGCGGAGAGGCTGGGCGACGTTTCAGCTGTTTTTGTTAGTTTATGTTACAAGAGAAAGTAAAGAGACACCTATTACACATTTTCTGATATTAGTTCACGCGAATAACTTGGAAGATCATCCTGTTTCTGTAATGCGGCCCATTTTACATGCTGTATCATCTCCCGTGCTGTGTAACCTATTTGTATTGTACATGTTTAGTTCATCCATGTGCTATATAACACTTTCTCGAACTTCTGTTCGTTGCCTAACAGAACACAGATATAATTACCAAATCTAACCAGTCAATGAAGCTGTTTTGCGCAGACTTACTTGGCTCACAGTCAGCACATGACAAACTGAGCCATGACCTGACCTGTACTCCGAAGACGTCCATTGTTATTGGATTTACGTTATTGAATGGTCCTTTAGAATGTCTAAAGCCCAGTAAAAGTCCAACATTTAGCTGATCCGTGCAAAGAGCTACTGTCTCACTGATAGTTAATCAGTACCAGCGTGAACTTCAATGTTAAACTTTCCCGTTTAAAGTCAGTAGGTGTTAGTCTTTTTCCCATCTGTCAGTCAGTCACCAGTCTTTTCTGACGGAGCGCCTGCTCACAGTGTTAGTGTGAACTCAGCAGTTAAAATAATATGATTCGCCCATCGTGGGATATAAGGAGTCACCACAATATTTCACACATGATGACGGCAATAAAGACATTTTACCCATTCTGATGACGTAAAGGAATCAGATGCGCTATCGCTGTGTGCTGGCTAATTACTGTATGTCTTAATCTGTGTGTGTGTGTGTGTGCCCTTCAGTGTAGCTTCTGTTCGCCTCGCTGCTCTGCATGTTACAACCTGACCATGCTTATGTTTTAATGGTGCTTTCCAATTGGACCAGTGCTCGTCCAACCAGAAATGGCTGTTCTGTCCAGGGCTGCCGGGTGAGCAGCAACAGCAATCTGGGAGTCAGTACACACAGCCAAACACAGGCTGCCTGGAAGTCAGAACATACAGCCAAACACAGGCTGCCTGAGAGTCAGTACCTCCAGATGGATGGATGTATATTTTATAGCAAATATGTTAACACACGTTTTTAATATTTAAGATTTTTCTTAAAAATTAAAGTTTTATGAATATCTGAAATGTAAAAAACAGTCAAAATTAGGAAAACGGATATGTTTTATTTGTTAAATAAATATGACCTCTGTCTCTTTCTTTGTGAGCATTTTACACAAGTGCATTTTGGAAATTAATAATATACATGTGATTTTAATAATGCAACTTGAAAATGAGCACCGGCTTGTGGCTACATGAACACGGGAAATTAATTGGTCATGGCCTTCAGCAGTGGTTTATTCTTTGAAGTACCGTGACTTTCCGGAGGCTGCGCTTTTAAAGATGGTGTTAATTTCATTCTATGGAAGCACTTTGCTGCTATACTTAATGCATTAAAAGGTTACAACCATTTTTCGACCAGAGCCGTTCAAATAATTTCTAAAGACAGCTAGAATATCCATATTACAAGAAATATCACCCAAGACAGGGATTAATTATCAAATGCATAATTACTAAATTACTGAATTATGCATTAGACTTGAAGATAGTAACCACAGGACTGTCACTGTTGCATTTCCGTAATGAAAGCGAACAAGAACCAATAGGTGGATCAATAGACATAAATTAAATGGCTTATATGTCAGAGACGCATTTGTAGTCGATACAGCATAGAATTTCCTGTATTACACGCGCCCCGCCGTCTCTGCTCTGTCTCAGTCTAGTGCAGGCACAGTACTGGCATGACCCACTTTATGAGGACCTGTACAAAATCCACAGCCTCCTCCTCGCTGACATCAACCAGCAGCGGGTCAGTGGTATAGCGCCATAATGAACTGTGCTTGGATTGACAAAATTTCACCATTCCTGGTTTTATCATAACATTGTCGGCTTGAAAGAAATGTTAGAATATGTGAACTTCTCGCGGCTTTACATTTAGTTATAGTAGTGGTTCTCGGTTATGTGTTATGCAAGTCGTAGGCATAGAATTAAGGCTCCGTAAGCGATACACGAGCCACCCCCCGCAGCCTCCTCCTGCCCGTTCACTGGGTGGCAGCGGCAAACCTACGCGCGCGCCGCCGGCTTCCTGCTGCCAGGCCGGGCCGGTCACGTGACGCGGCGAAGTTCTTCGCTGCCGGGTGTCGGGGACGCGCTGCCGAGTGTCGGGGACGCGCTGACGCTTCGGACCGGATAACCGGACCAAGTTCTGTCGGCTCCGTTGGAGTCTGTCAGCAGGCATCTTTAGGTAGGGCTTTTTCATCGTCATTTTCCTAAGTGACACTGTATATCTTCTAAAGTGCTGTTAAACTTAAGTCGGTCGGCAAGTAAAAATCGCGATCGGTAACATCTCCTTCTTTGTTGTGACTGTAATGCGTGAACCATGAACTAAATTATACTGACCGAATATTACCATTCACCGTCCAAGTTTTCCTTTTCTTTTGAGTTAGATGTGTTTTTTATTTTTATTTTTATTTTTATTTTTTTAACTCTGTTTATTTCTCAGGACAACTTCCAGTACTAGGTCCAGTAAATTACTCAAAGATTGCGCTCATGTACAGTTTCTGATATTAAGATAAAATCAGAAAATCAGTTTTCGTTTGGAAAAAAACGGAAGTAAGTTTGGGCGACAAATTAAAGTGATCAACGAACAAACTCGGAATTTCATAATCACTGTAAATCGAATCATTATTTATAAGAATAATAACAATATACGGTTTATTATTGTCGTGTTGTTACTTCTACTGCAGCTGCTGGTAGTATTGGCTCATATATATATATTTTGAGGATTGTTTTTTGAGTATTATGCCAAGACTAAATCTTGCAGCATCCGATGCTGTAACGACACGCCGTATATGCGTTCATATATAGAGAATAGAATTATTTTGTCATTTTTGTGTCTCAGATTTACAGCTTAGTCTTTGACATAAGCAGACTTGTTTGCATAAGTGCTGCACAGTCAAAGTCCTCTCTCTGAGCGCCTGGTATCCTGAATGCGATGCGACCCTCCATGAAAGTGACGGTTAATGTTGAATCCGGCTTACAGAGCCTGACTAGGCATCATGTAACTATATAATTCCCCTCTACGCAATGTTCCATATATAATCACTTCAACTTTTTCTTCTGCTGAGAGCAATCTATGTTAGTACAGAAATGTCTGTTTCGTCATTAAATTCTCCCTTTTCTAATAGATATCCTAATAGATAGCAGTCTGATCTGGGTCACATTTTTCCATTTTTAAGTTATCATTTCTCCCTGGCCCCTGTGTCTTGTTCGGTTTATCTGAATATAGTTATTAATAGTCAACTCATCCTTATTCTGTATGTAATTACATTAAGTTGCACTTCCCCTATGTTGTAACTGTTCTAGGGGAATTTGTGGACAGAAGTGTAACCAGAGCCGTTGGGGGGCAAATGGCACTTTGTGGGAGTGTTTTCACCAAAGCTGTTCGACTTGAGACTTGCTGGTTTATGGATGTTCTGTGCGCACGGCCAATCAATCGCTCGCCAACATGGTTTTTGACTGTGACAGGGCGCCTTGTCAGGATGAAGCAGTGAATCACGGAATACAGTCTTCTTATGCTGTCACCTGACCTCCAGGAAGGCCAGTCCGGGTGACTGGTTACCATGGCGTGGCACCAGGGATCCAGTAACCCTGTCCTCAATGACAGGAGTGAAGAAATCACACCGCTCTTGGGGAAAGGAGACGAGGAATCAGGTGTGTGCTGCTGTGCGTGTGAGTCCTCTCTCAGTCTGTGGTTGAGGGACTTTCTGAGTGTCATTTTCACTACGTGTAACTAAGGGTGTATCTGTCATGTGCCACAGCGCCTCCCCAGTGCGGTTCTGTGCGCTGCACCCTGGCCATCTTAATGTTCTTTGGTTTCGTCGTGGTCTACGGGCTACGCGTCAATCTTAGCGTCGCCATGGTTGCCATGGTCAACGGGACTGGCACCGTGCCATTCAACAACAGCTCCTCGGAACAGGAGTGTCCCCCTTCTGGCCCGTGGTCGAACAGCAGCAATAACTCTGAGCCAGCGGGAGGGGTGAGGATCCACACACACAAAAGCTTATAGATAAGAAAGAAAAATGTACTTACTAACTTGTTCTCTCACAGGGCCCTCGGTATCCTTGGGATTCAGCCACCCAGGGTTACCTGCTGGGGGCCTTCTTTTTTGGGTACTTGGTGACTCAAATCCCAGGAGGGTACCTGGCTGGGCATCTGGGCGGACGGATCTTCCTGGGCGGAGGGGTGCTGGGCACGGCCGGCCTCACCCTCCTTACCCCGCTGGCAGCTGGGCTCGGGGTCCCATGGCTGTTTGCCCTGCGTGCCCTGGAGGGCTTTGGTGAGGTGAGAAGCACTCAGGGTGTCAGGACTAGGGAACCACGTGTTCAGTTTCCATTCACACTCACGTGTCCTTATTTTACACGCTTTTATCCAGATCCTACTAAAAAGCAATTCTGTGTCTATTGACTGTGTTGCAGGGTGTGACATTTCCAGCAATGATGGCCATGTGGGCCCGCTGGGCTCCGCCCCTGGAGAGGTCGCGCCTTATCAGCTTCTCTGGAGCAGGGGCAAGCTGCGGCGCATTTTTGGCGCTGCCCCTCACCGGCTTCATCTGCCACAACCTCGGCTGGCCAGCCGTCTTCTACTGCTGTGGTAATGGATGTCTGTTATAGAAGGCCTGTCCTAACGAGTACTAATCCACCTGCTTGCTGTCACACATACGGTAATTTACCGTGTATTTTAACCTTTATATCGCATGAAGTTTGAATTACCATATAAAGGTTAAAATGCACAATAATATCTTGCCATAACAGTGCAAATGCACATAAAATATGTCACACGTATCGCTTTTAAAGGCGATTGTTTACCAGCTATGTGCATCCCTGGTAATAATAACAACAACCCTTTATTTGCCATTTGCACAAGTACAATAGAATGTTTCTCTTTGCCAACCCCATCTTGCTCTCCATGGCTTGGGGGGGTCAGATAACATGCAGCGCCACTGGAGCTGAGGATTAAGGACCCTGCTCAAGAGCCCAAGAACATGTGATTATTTTACTGAGAATGGGGCTCAAATCAGCAATCCTCTGCTCACAAATATAGAGACTTAGCCCACTGAGCCACTCACTGTCCCCTAGCAACAGATGGCCTCAGCATCCCTTGTAACACACACATAATTTCCCCTATTAGCATTGTTGTAGATAACTGCACTGAGGTCTTCTTTACTCCAGCATTCACCGATTCAGTTCACAATCATACATTCTTCTCACATTCTCCACCAGGGGGCGGCGGCTGTCTATGGGCAGTGTTCTGGTTTTGTCTCGTGACTGATGAGCCTCAGTCTCATCCACGAATCAGCAAGCAAGAGAGAGATTACATCACCAACTCCATTGGGTCACAGGTAATACGACACCCTATGTGTCTAAAATATTGTCTATCCATATTAAACCACTAGATGGCACCTTTTCTGCAAAACCAATATACAGTGTTTATGTGATATATGAATGAATGTGTGAATGAATGTTACATTGTATAGCGCTTTTCAAAATACCCAAATGGCACAGAACCAATGGGGAGCCACTTCAACCACCACCACTGTGTAGCCCCCACCTGGATGATGTAACAGCAGCCATTCTGCCCCAGTACGCTCACCACACAGTAGCTAAGGTGGTGAAGGGGCAGGAGAGAATTCACCAGTTAGTTACAGGGGATGATTAGGAGGCCAGGTTAGAAAGGGCCACAATGGGCAATTTTAGCCAGGGCGTTGGGGTACCACCTCAACTCTTTTGAAAGATGCTCAGGGATCTTTTATGGCATTAGAGAGTCAGGACCTCGGTTTTATGTCCCATCCAAAGGATGGCGCCATTTTACAGCACAGCGTCCCCGTCACTGCACTGGGGCGTTGGGGTCCACGCAGACCACGGGACGGGCTCCCCCTGCTGGCCACACGTATATGTGTGTACACTACTGGGCAAAATAACGGGCCAAAGCATAATGCTGTGCAATTAGGGTTTGGCATATTTTGCCCAGGCATGTATATATATGAAAATATTTTAGTACATTGTATATATTAAAAAAAATCTCTCCTCACCCACCACAGGGAAGTGCCCATGGCTGGAAGGTGCCAGTCCTGCCCATGCTGCTCTCTGTGCCCCTGTGGGCTATTATCATCTCCCAGATGTGTGCGAACTGGAGCTACTACACCCTGCTGACCTCATTACCCACTTACATGGACACTGTGCTTCACTTCGACCTCCAGCAGGTAAAGGGGCTGCAAACCAAGGAGGACAAGCAGATGGGAGATATGAGCGATGGTGGATGGGTGGAGATATGAGCTATGATGGACAGGTGGGAGGAGTGAGTGATGGTGGACGGGTGGAGGTATGAGCGACAGTGAACGGTTGGAGGTTGCCCATTCACCTTACACACCCTTAGATTTTCCGCCAGGCTGACTGCACTTCAGCTTATTGCATGATTCAGCAAAGTTTGGTCGACTTTACCTGTTTAACGGCTTCTCTAACTCCCGCCCACACATGTCACGGCCTGCGTCTTCAGAACGGCTTCCTGTCAGCCTTACCCTACCTGGGTGGCGGGGTGTTTTCCATGTTGTCTGGTGTCATGGCAGACAAGTTGCTGGAGAGGAAACTGCTAAGTGTCACAGCAGTCCGGAAGATCTTCACCTTCACAGGCAAGCAGGGATACAGGGGATCTGGGCCTGAGAGGGAAGATTGTAGCTTGTAGCAGATTTTCTTTGATGTATCACTTTTTAAAATGAACAGTTGTCAAAGGTCACAACAAGAACAATAATAATAATACTGATGATACTCTAGTTCAGCGTGTCATGCATGTTCTTCCCCTCGGTCAGGGCTCCTCCTGCCAGCCGCCTTCCTGGCCGCCATGGGCTTCGTGGGATGCAGACAATCGCTGGCTGTTGTTTTCCTCACAGTCTCCTCCACTATTGGAGGCATCAGCGCTGCTGGAGTGTTCGTTAACCAGATTGACATCGCGCCTCAGTATGTCCTGCTTGATGCCCCCCCTCCAGTCCGTTCAGGCGCCATGGGTGAGCAGACTGACCTAAGCTAGCCCAGTGTGCACCTCGCTTTAAGTTCCTCTCTCTCAGGTATGCAGGCATGCTGCTGGGAATCACCAACACATTCGGGACCATCCCCGGGGTGGTCGCACCCATCGCCGTGGGCTACTTCACCAGAGATGTGAGTGCTGACATCACGGCCAGCAATTAATCAAAGATGCTGAATTTGTAAATAGTACTTATTTGATTCCTGACAAATTGCTCCTTTTCATCCATTTATAGCGTTACTGATATACGGAAATGACTGAACTTTTTTGAAAAATCTAATGAATATTGTTTCAATATTTAAATTATTTACAAGCTATTGTTGGTATAGCTGGTCCCACTGGGTGCTATTTGGGTGAGGCTGTGTCTTATTTTAACAAATATTATGGGTGTTATTATAACAAATTAGGTATATCTTTGAGTTGTGTCTTAAATGCTCACCACTGATATATTTATGCATAGGGAGGCCCTGCAGTGCATTCCCTAGAAGAGGCTAAAATACTTATTTTTGCAGGTTGTCTATTTTGCTGAGATGCAGATTAATCAATAATGAAAGCGTTTCTCTTTCCTTTTCTCTAGTCACAGCACCTCTTAATGGGCTGGAGGAATGTCTTCCTCGTGTCGGCTGCGGTGAGCGCTGCAGGCGCCCTCATCTTTACCATTTTTGGCAGTGGGAAGGTCCAGCGCTGGGCACTCAGTGACGATGACGATGGGGCTGAGGGCAGCAAGAGGGCAGGGTGACGTGTGCTGAGCCGTTGTCCCCAAGCGGAACCACCAGGCACTTCCTGTAACATCAAACTAGAACGATGGTGCTTGAAACAATCTGATAATGGTGACAAATTTAACAAGAAAAGAGCCAAAGGTGTACAGCCAAATATGTCAGAAGTTCCTGCAGATCCCATAGAAGATTTTAACATTATTTTATTTTCCATTATTCACAGGAAATTAAGACTTAGAACCTGGAAAGGCCGGCACGCCCACTGGTACACCCCACATTGGGGATGTGGGTTCAGCCCCTTTCATATTAGCTGGCTGTGACCAGCAGTCTTTTAGCTATCACAGCGAGGTCAGTCTTGCTCAAAGCTATCCTGTAAATGTCTTGCAACTATGTTTAGTTGCATCACCCAATTTCTTGGTGAAATTCTCGACATCATGTTTACATTTTGGATTGAATAATCAAAGATGATTTCACATTTTACATATCTTATATTTCCACAAAATGTAAATTTTGAATTTTTTCTCTGTGATGTTTACAATAATTTTTAAACACTTTCAGCATGTCTTTTGGTGCAGAAATAGAAAATATGCGGAGATATTTAATGATGCATGCTTATTCGGGGAATCTATGGCAGATTCAGATGATTGGCAATCATGATGTCTATCCTTCCACTGGTTCATATGTTAGCTGGTAAACTATTTCCTATCAATTTGTTATATGATGTTTTATGTCTCAGAAGGGAATCAAACGCACTTTTTGTGTTGACTCCACATGTAACCTCACTTATGTAATGCTTAATGATATCAGCCAGTGTCTTACATGTAACACACGCACTCAGCCATTGTTGGGGAACATGAATTTAACCACACGTGTAATGGTCATCACCCTGATTTAACTGGGTGGGTAAGGAACTGAGCTTATTATCGGGAGAATGAATAAATGCCTGTGAGGGTACCACTGTACCTTTGAATAAAAGTACCCATCTATCCTAGAACCACTTCTGCTAGTCGGCGTGGCCTACATCCTCTCTCAGGAACCGCAGTGCACAAGATACAGCAATTTTCCAAGAAACTAAGCATGACAGTGATTCACTGAGTAACTGACTAGGTCTTAAGATACCTTTATCATGTCTCATATGAAATGATTTTATTTTTGTGAAGGATATCTTTATTATTACATATAAAATCACAAAGGGATGAAATGTTATGTATGTAATGTATATGCTAGTGGTCAATAAAAAGCCTATTCTTGTGATATGCAAGTATATTTGTTATTTTGTCAGCAGATCAAATTTAAATGGAACATTTTATCCATTGAGTTAAATACGTTATAGGGAAAAACATTCTCTATCTGTATTTTTACTGAATTCAGTTATCCCTGTGGTGAATATCTCTTGCGAGGGGCTGCATGTCAACATCCCCGCTCCCCCAGGTTCATTCGCCATGGGGATGTTTAGATATTCTGTGTGTAATAGGTAACAACAATTATTATGCTATTAAAAAATAATTTAAATGTGTGTATTTGTTGGGAATTAAACGAAAATATATTTTAAATCAGTATATGCGTCACTATAAAAGTGATTTAATCTCATACTTAAATTAAGCAATCTCCGCCAGAGGGCGCCCAAACGAGAGCCCTTCAGAAGAGGCCCTTGCGCCACGAACCTCAGACTTGCATCAGATTGTATCCATGACCCGGATGTACAATCGCGGTGGCCGAAGTACATCCTGTTCAGCGCACGGAAGTTTGTCGTGTTTGTCGAGTCACAAAAGCTACACTATTTAGTACAATATACAGACATACTGACTAAATTAGAAGGATGGTTTGCGTGTTCTGATTCATATTATTAGCACAGACATAAATATAGTGATTATTGTAAAAAAATAAAAAGAAAGAATAAATGGGCGCTTATTTTATATATTAGGGGCTACAAAGATGTATTTGGTTTTACTCCTAGTGATAAATTAAACGTTTTCATCTTGTCGGAGAAGCAGGAATATTTTCACGTTTGTTCATTGCCAGCTTCTCCACCAGAGGAGTATCTCAGTGTGCTTAACACGAATCAAAATGTACAATTCTGTCCTCACAATAGTAGCCTTAGAAAAGATTTTTATTCGTTCATTTATAACGACTGCAAGCATACGTGTGTTGGAGGCGACGTTGGCGGAAAAGTTGATTACCGGTATCAGTCTTTTATTTTATTGTTTTAAAAGCCCCCGGACTGAGTTTAAATATGTTCGGAGTAGCTAAAAAATACTAAAATGTGCGTAAAAGGGATGCGTAGAAACCCTAGATTGATATATTGATCGTGCCAGGATGTAATAATTCCTTCACGCGGTTGCCAGACGTACAGATATATTCCTTCCTTGGTATACGGGACACGTTTTTAAAATAAAGTGTTTCGTCGCCATGGCTGCAGAGATAAAGCGGACCCCACCCTCTGACGTCAGAGAAGCTCTGCCAGACACGTGCGGAGGCATGAGCGACTTCTGTCTCAGTTTTATTATCTACCAAAGACAGTATCTTAGAAGCACAGGTGATATGCGTTGAAAAGCCAACCGACTAAAGGAGAGCATTCACCATCTCCCTTGTGTAACGCTTATTACTTGCCGTTGTGCTTTTGAGCAACCGGTTTTTAGAAGCCACACCTTACACATAATTTACTCCTTTGAAAGCAAAAGCATATCGCTCCGCAAATGGTCAGAGCCCAGGAGTGACTATAGCGACGCGATGGACGCGAGTGAGTTAATTTCGTAATAAAAATAGAGGAAGAGCCTCGCCTTTAGTAACTAAGAAAACCCATAGACCTACGAAAAGCCATGCAAGGGCGAGATGAGGACGTACTGCACTTCAAAGTAGTAACGAAAAAGGACCAACCCGTTTATTAATTGTTTTATAACATTTGAAGGAAAACCGTTTAAGTATCAATGAGGTCTAACAAAACCATCCAACGTACATTATTCCCACACTTCGGCATAGGGCTCGGCTACGTAATCAGAGTCGCCTTTCTTCATAGGTAATGATCAAAACGTCTGTGTCGTGTGTCTTTAAAATGAACCACTAAGCAGCTTTTACATAGAATGGTTTTTAACCTAAAAAGGTCTTGGATATCCAGTCACCAGCAGGTTACTATTTAAGCGATACATAGAAGACCGCAGAACTGCTGCTTTTAAATAAAGTTAAATGCATCTCCAAGCAAACTCATCAACTTTAAAAGCAACAACACCCAAATGAAGCTATGCAGCCCTGTTACAATTGATATTTAGTTTATGCAAATGTGAAAGAAATATAGGCTCCGGAGCCCCTGAAATCCTGAATAGGATACGCGGTTACAGAAAATGGATGGTTGGATCCACAGGTTTTAAGATCCCTTGGTCAGATGAATGTTTAGACATTCAGCAATCAGTGAGACCAAACTAGGTTAATGACTATATTGTTGATTAAGCCTTATCTCTTCCAGCAGAATTCCCCCCCCCCTGCATCCCACCAACCTCTTAACCCCCTGAAATTGCTGCTAAAGTGTGAGTGTGAATTTGAAAGCTAAAGTCCAGGAGCCACCCCACCCCATCAGCAAATTTTAACGAGGGGGACACCCCCCTCCCCCCTCTTGGCTGTGAGACCCCTCCTCTGCCCCTCCCTGCTAAAGTTTAAGCTGAGAGCAGTGCTACTGCAAAACCATCAGGTGCTGTCTTAGATGCAAGAGTCTTCGCTGGATGTGTCTAAAGTGCTGATAAAAGTTTCTCTGTGTGTGTGTGTGTCTGTCTGTCTGTCTGTCTGCCTGTCTGTGTGTGTGTGTGTGTCTGTCTGTGTGCCTGTCTGTGTGTGTGTGTCTGTCTGTGTGCCTGTCTGTGTGTATGTGAGTGTGAGTCTATGTGTCTGTGTGTGTGTCTGTGTGTGTGTGTCTGGACAGCTGATGCTACACCTTTTCTCAGCCCCCAGCTGTCGCCCCCTCCCTTCATCCAGAGTCAGTCTGCTGCTCCTGTACCATTCAGCCTCTCACCCTTCGGATAACTTTGCAGTGCTTGTCAGTTGATGCTATTATCTTAAGTTAATGAACTCTGAAATAAAGCAGTGCAAGAATAACCACTTTGTTTAAATAATAACTGTATGTTTTATAAAAACACAGGGAGGTCCTCTGTGCGCCCAACTCCGCTCACTCCGGTGCAGCTCATTCTGGGTCCTTGCCACCTCCTCCATATTTCCTGCCACAATAGCTGTCTTGTCGCTGCTCCCGCCCCCATGTCCACCTTCGTATCTTCACTGAAACCTATCTGTGTTTAGAGGCCAGTAGTCAATACAGGCTGATGTTGCAGGCAGCTGACAGCCAGCCCTGATGGAGGTGACCATACAGGCTGATGTAGCAGTGACTGATGGCTGGCCCTGACGGAGGTGACTGTACAGGCTGATGTAGTGGGCGGCTGATGACTGGCCCTGACGGAGGTGACCATACAGGCTGATGTAGCAGTGGCTGATGGCCAGTTCTGACGGAGGTGACCCTACATACTGATGTAGTGGGCGGCTGATAGCCGACCCTGACGGAGGTGACCGTACAGTGAACACGCTACGGACTTGCTTGTCATGGCTCCTGCACTTTTTTTTTTACAGCTTTGACTCATTCATCTGAAAATGGTAAATTGTCAATGCCTGCAGACAAACCATCTTTGTCATGTTTAAGCTTTTTTGGATCATCTTGATTGATCTTTTGCCCTCCCTGGCTGAACTGACAACAAAACAACATCAGGCCTTTGCTTGATTTGCTTATTTACCTACTGCAAATAAGTCTTTTGAAATGTAAAGCTGAGTAAATCATGACAAAGTGTAAGTAATATATTGTCATGTCCAGGAATTCCATGCCTGGAATGTTCTCACCTTGACTCTGTCTGAGAACATAGCCTCTCTACACCCCCTTGCATTGTTCCATTTGGCTACTGAAAACTCTTCTCTGAATTTCCCCTAATCATGGTATGATTTCTCTAGCTCTGTCTCGACAGTGATTGAACACGGCAACTGCTGGCTCTGGCTGCCACGAGAGAGAGAGAGAGAGAGAGAGAGAGAGAGACAGAGACGGGCAGCTGAGAGAGAGCTGGGCGCCTAATACCCTGCAGTGAGCATGGCAATGGAGGCCACTGAACATCTGACCTTTGACCTGAGAAACCAATGAGGGACCTCCAAAGCTAAACTGAGGCACAAAGACCTAAGCACACAATTAGATCAAAACAGCTTTATTACTAAATATGGCAGAGGTTTCACAACAAAACTTCAGATATATGTTGCATGGAGTAAGTAATAAATAGCATAGAAATACTCAGACACATAAACATAACATTTGACACATTTAACCACCTGACTGGCAGGGGTCGGTGCATTTAGATACTGAAACCAAAGGCTGGTAAATGTTATATAAAAACACAGCTGGATGTGAATGCGGTATTCTCACAGTGCACCCAGTCCACAGTAATACAAATTCCATTGATAGACTCATTGATTCCATGGGGAATTTTGACTATGATTGTAATTGTAATGGGGATAAATAAAGGGAAGCTATGATGAGTTCAAATATAGTGCATGCAAGTATACAGAAAGACCGTCATGCATAACACAAGATGCCCTCAATCCAGAGTTATACTGTGGACAGTAACTGGGCGTCTCACCTTTCTTGATGGCCCAATCTGATAGCTCACTTTCAGTTTGAAAGGATTCAGAGATGAGTGTTGATCACCCCAAATCTCAGAGACAATAAGTGGGTGTTCCTGGCTTCTGACTCGTCTACCTGCCATTCGCCATATAAACACTTTAAAGCAGAATGCTAGATTGTTATGCTGATTGGCCTATGTGACTTTCAGGCGGTGGGAGGGGGCATTGATACGTTATCACACTCACAGAGCCACTTAAATCTAAACAAAGGCTAAAAGAATCCAGGGCCATTTACCATAAGAGGTGTGTTTCCTGAGGGCAGGACACATTACTTCAGCAAATGTCTGAATTAGCTTTGGAATTCTAATTAAGAAATTTATACTGATTTGCAGCAAAGTGCACATATTTGTGAATGACTTCAGATATTTCACAAGATTGGGCCCATAAATCAGTTTTCGAGCAACTGTGGCTATTCCGGTGACTAGTTAATCCGGTATTTAGGCGTGAGACATGCCACGTTCAGTTCTTCTGGAGAATGTGACAGACACGGGTTGAAACAGGAATACACCATATGCCAGTAGACTTGTGAGGGTCAATGCTTTTTAACGATGTTCCTTGTGACTTCAATTTAATTAGTTAACCCATTTAAAACAAATACTTTCATCACCATCCATCCATCCATCCATCCATCTTCCAGAACCACTTATTCCATTTCGGGTCACGGGGGGTCCGGAGCCTATCCCGGAGGCTGCGGGCGCAAGGCAAGGAACAACCCAGGATGGGGCGCCAACCCATCGCTG
>JAAGVU020000045.1:15599805-15641834 GCA_011763525.2 Mormyrus iriodes | reverse complement strand
CGTTCGCCCTTGCCTCCCACGCAAAAAGCCCCGGCGCTGTGCCTGACATAAGCCCGGGCCACGGCCAACAAAGATCCCACCCCACCCCCCGCCCCCCCCCCCCACACACGCACACCCACACCCCCATTCCTGAAAGCTCAGCTTCAGGATGTACACTTAATGCCAGCCGAATGAGAAAGTTAACGGCTGTTTCGTCTCCATCGGGAGTTGCTGCCGGCATTAAACAGCGGTGACACACTGGCGACGCTTGTGGCCAGCGGCCGCCGACATTTGATCCCACAATTTCCCGTGTGATAAACCTCACACTTATTTACTGCTGTGATTGCAGGAGGCATTGGTGGGCTCCTGGGATCGAGAGGCGCAAAACCCATTCTCCCTGGGTGTATGGAATACATCCTTACAGCATAAGGAAAGGGAGGAGAGCACAGACAGAACGTCATGTCATACTCATCAAGGCAGAGCTTCACAGGCGATACACGCCTAACCCCCTGCAGCAATCACAGACACACCTGTTATGGAGATCATCTCCACAACACGCCGTGTACTGTCTGTCTCACTAATTTCAGTTTCCTGTAAGGGTGGGTGCTGACAAACAGTCTTCAACAGGTTACCCTTGGTTACCTGTAACACAAATAAAAAAAAAAGACAGCAGCTCCCCACCCTCACGCCCCCACTCAACCCCCCAGGGAAGCTAAAGCTGGAGGAGGCACACAAAGAGAGAGGCAATCAATTGCGAAGCCGTCAATCACGCAATCAGCCCATGACTGTCAATCACCATTAACAAGGGGGGTGAATATGTATATGGTTATTAGTAACCGGGGGGGGCAGTGAAGACGCAACACTGGGAAGATGTCCATGAGGGCACCCCCTGCAGAACGGCGTGTCCGTCACAGGGGGTGTGCCCCCCCAGTACATACATACACACATGGGTGACTGTGTAGAGAAGGCTGCTCAGTCACACACACACACACATGCTGATTAGACAGCAGCCCGTTGCCTGCCCACACTGGTTAATCGCTGCTTAATTTCACACAATTCACCATTTAAATTCCTCCAAGCCGCACGGCGGACCGCCATTACCCAGCATGCCCTGACCACCACTTATTTTCAGCTGTTCTTTCTGTCAAGATCAGAAAACGAAACTGCCATTTCCGATGGAGACATGCATTTTTTATATTGCATCATCGTAAAAATGCAACTGCGTGACATAAAGCAGCATTAATCTGCAGATCTTCAAAGAAAGGAAAAGGCTTCAGACGTGACACACCTCCTCTGTCAATCAGGGGAGAGCTGCCAATGCGTCGGGCTCACATGGGAGAAGCCCTAATGTCCATCGGAGACTAGAGGGTTGTTAAGTGTGGTGGCGTCTGATAGCATAGCGGGAAGCGAAGCTCACCAACACCCTCTCACTCTCAACCCCCCCATACCTCTACTGCACCCTCCTCATGCACCATGAGCCAGTTCCTTCGTCCCTCTGGTGCCGGGGCAGGTCTGGAGCTCACGGTCCATTGGAGGGCGCCTGGGGAGGTTAGGTAACTGACACCACAGGGATTTCTGCTATCTCACCATTATCCAGGCACTGGGTTCAGATGTGAGCTCCACCAGCCATGTACCTTGAAAGTCTAAACTTTCTAAAGAGCCTGAGGATCGATATTACCCCCCCACGACACACACACACACACACACACACACACCCACCTGGCCCCCCGCTGTCACCCCGCACCCCGGGGGCTAAATACCATCTCTCTGTTTAACAGCCAACACAGGGTGTTGCCCAGCTGCTTTCTGACGTAACAACACATGAACAGCCTGGGGGGGGGGGGCACTTTAAGAAAATTAAAGAACATACCTGCTCCAGGGGGCTATAATTTAATTTTCAAATCTCCGATTGCTTTTAAATGACATTAATCAAAACCCCAAACTATTTCCCATATCGCAGTGCACTCAACCGATCTGCATTTCATGTTCAAAGTTGAGTGAAGATTTGCTCAGAATAATAAGCAGTTTCCTTTGAGAGGTCTGAAATATATACTTATAAAACAACAATTAACTAATAAAAGGAGGGAGCGCTGCGGGAATTACGGATCCTCGCACCAACAAAAGGATTGTCAGGTTTGATTGCTCAATTTATCTTTCCATCCTGTTACCGCGCAGGATTGGTGCACTTTCAGTCCAAGGAGGAGCCGCAAATGAAGCAGGTTGCAATCACGGCCGCCGGGAGAGGGCCCCGGCACGGGGCCCCGGGATCAGCCCAGAACGTGGCTGGCCTGGTGATCCCCAAGCTGCAGTGAAGGGAGTTTGTTTTCTGAGGATTCATCTGAGAGTCACGGAGCCCCCGGCAGCGCCTCAGGCTATGGCGGGTTTTTCGTGGCCTGGGGGTGGGGGTCTCAGGGCCAAGAAGTCTGCAAACTCGAAACCCATGAAAATCGAGCTGCACTGAGACACCATCAGTCCAAGGCCAAAAAACAACAAGATCACAGGGGATTGTCAGTAAATAAAGGACACGATACACAACTCAGTATGAGTTACACTCACTGTTATACAGTGCTCTGTTACTGTTCCTCTTACACTGAACTCCGTTTCTTCTATACAGAGCTCCCTGCTAGTGTTACTCTTACACTGAGATCGGTGTTACGGTTACTCTTACACAGACCCCTGTCACTGTTACTCTTACACTAAACTCGGTTTCTCATAGACAGAGGTCCCTGTTACCATTACTCTTACAGAGAGCTCTCTGTTACTGTTCCTCTTACAGAGAGCTCTCTGTTACTGTTCCTCTTACAGAGAGCTCTCTGTTACTGTTCCTCTTACAGAGAGCTCTCTGTTACTGTTACTCTTATACAGAGCTCTCTGTTACTATTATACAAAGCTCTCTTACTCTTACACATAGCTCTCTGTTACTGTTCCTCTTATACATAGCTCTCTGTTACTGTTCCTCTTATACAAAGCTCTCTGTTACTGTTCCTCTTACACATAGCTCTCTGTTACTGTTCCTCTTATACATAGCTCTCTGTTACTGTTCCTCTTACACATAGCTCTCTGTGTTATTGTTACTCTCTGACACAGAGATCTGTGCTGCTGTTACTCTTACACAGAGCTCTCTGTTACTGCTTCCCTTACACAGTCATCTGGGTTACCGTCACTCTTACACAGGGATCTCTGTTACCGTTACTCCAGCATGATCTTCTATAGATTGCAGATCCACTTTGCAACCCCCCTCCCCCCCCACCAATTCACAAGCGAGCAGCCTCACGTTTGACCTTGAAGTGAGAAAAAAGCCTGTTGTGTTGGGGGCGATACGACTGCAGTAAAGATTTACAGCTTTGACTCGCATCATCAGATCACTCCGGACACCACAGGAAAGCGTGCATGCCGTATGTGTGCTGAGCCGCTTGGCAGCCTGACGGAGAGCCGGTCGTCTTCGGGGTAAAGACGTCCTTGGGGTTTGCTGAGGGCAAGGCAATCAGAGGTCGTGTGCTTCGCTTCTGCTGCCCTGCACAGCCAAATGCCTAGACGGGTAATTATCATTATGGTAATTACAATCACACAGGAGAGACCACTGTTGCGGGTTGTGGTGACACTCCGAGGTCACACCCTAGAGAAATTTCCTCTTTTTAAGGGCGTTAGACAACCTGCTTAAAGCTGAGCAGCGCGGGGGGGGGGGTAAGCACACAGCCTAAACCTATCACGTCATCGGGGGGGGGACGAAGAGCCTGAGATACTCCTGGCAACAGAAGGGGGTGAGTTCCACAGCTGCCGGAAAAAAGACACCGTCTCTTTAAGGCAGTGAGCCGACGGCTGACATGGCACAGACCGCAAGCAGCTCCGCACCACCGCCGCTGATTTTTAATAACTCTGCCAGCAAATCGAATACATTATCAATGCTTGACACTAACAAGGCTCTTTCCAATTATCTTACTTTATATATCATGCAGATGCTCGCTTTTTATTTTAATAACTTTATAATTGTCGTTGTCTCTGAAGGCAGCCTTGTGCCACGTGCCGCCGGTGGCGAGAGTCTGACGAGGCTGCGGCGAATTAACGGCCACGAGTGCGACACAAAGCGGTGCCGTCACTCAAGACCAGATCAATTTGAGATAAAGATCCAAACTTGGCACAGCCGGCCCACGCAAGCCTGTCACGGTAGGCGGGCAGATATGCCCCCCCCTTCACAGGCAGCAGCCAATGGCGGTACAGGGTCTGGAGCTAGCCCAACCCCCACGCAGGATAGCTAACATCTGCCAGAAAACTTACCTGAAGGGTGATTTAGTTTGGCTGGGCAATGCTTCTTGTCTCATCCGGCCTCAAACTTCCCCACCCCAAACACCCTCAAACCCACATGCCTGAGCCAGACATTCAAGGGGCTAATACTCATGGGTAAAATCAGCTTAAAATCAGATGCACAAGAGAAAACATGGCTGGGGGAGGGGGTAGTGAGATGGAGGACTCTGATTCACACTCTGAGTCCTCCTCTGCCTCGGGCTCGCACACACGGCACTCGTGCCATGGGGTACCCCGCTGGCGGGCGATTCAGCTACAGGCTGCAGACCAGACTAACCACGTTTACCATGCTGACATAATTACCAATTAACTGGTAAACAGTTTAGCGTGTGCGTATGAGAGTATGTGCACGCAAAGTATCAGAACGCAAACACATTTGTCTTTCATTTTACCAACAATGTTTTATTCATCCTTTTGAGGACGAACGGGCCAGACTAACTGAGGCGCTTTTAAGACAAAATGACTGTGTGTGTGGATGGAGAGGGGTTGTGTGTACGTGTGGCGGGGGGGGTTATTTTTCTGAGAGTGCCAAATGAGACAGCGTCACTGGCACAGAGCGGGGCCCCCGGCTTCAGGGTGAGGAGCCTGCCGACAGACCCACCTTGCACAGGAAGCTGATGTTGAAGCCAAAGCTTTGGGCATTGCGGGAGCCGGAGTTCATGTAGTTGCCCATGAACAGCACCATCTCCAGCAGCTGGCTGAAGCCGTCGCTCTTCCTGAGCTCCTCGCAGGCCAGCGTCACGCTCATGATGTCTGGCCGGATGTTGGTGACCTGCTCCTCAAAGGTCAGCTTGAAGAGGATGCCGTTCAGGCGGGCGCGGAGCATCTTCACTGAGCTCATCTGTGGGGGGGGGGAGCAGAGCATGCATCATATGACAGGAAATGGGCACTGTCTCCGACCATAATAATAGTGCAGGAATGGGCGTGCTGCACAGAACAGACAGGCAGTTTCATATTGAGATACCGAAAGGCCCCAAACACAAAAACTAGCGTGTGGGTTGCGGAACAGGCCCACATTTTGTTTGGCTGCCACGCCCACAGCTGGCTGGGCGGTTTGGGTCGCGGGAACAGATTTGTGCGAAGCCCCAACCCACCCGCCCACCCCGAACGCTTCACAGCGAGTTGGGTCTGATCTGAGGAGGAGTGTGAACAAAGAATCAATTAGGCACAACGGGCCATTAAAAATAATCAGTGCTAGGCTTTGTTCCCGCGTTTGGTAAATTGAAAAACAAAAAACAGTTTTGGAGAGCAAACGGTATGAAAGAAAAATAATGTCCAAGGAATAGAAACACATTTGATTAGAAATAAAATCGCTACTTTCTTGGCCGACGTGGCTGTTCTCGGAAAGCGATCCCAGGAGCTTGAGATAGAATGCCAAACGTGGCAGCCAGAGTGGGAACGCGGGCACCAAATGGGCATCAAACTGGCCAGACTCTTGCAGAGGTCCGCTTGGTCAGGCTTCTCTGGCCCCCATGGCTGGGCTTTGTGACACAGAGGGCTCAGGTCGCCGTGGATACGGCAGGGGGACTGTTTTCCTCTGTACAGCCCGGCTTTCTGCCCTGCCAGATTACTGTGACGGGCGGCGGTGTCTAGTTAATTAAACACAGCTAGTGATGGGGAGTAACTGGCCGAAACATTTTTACCCGGGAGACGGGGAAAGTCACCGGAATGTCCCGCAGGCTTCCAGAAGCTCTGGAGAAGGTTCCTCATCTTCTTCCTTGCTCATGATTAAGCACTCCAGCCACAGAGATGCACGTATTTTTATTTTTTTGCCATGATCTGAGCTCACGTGTCCCCCGGTGGCTACCCGGATAATCCGTCGCGATAATCTGCGCATTCAAGGTGCCGTGAGAGACGGGTGACGGAATTAAAAAGACGGACAGGCCAAGAAGAAGATGAAGCAGGGAGAAAGTCAGAAGGTGCTGTTTGTAGCCTGATTTAACATTTACCATGATAATTCATTCATTACGGAGCCAACACTGGGATCTGGCCGGTGTTAACATTTAAAGCAGGCCTGCGTAACCTTTCTGGGACAGACCACAGTCATGTCAGGGTGGGGAAAAAACAGCCCCCCCACCCGTAGCACAGATGCACCCCTGCGTGTCACGAGGCCTCGTGTCCACCACAGACTCAACGGGCCGGCACAGGATGCCCGGTGGGGCGTGAAAATGGAGACGGCACTTTAAACGGGCTCTCGGTTCTAATCAGGCCCAGTAAGAAAATCCAATCGGGCGTCTTTATTATTCATCAAAATGTTCAGTGCCTTTGTCAGCCACAACCAGCAGCTGCCCGATTCGACTGGTCATAAAAAATGCCCTTTATATTCTTACACCTTTAATTATACATTACTGCACTCTTTATATATTGAATAGCGCTGATACTGCAGCTGTCCTGAAGGGGGGGCCACTCTTGCTCTTTATGTCCGTCTGTCTCTCTGACTGCCTCTTCCTCTCTCCCTCTCTCTCTCTCTTTTAATGGGTTGGGTCCTAATTTCCTGGTTTCCTCCCAACCACACACGACCAAGAACTCCTGGCCTGGTTCTGAGGAAATGGAGAGACTGGCGTGCGTCATTAGGCGAGGGGTGGGGGAGAGCACAGGCTGAAAGGGAGTAAAAGCGAGTGTCGCTGGGTGAAAGAGACAGAGAGGAATGTGCTGGGAAACTCTCTGCAGTTTACTTTTTTGAGTGGGGGTGTGAGGGGGTCAGGAAAAGTACAGAAGAGAGATGCATGAAGCTGACAGCTGCCATTCGACGGGATGGAGGAAGGGGGGCGGGGTGGGGGCGCAGCGGTGGGACTCACCACGATGGCAAACTGCTCCGGTTCGCACAGTGTGTCGTACTCGCTACGCAGCTCCGCCAGCGCGTTCAGCTCCTTCTGCTCCGGAAGGTTCTTCATCAGGTTCTGTGGAAAGCCCAGCGAGAGCCCCCCTAGTCAGTCCGGCTGGCACCCGGCCTTCACGCGGAGCGAGGGCTCCTGTAGACACGCTTCGCTCCTCAGGGAGGCGCTCATTTGGCACCGAGAACCCACAGAGACCCACAGCTTCACTGAAATAACAGCCATCTTTACCACTCTCTGCCTTCCTAACACACGCACAACCCAAAACCCCCCAGGAAAGAGGCAGGTTTAGCTCCAGTCGCCAACTAAGAGGACAAATCTTGTTTAGACTCAGCTTCATAAGCCTTTCTGAACCTGGATCTCCAACGAGGACAAATCTCTGAGTGGGGGATGGGTTTGTATACCATAGCTGGAAGGGCACTGGGAGAAGGGTAACCTGTCACTCTGCATCGCACTCAGCCACCATCGTAGAAACAAGTCCACCCCAAGCTGAACGCAAGGTTAAGGGCCTCGTTTATGGGCTCAACAGAGATGTGGCTACTCTGCTGAGAAGGGCATTCAAACTGGCCACATCCTGATCACTGCCACAGAGGCCCAATGTGCTGAGTGACCCTCTGCCCCCCATCCATGAGCTGCTCCCATAATTCAAACAATAAAAAGACACGAGGGCAGTGGTGAAGTGATCATACACTGTCAGTGGGAGGGGGGGGTAAATAAAAAATGTTAAATTCACACTCGAATGTGTTTCACTGAATAGTGCATCTCTGCCTACAATTATGTACCCATCATCCAATGTTGCAGCGTTGGTTCCGGCCTTTTCCGACAGCCTGCTCCGTTCCCAGCGCTGAGCTGGAAATCACACGAGCGGCTCAGCATAAACAAATCGGCACATAATGAAAATGTCTCCTTAAAACAGGCGCTCTTCATTATCCATAATCACGATCCAGTAGGCCGGCCACGGAATTACAGCATGCCACGTGTCCTCATTATGCGGGGAAAACATGGCACCTCTCCCAGAATGCGGGGGATGGGGGGAGGGGGCGCAGAGAGACTTCCAGGGGGCAAGAAGGCTCATCTGCCCGACCAGAGCTGAGAAGAAACATGGAGGGTGAAGATGAAAGGCTGGATTCGTTTTCTTTAAATGTTAATTGAGCAGCGAAAGGTCACTGGAGTAAATTAAACAAAACACCTAACCTCCTTCTCTCTTCTTTTAAGGGAAATTGTGTTCTTTATTCCTCACCTCTTAATGCTGACCTTCCTGTTGATGGGTGGCGGGCGTCTGCTGCACCCTATGACCCCTCATAACCCCTGGTGACCCCCAGCGACCTTACAGTGAAAGCCCCCCGGCCGACCTGCCCAGCTCACCAAAGAAGCCACGACCCCAAAGAGCAACACGCTGCATTTCCCACAATTCAACACTTCCATTATCTTGACCAGGACCTTTGAGAAAAAAAAAAGGGAAAAAAAAATTGTGCCTGTGGCAAAGTCGGTCTGGGCTCAGGAAAACAAAGGGAGGGTCGGCAGGAAAGCGGATGCGCTGCCGCAGGCCGTGCACGGTGATCCTGGCGGCCGCCGCTCAATGACGCACCTTCGTCATGCACTGATTTAAGGGCACCTGCTTAGGATTCTAAGAGGTTTGAGAGAAAAGTACAACAAAAGAGGTAAAAGCTCCAGGTACAAGCTGGCCAATGTCTATTTAAGGGCGGGTAACAAGTGCTAATGAGAGCCAAGTACACCGACGGGCAGAGCATAATGGTCAGGTGGCTTGTCCAAACACCACTAGGCTGGCCTTTTGCGGGGGTGGCACCTCCGTCTCAGGGGGGGACACACCTGTGGCGTAAATTTATCACAGCTGTCCCTCATTTGTGCTGTTTACCATTAATCGGGCTGCTCTCCCTTGTTTTTGCAAGTGCTGTTTGATGGTCCAGAGGTCCACTGGCAGTGAGTGGACAATGCAGGTGTCCCCGTAATCCGGAACATTTCACACCCGCATGACACGTGCTGCCTGGAAGTATTCACAAGTCTCCCAGCAAAAATGTAAATACGGATCATTTGGAGGATATTTTCCAACATTAGCTAATTAGGCATTGAATTATTATGATTTATACTCTAAATACTTGGGGGGGGGGGGTTATAACTGCAGCCGGCCGAATCGCGTTACTGATTGGTGCCGATTGTCACTTTATGTTTTTTTATGCAATGATCTGAAATTTCATTGCGAATCAGTGTTCACCACCACGACATTACAGTGCAGTATGGCTGCAAGACATCCTGACATAACACCGGGGATCTGAACACCCCCACCCCACCCCCAGGGCCAATGAGTCACCAGCACAACAGTCCCAGATGGTAAATGGCCGTCCCTCAGAACTTCGTGGCATCTCGGGAAGCGGCGGCTCTCAATCGTATAGATCCAGGAATCATGCCGTCACCCTTGGCGACAGCACCCCAGCGGTCTCTCCCAGAGACACTCCTCCGCGATGCACCATGGGTCCTGAGTGCCAAACCCACGGGGCCACGGCGATCGCTGGTACCGCCGCTTGCACATCCCCGCCTTAGGAGCCCAGCTCGTGGGGGGGGGGGGCATGAGGAGCCGCCTCCCGCCATCCACTATAATGCTCCTTTTTCATCTTTTATTTTTCCTTCCATTCTATTCTATTTTTTATAACCTCCCAGAGTCATGCAGTGCTACATTTCGTTCTGGAGAGGCTGTCAAAGGCCCCACCGGCCATCTGATCTCCCCTCCCAACTGAGTGGTACCTCCATCTGTGAGAAATTACTAGAAGCCTCCTGAGACCAGGCCTGTGACACAAGCTTGGGGGGGGAGGGGGGGACTTCCAACCTCATTTTAATTACCATGACGCCTTCCGGCCCACCTTGGTGACAAGAGAGGACTGTGAACATGAGGTGGCGTAAACAAAGGGTGTAAGGCAGGGGGGTGGGGGTAATAGAGTCTTAAGAAAGTGTGCCATGAAAACAGACACATTAACCCAAACTCTCACCTTCACTCTTGTCCTGAAGGGAGCAGGAGAACAGGCTGCGCTGCAGATCGCCAGTGATGGTCGCTCATTTCTATTTGATTCGTCTTGCGATTAGACAGCTTGGGTGAGTTTGAGAAGCTCCACCCTAAAATGCATCCTGCAATTGTCGCTTTGAAAGGCTCATAATAGGAGCAGCGGGTTTCTGCATGATTCACTAGTGGAAAAACAGGCCTTGCCTCCCCCATGTGGGAGACCGTCGGCCTTGGGAATTGACAGGACTCATCAGGAATCCTGCTGACATTTCAAGATTAAATCAGCAGCCTAATTGTGGGGCTGTCTTTTCTCCTGGAAAAACACTCTGTGTGAAGACAGTGGGTGTGGCCTTCTCAGTCACATGACCGCTGCTGCATTGGGTTGTGCCGTCCATCCTGAAGGTGCAGTGAGGGGAGGGGTTTTGTTATTTCTCCACCCAAGTAAATTCCACCCAGCCCTCCCATCCCCACTCACTCTGCAGATCCTCAATGTAACGGGCGGATCTCCTGACTTCCTTTCCCGCGTCGAGTCGACCCCAGCCCTGCTGCTGCTCCCCCACCCCACCCCACAGACATCTGAGCGCAGACACTTTGAACACCAAGAGGCAAGTTCTGCTATTTTCTTAGCTCCCCCCCACACCCACATTTCCATCTTCATAATAAAGAACAGAATATTCTTTGTTTATTTACATTTAACTTGAAAGACATGATATTTCCATGCAGGCAATGGAAGCTCAGAGTGCCCCCTCCAAACCTCCCCACTCTGACAAAATAAAATTCACCAGCTGCTTGTTTTGTCTTACCAGCACGGCATACAACCCCCCACCCCAGAAAATAAAAAAGAGACAGAGCCAATCTACAAATTTCAAATTACAGATTGGGGGGGGGAGATAGGCCAATGGATAACAATGTTCTCCAAGCAATGAGCTCTTTATCAAAGCAGAAGAATTCAAACAGCATTGGGGGGGGGGGTCATGCTTGACCGCCCCCATGAGGGCAAGGTAAGTCGAGTATGGCTTAAGAAAGAGCATTCTGTTAACACAAGCCAGTCAAAGGAAATTGCCGGCCTCTCCCCGTCTCACCAGAGGACTCAGATCCCAGCAGGATTCATTACGCTTAAAGGAAAATCCTTTCCGGTTTCTTCGGTAATGGGACAAAGCGCCTCATTCCCCATTTCTCTTCCTAAATGAGCCGTCCACAGCAGCGGTGGCGGCAGCAGTGGCGGGTGCTAGCGGGAAGAGGACGGGGCCGGCCTCTGTCAGGGTGCCAGTAATCAAGAGCCAATCGCATCCCTTCAATTAAGGGATTAAGCAGCAGTGAGGTGGCGGTGTGCAGCAGCGGACCCGCTTGACATTGTGGCAGTGAGCAGGAGAGAAGCGTCCCTCTTCTGAGTCACATGCCTGACCAGCAATTAGTGGCAGAGTGCGGCAGTGGGGGCCAGGCGCAGGACAGCATTAGAGGGTGCAGGAGGAGGAGATGGACTGTCCCCACTTCAAAGACCCGGGTAAAATCCACACCAGCACTGCGCGGATCAAAATACCATCTCCAGCCTCATTTTTAAAAGCAGGGTCCCCTGTTATCGCTGGTGGGGCACCTGAGCACCGTTTCTGCGTCAGATCACCAGAATCGCATGTACGGGACTGTTTTTCACAACATCTACAGCAAAACATCCCTTTTAAAATCCCATTAGAAGGGGATTTCACGGGGAGCATGTATAAATAGCATGCGGCAACCATCTCCCCCAACAGCAAAGGCCTTCTGCTTCTATAATTAATAAAGGTGAAAACGTGCCGTTTCGCCACGCTCCCTAACTGCGATAAACAATCTGTCTAGCGGAGGGCAGCGGGGATAGCAAGCTGATCCAGAGCCGTGGTGCCGAATTCCTGGCGCCGGTCAGGCCTTGTGGATGAAGTTTGGTCACGACACATCTGTAAACGGAGATAATTACAAATGCAGAAAAAAAACTATATACGTCTATTGCGGCTACTGTCAGCTCATTCTTCCTGACGGCTGCCAAACTTGACACCTTGGCTGGCAGAACTGTTGGCATAAAACTAATCTACTGAACAGCACTCCAACATAATCCAATGGGGAAGGGAACACCAGGAAGCAGGCTAACAGGGCGGCAGCGAACAGAGCTTCATTATGACTGCAAAGTGACAGGCGACAAACCAGGCCTGACACATTCGAAATCGCATTAAACTAAATGAGAAATAAAAAATGGATTATATTTGGGCCGGCGAGGGATAGAGCCGGTAAAGCTGACAGACCTGGCGTGACATTAAATTTGTCTCTCAAAAGAAATTTTGAAAAATCTACAGAGCACACCTGAATTCTCTGTCAAATTTTTTGCCTAATTTAGTGGAAGGATTTTAGTGCAGCGGGGGGGGGGGGGGGGGGTAATGCTGTCACAACACGTCATCTCTGGAGGTGATCTTGGGTGTGGCAGTGGTGGGGGTTCATGGCCTCGGGAGCCTAAATCGGACGGCTGATATGCTGATGGTAGAGAGCATGACTGCTGGTGGGGGTTCTAATAAAACATGCCTGATCAAAGCTGGCGAGGGGGTGCTTTGAGATGCACCAGTAAAGCCTCCCTGCTCCCCAGTTAACTCCCAAAGACGGCAGCAGAGGCACGCCAACCGGAATCAGACCTGTTCGGAGAGGGACCCCTTGGCTTATCGCCCCATGGGAAGCACCATTTTTTTAACCTGCGCCGACACCAATATGGGCCATTTTCTGCTGCCATTACAAACAGCAACACCCCCCAGCCCCCATGCACAAACATCCTTCTCGAAACAGCACACACCTATGGTGACCATGGCACCTCTATCCATCCACACCTTCTCCACCTTCACCCCCAGCTCAGAATGAATTTCAGACCTATAATGGGCCCAGAATGCCCCTCCCCCCTCCAGGAATCCAGTTCCCCGCGCATCATGGACCACAGGTGCAGGTAAGGCAGAGATGATACATGACCCATTTAACTAATTAATAAATGCATAAAGAACTACATAAGCAGCAGCCGCAGAGGACCCCCTCCCGCCCTGCCCCTGGTACCCCCACCCCCCCCGACTCCCCTTCGGTCCCTTGATCATCATAATGCATTTCACATTGCGATGTTAAATTAGCATTTGATGCAGTGGGGTGCTGCACAGCTTATTGAAATGAAGCCTCAATTAAGCCACGGAAATGGGTGTGGGGGGGTGGGGGTTGCCCCTGTACTTATCAAGCCGTCTGACCAGCCAATGTGCCAAGCCGCTGCCTGACGTCGCCCCCCGCATAACAGGGGACTTGGGCAGAGAAGGACGGGTGCTGGCAGTGAGAGAGAAAGAGGCTGTAATGAGGGGTATGAATATGTATGGGGGGGGGTACGGGGGTGAATGACAAACATGATAAACAATCAACAGCGGATGAGTCAAACTGAACTTAAAAAATGACGATAATCAGAAGCGCTTGGGACAGTGTGTCAGCCCACCAGCACATTCCACTCTGAGAAGGAGCCCCCGGTGGCCGCTGAGGGCACTGCGCTGTTTTTATTGGCTATTTATAGCTTGCGGATGTAGCCTGACTCACGGACACATCCGGAAAACCCAGCGGTGTAATGGATTAGATTTTGGGCCACAACAGCAAATAGAGACAAGTTTTATGTTTTATATAGCGCCTTTCCCTAGTGGCTGCTCCAAAAAAGTCCCCACATGACAGGTTATGAAAAAGCAGTCAACGTTTCAGACAACGAAAGTGCTTGCGACCGTTTCGTGCATCAGTAGCACCCGCTGGCACAAGTGCCGACATACTGCTGTATGTCTTAGAGGAGAGTAGAGAGGCCAGGCAAATCGGCAACAGCACAACGGTCAAGGGTCTACGAATTTAGGCCGGCAGTTCGGTTCACGGTCGTGGTTCTGCTGAGGGCACGTTCACCCTGCGGTCTTTCTCAGGCATGGGAGACACCTTCTCCTAATTGCAGGTCACAACGCACTCCCCCTCAGACTCGAGCTGTACTAACGACCACGCTGAGAGCTTGGGAATGCGGCCGCATGGCGAGGGGCAGCTGGTGTCGCAGGATATATTTATCGCAGCACTTCTGCTCGTATGGGCTTTCTCTGCACTGCGGGTTTAACGAGAGACGCCAGCGCAACTGAGGGGCCGTGTTGGGAGGACCAGCCGCCCAAAGCGCGTCGGACCTTGGCGACTTTCCAGGGACCCACACCTTAGCGGGTTTTACAAGCTCTGGCGATCAGTGTGGGGGGAGATGGCGGCTGGAAAAAAAAAACGCCACCGTGATTAATTATTCACGTGACCTGTGCGATCACATGACCCGGTCTGTCACAAGACCTTTAGATGTCACACGACAGGAAATAAGCATGCCGCGGAAAGCATGTCATTCGGTGCTGCTGCTGTGCATTGAGCTCATGGGCCCTCTGGAGGGCGTCGAACATACTTTGAAAGGATTTTTAAAGGCAAATGAGCCCCGCTGTGACTGAAGGTCACCCCCAGATACAGTGGGCATCTGTCAGGTGAGCTATGCGCATTTTTAAATGTGTTTTTAAACCTAATCCGTAATAACTACTGCAAATGTACAATGAGTCTGCAGCTTGAACAGGTTAAACATAGAGTCCAGCATCTGAGGTAACAGCACAGAGGAACGTGGGCAGAAATCGATACTTGCAGAGAACCTATGGAAGAGAGACAGTCATGCCTGGATGGTCTCGTCCAGAGTGAAGTCTCTACCTATGCTGCTGTCAAAGCAGCCAGGCGATCGATAAACACATCAAGTCCATAACAGGGAAGAGCCGGTGCGTTTGGAGATTCTGGGGTGGGGTGGGAGTGCAAGAGGCTGGGATGCAGAGTGCGAGACTGACGGCTTTTTCACGACGTGAATTCTGATGTACGATCCTGGGTGGAGGGGGTGAAAGCAGCCAAAGAAACGCGGTCATAAGGAATCTGAGCAAAACTCGCTGCAGCACAGAGGACTGCCCCATATGGATGACTCAGCATGCTGCGGGGCACAGACGAGGCTCAGACAAGCCCGAGATGGAAAGCCGGCAATAATCGTTAATTTGTTTTGTTAGGATTTCACATGGATGGCTCTTACTTACGCACCTAACACAGCTACTCTGGAGAGAATGTAGCATCTAATTCATATACCACGCTGATATTTAGGCGCAAAGACCGTACCTGGCCCCTGTGACTGCGCCAAACAGGACAGGCACGTGTCCTGACACAGTAAACTCAGCCGGGGTGAAAATAACTAGCTGATAAAACACGGAGGCTGCAGACATCTACGACAAAAATCATAAGCAAATGAGCAAGACGCTGCAACATCTTCCCAACTGCCTGCAAGTACCAGGCAAACAAAGTGAGTGCTCAGGCTTTACAGGACATCCTCTGGGCTGTGTTATGCCCCGAAGGTCAGGCCAAAGGCTTGCCTTTCAGGAAACACGCTTGTCCCAAACCACATCATCAGGATGCAGGAGGACGCCTTAGGGCATACTCACACTTGGCCCGGATGCCTTGTATTGTGTCCGATCACATTTGTCCCCCTCCCCACTACCCCGCTGGTCTGCGCTCACATTACACTTAACGATCCTGGCCCGCACACGCTTTTGTCATTACCGCACAACATAACCGTGTTGAAGGAAACATAGGAATGAAAGCGCTGTCACACAGCAGAATGGAATTCATGATTAACGTCCTTACTTTGTGTTTATCTGGAGTTTATTTGGAGGGTGCGATGACACAAGGCCCTCTTATAGTATTATTGAGCATGCAACGCAGTGGTTTTCATTGAACCCTTGTGTATTTTATTTCTTCCGTTCAAAATTCTAGAATCTATAGAATTTAATCTCATTTTCAAAATGGGCTGGGGTAGCTTAGACCCCAAAAATAACACAGGGGTTAATCAAGCAGCACGTTTAATAAGATTTTTTATGAATATAGTCCCGTAATTCACCAAATATCTCAGGTTTTTTTGGACATTGCATCCAGTTGTTCCTCGATACTCTTCTCAGCCCAAATTTCCAGCAAACACTGCACATCTTACGTAGACCAAAGTGATCCCTTTGTCGGCATGTCTGTTAAACGGCCAGTCACATCATTGATGTCCGGTCTATGTTCCGTGTTTGGCTATGGTTACCGATCACACTAGATGCATACCGTACTTGAGACCAAATGAACAGCTTGAAGAAGTGAGACTGGGCATGGTTCACTGTGAGTACACACCTATAGTAGAATGCAAACGGGGAGTGTAAAGGAGCAGCCCAGCGTCGCTTGGGGCTTATCCGTCCTGTCCCAGTGACAGCCTCCGTCTACAGAAGCGGGACATGGAGGGTCGCAGTGGCAGATACTGCTTACACTGGCTAACACCATTAGCGTCCGGCTAGCTAGACGGGATATGAGCGAGCACTAAGGCCTCGCACGGGATCCCTCAGAGTATCTCTGTACACAAATAAAATCATTTCCACGCAACACGACTGCTAAGGGAGACAGAAAAGAATGAAAACATGAAAGACTGGGAGTAAATAACAAGCTCTGCATCTGCGTAAAATGTACAGCACACTACATATTAACATGAAATACAGCAGAGTGCCGGCTAGTAGGAAAAGGCCCCTTTCCCTCTAAAACCTCTTCTCCTTCCCCCACTGCATCCTTTCAGTATCCTACTTGCACACAACACACACTACAAATTAATAGAAGAACTCTGTAGTCATTAGTTTTTCCTTCTGAAAAGAATGATGTGGCGATATTAAAAACATTGGCCAGCATGAAACATCAAACCACACGACTCACATTCTACAGATATTCTGTAAAATCAGTCCCAGAGGCTATACCAGCTGCTTAAGTCTACTGCAGATAACTCTGTGAGCAAAAAAGGACATACATCTGTATCTCTGACACACCAGCCTTCATCCCCCCACACCTGTATCTCTGACACACCAGCCTTCATCTGCCCACATCTGTATCTCTGACGGACCAGCCTTCATCTGCCCACACCTGTATCTCTGACACACCAGCCTTCATCCCCCTACACCTGTATCTCTGACACACCAGCCTTCATCCCCCCACACCTGTATCTCTGACACACCAGCCTTCATCCCCCCACACCTGTATCTCTGACACACCAGCCTTTATCCTCCCACACCTATACCTCTGACAGACCAGTCTTCATCTGCCCACACCTGTATCTCTGACGGACCAGCCTTCATCCCCCCACACCTGTATCTCTGTAACACCAGCCTTCATCCCCCCACACCTGTATCTCTGACACACCAACCTTCATCCCCCCCACACCTGTATCTCTGACGGACCAGCCTTTATCCCCCCACACCTGTATCTCTGACACATCAGGCTTCATTCCTCTCAATACCAGTATCTCTTAAAAAATAGGCTTCATTACTCCCAATATCTATGTACATATAGAACTCTCCACTCCATTTCATTGTTTGGGAATGAAATTTTCAAGGCACTCGGTAATGGAACCCCAAGTTGCGCAGGAGATGGGGAGTGAATGCACGCGGTTGCCAGCGAGGACCCGAAGGTGGTTCTACGCGGGCAGACATGAGCCAAACGGGCCCGCGCCTCGCCACTCATGCTTTTCCGGGCCACCCAGTCAGTACGGAGACGGATCCTACTGACCGACACCTGTTCAGTCCCAGCCAGTGTGGTACCAATTATATCGCCGTCCCCCATGGGGCTCACAGCGTCTCACCACTTTGCCAAAAGTCCAACCAAAATTCCAGCTTTAAACCACCGTCCACTATGGCGAGAGACTCCACATCGTTTAATCTGCTGCTTAAAAAAGGACAAAGTAACTTCTTTTTCCATTTTCTTCCAAAATCCATTGCAGTGTCTCTCCTTTCCCTACTTCTTAAAAGTACATTACACGTAATGCCTTCAGTAAAGTGGCAATAAAGTCTTTTCGGGATGAAATAGAAATATTACAGAGATGTGGGTGGAAAAGCTGGATGAAAAAGGGAAGGGCGGGATTCGGGCGCGGCGGGATTCGGGCACGGCGGGTTTCGGGCGCGACGGGATTCGGGCGCGACGGGATTCGGGCGCGGCGGGATTCGGGCACGGCGGGACTCGGGTGCAGCGTCACTGGGGCGCTTAAAGCCGTGCCTCTAAGTGAAAACACACACGTTCGCTTACTCATTTTAAGCACCCAACTGATCACAAATTGGCTTTGCATCACGACTAAATTGAAATTATGGAAATACGGTGCTGTGCTCTAATTTCATAGGACTGAACAGCTCTGTAATTGGCGTCGTGCGGAAGTCCGGCCTGAGATTCCCTTAGCGATCATTTTGTAAAATTGATGTGATACACAGCGGTATTTCAAATCATACACCTCATTTAAAATGGCTGCCATTAAGTGCAGCTGGGCTGGGCTGGGCCTCGCACGCCGGCCCGGCGCCGGCAATTCGAAGAGGGACCGTGGCTGGAGACTGGGGTGGGGGGGGGGGGGGGGCGGGGGGGAGGGAGGGGGGGGGGGGGGGGGGGGGGGGGGGGGGGGGGGGGGGGGAGCTTAAATGGCTTCTGATCCCCAGGGCGATGATTCGTCCTCAAGTAGGATTCTGTATGGATCAGTCTGCTCAGGTTAAGTTCTGCTTTGCATTTCCCTGCTGTGCACGATTTGATATTTGTTCATATGGCTGTTGGTCTTCAAGCTCCAGGTGGGAAGCACTACTGGTCAATGACCAGGAAGATTCCCAGTTCTCCGGCCATCACCCTGCAACTGAAGGATAAACAGAAGGGGGGTGAGGAGGAGCAGGAGCGTGAAATGGAGGCGAATAGCTCGGACACGAAGGAGCAGATCTCTCTAGACATTGTTCCTGCGCTGAAGGTTTTGGAGACCCAAAGCTGGCCGCCAGCCACGCACAACGGCCTCAATGTGGAGAAGTGGCTGGGGAAAAAGACACGCCGCAGCATGACCAGCCAAGGGTTCTACTTTGTGGCCAAGAAACCCAAGAAAACCAAGAAGAACCTCAGTCCTGATGCCCAGGGTGAGTGTAGTTTGGTGAGAAGACATAATGTATCAAAAGAGAGAGCATAGGTCTGCAGGTTTTCACCCTGCTGCTCTCACCTTGGAGTGGCAGTGTTGGGGGGGGAGGGGGGTGGCATTTGGGTATGGGCATCAGTTTTGGAATTGTTTTAAAGGTTTTTTGGGGTTCCCCTAGTGGGCAGCTCTTGACCCAGAGGGTGGTGATCTGTCAGGGAGGGCATCGCCCACCCATAGCTACGCCCCTGTGTCCCTTCCAGAGTGTCCCCTTGCCTGTGATTAGCACCAGCCCCCCTGGGGATTCGCGCTGAGGTCCACCAGACCGACCATGCCATATCTGTGCGTCTGTATGCTGGTCCGTCAGCATTAAATAACTGTTGGTGCTTCTTCATCACAGAAAGCTGGAGGATTTCTTTCTCACACATTGAAAAAGAAATCATAATGAACCACGGGAACAACCGGACCTGCTGTGAGAAGAACGCCCACAAGTGCTGCCGGTAAGTCTTTGGGTCCAATCCTGGACCGTTAGCAGTGTTTCACATAATAATTCAAAAGGGATAATTGGCACAATCCACGACTAAAATCGATCAACAACATTAAAATACTACGGTATGAGCATCGTATAGGAGTGGTGTGGCGGCTCACTGGCTGGCAACAGCCTCCTTCCCACCCCTTGGGAACTCGGTGCTGCCTGTAGGTATTTCCCCGATCTGTGCCACTTTCCCAGGCACTGAGGGCCCCTTAATTACCCTTAATGTGTGAGTGTGACCTTTGATGGACTGTCACCCCATCCACAGTGTCTCCTGGCTTGTGCCCTGTGCCTCTAAAAATAGGCCCCATCCTCCAACCACGACCCTGCTTTGCATGAGTGATTGTGGAAAATGGTTGGAGGGATGATAAATATAGAAAGTATAAAAATGATTTATGAATTTATTTTACGGAGGTAAAATATACAGAAAGGTTGTGACCCAGAACCTGGATCTCGAATTAGAGCTTTAGCTATAATGGATGAAACTCCTATATGTAATAAAAACGGGTTTCTGATGCAGGCTGATTGCCTCTCTCTCCCTCCCTCTCTCTCTCTCCCCATCCCTCTCTCTCTTGCTCTCTCTCTCCCTCTCTCTCCCTCCCTCTCTCTCTCTCCCCATCCCTCTCCCTCCCTCTCTCTCTCTCCCCATCCCTCTCTCTCTCCCTCTCCCCATCCATCTCCCTCCCTCTCTCTCTCTCCCCATCCCTCTCTCTCTCCATCCCTCTCTCTCTCCCTCCCTCTCTCTCTCCCTCTCGCTCTCTCGCCCTTCCTCTCTCTCTCCCTCCCTCTCTCTCTCCCCATCCCTCTCTCTTGCTCTCTCTCTCTCCCTCTCGCTCTCTCTCCCTCCCTCTCTCTCTCCCTCTCTCTCTCTCAGTAAACAATGCCTTAAGCTGCTGAAGTACCTCTTTGAGAGACTGAAGCTGCTGTGCCCGATTGAGCTGAAGCCACTCTGCTCATACCATGCCAAGACGACCTTCTTGCACACACTCTCTGCGAGGACCGAGGACCGGCTATGGGCCGAGGATCTGCTGCCCCAATGTTTCCTGCTGCTCGTGGGGAACCTGGAGAAACACGTGCGCGAAGCCTCGCTGCCACACTTTTTTGTCCCAGGTTACAACCTTTTTGCCCCACCCGCCTTCCCACGTCGCTCCCTACAGTACTTGCAGAAGATGCTGGAAGAGCAGCGTGAGCAGGGCTACCCCCTTCTGATGGGCCTGCCTATCCAGCCCCTTAGCACCAGTAACAGCACGACCCTGAGGGACCCAAAGCCATCAGCATGTCTTCCAAGTTACAGTTCAATATTAAAGGCAGTGATGATATGTTCTCCCTTGATCATCATGTTTCTGTACAATCTGTTCTAGGTGGCTGCTGTTACGTGTTGCATATGTGTGGTTGTACAGAATTCCACCCTGTATGTGTATGTTGAGGAAATCAGTTATTCTTATATCGAGATAGATTTTGTGTGTGTTGTTCTGCATTTGTGTTTAGTACATTTGCACATGTGAGGAAATACATACTGTAGCGCTGGTGGGATTTGCGTGTCCCAGCATGCCCCACGAGCAACTGTAAAAAGCTCCTTGTTGTATTGTTATTGTTAATACTTGTATTTTCCGACTGTGAACTGTGTGCATGTTTGCCTGTGTATTATGTGAACCCGGTCTGATTGTCGAGTGTTTCTAGCTGTTGTATTAATTGCCCACCATGTGTGCACCTTACTGTCTGGTGTCTGACCTCCATTCTTTCCCCAGTATATTGGGTTTGGGGCTTCTGCAGCGTGTGTTAGTCCTTCTAAGGGCTTTATTGAAAGGTTGTGTTTTCCCCCTTAAAAGAGCCTCCACATTTTTTGCCGTCACTGCGATGCCTCAGTCTGCCCGGTGCTGCAACACGTAGGTGTGCAGGATGATGTGTGTGTGTGTGATTTTGGGGCTGGGAACTTCACTGATTCCCTGATCTGTACCTCCCTATCCGATGCCAGATGATGTCAAAGCAGTGGATCAGATGCAGCGTCCATTCCAGTTTGCTATGGTTCATATGTGTTTCCCAAACAACTGCAATAATCATATAGGCTAATCCATGCACAAAATCAGTTTATAAAAAAAATAGAACTTCTTTACATTTTACATTGAAGCATCTGTTTAAATGACCGAATATAAGCACAAGTACTTAAATGAAATGAAATTATAGCAATACATACGCTACCAGTCAAAAGTTTGGACACACCTACCCATAGAAAGCTTTATTTGTATTATTTTTAACATCCATCCATTTTCCAGAACCTCTTATTCCATTTCGGGTCGCAGGGGGTCTGGAACCTCTCTCGGAGGCTGTGGGCACAAGGCAGGGAACAACCCAGGATGGGGCACCAACCCATAGCTGGGCACACTCACACACCATTCACACCTACGGGCAATTTGGCAACGACAATCAGCCTCAGCATGTTTTTGGACTGTGGGGGGAAAGCAGAGTACGCAGAGGAAACCCCACGACAACACGGGGAGAACATGCAAACTCCACACACATGGAACCCAGGCAGAGACATGAACCCTGATCCCAGAGGTGTGAGGCAACAGTGCTAACCACTGCACCACCATGCCGCCCCTTATTTTCAATGTTTTAGAATAATTATAAAAACATCAGAACTATAAAATAACATAAATGGAATTATGTACCAAAACAGTATTAAAAAAAAAAACAATTTCTTGGGGGTGGGGGCGTTTCTGTGGGTTGGGACTCAGAAACTCACAGCCGGATCAAAAGCCTTGGCCAACAGATTGATCCCACTCTTGGGCATTTAAGCAAGGCCCTTAACCCCATTTACTCCATGGAATGACTGACCCTAAAGTCTCCTCTACACCAGTTTCATGAGGTGGCCTCCTGGGATGCTTTTCCAGCTGTCCTGAAGGCGGTCCCACATATGCTGAGCATGCATTGGCTGCTCTTCCATCACTCTCTGGTCAAACTCTTCCAAAACTATTTCTGTTGTCTTTAGGTCAGGTGGCCAGGGCGTACGATGCAACACTATCACTAACCTTTGTAGGTGGCCTGGTGTGTCCAAACTTTTGACTGGTAATGTAGTTATCAATACCAACGTAATTACAACTTTCAGATTGCAGCTGGGAACGGTAAATCGTGGGTCCTCGTTTCCGCCGGACGCTGCACCGCTGCGGCTCCGGCTATATATTGCTGTTCCGGAAGTGCTCTCTCTTTTCCAGCGCTCGAAGATGGCGGTGAGTGCCGAATTTGCAGCGAATATGGCGACGTGCGTTTGCATGAAATCTAAATCTTCATCCATCGCCGTGTCAGGCTACTCTCTATGAGATTTAAACCCCCCGATATATTTGTGTACGATTATACGATTGTGTTTTCTGTATATGCGACTGCTGAAACGTTTTTGTACGATGGAAATATTTTTCGATGTCCTACAACCCTAGTCCAGTCAGAATCATACTAGTTTCAAGTACAGAGGTTTCTTTCTGTCTTGTGTTGTGCTGTGAAGGGTAACGTCGGTATGAAGGCTGACGATCGAGCCATGTTGCAGCGTTATTAGCTGGTGTCGGTGGTCGTCGTCGCGTTTGCTTACTTGCCGGGGATATGTAAGGGCATGTCCGCCGTCCCCGGGAGGTTTGAGGCCTAGTACCGTTTCTGGTGGTCTTGTCTGTAGTTCGAGCTAGACAAGCGTGACTGCACTCTAAATGAATGTTTAATGTAGTGCCCATTAATAGTGTTTGGTCCGTGTACCGAGATGGTGACGCGGTAATGAGCCGTTTTCCAGATGCTACGGTCCTGTTCCTCAGGTAGTATGTGTTGTCATACGATGGTCGCCTGGTGTCAGGTCCTGACATACTTTGTTTTAATGTTTCAATAAATGTCCAATGTTTAGGCTAGGGCGTTATGTAAGAAAAGAGACGTAAATCTGTGGAAGGTCTTGGAAATCATGGGATTTTGATGGATGTAGCGCGTGAACCTGTATCCCGGCCTATATGTTGGTTAATTTTGCCTCTCGACTAGGGTCGCAAAATTCTGTTTTTTTTTTAAGGTGGAAACTTTCCATGGGAATTAATAGCAATAAACTGGAGATTTGCGAAAATATCAAGGTTAGCCTATAACAGGCAACTTAAATGTAGTTAAATACATCTTGATGGCTGTAATAGTGATATCACTGCGTAACCGAGGGCGTGTGAGTAGTTGTGTGTAAAAACACCCCAAAATAAGCATCTGCATTAAAACGCACTGCTTATATGTTCATAAGTCATATTCTATATTGTATTATTATAGTACAGTTTGCTTTCTTTGCTGTATCTCAGCTCGCACAGTGTTTCACGGAGTTCAATATTTCCAAAATTCCCCAGCTTAACTTCCCATGGGAAGTTTCTAGAAAGTTTCTGGAAATAAGCCAACCCTTTGCAACCCTACTCTTGGCTGGCTTTTTTGACTGCTGGTTGTGGCAGAACTGTAAGGCCTGTTGTGAGTGTGCTGGAGGCTGCGCATCTCCCAGCCGGGTGTCCGTGGTCTGCTGCCTAATGCTTCCTTCCGTCTCCCTCAGGACCAGGGCGAGAAGAAGGAGAACCCTATGCGAGAGCTTCGCATCCGCAAGCTCTGCCTCAACATCTGCGTGGGCGAGAGCGGCGACAGGCTGACCCGTGCCGCCAAGGTGCTGGAGCAGCTCACTGGCCAGACTCCGGTCTTCTCCAAGGGTGTGTGTCCCTACCGTCATCTCGCTGCTGTTCCTGAGATGTCACTTCAATTCCTAACGGTCCAAAATTCCCATTAATGAAGGTCCTAGAGCTGCTTATTAATCCTGCGTTCAGTGATGCTTCATGATGGTCTGTGTGTGGTTTGGACTGTTCCCAGTCCTCTTAAAACCATTTTCCCACGGTACCATTTCAGTGGGTGGTTTCAGGAAGTGGGCTACTGACCATCTAAGCATCTGTACAGGGCAGAATGTGTGCAATTACCATTCCCTAATAAAGAGAAATTATATTACATCACCTTCATGCTGTATGCCCTCAATCAGGGGGATCTCATGGCTCTTCGCGGCCCTCACATGATTCTCTCCTAATTCACAGCTCGCTACACTGTGCGATCGTTCGGCATCCGTAGGAATGAGAAGATCGCCGTTCACTGCACCGTTCGAGGTGCGAAGGCTGAGGAGATCCTCGAGAAGGGGTTGAAGGTGAGTGTGCCTTATTGGCTGAATGACCATTGCTATTGGCCCCCTTTTCTCTGGCCGCTCGGTCAGGCCGGCCGGCTTCACGCCACTCCCGCCATGCTTGGTGCTCACCTGCCATGTGTCTTGTGGTCTCCACCTGCCTCTCCTCCCCGGCAGGTGCGTGAGTACGAGCTGAGAAAGAATAATTTCTCTGACACCGGCAACTTCGGCTTTGGCATCCAGGAGCACATTGACCTGGGGATAAAGTATGACCCCAGCATCGGCATCTACGGCCTGGACTTCTACGTGGTGAGTGGACTGTCCTCAGCCCTGCTCTGCGGCCAGTATGGAGTCAGGAGCTAAAAATACTTCAGACTGAGTCCCTCGACTGTTTGCCAAACAGGTGTTGCTGTCTGTCTGAAGAATGGAGCGATTTTATGTTTACCTTCTGTAAACTCAGTTGATGTTTTTTTTGGGGTGAAATCGGGATAATTTCTCAGGAATCTTTGTGATTTGATCGTCCTTTTTTGGTCTACAGATGTGAAATAGGTCATGTAATGAAAAGCTCCTCAAGCTTTGAAGTCCCAGAAAGGCTTATTAAATTTTTATTTATCTTTGCTAGTGTAACATTCCAGTGTGATGGTGATAAACTGTGATTGTTGCTTCAGGTCCTTGGCAGACCTGGCTTCAGCATTGCAGACAAGAAGCGAAAAATGGGCCGTATTGGGTTTAAGCACCGCATCCGCAAGGAGGAGGCCATGCGCTGGTTCCAGCAGAAGGTGAGCTCTAACCCCAGCCCATAGGCCAGAGGGTACTGGCTTCTCGGGGTGGTGATGTTCACATTACCGCAGCTGATGGTGAGTGTGCGTTCCTGGTGCCTGATATCAGAGAACTAATGTGCTTTTCTCTTTGTTTCAGTACGATGGTGTCATCCTCCCTGGGAAGTAAAAAGGACCATGTTTTTGACTGTTTGTAATGAACTATTAAAAAGAAAAATGACATCTCTGCCTTTGGACTGAAGTTTAATCTGGTTGAGCTTGGCTGCCCAAAATTTCTCTCCCTTTCCTGGCCTCTTAGAGCTGGTGGAGGGTTACTTAGAATGTAGGCAGTAAGGTCTTTCTCCCTTGCTTGACTCAGGACCAGAGGAAGGCTTGCCATTTTACTCGTTAACATATCGGAGCCATTTATGTGTGTCTTGCGGGTTGTCGGGTGAGCTGGTTTCTCAGCACTTAAGTGTCTTCAAGATGATTTTTTCTATGAAGTGACACTTTTTCTGAATCCATCTGCCAGCTGAAACATGAGTCCAGATGTTCTTCAGGGCCCTTAATAGGTCAGTTTTTCCTTCCACATAAATATTACATGACTCCTGGGGGGTTATACAGTCAGACTTGCACCCTGTTGAGTAACATCTGATCATACTTGCGTCCTGTGAGAGATTTCTGACATATTTTACTGTGTATGTGGCAAGAACAGAAACAGATTTCTGCTGCCATTATAGAGGTTTGGCTAAATGTGTGACTATCTCCTGTTGTACAGTATGTTTGACCTAACCCCTATAATCATCGTGATGCGTCCTGATGGACTTGTGCCCTCACTTCCGGGGTGAGACCCAGTTGTAAGTCGATGGATATGTTTATATAAGAGATTACAGCAGCTCTGTTGAAGACTACAATACTGTTTAGCTTAGTGTGGGTTTAATTGAAGAATTGGTGAGAATTTGCTTTTCCTGTGGTTTGATGGTCAAAGGTCACATATTAAACTACCGCAGATGGGCAAATTACGGATAACTGAACTATCCGTGGACCCCGTGTATAATATGATTTTAATACACTTACGGTGAGCGATAAATGATAGTAAGACGTGAACGTAATAAAGTACATTGTACATTATTATGTAGTACTGTACTGTAATGAAAAGGATTCTGACGTTTCAGCTTCATTCTCAAGAGATGAAAAATATGTATTCAGGGACAATGGAGCAACAAAAATCAGGATGAGGGGATTGTGAAGCGGTGTTGCACTTTTTTTTTTGGGACCATTCTTACTGAAACTGGATATCGAGGGGCTACTGTATGGGGAAATAGGTGGGAACTGTGTGGCTACTGAGGAATTTGGATACTGCAGTGTAGCAAACTACCTGTAAATTAATGGAACCAGTACATCAAGATGCAGTACTTTGGGATATACTTTTATTTGGTAAATACATAGGACAGGGTGGCTCTGAGACACACAAACATGAGTGGCATTTTACCCCCAGGATACTTTTGTCAAACTAAATGTCAGTGTTATAAGTGAAATGGAAGAGTTCGTTTGAAAACGGGCCAGAAGTGCTTTGCTGTCTCATCCCAGGATGGAACAGGCTTCTGAAAAGCTTCAGTAAGTGGACAAGACCCACACAACACTAATGGACCAGCTCATTGTCTTAGGATAGGGGGTGCATTGGACTCTCCATAGCTCACAGAACCATTGATCTGGAGTCAAATTTCAGCAGGTGACTCATATTCTGGTCTGTTCTGTGGGTTTTATGAACAGTTTAAAAGGTTAATTGAAAGTAGCATGCTATTAAATGAGTTTTTGCTTCCTGGTGGGTTGTGCAGTGCATGGCCTGATGAGCTCTCTGCCGGCGTTGGGTTCTCAGTTCTGTCTCATTGCTTCTGTTCTCTTCTTTCCTTTACATGTTTCTCTCTCCTTTCACATAAAGTGCTTCCTTTTGAACTAATCTATTATTATTTTTTGTTGCTGAAGCTGTCCTGTCCCAGTAAGTAACCCTGATAACATTCACCTGCAGTTACAGACACTAACATTTGGGGGTGCTGTTTCTCACACTCGGTTTTCCACACAGACCCCTGATGTTCAGCCACTCGCTTACACTAACAGAAAAGCCCTCTGAAGTATGATCTATTGGACACCCTGCAGCTAAGACACGACCCCTTTAGGGACACCTTTTCTGTGTTTTTAATCTTCTATTTCCTGTTTCACTTCCGCCTACCCTGCTACTTCCTGTCCTTCTGTCTTCCCCCCCGTCTCCCTCTCCATCTCTCTCTCCCCGCTCCTTTACCCCGCCTCCCTCCCTCCCTGTCTCTCAGCCACTGCTCGGCTGGGCCGGCATGCTGCTTTCCCTTGCGGGTGGTTCCTCGGGGCTGTGTCCAGGCCCAGGCGCGTGCCGTAGCCTGCGTGGATTGTGTCGTGGCGGCAGGGACAACACGCAGCAGGAGACGCCCACCGTGGGCTCGGGCAGCTCCTCGCCAGAGGCCCAGCTATCGGTTCCGGGGTCATAACGCTGCACCGCCGCCTTGTAGCGCTTCTCAGCCTCGTTCCAGCCGCCCAGGAGGTACAGCTGCTCATTGAGAGCCGCCAGGCCTGCGGTGCTGACCCCCAAGGGCAGGGGTGCGGCCTGGCTCCACTGCCTGCTCTCTGGGGAGAATACCTCTAGGGGCAAGACGTCGACGCGCTCACCCCCGGGCCCCAGTTGGCTCCCACCCACCACATACACCTTCCCACCTAGAGTGGCCGCGCAGTGCCAGCCGCGAGGCGTGGAAAGCCCCTCGCACTCGGCCCAGGTATCCGTCTCAGGGCTGTAGCTGAGTACTGAGCGTGAGTACGCGCGATTGATATAGCCGCCGGTGATGAGGATTTCACCCGTGGGGAGCGGGGCGCTGGCGTGACAGCACCGGGGAATGTCAAGCGGCGCACGCGGGTGCCAGCTGTTAGAAGAGGGCAGGTAGCTCTCCATAGTCGCCAGCAGCCCCTCGGTGTTGCGGCCGCCGATGGCGTACAGGCGCCCCCCGGTGGCGACCAGGCTGAAATGTGTGCGTCGCTGACGCATACTGCTTAGATGCAACCAGGTGTTGAAACGTGGATCATACCTGAGGGTGGCGCAGAAACGGCTATCAAATAAAAAACTGTTTCACCATAGTTAAGCAGCCATGTTGCCGTAACTGAAGTAAGTCTTATCGACTCTGTACATCCCACAGATTTCACTGTCACTGACCGTCCTCTGCACATGACCTGGGTGTGCCTGTACGTACCTGCTAAGGGTGCCCACAGCATGTTTGGCCTGGTTACGGGCATCATTCTGGTCCTCGCCCCCGGCAACGTACAGGAAGCCATCCATGACAGCGACGCTCTGGTTGAAGCTCTTGGCGGGGAGCTGAGAGAGATGGCGCCAGGTGGCCACACCCTCACGGGGGTCCCTCCAGAGCACCTAGGAGAGGGGTCAGAGGATGTCTTAGCCGCACACATCCATCCTCAGTTATGATTGATCCTTGGTTGCCCGTCCTGCAGATTTTCCAGTGTTTCTGAGCTTTCACGTTGTCGTATGCTGGAGCTAATCAGGGGCGAATGTAGAATTTGATCCTCAGGCCCCTGAAGAAATACAAAATGCCCTGCCCCCCACCCAGTCCACTGTGATAGTGGTGATTGCTTAGTGGAGGGATGGAGAATGCTTAGAATGATTATTTTTCAGGGGCACTTGAAGCCCCCCTAAAGTCACATGACCTATGGTCTGTGAAGCGCATGACCAGTTTTGGCTTGCTGGCTGGCTAGTGTTGACTCACCTCCCGACTCAGAGCACGCTCAGTGAGGGATGGCCGCCCCCCCACTGTGAGCAGGACGCTTTGGCTCCCGCGCACACACGTGCGTTTGGACTGCAGGGCATTCTGCTGGTGCGGCAGCAGGTGGTAATTCATCGCCTTGACCAGCAGGTGGTGACACTGTACATCCTGCATCATGCGGGCCACCGGCTGCACCTGGCTGACCAGCTCGCTGGCTGGAATTGTCTCGAAGCGCACGTGGGACAGCAGCTCGGCTGCGTGGGGGTGCCGTTTGGGGTCAAAGTCCAGCCACTTCATTGCAGCCTGGAAGATATCAACGAAATATCTGAATCTCAGACATCGAAGTGTAAGGAATTATGTAAAGGTTCTATATGAAAAATATAAAAAAATTTGACACTGTGTGGTATGCCTATTGTCAATCACATTATGATGAGTACTTAATGAGTACTTAAGTACTCATCATATCGGTGATATGGAAAATGAATGGGGGAGAATTAGGAAAAAGCAGTCACATATATGTGATCCCAGTATTTCAATATTATATTTTTGTCAAGGTTGATTACCGTAGGCGACTCTAGGCTTTTCTCCCAAGGGGTTCAAGAGGGGAGAAGCCCGTTCATCCAGATAAATAAAATAGTAAAAAAAAATAGTACATACATTTACAATAAATGATTATTGTGCATTGATATAAATAACACATTAAGTGACAAGTCTTAATATTTTCAAATAGCATTTTTATCTGACCAGTAGGGGGTGCAAACCACTGTGCCCCTGGTAAAATCGACAATGTCTTGTAATGGAAACAGGATGGAATGTTGAACAAGAAGGTCTGAGGGCCAGAAGTGGTTCACGTCAGCCTTTACGCACCTGGAAGGTCGTAACCTCTGAGGGCAACAGCAGACCATCGTCCTCCAGGAAGGCAGTGATCTGCTCCAGGGTCAGCTGCGTGAACTGGGGTGTCTCAGCGAACTGGGCGAAGTTCTCCAGCAGGTAGCGGCGGGCGGCGTCACGCACGGTGCCCAGGCCATAGGCTGCCGCGATGTTCCACACGTAGACACACGTCTGCACGCTCAGCTCGCCGAGCAGGAAGTCCTCGCACAGTTGCAGTAACTGCGGCATCTGCAGGACGGTGGCGGCAGACACCGTGCAGCCGATGGTGTACAGCGACATGTGGACACGACCCAGGTATGCAAAGGTGATCACGTTGGCCAGGCCTGGTGAGTGGGCGGGAGCAGAATTCAAGGAGATTCAGTTCATTGGGGAAAAGACTATGGGACGGGCGAACTAAAGCAGGACTGGTTAGGGTCAGACGCATGCCAGGGGAAGAGGCCTACCCAGTGGTGACAGTGAGGGCAGCTCTACGCGCTTCAGCTCAGGCTCCTTGGCCAGCAGCTCGCGGAAGTACTGGCTGACGGAGGAGATGACCAGCTTGTGGACGTCAAAGGCCTTGGTCTTGCTGGCTAGCTCCAGGTCAGTGAGGAAGCGCTCTTGACGCATTCGGCTCAGCTCCTCCAGCAGAGCAGAGCCGTGGAAAGGCCGGGTCAGCTCGGTGCCCCGGCCCAGGCCCAGCACCTTCTCCCCGGGCTTGGTCACCGGTGGTAGAAGGGGCAGGCCGTTCAGGTGGTTCAGCTGCTCAATATCCAGTGCCGCCTCCTCGATCTTCTTGTCACTCTCTACCACCTTTACGGCACTGTCGAGCCCCACGGTCTCCACTGCTGTCTTTTTCTGACGGGCTGCCTTCTTCTTTGGGGCCATGGCGAGAGTTGATTTGTTGCCTGTTAGCTCGATGCTGCGGACTGTGATTCTTTGTGACTTACAGACAGAGCGATGCACCGAAAGACAAACGTAGTTGATCTGAGTGGCTCACTAGCGAATTTATCAAATCGCTGACCAACTTAGCTAGCTAGCTGATCAGGTAACTGACACCCACGTAACTGATTTAAATCACTGACTGTTTGTCAAACTGATAAGGCCTCGGCGTGGCTGAAACACTGACTCGCTGCAGATCCACCGATGCTGTACTATGCCGATAGGAGAAGTAACAGAACTCTACACAGGCTACTTGGTTGGAACTGGTCGTGGAAGAGATGGCCGAGGTGGGCAGGGTGCCGGGGAAGGGCTTTTGGCTGATTTGAGTGGTGTTGTAGATGGTGACGGTCAGATGTGGGCCTCAGCAGGACAGCAAACAGCACCTATGGGGACACATATCCATCATCAAGTGATCCACAAACATTTATACCCTCTGTTACAGCTGCTGTAGCTTTGTGTACAGCAACACTTGATGCACACATTGGTATGTGATTTATGCCTTGTTTTCCATCGCTATCAGAGCAGGGCTGTTGATTTCCTGGTAAGACGTTTGGAGCTCGGGAACAGTGTTAGGGGTGTGACATTGTGAGCAGCTGTATGTCTGACAAGCTCAGAGCTGTTTGTGCTCGTGAAATATACCTAATCTGCTTATGTTAGTGTAGTGATTATCTCTAAACTTCCCATCCATAATGGCTGACAAACACAGAATACTATTTGGAAATTAATTTATGACCAAATAATTAGGGGCTCTAATGTAGTGCCACTGAGCAAGGTACCATCCATCCATCCATCCATATCCCACTCCTACTTGTCCTTTGCAGGGTCGTAAGGGTCCGTAGCCTATCCCAGAGGCTATGGGTGCGAGCCAGGGAACAACCCAGGATGGGGCACTAACTCATCACAGGGCACACACACACACACACACACACACACACACACACACACACACACCATTCCCACCTACAGACAATCTGGCAACTCCAAGTCACCTTAAACTCCACAGGAAATCGAGCCCTAGTCTTCAGAGGTGAAGGGGCCATGGTAACCACAGCGCCACCATGCTGCCCTGAGCAAGACACATAATACATAAAAAACTGCTGAAGCCCAAGATTTTAGGAGACGTATTAAATAATGCAGTGCTTAAAGTGGGAAGAACAGGTACTGGTACTCGTTTTGATATTCAGGATGCAGTACCCCAGTACTCTGATGAGACAGACAAACAGGTGTTGGTACTAAATACCAGTGAGTAGCAGTGGCTGGTTGGCATTACTGTCCGGGGGAAGGGCTTGGGTTGGGACACATATGCCATCTACTGTCCTCTGTCCCGGCAGAGTGAGATTTGCATCGACATCCTGTGACACACTCACAGGGTGACATGTGCACGGCCATTTATACCTGCACCACTGAACAGTACGGCAGGTTCACATCTAGGCACCTGCTTCAGTATAAAGGAAACAGAATTCGTTACTGCAGTGGCCTTGTGGTCTATGATGTTCCCCCTCACATGCCGATTAAAGGCATGGTAAGTTCCCTTTATATGTCTGAACATCTGAATTCATAGAGTAGTTGATATGTGAGACCTATTGTTTCTCCAATGATGCTGGATTACAGACCTCAGACCTACAGTCATTCTCCCTCACAAGATGGCATCCAGTCCTGTTTCTATGGCGACCACATGAGTTTGGCAATCTGCATTTCACATGTTATTTTAGATTCCCTTAGAGATATAATTTCTCATTTTGATACCATTGCTCATGTTTTCATATACATACATATATTTTTATATTTTTAAGGGAAGTCAGTATATTAAACAAGGCACCATAAGACACTCACCTTTCGATAGTTCATTAATTAAAACACTTTTGATGTATGACGTTTGAAAAAGGCCAAAGTAAGACCTATCCTGGATTGAACTTTTTCACGATCGTTTGTTCATGTACATGCAGTAACAAGTAATATGTGTTTAGATTTTGCCCATTGGGTCAAAGAAATCTTCACACTTCAGTGATTTTCATCAGTCTGGGATCTTTTCACTCTGCCAGGAGCGCCATCAACAGGCACATGTGAGCGGCTCTCTGTTCAGGCCTGTGCATATGGACAGACAACAGCCCATAGGGTCTTGGTTTTTGGCTCTGACGTTGCCTGTATCCGATTACGCAGCTGTCTCTCTCTGGCAACCTGAGTCCAGTTTTCATGGCCTGCTGCCCTGCCTCACAAGTCAGTTTTAGTCATATATAATTTTTATTTATGTGTCCCACAACTAAACACTACATATGAGAAGTGACAGCATCAGAACTGGCTGTTTTAGCTGAACTTAGGTGACTATTGAAATAACTAAACTGCTCCATCCTAAGGGCTATGTGGGATAAGCCGGCACCGTGACTGAAGGAAGAGAAACTGCCTTCTTTCAGCTGCAACTTCCCACTGACAGACACAGCGACGGCCTCTTTGCTGCGACATCAGCGGACAGCTCTCACCCGACACCACGGCAGCTGCCGTCTCCTCTCCCAGCATAGGACAGCAAGTGCTGCAGATACAACCCAGGCTATTTTAAGAGGCCCGGAGACAGAGATAAACATAGAGGGAAGGACAGAGGAGAGGAGAGGGACATGTGTTGTTGAGGACAAAGGGAAAGAGAAAGGCTGACAAAAAAGGGAATTTTGAAGGATAAAAAAGTTGATGATTCCTGGGGGTGTATTGGGGGTCTGCTTGACTACCGAAAGCCAAGAGGAATTGAGGAGGCTGATGAAAGGTAACAATTGTCAGAAGAGAGGACATGCAGGGAAATGTGGGTGGCACAGAAGTTAGACCCATAGATTTATGACACAAAAATTATAGGTGCAGATCAAGGCTGATGAAACTGGTATAAAGTGAAAGTTACTTTAGATAACAGCAAAAAAGTGTGATAAATGTTGGAGGGTGGGCCGGTGGCAGCGCGGCTAGGGCAGGTACCACCTGCAGCTGTTGTGTTCATCAGAGGGAGATCAGCAGGCATGGCATTACCCATGCAGATTGCTGGGACCCCACCCCATCCCGCTGCAGCATTCCTGCTGCTATCCGCCGGACTTATTTTTAGGACCTGATATGCTTCCTACAGTTTTCCACATCCCTACGCCAGGCCAGCTTCCTCTTGGTACGCGTGCTTCTGTTTTTTGTTTGTTCTGAAGATAAACACACAAAATGTCTGCCCCGCCGTAGTTTTTATCTGACTACAGCTGAGAAGTTCACAACCTGTCCAGGCTGGCCTTTTTCATTTGGCGATTCCCTCAGCAAGCTTCAAGGCGTTTGTGGAAGCGTGTGTGATTGCCACACAGCATCGACACATCTCCCACCGCCCATCATACTTTGTATCCAGAAGGACGACCCAACGCATGGACCCCCCAGGTGAATGGGCCACACTCCTGTTTTTGCCCCAGAATTGTAGCCATCTACAGCTTTCTGAGTGGGAGCAGATACTGTGCTGGTATAAAGAACTTCAGCTGCACCTAAAAGATGTACATCTGGACGGATAACGCTGCAAATTATCGAGCTATCAAAATCACATTGGAAAAAATCTCTCGTTAAACCGATGACTTACGTAAAGTGATCTATTTAAGTTGTTCCAAAATTACTGCAACTTCTACCTTCTACTTTGGCTTTTATTACAAAATCTTTTTGACCACGTAACATAGTGAAGCACATCTGCTAGGTGAACATTTGGACGTGCAAACACTGGTGAACAAGAAATCGCCGAGAAGCACTTTAACTACCTTTGCTCTTTGCTCTATCTCCCTCGCTCACTTCTCTCTTCCTCTTTCGACTCCAGTGTTTGTCTGTTTGTTCTTTCACTCCTTTACTTCTCTGCTGGCTCTCTGTTTTGTTCTCTTGCTGTTGTCTCCCTTGTCTTCGTTCCCCTCTCCCCCTCTGTCCTGTCTGTCCGTCAGTGCCAGGCGTCAGTGTCTGACCAAAGCAAGGTCTTGCCAAGGTATGAAATGCGACCATAGTCGCCCCCAGAGCCTCCACCTACATCTCCAAATTCAGACACTCCTCCCCGGTATTCTATATTCAGTAAAGTTATTGCCCTCCTCCACAGCCCAAGCTCCATCACCAGCATCTCCCCCAATTTCCCCTTATGGTAGGCGGGTGAGAAGACAGGGTAGGGATGCACATCATTTGAGAACCATGTGTGTTGATGTTGATAAGCGTGAGTCATTATGCTTCTGAACGATTCCATTTTCTTCATGAAGTATCTTTATGGTTCTTTTTGGATCACATTTCTGTCACATAAATATGTGTTTTGCTGTTGTGTGAAATTATTCATATGCTCACGTTAACATATTACCATATTTGACGATGGAAGCACATAATTTAGACAGTTGAAAAGTTAAGTTGTGGAATGGGGCATGCATAAATGTCATGAAGATTTTTTAAAGCCTTCTAAGGACGGGGAGAGGGGGTAGGTAACTGCCAGACGTGTGTGTAAGCTGCTAAGATAAGACTGACAAAAGAACCCTCTTTTTTATCAGAATCTAACATATTTGCCAATTTATAAAACACTTTAATAGATGCCATACTGCTGCGTCACTTTAATAAAAAAAATCAAAGGAGGAAGTACCATGTTAGCACAGCCAGAATCCTGACAGGCTCCCCGTCGATCAAGCTCCTTACGTTCAACTATATAAAAGGGTAAAATCATAACTGACATTAGACGGGTACATTAAACAGCAGGTCATTTATAATTGTGCATATTGTCAGTCGCCCCCTCCGCTTACACCGTATTAATCCGGACACGCGCGACCGCTGCCCCCAGCGTCAGCTGTGGCGTGACGCACTTCCGGCGGCCCTACATGGTAACTGTGGGCAAGTCGGCGAGTCTGCTAGAGCGGCGGCTTCCGGGCTACAAATCCAGCAGTAAATATGGCGGAGGATCTGCTGGAAGTGGTGGAGAAACTCCAGTCAAGGCTCTCGGAAAACCAAGAGCCTCGGAAGGTAAATGTCGGCGGACCGGCGGGGGCAGATGGTCGCCGGGTGCGGGGGTCGCTGGGGCGGGCTGGGTTGCCAGGCACCCTACCGGACCGGTCCGTGTCCGGACTGGTTTTTAAAGATCACGTCACGGATTATATTCAGATCGCAACGCAGTTTAAATCAGCCAGATGGTGAGGGGGGTTGTGTAAACAGTGGGCTGTTAGTCCAGTAGGGAATTGCTTACTTATACCTTTTGCAACTGTATTTGGAGCAGAACAAGGCGCATTTTAGGCGAGCCTTCAGTACGATGGCAGCTTATTCTCGGACGGCCAGTTCGGTGTGATAATATAATGACAGCCCCGGAGATAGGTACACAGTTACAGACTGACAGCGGCAGGAACAGGCCAGCGTGGCTATTGTGTTGTATTATCTGCTGAATTTGAAAATAATTGTCTGTACAGTCATGTCTGAACTGTTCTATAAATGCATCTTTTAGAAACAGAGCCGATTACATTTTCTCGCTGGAATAGCATAAAATGTCTACTCAGACAAAGGGATTTGTGCTCGGTGCGTCCCCAGGTGCCGTGCCCGGGCGGTTTGCTGCCTGGCGGTCTCGGTAAACACGTCCACATCTCATTCCTCTTGGCCCCGACGAAGGACGCCCCTGATGACGCAGTGACCCTGCGTCAGAATAACAATGATGATGATAAAATAAAATCAGCTCGTAAAAGTCCAGTCCTCGCTTCATGTATGAGAGGCTCAATTAACGGGGCATGTTATCATTGCAGCCGAAAGTGTGGACGTGACATGTTAATGACAAATAGAGTCACCTGAATAGCAAAATGTCTTTCATGTCCTCAGGCACTGTCTTTATTGTTTAGTTCTAGACCTGTGGTGACATCCACTATCTGTAACAAATACGTTTCACCAGCAGGAACTTTCTCCCATTCTCTCCTTACAGCTGCTGAAGACTCTGAAGAGGTTGGAGGGATTGCCTATGACAATAGATATATTGGTGGTAAGATGAGGGGATAAGGGCGACATGTACGCACACACGCACACGGGATCCTGGGCTATGATCGGAGGGGCTTTTCCTGGAGATTGGTGCAGAAGGTGGTTTTGCTGTTTCACCTCCAGGGCTCATTAACATCGAAACACAATAAGGGTCTTTTCTGTCGATTTGTAGGCAGACAGAATGGTCTGACCTTTGGGAACTTTATCGTCTTTTCCCTTAATGTCTTGAAGTTACTTTGGCAGTGTCTTCTTACGTTTAAGCACCATGCTTAAGGCTGTGACCGGAGGATGTTCTGGAGATATGAACCTGCCCCCATTTTGTCACTAGTTTTGCTCATTTTTGCCGAATTCCGGTGTGCCTTCCTGCAGGAGACCGGGGTAGGCAAATCCGTGAACTCCTTGAGGAAACATGAAACTGTGGGACCAGTGGCCAAGAACCTGGTGGCCAGATGGAAGATGCTGGTTCCCCAGTCTGTGGACAGGTGGGCCTGCATGGGGAGTGGTCTTGCCTTTTGATGCGTGTGCATGCTGAGGAACACTGAGATCTTGTGCATCCCAGATGAGGGATGGCATTACGATTTTAATGCGAAACCAGTCGACTCACATTTCAGGCTCCAGATTATTACGGATGGTTTATTTTTTCAGACAGGATGGTCCATGTGTTTGTATTTTTATGCTATTTGAACATTTAAAAACTTGTACTTAGCACTTTTATGACAATATATCTTTTAATCAGGGGTCACATATTTCTTTATTGTTAAAAATATTAAAATCCTCAAAAATGTGTCTTGTCTTGGCTATCTCTTTGATTTTTATGAAATGCAAAGCATATGCGTAGAACTGACGGACATTAAACCGAATTAGTGTAAGATAAATGCTTCAGTGAGTTGAACACGTGTACATTTGAATAATCAGACAGCCCTTTGCTGCCCACACTCCAACTGTGGACGCCAGCTCTACAGCTTGGCCTGCTGATCTTGTCATTGTAGGACGATACGATTCTTGTAACACTGCTTCAATTCTGCCATCATAGACCTCCTGCCGGGAAGGAGGTGAGGGGTCACACACGGGGAAGCGAGTCTGGGGGCCGTAAGCGGCACCGAGAGCCGTCTCCAGAGCAACCAAGGTACGAGGATGAGCATCAGGATGAGGAAATTCTGGATCACCAGCAGCAGGATGAAGAGGAGGAGCAGGAGGAGAGCTCACAGTATCACGCTGGCTCCCCCTCGTCGCCTCTACATCACCAGTACAGCCCCCAGCACGTGCACGGCGGGCAGAGGGCGTACCATTCAGACGGCTACGAGAGCCCCCACATGGAGGAGGCGGCTCTGACCTCCCTGCCACATAAAGAGGCCCGGCACTCAAAGCAGCACAAAGAGCCAGGCAAGGCCCAGAGCTCTCACAGTGACCGGCGGCCAGGGCGCCGGCACCAGCATGGCGAGCATGGCCAGAAGGGTGGCGCCGAGGGCAAGAAGCGCCGCCCTGAGGGAGACCAGCGGCCTGGGGCCACACACAAGTCCTCCAAACACAGCGGCAGGGACGTGAAGAAGGAGAAGAGAGCGGCGAGCGAGGGTGAGTGTGCATGTGTGTACATGTGTGTGTGTGCACGATTGTGTGCGGGCATGTATGTACGAGTGTGTGTATGCGTGTATGTACGAGTGTGTGCATACGTGTGTGTATGTATGTGTGTGTGCGCGCGCACACACCCCGTGGGGTGCGCTGTGCCCAGTCACAGGCTGTGATGGGTGCTTGCTCACTCCATCTGCGTCTCGTCACCAGTCCCATATCCAAAAAAACATGCGCCTATCCTGAACCCAGAACCTGCATCCCGCTGCAGCCCTTCCCATAACCTGACTGTCTGTTTGTTAATCCCGTCTCCCGATCCCAGATTCCTCCGTCTCTCTGCCCTTTACTGTCATGTTCTGCCTGGAGTCCGTCTCCATCACAGTTCAGCCGTCTCTGTAAGATTTCAGCTGATTTCACGACACAGTAACTGAATTCATAGAGATAAAATGCTGTAAATTGTTGGCTGCAATGCTGCACGGTCCCAACAGGGCGGCGCTGTTCGGCAACATGCCCGGGCATGCTCACTGCTCCTGTATTATGTGACGCACTGCCATGTTTGTTTATTTTTGTTCTCTCTTATTCTGATGCCCTGAATTTCTGACTCATTCCAGTTTATGTTTTTTACAGTTTCGCATGACACGTTGTCTTTGAGGTAGGGTGACAGGTGTGATCAGCTGCACTGTCCTGGGCCTTCAGTGTTTTCTTCCTTCCCTCCCCCTGTCCTCGCCATTTGTTTTAGCCCCATCGCAGGACCGCCGGTCTTCCCCAGAAGCGCCACGGGGCGGCGACGACGAGGAGGCATTCGAGGCCCCGACCATGTCTTTCGAGTCGTTCCTAACATACGATGCCCCCACACCGAGCAAGAAGAAAAAGAAGCCTTCCCGTCCCGGCCACTCGTCCCAACCCGGCCACACCACAGCCACCGCCCCTCCCACTGTGCATGCTCCGCCCACCAAGCCAAGCAAGACCAATGGGATGAGCAGGAAACGTCCCGATCCCCCAGCAGGCCCCGCCCCCACGCCGCCCACTCCAGAGAGACGCCGGAAGGTGAGTCTGCCACGTCGGCCTGGCTCGCTGCTTGCGACTCTCCCGCTCCGGCTAAGCGGCAGCTGAGTTTGACCTCCTGGCCTCTCGTTTCATGCTCCTGTCACTTTGGGAACTGCGGATGCTGCCGTCACCCTGCCTGCTCCTCCTGTGCCCCCCCCCCCAGGTTGTCGACGTGGTTCCCACCCTTCCCGACATCCCACTGCCGGCCATCCAGCCCAACTATCGCCCCCTGCCGTCCATCGAGGTCACCCCGCTCTCCCCCCAGAGGCGAAAAGGTATCTTCCATCCCCACCTCCTCTGTTGGCCATTATGAAGTTGCTACTGAGTGGTGTTTTTTCAAACTTCTTATACTGCGTACCTCCATTACGGTGACATGAATACAGAGGTATACAGAGGTATGAGGAGGTATACAGAGATACCTCCTCATACCACTAGAGGGAGCTCAAATACCAATAGTGGTACACATACCATAGCTTGAGAACCGCTGCCTTAAGGTCCAGGGGCGCAGATGGTGGGTGGGATAGGGACATGTCCCCCCAAGTTTTATGCCCCATCAAGCATGGCTGGGTATGCTTAAATGTTGAAACCATTTGCTCATTGTTTGGTCCCGCCCACTTCAAATGTCTCTCCTGCACCCTTGTTAAGGTCTGTTTCAGGTTTGACTCCCCCATTGTCTCCACCCTCACTTTCTACTATAGTTCTCGTGTCATGTGACGAGGAAGATGCGGGCTTCACTGGCCGCCGCTTGAACACCAAGATGTCGGTGTACTCCGGTGCAAAGACGACCTACCTGCCGAAGATGATAAGCCTGTATGAGCAGTGCATCCGAGTTCTACAGAACAACATTGACTGTGAGTAAGACTGCCGGTCACATGACCCTTTGGCTCTGATTCTAACATTGCACAGTTTTGTGTATTGTGACTGCTGACAGTAGATATAACACACTGGGCTCCGCTTGTTGGTATGTGTGTGTTTATAGTAACTGGTCAGGCATATTACATATACACACTAATAATGAATAACAGTGAAGGCTATATTTTGTGAAGGTGGCTATGGATTTTGACTTGTATATCAGTGTGATTTATGTGAAATATTTATATGATAACTATGTTGTATTATGGACTGTATACTTTACACTAATGGATGTGTGTGTGTGTGTGTGTGTGTGTGTGTGTGTGTGCGCCCTAGCAATTGATGAGGTGGGGGGCGTGCCCTATGAGATTCTGGAGCCAGTTCTGGAGAGGTGTACGCCTGAACAACTTTACCGCATCGAGCAGTGTAACCAGGTACCACACACACACACACAGACGCTCTCCCTGTGCAGCCCTGCTCATATAGGGTAATGTGGTGTGATGAACACAGCCCCGTTTAACGCAGCATAATGCCGTGTGTGTGACACAGCAGCAGAGCAGCACACACAGCACATAATGTGGAATAATGTGGTGTGCAGTGAATGTGCACACCAGCGCCCCCTATGCCTCCCCTCGCAGTGCTTCATGGAGGAGACAGACGAGCTGTGGATGCGGCACTGCCAGCGCGACTTCAAACACGGCACGCCGCAGGAGTACGAGTCCTGGCGCGAGATGTACCTGCGTCTGCACGACGAGCGTGAGGAGCGGCTGCGCATGCTTACGCAGAACATCAGCTCCGCCCATGCCAATCGGCCCAAAGGTACCCCTGGGGCCACCTCCCCCTGTCCCGGGGCCACCTCCAGGCCGGCGTGGGGCTCAGTGGGTCAGGCTTTGGTGCCTGTGACCAGAAGCTTGCTGGTTCAAGCCCCAATCACAACAGAATAGTCACATGTCTATTGTGCCCTTGAGCAAGGCTCTTACGCCCCCCCCCCCCCCCAGGTCCCAAGCATGACGGGATTTGCGAAGAAAAGCATTCCAATGTACCCATACTTGTACTTATGCGAATGGCAGCTAAGACATCGTACCATTTCACCTGAATCTTGTCTCGAACAGGCCGGCAAGTCAAGATGGCGTTTGTGAACTCTGTGGCAAAGCCCCCCCGCGATGTGCGCCGCCGACAGGAGAAATTCGGCACTACGAGCGGCAGTGGGGCGTCTGGCTCCGGCAACAATGCTGCCATCAGCATGTCTGCCCCAGCTCAGTAAGGAACCTTCCAGAAACACTGCGCTTTTCCATCAGCATGTCATATAGTCACAAACATAGGTGGGGGGTGGGGGGGGGGGGGGGTTATATGTTATATTTCCCCAAGACCTGCTGCGGGCAGGTGGGTTTTTTTCTTTACCTTTACATTTTTTTCAGTATAATATAATAAAAACCCAGCTTTT
>JAAGVU020000045.1:15566929-15583394 GCA_011763525.2 Mormyrus iriodes | reverse complement strand
TATATAAATTCAGCATATTCTCATGTTTACATGTCGGACTATATACTGCAAAAAGTATCACCACACCACCAACGTCTTCTTATCTTGTTTATCCACAATGTCTCGTCTTTCAAAAGACGTTATGGCTGCTTATCTGTCCCTTTCTTCATCGCGATTTCAGTGCTTATCGCTTCCATGATTTATCAAAACGGCGGCATGTGGACGTGCTCCGCTAGCCAAATATCGTAAACATAAGGATACGCCGAATTTATCCAGATTACTACCTGAAGCCCTGGTGCTCATTGCATATGCACCATGTATTTGCGATTATATTGCGGTGTGATATCATGCAGCCCTGTTAAGAATGATTTTATTGCCGTGTATCTCTTAAGATTCGTCTCTGTGACCTGTAGCCATGTGCCGTCTGATACAGAGAGTCTGCTGTGCTCCTGTAGCCTTTGCTTCAGTGCCACCCTGCACTACACATGAACAGTCCTTTTGTATTCCCAGCTATATTTGTCTTGGGCCACAAAACAGTTTCTTCTCCAGTCAAATTTGGCAACATGTACTGAGGCCCCCTGAGCCACTTGGCATAGGACATCAAAGAAGAACTCAACTTGCCTGTAGGGCAAACTCCTGTGCCTTGAATCGGCCCCAGAGTTTGTTTCATTTTAAGGGGGAATTCTGGGAATGGCCAGAATGGTCGCTAAAATTCTTCTTGCTTTCTGTCTGCTCTGCAGGAGATGTCTGCAGTGAAGGAATTTATCGAGGAGCAGTTGCCCCGGATTTGACCTTTTTAATGCACTGTGAACCTATACAGTGATCTGTCACCTCCGACCTGCCATTCCCTCACAGGAAACAGCCATGAGCCCCCTCTTATCCACACACACACGCACACACCCCCCCATCTATACAGGTATACTGGCATAATCATACTGTGAACATGCACGTTGTGTGCACAGACTTCTCACATATATTTTAAGTTTAATTGCATACCCTTACAGATTCATTCATAACTATGCTGACGGCGCAAACACTGTACATACCATCTGTAAACCCACGCTGTCCCCACACACTGAAGTGCATACACAGTAACAAGCCGTGCATGCTCGCCTGGGTTCATCACTAACAGCGGAGCTACTGGTTGGCACAGCTGCTTCTCCCGGAACTCTCCTGCTCAGTCTTATCCCTTCTGCCCCCCCCTTCACGTCACGCTTCTCTCATTTTCACCCCATTGCTGTGTGTGAGTGTCTGTGTATTTGTGTGCGTCAGTAACTGAGTCAGTTTACAGGTCCCTTATCACAGCCACCTATCTTGGGTCTCGGTCGGGTTTTTCGGAGCAGTCAGCAGCCCGTAGTTTGTCTCTCAAGAACTGCGCGCCAGGTCTGGTCTGGTTTGTGCTCACTTCTGCTTCTGCAACTGTTTCCCATGATGCACTGCTGCATCCTGTGATTATTATGGAGGTTGGTCGTGCTGTATAATCGGTGCTCTTGTCTGTACTCGGATCTCACATCTGATATGTTTGAACAAATTCGAATAAAACAGACCTATTAATTAGCTCATATTAGCCCCAGCTCTTTTTTCTGGATGCAATTTGGACCTTTTCGTGCTGCATCAGGCATCTCATGTTTGTTAATTTTTAGGTTCGACTTCTGCTGCGCCTTCGGTTTTTAAAGTTCTGCAGAGATTTGTGATTCCTTACCGTTTCCCAAGGGAGCACAAACATGAAGCGTGTTGCTGGTTTATGCATAAGACATTTTTTTTTTGTGTCCGCTTGCAAAACATATGAAGTCTAAGATATTTGAACATCTGGAAAATGAAAACCGAAGGGCAGCAATTAATTTGTGTCCCTGAATTTGCTGTGTGTGTGTGTGTGTGTGTGTGTGTGTGTGTGTTTTTAATATTCAATTATGGGTAAATGGAACACTTGGTTGCATTTTTTTAATCAATGAATAAATGCAGTTAATCCTTTCACCAGTAGAAGATGGCAGATTCGGCTCAGTTCTCCTTTCAGTTCCTGTGTATGCTGGTGTAGTCAGGATAATCGTGTTGAACTGGGAGGAGAATGGAAAGACTGGTTCCAAAATGTTACCATCCTTTGCACAGCAAACTGACCCGATGTACTGACACCCACAGGCCGGCTGACGATGCAGACAGTCAACATTATATTATGTCCCAATGTTATAAATGATTTCTTAACACGCCGAGGTGCAGATTGCATTTTGTGAAAAACGGCTAACATGACGATGGGCTGGAACTTTTCTAAATAATATTAATAATGTTAGACAGTATGGATTAGACATGAATGTAACCATGACAGCAAGGGGGAAAAAAATCAGGTGTTTCATTGTTTTAAGATTTCTGTTTTCTGCCCTCTCAGCATTATTGTTGATTCTTTTCCATTTGAAACTCGTGCTTAATGGTGCAGGAGGAAAACGGATCTGTATTGTCGTTCCTCAGCTGTTCATGTGTCCTTTCCTTCCTAATTAAAGCTGGTTTCTTTTTCATAACTATCCCACTGTCGTGCTGACTGTCCTTACCTTTACCCGAGGCTTTTTTTGGGAGTCAGGCTTACACGGTAGAGGGCAGCAGTGATGCCCGATTTTTTCCATTGTCATTTCTGTTGACTTCCTTGAGTGACCAGACTCTCTTCCAGTCGTTTCGTCTCCCTTCCTGTACCAGATGCCTGAGTAGCTGGTCATACACCTCACCTGTTTAAGGCGCTGGATTGAACTGTAAGCTCCTATGGCTGTATCTCCACACCCTGAATTGTTTTGTCATTGGTTGAAATTTATTGTAGTTTTGTGTTCTTATATGGGTTCGATTTTCTTTTGTCAGCTTGTATTTTCATGTTAGTGTGGATTTATTTGCTGACGTGTGGGGGATATAAACCTACTGCTATGAGAATTCAGATTTTTTTTTTTTAAATCGTTAAGACACCTGTATATGAAATAAAACGACTCAAATAAAATTAGTTAACGAGTTTTTTTTTTTTTTTCTGCCTTTTTAGCTGTCATTTCACGTATGTGCTTCACTAAGACCGAGTTTGGTATCAGGGTTGCAAGTCTGCACACACATACGCGCGCATTTACATGCATGTAGCAGTTTTATTACCTTGTAAATAGTCTGTAGGGTTTGCAAACTACCCCAATGCTTTTGATGAAACTAATTTTAGAATAATATAGATTTGCCGTAAGGTTTCTGGCGTGAGTGTCATAGCAGAGCTGCGAGAGTCAGCAACCCTGTGTGTATAAGCAGACCATAATCAAGTGGAAGGAAAGTTCAATTACTTCTGTCAACTATTAAAGACGAAATCATACTGGTGAAGTGGGAGAAATCAACCATGTGTAAGTAACCGTTTTTCACTAACCACAGAATAACAATATTACAAAACGCTTAAGGTAGACAGTCTGTATTTAATAATTCATTGGTACTCACAGATAGTCTTTCAGTTTGAAAAATATTTGGTGCAAATACCATCAACTTTTATTTGGACTGAAAATTAATTGCTCTGCAAAAAACAGAAGTGCAAAATAAAAACAAATTTCCTTGTCTAAGGTTCGTCCTCCTACAGACGACAGTATTGCATATCACACCAAAAAGAAAATGTTTGCGAAGTATGGTTACTGCACACGGCTACGATTCTCATCCAGTCTCAGTTTTTGTATGACGTGTCAGATGAATTACAATTAAACATCATAAAGAATGTGATCTTGAATTACTGTGCCTCTCAAATATAGAAAAATACCTCACTTACTTCAGCTCCCAAACTGCTTCTTAATGACCCTCAGGCATTCCATATACAGTATTTGTTATTTTCCACCACCAGATAATATGATTAACCAACTGAACTATAGGCAGTGACCATTTCATTAGGTACACCTAACCCTAACCACTTTTTGTCAGCAAAACAATTTCAAGGGTGGACATTTTTTTTCCACACCATTCTTTGTAAATTCTCAATGCTACAGCGAAAAAGGAGGGCGGTTCTTTTTGAGGTGCAGGAATCACCATGTCTGACACCAGCGTTTAGCTGAACAGTAAGTGAGGCTCTGGACCCTGTTTGCAAGCTTTAGGCATTAAGCTGCAGCATTTTGAGCAGGTATACCTAAGAAAACGACTACAAGCTCATAATCAGTATTTCAAAATGAATGTGCTCTGGGGTGTTTCAGAACCCCCAATCTTACTTATACATCATGTCTTCCAGAGTGAGATGAATTTTGTTTAACTGCAGTCTGGGTAATATTTTCATCCTGATGCAGTCTAACAATACATGGACTGATAAGACCAATCCTACACCAGAGCATATATTTTTACAACCTGGCTGATACACATTTTATGGGTCGCCATGATAATCACAACACTACTGCATTTTCTCTGCAGCATCAACAGAAACTCAGGTTGTCAGTATAACAAGGGACGTTGAAAATGCTGTGGCCTGGTCATCCCTGCACAGTCTCAATCAGTACGCTCTGGAGAACATGAGCACCACCACTGTATACGGTATGAGTGATGGAATCCAACAGCTGAATCTTCCTCCTTGTGTTTATGAGATGCAGCGTGCTCTTCAGTCCGTCTTTGTGTGCCCATCCCTGGTGGTGCAACTTCTCCTCACCGAAGATCCGCTTTTAGTGGAAACTAACAGACTTGCTGAATTATACAGGCCATGACTGCATAATCAACGTGTTTGACCTCAGAGGAAGTTCTCAGATGTAATATTTGTTACTGAGATTTTATCCATGTCCAGCTGGTGATAGTGGCTCACTGACATGTGCTCACTTGCCCAAGACTTGGTCAGTGACAAACATAGACACTAGCCCAATAGTGAAATTCCAGTCCATGCGTTCTTTGTCTTCTTTGTTTTGGGTCTTCTCTTAACCAGCAGCTGTCTTCTGTTTTGTCCCATTTTAGTTTCGTCTCAAATGTCCACAACGTGTAGGCAGCAGGGAGACGTGGGGGTTCCTCCAGTTCACATCTTTCCAGTTTCAGTTGTTCCCATGCATACTTCGAGGTACATAATGTTGACTACCTATAATTGCCTGAGAATAGCTTAGGAGACAGGAATGCTGCAACATGTAGGGACATCCTGGCAAACCTGGCTTCTCCCGCAGATTGTTACTAATGAAATATGCTATTGGTTTTGACATGTCCTGCATATATACGTTTGTGAGCTGTGCTGTTTAGTTATGTATAAGAATAGAAAAAATTCCATGGGCAGAGTAGTTTTCGGAGTTGTGGCCCAATGGCAAGTGGTTTGTCATCTTTTAAAATGGAAGTTTTCAGGATCATTAGAATTATGTATAACACCAGATTCTCTTTCCATCCATTCTTCTTGCATACTTATCCAGTGCAGAGTCATGATGCCAAACTCTATGTTCTTATGCAAAATGTTTTTTTCTGAAGTGAAAAATCTTTTTGACATCACTTTTTTTAGGTTAAATTTGGGTAAAGTATACATTTTTACACATATATACACAAATATACAAGATTAATCATCAGATAAATTACATCTTGGTGGAATCCTGTTGGTGTTTAAAACATAACTTTGGAAGTTCGGCGTGCAAACTATGCTTTTAACAAGATAATTTGTTAATGTCAAGGACTCATACATCAGTATGTTCCACACCAATCAAGCAGGCAAGCAAACAAAAATATAACAGAGAATGTAAAAGTCCAGCATTGACAAAGCACTTTGGGAAAACGTGATGTATTTTGACCGAGGAACAGTTCTTCTTCATGCAAATACTGAAAAAAAAGAAATGTAAAGAGTCAATTATGACTGGAACCAGCTAAGTCTAAAATCTATATTATAAACAGCAAAAAGATATTTAGCCCTATACTATGTAATGTAATATATTGTAATTTGTCCCTGTGTTTTGAATTACTGAAGGTATTCCACAGTACGATGTAATTTTTTTTCAAAATTTTTGTATTTTATATTATTACAGGTTCTGTGAATGCCTTTCTGCTTTACATTAAAGTGAATAGAAATTGCACACGTAGACACTCACACACACTCAGCTGCCCATTGGTTGTATGACAGGAAAGCAACTGGGCAACCTATGATTCTGTCAGATCGATTTCTTCCTCCGTAGGCTGACGGCAACAGCACCAGCAGCAGCGCCAACAGCAGCGTCTGAACCAGCGCCACGCTCTTCCAAGTCTCCGGGGAACTGCACCTGACTCTCTTTCTATGAAGATTTGTCCTTGCACCCTTTCCTCCTGTTCCAAATTGGTGCTGGTGTGCACAAGATGGTCTGTGGATCTTTGCATCTCCGCACCTGTCTCTTCCATTTGTCTCCCTCCTGCATCCACCACCTCTGTTGGCCTAGCAGTTTTTCTGGTTCCATAGTCCTCTTGTATGTCCACATCCACCATTTCCCAAAGTGTTTCAGACTCACTTTCATGGTCAAGCCTCTCTGTTGTTTTCATCAGATGCTCCTTTAGTGTCTCAGTCTTCAGGTCTCTGTCTTCTGCTGGTCCTTCCATCTCTTTGGGCATTTCATCCCTAAACATTTCAACCTCCTTATTAATGTCTTTCTTATTCACACTCTCTATCTGTTCAATATCATCCTTCTCCCACTGAATCTGTTCCCATTGCATAACCATTCCATCCTTTGCTTTGTCTATGTCAGCATTTCTTACTGAAATAACTGTCTCCCTTATTTTCACTCCCAGTGATCGATCAATTTTTTCTTTCTCTTGTTGAAGGCCTGTTATCATTTGTTCGAGCAAATCCTGCTCCTGTTGCCTCTTGTGCATCCAGATGTCCATTTGCACTTTCAGTTCTTGTAGCTCAAACCGTAGCTGTTCAGTGCCCAGTTTCTTCATTTTTATTCCTTCCACTTGCTTTTCTATTCCCTCTTTCTGTCCCGCCATCTCAAATTTAATGGCTTCCATTTTGCTAATGTCTCTCATTACATCGTATCTGGCTTGATCAATTTTCTCTTTCTCCTTTTCAAGATCAGCTTTCATTTCCTCAATCCTGATCACGTCCTGCTGTCTTTCCTGCACCCAATATTCCATTTCCTCTTTCTGTTTCTGAAGCTCACGCTTGTGATGTTTAATATCATCCATTTCCTGCTGTCTCTCTTGTACCCAGTTGTCCATGTCCAATTTTTCCTTCTGTAGCTCAGCCTTTATTTTCTCAATGTCCTCTTTCTCCCTCTTAATGTGGTCTAAGTGCTGTTTGATTGCATCTTTCTGACCATCGATCTCCATCCTAATGGCTTGCATTTTGCTAATCTCCCTCATTGTGGCAACTCTGGTTTGATGAATTTGATCTTTTTCATTCTCTAGATACTCTTTCATTTGTTCAGTTCTGGTCTTCTCCTGCTCTTCTTCCTGTATCCAATTATCCATTTCCTCTTTCTGTCTCTGCAGGTCACACTTTTGTTGTTCAATATCATCCTTTTCCTGCTGTATCTTTTTCAGTTCGAATTCCATCATTTTCATTTCTTCTCTCACTTGATCAACTGTTTGTTTCTCAATTTGAAGGTCTGTTTTCAACTGTTCAATCAAGTCCGTTTCCTGCTGTCTCTCTTGTATCCAGTTGTCTATGTCCAGTTTTTCCTTCTGCATCTCAGCCTTTATTCTCTCAATGTCATCCTTCTCCCTCTTAATCTGGTCTAACTGCTGTTTGATTGCATCTTTCTGGCCATCGATCTCCATCCTAATGGCTTCCATTTTGCTAATCTCCCTCATTGTGGCAACTCTGGTTTGATCAATTTTATCTTTGTCATTCTCTAGATCCTCTTTCATTTGTTCAATCCTGGTCCTCTCCTGCTTTCCTTCCTGTATCCAATTATCCATTTCCTCTTTCTGTCTCTGCAGGTCACACTTTTGTTGTTCAATATCATCCTTTTCCTGCTGTATCTTTTTCAGTTCGAATTCCATAATTTTCATTTCTTCTCTCACTTGATCAACTGTTTCTTTCTCAATTTGAAGGTCTCTTTTCATCTGTTCAATCAAGTCCGTTCCCTGCTGTCTCTCTTGTACCCAGTTGTCTATGTCCAGTTTTTCCTTCTGCATCTCAGCCTTTATTCTCTCAATGTCATCTTTCTCCCTCCTAATCTGGTCTAACTGCTGTTTGATTGCGTCTTTCTGACCATCGATCTCTATCTTAATGGCTTCCATTTTGCTAATCTCTCTCATCACGTCAACGCTGGTCCGATCAATTTTCTCTTTCTCCTTTTCAAGATCCTCTTTCATTTGTTCAATCCTGATCCTCTCCTCCTCCCTTTCTTGTATCCTGGTTTCCATTTCCTCTTTCTCTTTCTGTAGGTCAGCTTTCATTTCATCAATGACATTCTTCTCTTGCTTTATCAGTTCCCATTGCATGAGTATTTGTTCTTTTGTGTCTCTTTCACTTCCTGTCATTCCGCTCATTTTATTCACAGCATCCTTTGTCATACGTTCAATGTGCTCTTCCTTCTTTTTCTGGTCAGTTTTCATCTCTCTAATCTTCATCACTTCCTGTTTACTTTCATCCCTCCAGTTCTCCATTTCCTTTTGCCCTTTCTCTCGTTCAGCCTTCAGTTTTTTTATATCATCCTTCTCCCTATTTATTTGTTCCTCTTCCTCCTTCCTCATCTCTCTGTTAATGGCTGTCACTGTCGTCATCTCCCTTATGGTCTCCTCTCTGCTTTGATTTACTTTCCCCTCTTCTTTTTGCACATGTGCTTTCATCTGTTCCACTGTTTCCCATTTCCGTCTTCCTGTCCATTCGTCCACATCATCCTTCCTTTTGTGCAAATGACCTTCCATCTTTTCAAAGTCACCTTCGGGTCCCCCGATTTCATCCGTCTCTTTTTCTGTTTTTTCTTTCATATCCACATTTCCCTCCTTCATTTCCTCTCTTCGCCTCTTTTTTTCTATCACCCATGTTCCATGTTGTCCTTCCCTCTTCCCCTTTGTTTTCCTTGGCCTCTCTTTCTCTCTCCGTCTCTCAGTCTCCTTGTATACGCCAACTTCTGTCCTCATGCGTATTTCCTCCTTTTTAGCCACTGTTGTAATTTCCTTGTGATTTCGAAATTGATACAATGATTCAAGTGTTTCTAGACATTAATAGTTTCGTTTTTCTAACAGTTTTTAAACACGCACACCTATACAGTTTATGGTATATTCTATTTGCTCATACTATCACCACGCTGCCTCTGGGACTTGTATTATGCTGGTGACTAAGCCCATTGGCTGGCTGCCATGTGTTACACCATGGAGGCTGTCCCTGTGGCCAGATTCTTGGACTATTCCGCCATGGTGTAAACTCTGGCTACCTATCGCTGGAATCCCTCGTACCTTTACTCGACAATTTTTTTAGGGGGCAGTGGCTCTTGCGGCCATTTGCTCTATGCAGTTGATGGAATTTGGCCCTCAGGGAACAATAATTTTGGAAGTAGCCCCTTTCCACTTCCCTAAGCCACCAGGGAGAGTGGAGCCACCTGGAGTAATTACTGTTTTCCAAGGAGGTGGAATTAAGGGGCGTGGCTTAGTCTGGGTGGCTTGACTTTTGGCTTAGAACATGGATGCTGAACAACTGACATTTGGCCACTATGCAGGGTGCCGAAGGGGAAGTATGCCAGCCTGTCAATTAGCTGGAGTGGTGTTTGAGCACAGGCCCCGAAAGCAGCGTTGTGACACAGATACACATCTGACCAATGTCTTCTCAGATACATACCTGCCCTCTCCATAATCTTTTCTCCTCCTCTTTGGTTTGTTCCATTTCATCTAGAGCTTTCTGTAGCTCCACCTTCATACGGTCTATCTTGTCCTTTTCCTTATTTGCTTCAGCAATTTTCTTTTCCAGCTCTTCTTTTTGTCCTTTTATGTCGACCTTCATTGTTTCCACCTCTTGTCTGTCTCTCAGCATCTCTTTGATCCTCTCTTCCATATCGCCCCTTTGCTTTTCTAGTTCTGTCCTCATTTGGTTCACACTTCCCATGTCCCTTGTCATCTGCTCCATTTTATTTATGCTTTCTTCTTTTATTTCCTTCAAATCATTCTTCATCTGTTTCAGTGCATCTTTCTCCCTCTCTATGACGGCCTTCATGTTTTCAGTTTCATCTCTCTCCATGTGGATAGCTGCCCTCTTTTGCTCCAGTATGTCATTTTCTGTCTTTGCTGCCATCATCATTCTCTCGACCTCTACCCTCTGTCTTTGCAGTCCCGCCTTCAGTAGCTCGAGTTCCGCCTTCTTTGTCAAGGACAACAATAACCATTCTTCCAGCTCACTCCTCTTCCTGTGGATTTCATCCCTCATCTCCTCCAGCTTACACATTTCGCTTTTTGTCATTTCGTACTTGTGTTCGACTACATCTTTCTCACTTTGGATCTCAGCTTTCATCTGCTCTATAGCTTCTCGCTCTCTGTTTGTCTTCTCTAGCCTTTTTTCAATTTCTTCTTTCTGTCTCTCAAGTTCTGTCCTCATCATTTCTGCGTTGCTCTTTGTTTTTTCTATATTAGTTTTGATTTCTTCTTTCTGCCTCTCTAGTTCAGCCTTTGCTTTTTCAATCTCGTCCAGTTCTGTTTTGTTTCTTTCTTTTTTATTCAGAAGTTCCTCTGTCTGCCTCTTTATCTCTGCCTTGACTTGCTCCATTTCCAGCATTTCTCTCTGTATCCTTTCTATCCTGTTCTCTAGTTCTTCTTCCTCCTTCCGTAATCTAGCTCTCAGTTCACAGTCCGCCTGTTCGGTCTCTTCCCAGAGCTTCTCGATCTCTATTTTTATTCTTTGCAGCTCGTATTTCACCTTTTCAAATGGCTCTTTGTCCTTTGCACCTCTTATACTCTCCAAGTCATCTTTCTCTCTCAGTATCTCCTCCTTCATTTGTTCCATTCTGTAGTTTGCTCTTCTTGTTTCCTCAATCTTGTTTTCTATCTCCTCTATCTGTCCCTTTATCTCAGATTTTATCTCTTCCATCTTATCCTTCTCTTTCTTCATTACAGTGCTACTTTTCTCAATCTCTTCTTTGGACTTTAACACCTCCGTTTTCATCAGTTCCAGCTTTTCTAGCTCAGCCAGTGTTTCTTTCTGCTTTCTCCACATGGCTTCTTTCTCTCTCTGTATCTCTGCTTTCATGTCCTCCAGATCTTGCTTTTCTTGCTCTATCGCTTTTTTGTTTCGTTCCATAACTTCTAGTGCTCGCTCTATTTCATACTTGACCTGCTCTAGTTCCCCATTCTCTCCTCCTCTGTCATGGGTATCCCTATATGCATGCATCATGCTTTTTATCTGTGTGATCTTGAATTCCTCCACATTTGACTCTTCCCATGTTCTTTTCAGGCTGGTTCTTTCTGTTTTTTTCACAGCTTCTAGTCCGTCATTTTCTTTCTCACCAACTCGTTTATCTGCTTCCTCCTTCGCCCTTTGGATCTCCACCATGATCCACTCCAATTCTTGTCTGCCCCTTTGTATCTCATTTCTCAGCTGCAGTTCCTCCTTGACAATTTCATACCTTCTTCTCTCCATTTCCTCTTTTTTTCTCTGGAAATCACCGATTTGCTCTTGTAATAGTTCTTTTGCCCTCTGCATCTCTGCTTTTGATTGCTCTGCATCACTGCTCTTCTGCATCAACTCCTTGTTTCTATTTTCCATCTCTTCCACTTGTTTCTTTAGTTCCACATTCATCTGCTCCATCTCATGTTTTTCCTGCTCTGTCACTAACTTGTTCTGCTCCATAATTTCGGTTGCCTTCGTCAGTTCATATCTGATCCAATCCAGTTCTGCTAACTTTTGTTTAGTCTCGTCTTTACCTTTCTCCAGATCTCCTCTTTCTGCATGTAGTTCGGATTTTATTTGTTCAATCTGCCTCTTTTCTTGCTCGGCTTCTTCTCTGTCACACTCCATCTTCTCCTTTTCTTGTTGTATCTCTGCCCTGATTAATTCTATCTGGTCTTTCTCTCGTTGTATTTCAATCCTTTGTTCTTGCTGTTCTTTCTCGGTCTCTGTCCACCTTCTCTCCATCTCTTCCTTAAGTCGGCTTATCTCATTCTTGATCTTTTCGAAGTGTTCTTTATCCTTGTTCACCTTATTCTCTTTTCTTTCCAAGTCGTCTTTCTGCCGTTGTATCTCTGTTTTCATCCGTTCCAGGCTTTCTTTTGCTATCTGTTTCTCTTCCACTTTGCTTTCTATTTCTGCCATTTGGGCTCGTAGCTCAGTTTTCAGTTGTTCAATCTTGTCCTTCTCTTGTTGCATCAATTCCCTGCTTTTTTCCAAGTCATCTCTCATTTGGAATGTCTTCTTCTTCAGCTCCTCCAGTTCTTCTCTCTCCTTCTTTGTCTCGTTTCTTTGTCTCTCTAGGACATCTTTCTCAGTTTGCATCTTTGCTTTCATCTGTTCCACATTACTCCTCTCTTGCCGCGTCTCTTCTCTCATCAGGTTTAGTTCTTTCTCCATCTCATCCACTGCTTTCTCCATGTCTTCTTTGTCTTTCTGCATTCCCAATCTGACCCTCTCCAGCTCTTCCCTTTCCTTCTGTATCTCAGCTCTCTGCTCCATCTCCTCATTCAGAGTCTCATACCTCCTCCTTTCCAGATCCTCCTTTGTTTGTCTTGTTTCATTTCTTTGTTTCTCCAGCATGTCTTTTGCTTTCTGTATGTCTGCCCTGCTCCTATCCATCTTGTCTTTTGCTTGCTTTGCTTCCTTCATCTTGCCTTCTATTTCCGCCATCTTTCTCTGAATCACACTCCTCATGTTCTCTATCTTCTCCCTCTCCCTCTGGGTCGCCTCCCTGCTTTCTTCCATGCCATCTTTAGCTCTCTCTATCTCACTTTTTATTTGTTCCAACTCCCTCCTTTCTCTGCCCATCTCTTGTCTTTCCTTCTGTAATCTGCATTTCTCTGCATGAAGCTCTGATTTAATTTCTTCTATCTGTCTCTTCTCTTTTTCAGCCTCTTCTCTGTAATTTTCTCCCTCTTTCTTTTCTCTCTTTATCTCAGCCCTCATTGTCTCCAGCTCTTCTCTTTCTCTTTGTAACTCAGCCCTTTGTTCTTGTTCTTCATTCTCGGTCTCACACCACCTTCTCTCCATCTCCTCTTTGACATTATTGATCTCATGCTTGATCTGCTCAAACTGTTCTTTCTGTTTCCTTGTTTCAGACCTCGTCCTCTCCAAAGTGTCTCTCTCTGTCTGTATCTCTATGCTCATCTGTTCCATCCTCTCCTTTGCCAGCTTCGTCTCTTCTATCTGAATCTCCATTTCCTCTATTTGTCTCTCCATGTTAGTTTTTGTCTCTTCCATCCTGAGTTTCTCTTGATTTGTAAATTCACGCATTTGTTTAGTTTCTTCCCTTTCTTTCAATACTGAAAACTTCATCTGCTCCACGTGCTCCCTGTCTTTCATCATCTCCTCTCTCCTTGCCTCCAAGGAGTTCTTCTCCATTTGCAGTTCAGCTCTCATCTTTCCTGTTGAGTCCCTCTCACGTTTTATCTCTTCTCTATTTTGCCTTAATTCCTTCCTCAGCTTCCGGATTTCTGCCTTCATCTGGTCCACCATGCCTTCTAGTTGCCTCCTCTCTTCCATCATGCGTTCCAGATCTTTCTTTTGTCTCTGGATTTTAGCTCTCATATTTTCTATATCATCCTTTTCTCTCTTTGTCCCCTCCCAGAGTTTTTCAATCTCTTCTATGGCTCGCATTGTCTCCTGTTTCCTCTTCTGAAAGGCATCTCTTTTTGATTGTATTTCAGCCCTTAGATGTTCTATTCTGTTCTCATCTTGCTTGGTCTCTGCACTCCTTTGGTCCGGTTTTGTGTGCATTATTTCCTTCACACTGTCCGTTTGCTCTGTCAGCAAAGGATATAATGCATTCTGTTAGGTTCGATGGGACTTTATGCATAATAATTGCCATTTTTTGTCATTAATAATAGTTTATTCGTAAATGTCTTATGTGTTACACTCCCTACAAACCTAACTATCCAAGTGCCACGTTTTTGTGTGTGACAGTTTGTAATTTTTAAATATAATAACTTGGAACTACCTGTTTCTGAAAATGTCAGCATCACAGTAATGATACAGAAGTCCTTCAAAATGTGTATTCAGTGAAGCGATTGCCACAGCAGGACGTACAAGGCGTACAAATATAAAAACACACCCAATAAAACCAAGTCTGACGCCACAAAAAGGATTTCATGATCACAAAATCAAGAAACGGTGATTTAAATAAATCTCTTAACATAATTTATATGGTGTATTTACTTTAGATAAATCACTTTAACGGGGGAAAGTGCAAAATAACATGGCTCACCGAGTTCTTGAATGAGCCTGGGTTCCATTTGTCTCAGTATCTGGTAGAAGGCTGCCATCTTCGCTGTCGTTTCTGATTCCAGACCACGCAGCAGCGCCCTCATCGCTTCCTGGTGGGTCTGAGCAGACTGCGCCTCCTGAATCCATCGCTCATCGAGGAGGCGCTGGGCAGCGGTGGCTTCAGCGATGGCTCTGCTGTCTTGCACACCCCAAATGATCTGCTCACGGTTTGCCTCCAGAAAGTCGCGAGCTACACTCACATCAAGGGAAGAAATGGAGTTAGAAATGGACCTAGAATTCCAGACCAGCCTCTGTGACTTTAGAGAAAAAAAGAGACTGGATTAATAACTAATATAATATTTTTTATGTTTGTATTCTCTATTTCTGTTCTCTATTTCATCGGTTTGCCTTGCATTTTATCCAAGCTAATATTATGCTATATGTCTCCCCTGCACTTTCCTCATGGCTCATTTAAGGAGGCCCGAATTCTTTGTCTTTTTAAAAAATCTCCATAGCCTTGAACCCTACAAACATGAAGCACGCTAAAACATGACCATATTAACCCACACTGCAACAACTGTAAAACACATATAGAAGAGAGATACCAAAATTGCTGGACTCGGCCATATCTGCTTCTTAATTGTAAACTTCAGTTGGTTGCTGTCTGGGTAGCTGGTGGCCTAGAAAGTTTATGAAGAGGAAAGCATTCAACTCAGATAAGTGAGAACAACTAAAACAGATACACAAATAAAGACAGCTGCTGTTATAGTTCGGTATACAGTGTAATATCTGATTATTTTATGTATTCCAATTTATAAACTTAACAAACTATGCTTTTTGTCTAATTATGATTTGTCTCAACCACTAAATATAATTGGCTTGTTTAATCTAATTCGAATATTAGGCGTAATATTTAGACTAAGTTCATAGTCTAATTTTTTGACTAGGTTATGTGGCACTTTGGTACTATGAACCATTACATTTTTTTTTATTTGGTTTTACTAGTAAGATAGTTGACAATAAAGAATTTTGCAGTAATAAACACAACTTCTATGAAAAAAAATAGCACCAATGTAAAGCCTTATAAATTATTTAAAATCACTACTCTAGTGCTGTTTTACAATATTACGCGTTTATGCGCCACAAATAATATTTGATAATGTTAGCGATAAAATCATCTGCCACAGTGTCAATACAAACATCCTGCATGTTGAATGTAGGAGGAAAAGTTAGAAGCTGCGGTCGCATGTTATGCTATGTTTATGTTTTTAAATATTTATCATTTATTTTCACAGCACCTACCTCAAAGAATACACATGCCTTATAACGTCATGCTTTATTCAGGATTAAAGTTAAAAATGCAGTTAAATTAAAATAATGCAAAAAACGTGAGACAAAGAACATGAGGTCACACACTTTTCACACACACATTTCCTAGGAAAGCATCTGAAAAGTTTGTCCACAGGTCTATCCTTAACCACTATGAATGTGCATTTGTATATAGACACAATTAGCATAAATAATATATATCTTAAGGTATAAATATACGTTACCTTTCTATATTTCCGTTCTTGTCTGGCTTGCTAGGTGATCAGATAGATGGGTTTGACAGTCACATTCCACCTCTTTAGTCATGCTGTCCATTCCACCTAATTTAAAGTTAACTACATGTGAAAATGTCAGGCAATCTACTGTGTTGTCAAATGCAGTTACAAAACTTGGTGCTAAAATATCTTCTGACGTGCATTACCTTGTGTCTGCTCTCTCCTGATAAGGGTGTGGTTCCGTCAAGAGCCTTGGACTGATGCCTAGGTTCACCAAATAACACTTTTTCTGAGTATAGTTTTAACATAGCTAGCAGAGGTGTGTTATTATTAATACCAGTGAAACACATCAATAATAATAGTAATACAACAACATTCACACATCTCAGCATGTATTAGCTGAATGACTCCCAATTTGCAAAATAAAGAACAGAAACGGTGTATTTGTCAAGGAAAGGAAACATACATTTCTTATTAACTTTATCCTCGGTGTTGAACAAAAATTGTAAATGTTTGGCACCAGTCCATCCATCCATCCATCCATCCATCTAGTCATCAAATTTCCACACCTGCTTGTCCTTTGCAGGGTCGTGGGGGGGGGGGGGGGGGGGTCCAGAGCCGATCCAAAAAGCAACAAAAACAAGCAAGGGAAAACCCAAGGAAGGGGAACAACCCCCCCCCCCCCAAAACCACCCCTTCCCACCCA
>JAAGVU020000045.1:15548067-15566150 GCA_011763525.2 Mormyrus iriodes | reverse complement strand
TTTCGTTCTACCCCCCCCTCCCCCCCCCCTCCCCTCCCCCTCCTCCACCCCCCCCCCTCCTCCGCGCCGGGGCGGGGGGGGGGGGGGGGGGGGGGGGGGGGGGGGGGGTCCAGAGCCTATCCAAAAAGCTACAGACACAAGCCAGGGAACAACCTAGGATGGGGCACTAACCCACCCCCCCACACACACACCATTCCCACCTATGAGCAATTCTGCAATGTGACAGAAGTAATAAAATAAAATAGAAATGGGGATGCCAAAATGGAAAAGCAAATCACTGAAATATGTATGTAGGTGTATATCTAGTATTGAAGTGTGATGATTTGTTTTTTTCTGAGTAATAATGTAACAAGATTGAGTTTTCCTGCTCTCAACTAAAGACAATGGAGAATGAATAATGCTGAAGACCTAATCTTTACTATAATAGGAAGACTCGCTGCCGTCTTTGAAAAATACTGATGCGCATTAGAAATGTTTGTTGACAGTGTGTAGTGCCATCTGGTGGCAGTCAAAATCAGGACAACGTGCTAATTTCTGTTGCAAACCCTGCAATACTGCACGCTATCCACCTATTGCCTCTTTTGTAAAATCTTGGCAGGCCGCCTGTGAGAATTGTTCTTTCTGAAGTGGAGGTCACCAGACTTGACATTCACCAAAAAATAAACATCATTCCCTCACACTATAAGGTAAAGGGACACAGCGCATGGATTGTTACTGCTGGTTTTTAGCTGACTTGTCCAGAACTGCTTTCAGTTTTTTCCTCTTTACAGAGCTGGATAGTTTACCGGAGTAATTCAAGTTAATTGCTTTATTCATAGCTAGGAACTTGGACCAATCAGTGTCTTTAACCATCATCCATCCATCTTTCAACCACATATCCTGATCGGGATCATGGAGACCTAGATCATAAGGAAAGTGTACACCCCAGACAGGATGCCAGTGCAAATGTGGTCCTTACCCGCGAAATTACTTATAAATAAATAAATAGGGAGAGCATCACACTGCCGTGTTCACTATGCACATAGTTTTAATTTGTGAATTTTGGGACTACAAGAGTTTCATCCCCAGCACCACCCCCCCTTGACATGCTAAATTCAACCAAATTCACATTTGAATAACGTGTGAGATCCCTTCTTCTCTGCAGGGGTTACTGAAGTGAGATGGTTCATGCTGGGAAGAAGCACTTGGAGAAATGGGGCTCCATCCGAATTGCCAATGACTTCAGAAAACGGAACAAAACTAGGTGCCAAGAGCAAATATCACCAAAGTGAGCACAGCGCACAATGCCTTCATACTGCAAAAAACCACCAGCAATAGTCTGAAGACATCAGTTTTGGTCTTTAATGCAGAGCTTTAGTCACACCGTCTTTCCAAGTAGGTCACATGGATGTGAAACCGCAATGCATACTGCTGTAACAAATAAGAACTGACAACAAATGCATTAGGTTTAAAACAAGTTGGTCACACTGTCATCTTTTACTCAAAAATGTCAAAATTTCAGTGTTGGGCCCTTATGCCCCCCCATATATATGCGCGCGCGCACACACACACACTTACATATATCTACATAAACTTATTCATAAAAGAGAAACGTGTCCGTCACCGTTTCTCTCATGTGTCACAAGAACTCCTATATATGTACAAACGACAAAGTACTATATCTCGCCTAAATTTAATGCTGATCCTGGGGGCATGAATATAGAGTAGCCATCCCACGTGTAACAAAGGTACAATCCTATTGGCGAGTGGAACTGCGTCACGGATTTTGGGCGGGGACTTGGAGTTGACAAAATTACACAGCAAGGAGACAAAGGGAGCTGTTCGCCGCCATTTTGTGGAGTAGCAGCGGTAACTGGCGAGTGGCTGCGGTGACGCACGTAACTAATATTCGTATCACCGCGAAGCGTTTCGATATTTGCTTTTAAGATTGCTTTTACATTATATTTAAATTCGTTCTAACAACATGTCCAGGGACCGATTCAGAAATCGCGGCGGATTTCAGCGCAGAGGTGGAGGTGGGATGCGAGGGGGAATGGGAAACCCCAACTTCAGAAATCAGAATCAGCATCCCTTTCAGAACCGAGGTCCACAGCCGGGCATGAACCACGGCCCGCCGCCGAACCAGGGCCCTCCTCCGAAACCGGTAACGCCACAAAAGTCCCAGCCCCCTCCAGTGGTTCAGCCCGGGTCGCCAGCAACGCAGCCACCCCCTGCTCAACCGAACAAGACTCCGCAGCAGGCCGCTGCGGCTCAGCCCGCTCCAAAACTGCAATCGCCGCCGCCGAAACAAGGCCTCGCATCGCCGCCGAAACAAGGCCTCGCATCGCCGCCGAAACAAGGCCTCGCATCGCCGCCGACACAACCCAGTAAACCCCAACCGAGCCCCGACCTCGGCAATGGACAGAAACAACCACCTCACACTACGAATAAGCTACCACCACCACCTCAAGAAAGGAGTACTGTGAAACCAGAAGAGGAGCCGTTCGAGCCGCCGCAGGTAGGGGCTGCTGCCGCGCGCGCGCCCGCTTTGTTTCTGAGCTCCTCGTCACTCAAACAGAAATACTTTGATAACCTGGCACGATTGGCGATTAACTGCTTTTCAAGTGTGTTCTAACGTCCATTCAAGTCACGTCGAAATGCATCGTTTTGTGTTCTTTGGTGACCCGTTAGCTGACTATTATGGGCTGTGGAGTCGCGCCGCCGTGTTCCGATCGCGGCGGCCCGCCGCCCCGCTCTCCAGCCCTCGCGGACTCCATTTCACAGGCGTCCTCGTGACGGCGGCGCGAGGCCCTTCCGCCATTTTGTGTCGCGAGCCCTTCCGCTGCTCCGCGCGCACGTTCTCATCCTCGAGTCTCACGCATCCTCGCTGGCAGTCAGTGGCAGTCAGTGACACTAACTACTGATCGGTCGTTTTCTGATGTTTGATGAAGGCTGCTTTTATGCGCCCTAATGTATGACTGTACTCACGCCATCGTAACCCCACGGCTGCCACCTTTGGTTAGCCGGCTGGTGTGACATTTTCGATTCGAGACAAGACAGCGCGCGCATCCACACGCATTCACATGTATTTACACGTATGGGGCTGTATTCTGCTGTATAATGGAATCGTATAGATTTGCCGTAAGATTTCCTTGCGTCAGCGAGAGAATCTGAAAGCCTGAGCGTCACGCCAGATCCGTGTAAGTTGTGACCCTGTACCCGTTTACTTTTAAAGGTGTTAAGATCAAACTTGTAATGGCCGTGCTCGGATATGTGAAATTCATGATCTGACTGGGGAAATGATTCCAGGTGGTTAACTGTGTTGTAAACAATAACAAGAAGCTATAGTGAACTTAACACTAACTTGGTTCATCCTATTCTTCTGCAGGAATTGAAAGCAACCCTCTCTCTCCTCCGAAAGCCTGGAGAAAAGACCTACACGCAGCGTTGTCGGCTGTTCGTGGGTAACCTGCCCAACGACATCACCGAAGATGAGTTCATGAAGCTGTTTGCAAAGTACGGAGAGCCAAGTGAGATCTTCATCAACAGGAACAAAGGCTTCGGGTTCATCCGCCTGGTGAGAACGTTTAGGCGATCTCTGCCGCATCTGAGTTCCACGATGGTTGTTCTGGTTCTCTTTTGTCACATCTCTGATTTACCTGCTGGTGTTTCATTGTGTTGGCGCTTGGTGTGTTCTGAAGCCTTTGGTCCTCGCTTGTCTGGCAGGAATCCCGTGCCTTGGCTGAGATTGCCAAGGCAGAGCTAGATGACGTGCCCCTGAAAGGCCGCCAACTCAGGGTCCGCTTCGCCACGCACTCCGCTGCCCTTTCAGTGCGTAACCTCTCCCCCTACGTGTCCAATGAGCTGCTGGAGGAGGCTTTTTCCCAATTTGGGCAGGTGGAGCGTGCCGTGGTAATTGTGGATGACCGTGGCCGCTCCCTGGGCAAGGGGATAGTGGAGTTTGCCTCAAAGCCAGCTGCCCGCAAGGCCATGGAGCGCTGCAATGAAGGGGTCTTCCTGCTCACCACGTAAGTGTGTTGAATCTAACACTAAGCACAGGCCATGTCATACACATTCCTAAATGGTTACTTTTCAAACATGCTGAGGTTTTTATACAAGAGCGTACTATTCTGTGTTCTCTCGGCCACAGCTCTCCCCGCCCGGTTGTTGTGGAGCCCCTGGAGCAGTATGACGATGAAGATGGGCTCCCAGAGAAACTGGCCCAGAAGAACCCCATGTACCAGAAGTGAGTCAGTTGGTGTATGTGGCTTGTGCAGTTTATAATTGCTTGGGCTGTTGGAATATGTCAATATCGGTGGTGTGGTTGTTTGCGGCGAAGTGTTCTGATGGATGTGAATGGAATTGCCCCTCTGCCACCCCCCAGGGAGCGCGAGCAGCCCCCTCGCTTTGCCCACCCGGGCAGCTTCGAGTTTGAGTACTCGCAGCGTTGGAAGTCCCTGGATGAGATGGAGAAGCAGCAGAGGCAGCAGGTGGAGAAGAATATCCGTGAGGCACGGGAGAAGCTGGAGAGTGAGATGGAGGACGCCTACCACGAGCACCAGGCCAACATGTTGCGGCAGGGTGAGCCGCGTGCTCAGCGCGCCACACTTCTCGTGTCCCCCCCCCTTGCGTGAATTAGCTCTTTGATATCCTGGGCTCCCTTTCCCCCAGACCTGCTGAGGCGTCAGGAAGAGCTGCGGCGCATGGAGGAACTGCACAGCCAGGAGATGCAGAAGCGCAAGGAGATGCAGCTCAGGTAGGTGCACGAGCTGCCACCAGGTTATTCTGCAAGTTCGACGCCATGAAGTCAATTTGCATGTGCTACAGATGTCGCATGTGGTAGCTGTTGCCTTTGACCCTGAAGGCGCTTTTGATTGACCTCCTCAGGCAGGAGGAGGAGCGCCGTCGTCGGGAGGAGGAAATGCTCCGCCAAAGGGAGATGGAGGAACAGATGCGGCGCCAGCGTGAGGAGTCCTACCGCATGGGTGGTTACATGGATAATGTGAGTACTTGGAGAAGTCGGTGGTTGTAAGTTGTGTATGTTAGCATTCCTACTAATTGCTGCCTACCTGTAATGTCCTTGCAGAGAGAGCGTGACATGCGCATGAGCGGTGGTGGGTCCATGGGCATGTCAGGTGAGTCCTCCTCGCTATTCTCGCCGCCATCTTTGAACCCCAAGGCTGTGTGTATGTTGCCTTTGCTGCGGGCGAATGTGTGACTTCTCAGTCATATGGCACATTCTCGTTTACTCTTCCAGACATGCCTTTTGGGTCGCCCACCCAGAAGTTTGCCATGGGCGGTATGGGCTTCGAGGGACATCAGGGCATGGGTGCACCTGCAGCTGGAGGCATGGGCGGTGGAATGATGCCCAACGAAATGGTAATGTATGCCTGAGAGGGGTGGGACAACCTTCTTTTTTTGTATTTGTTTATTGTCCTCAATTTTTACAAGTTGGTCAACCAGGACTGTCCTGGTTTCCACTATTACTGCCGGCTTTGAGGTCACTAGTCTGGCACTTTGGTGTGCCGCGTAAGGATTCAGCAGCCTGTCACACCCTCCCCTGGTTCCCTCCCTTATAGTCAACCTGTACTAAGCCATGAAAGTCTTCTCTCCTCACTTTGTGGTGGAGTTACTGCAAGTCCTGTCTCAAGTGTTAGCTGGTAAGAGACAGGCACCACATACTATTGAATGCACTAAAGCATCGCGATTGCTGTGGAACAACTGATGAAAGCCTATCTGTGACTTTTAGCAAGGGTTTCATCGATGCAGAAGTCCTGTGCATAAGATGTTCCCTTGAATATGTTGAGAGGACTTAAGGTTGTGGTAATGGGTGGGTTGGGGAAGTTTTTTTTGTAACTGTTTGGTTGCAGTAATCCAGGCATTTGTGTGTTGGCATGCACGGATTTACACGTGCTTTGTCAACTAATACAGTTTTTGTGTAGGCAATGGCTTTTAGTACAAGTTGATGTTTTATAAACAGAAGAGCTGAACTTAATATTGAGAATCAATGGGAGGGACCAGGGGTGTGTGGCTCAGTTGCGGTATTAAGGTACCAGAAAGGAGAAACTGTGCTGTTACGAGACATGAGCACTTAGCAATGTTGACTTTGCTTTGTTGGTGGTGTGCTGTTACTCTTTTTGGGTGAGATTGGTCCCTTGTCATAATTACGAACATTTCTTGCTGCGAGACTTGAGCAATTGGACACTTAAAATAATTCCGGTTCCTTGTAGTTTTAATTGGAATGTCAACCATTGGCAGCGCCTGAATGGGGCTATATCCTGCTAATTAGTAGGCCCCTGGGCAGGTGTGGCAGTTGGTCGAACATATTTGGATAGGCGTCAGCCTCTTGAATTGCCTATACTTCAGTGGTACTCGGTTAAGTGCGTTTCGAATGGGTCTCATTTCTTTGGGGAGATGTATGTTTTCTGCAGTGAAATGACATGCAGGATTCTCCTACTGCCAGATATAAGATTTTTTGGCTTTACTCAAAAGTTATTTAAGGAATATTTGAAGACAGTTGGGCACTAAACACCAGGCAACCTTATTTTGCAACCATCTGAAAGGTGACGTTTGTGGTTTGTAAATCTGCACTAATTCGTGGTTGGTTAATTGTGCTGGTGTTGTCGTCCAAATGACACGATGCTGTCATGTCACTAGAGGAAACTGAGTTTAACATGCATCTGTGTTTGGTCTTAGCATTTTGTATCATGCTACTTGGCAGCACTCCTACAGTTTTTTTGTGTGTATTTGAACACCAAGAGCCTGGGCTCCTGCGTCTGTAACATCTGTTAGAGCAGGGATAGACTGGCTTTACCTCCTCGGGTCAGTTTGCGTTTCTGACTTTGACGGCTAAAGCAATAGATACTAGTGCGGATCGTTTAACGCAGACCGTACTGTGTAAGTGTTCAGGTGCCCAGTGCTTCATTGTGAAGTTCAAGGCTCCTCAGTTGTATATTACAGTGAATTTACAAAGCATGTTGACGCAGGTACTATGAAATGTATTGCCTGTGCCCTAAACAAGGGCTTTACTGGTCCAAAATGTATGGCTGTGTTGGGCTCCTGAGCCATTCCTGAATGGGATAGTTTGGTGCGTGAACGATAGAGGGTCGCACAGGGGTGGGCCATGTACCATAAACTTTTCGGCCTTTACTGCAACGTGAAGATGCACTCGTCTGTTATTAATTTATACAGGCAATAAATCAAGACAGATTATTAAGTAGCGGCCTGTTTTGGCATTAGCACAGAACGTTTAGTTTTGCTGTCAATGCGAAATGCACGTTTCTGAAGATTTCACATTCTGTAGAATTGTGCAGAAGTTTCCCGTTTTTGAATTTTACAATTTCAGTGCAAGATTTTCCAGTAGCAATGGAAGGAGGCAGGCATGCTGACTGCCTCTGGCTCTAGGATGTGGCATGTTTCTTGCATCCACTTTGATTCATGTTGCCAAAATGATCTAATTACCAGTCAGGTAGTTATGGCCCACCCCTACTGCTGCTCCATGTGCGCTTTTCACCCTGACCAGCTGCCTGATCCATTCAGCCCAGTGCTCCATTGAAAGGCCCCTCAGCTCTCACAATCAGTGGTTTAGCTCAGCCCGTGGCATGCACTGCAGGTCAGACTGACTAATGAAACCCTTGCCCTCTCTCTTTCTTGTATGTCGCCTGTTGAAACCCATGGATCTGCGGTATTGGGACTTTCGACGAACCATTGCACCGGACTCTCCTCTTTTTAAATCTTTTTGTTGGGTTTTAATTTGGCCGCCTTTCCGCACTGGCCTGCCCTCTATGGACCTGGTGTTTTCTCACCCCCTTAGCGCAATGAGCGATTCCCCCAAGGTGGCCCTGGAGGCCCGCGGGGAATGGGTCCCGGGAACCCGGGTTTCGGCCGGGTACGTGAGGAGTTTGATGGGCCGGCCAAGAAGCCCCGTTTCTAATGCAGTGTCGGGCCCGAATTTGAAAGCAGCGCTTCTTTGTAGCTTCCCTCTAGTCAAGGTTGTATTTAAATGGAAGCATTCTTGCATTTTAGCCAGAAGACTACTTTTTACAGATGTTAATGGATTTAATTTTCTTTTTATTTTGTATTTGAAGTAGTGTTTAAAGTGGTACCCCTGGTAAGCGGAGATGCTTCGTTCCCCGACCAAAACCTTATTTTCTGTCCGGTCCTCATGTTCTGTGACTCATGTCTTGGTGAAAATTGTAAATTAGCCTCAACTTTCTATGGCTGTTTTTGGTTTTTTGTTTTTTGTGCCATTTACCGTTTGAAAAACCTGTACCTTTACAATAAAGACTGTAATTGGTTCTTTGTTTCCAAACCTTCTACGAGTTGGTTCTTGCAGCCTGGCCGATGTCTGGCCTGTCAAAGGCCTTAAAACTTGCAGGTATCTACCAGTCTTGTGAGGAGCAGAGTACTAGGTTGCAAATTATCGCCATTTAATTTTTATTTTTTTTGGTATGATCTGTGATTCATGCTTGCACCTTTTGCAGGTGCATGCAAATAAGATGGACTTCTTCTCAAATTAATTTAGTAGCTCTAAGGAAGTGTTACTTGCTTCATTAATGGCTACCATGCAGTGTTTTACAACCAGATTGGATATTTTTCATTGTATCCAGTGTAAATTCAGTTGTGGTTAATGTATTTATTGCAGTGAAAGTAATCAAAAGGTAGCCCTAAATGTACAGGGTGCATTTAGTAAAGCCAGTTTGCAGTCAAACCATAAGTGTTGAGGGGCAGCAAATCCTTGACTGGAAATGACTGCTTTACACTGCGTGGGGCAATTTAACACCCTTGATAGGCTTATAGTTAATGTGCTTTTGGAGGTTTTCAGCACAACTTTCTTAGGGACATGGAAACGCCTTAATGTTTTTATGTGACTTATTACCCCAGATGCCAAGCAATTTCCAGGCAGTATACATTGAGTGGCCTTTGAAGCTGCTGTGATTTCGAGCAGTATGCTCAGTGTGTGGCGCTCTTTACTATTTTGGGTATTTTGAGTAAATACATGAAACTTCAGAAGTTGGGGTTTCGTTTGGCCTTTTGGCTACAAAAGCTGAAATACAACTGGCTCTGTCGCTGAATTTTAAACCTGAGGTCCAGCATTCGTTCAGCAGATGTGATTCATGACTGAAAGCTGCATTTTGTTTATTTGGATCTCAAGGGGCCGTCATACAACTAATATTTAAAAAATATTTCAAAATTGCCTTCGATTACGGTGAAGCCTAAGCAAACCTATGGCCCCGAACGCAGCTTTGGCCTTTTGAAACATAAGGCTGTTTAAATTCTGTTATGCAGCTTTTCTCGCTTGTGTTCTGTTCAAGAAGCACCACAAATGATATTTTTAAACGTAATTACATTTTGACTGAACATGGGAGAACTTTGGTAGACCCAATGGGCTAAACATCCTAACATTTTTAATGAGGCCTTTTTATGTGCAATTTCTCTCTGGGTTCTTTGTGTTTGAACAACTCATGTGGATGGGATCGCTCCCCGTTTTGGTCGACGGTGGACTCTGGTCATGAAGGAGCCGGCGCTAGTCGTCGGCTATATGCTGGGGTTGGACACACCCAGAACACGACGCCGTGATTCTTAGAAATCCCAGTAATATACCAACATTGTGTGTCGTGTCTTGTCTGTTGGTTTTGCTGTACGTTTCTTTTCTTGACAGGTTTACTCACGGCAGTGTAAATCCACAAGCTGGCAGGAGAACCCAGTAGTGCCTACTCTGCCCCCCACACCCCCCCCTCCCTTTCAAGCGAGACCTCGATTGTCTGACAACATTAAATGATGCATGCAGTTTATAATCTGGAAGAGCAAGAAAATGAATCTAATAGTAACATAGTACAGTGAGACTTGTGAGAAAGAGATGTTTGGTGTTTGAAACTCCTTTCCTAGTGATTATTGCTGTTTCTAAGTCAAATTAACCATGCTGAGTGAAGAATCACCAGCCCCCATTATTAACAATCTGCTTATTTGAAAGTTCACTTTCTGACTCTCTAAGGCATCTATTTCTTTGTCACGGCTTTTTTGTTCCCAGAATTAAATGTGGAGAAAAAATATTTCAATTAGAAGAATTGAACGTAGGGGACTTTAAAAAAAAAAAAAAAAAATTCCTGCTACTAGTCCAAGCTTATACCCAACCAGCCTTTTAACCGGTGTCTCCTTTTAGGGGTGTACAGCTTAACTTTACTCTGCACCTGCGTCAAATCTCGATACTTTGTGGTGCCTAGTATTAAATGGGTGTATTTTGGGGTTTGTTTTTCAGAATGCTTCGCATTTTTCCTCACTACCTCTAAGCAACTGTATCGTCAAAGTGGGGTCATAGTGAAAAAACCTGATTTTAAAAAAAAAAATCCCTCATTTAAAAAAAAAATTCTCGGCAATTCATTTTTTGAGGTGATGATAAACCTGACATTTTTTAAATGTTCATCTGTCCTACTGGACTGTGTTGGTTCTAAAAAATTTTACCCCCTGGTTCTTTTAAAAGGTTGTCCAGTCATTTGTATAAGGGACTCATTCTACTAATCTTTTTGTGTGTGTATATATATTTATATATATATGTATGTTTTGAAAGGCCATGGCTGCCAATGACAAAATATCGCACTTCGGAAATTTCGTGTGAGATAGTGGAGGTATTGTAGATGTTTTTGAAAAGTCGGAAATGGTTATCGACCAATTTCGCTGGCATCTACATTGTCCCTATTCTTCAAGAGGCCCTTGGACGCATTATTGATGCCAGTTGCTTGACAAGTCCTTCATGAATCAAGTGAATCAGGAAGGGCATGGAAGGGGAGTGTTTACGTTTCGCAAGTGAGCCCTCAGTTTTCTTGCTGACATCACATGACTTTGTCCCTGTGGTCGCCGATCTCTCGGCTTGTTCGACGTGTCTCGAGCGCATTGGGACGCGATAGCTTCCCGGTCAGGGACTGTGGCCTGCCCGCCCGCCTGCCCCTGTCCACTGTAGAGGCTCCAGCAGTTTCGGTGCGTTGAGGATCAGTAGTTCTGCAGCAAATCAGTGGACAGTAAAGCCTGGACTTATGCCTCAGGAGGTGTGCTTGCAGATCAGCAGTAAAGGTAAGTAGGTTTTTGTTACATTCACCAAAAATGCTTACACCCCCCCCCCCCCACCATCCCTTCTTATCTCTTGTCAAGTTTTTTGGGAGGTTCTGGCATCACACTTCTTCGGATGGAATCGCAGTGCAGAGCTTACTGCTGTTCTCTCTCCACCCCCTTGTTGACTTGATTTTGCTGCGGCAGATACGGCGGGTCTCGGAGCGACTGATACGCGGCACTTTGCCCGCCTGGCCTGTAACAGAATCTGTAGCAGTCTGTGCAGACGGCTGCGGTCCGCTGTGTCACTGGTGCTCCTGTGAGCCTTGGGGGGGGAGCGTGTCGCTGGCTTTGTGACGGTGGCTGGGGAGGGGTAGCTCGCACCTGTAGCGCAAGCTGCTAGGAAGGTCATCATCCAACAACCTGGTTTTTGCTTTTAAGTAAAAATGCTTTGATTTACGCGGTAAAAGTGTCAGTCTTATTATGTGCAGATAAAAACATGAAACTTGCGTTACGCTGACTGAAACAGTACTTATCCTTGGCAGTTTCTCTTGGCAGATCTATTCCTTTTATGCTTGGTAATTTTTGTAAGCTGTTTGTGGCCTTTTTATGGGGGTCTGTCAAGGACCAGGCATTGTAATCTTCGTACTTGGGGAGTAATGTAATAATCTCTTGGTTCGACGCCATGTCCATGGCACTCAGGTCATTTCACATCCAGTGAAATAACCTTGTGTGTGAATCAGGTTAGTCCTCATGAACATTTACCCTGTGTGACTTTTTTTTACACCGATGTGTGCTGACTTGTTAGTTGTGGGAGGGTGGCAGAAGGGGTTGGGTGATGGGTGACTGCTGTCCAAAAAATGGACATTTGAAAGGGAGGAGTGGTTTAATGTGGGTGCAGACATGGAATCATTACTGTCAGTGTTTTAAAATGAGTTTCCATTCTGGTGTCCTGCAGGACTTTGAATTGCTCAGGCTTTTAAAGTGCGTAATCTACAGCAGGTTTGAGGTTCTCTGTCCTTTTTTACTTGCACAACATTTTTGCAGTGCTTTGTCTGGGTGGGGGGGTGACTCTTTTGCCAGTGACCAGCCTGTGAATGAGTACATATTCTACTGCTCTTGGTCAGTTTTTGGCTAAGCGGTGCACTCTCTGCAAACTGAGCAGCTCCGGGAAGCAGCATGGCGTGAGCACATCAGCTGATCCCAGCACTAATGCAGTGTGTGGGGTATCTCTGGTACCGTGTGATCCGGTGGTGGCGTGTACCGGCCCAGCGCGAGGGCGACCGTCGTGTGTGTGCGTGTGTGTGTGTGTCTCTGCACTGTGATTCATCCTGCCTCCTCCATCCTCTGAGTTGAAGGCATCTCGTTTGGGCCCCATCCCCCCCCCCACCGATGAATCTTTACCCTCTCTTGAAGTGTAATGCCAGAACCAGCCCTCATGGGCCCCACGGCCCCTGCAGGATGGCACCAACTTGCCCACCCCGCAATCACTCTGCGGGGGCTGTGCCAAAGGCCAGGCTGTTTTAAGTGGTAGCTCTTTAAGGCGAAACTCAGACTGAGCTTATGGCTCATACCACCGATAGTCCAAAAGTTTTAGGCCAGGCCTAGCTTGCCAAGCAGTTTTCTCTGTAGTATCGTTAAAGTAAGTAAATGTGATGCTTCTTGCATGATTTTGACGTCTGCCTTTTTAACGTCCTTAGTCTTTTTGTCCAAGCCTGTTGTCTCTGAAGCCGTACAGTATTGTGGCATAACTCCTGTCAGCACACTTGGTGTTTCTCAAGCGTAGGCAAGGTTTTTACAGTCTTGCTGTCTCTCTGGTTTGACAGTCCCTAGTTACGGAAAGAGAACCTGACTCAAGTCGGGTTTAAAAGAGATGTAACGATAATCATTCTTTCCAAAGCATTTAAAGGTTTTAAACCTTTCTGAAAGTTACGTAGCCCAGTTGAACTATAGTCTAGCTTCATGCTGTCTTAATACCATGATATCTGTCAGTTCACTAAACCGGTACTCTACTTTTTCCTTAACCTTCAGTTTATTTTAGTAAACCCTGCCAGTACAGAAGGCCCACACAGGAAGTGCCCCCAAGGGGAAGCTGCTCTGTGCTCATTCTCGTTTTTGTTTGCAGGGGCCTTACCTGGGGGCAGGTGGCTGAGATGCTTGAGCCTTCATAATGCAAGGTAAGGTACCATTGTGCTGAAACAACCGTGATGTACAGACATGCAGGGTTGCGTTCCCTTTACCTGTACAATTTGGGCAAATGCAGTTGGTGACACATCAGTAGCAGGTCACTGGCACCTGTGAGACCCTTCCTTGTGTGTGTTTTTTTTCTGTCTCTCTCTTTCTCCAGGTTTGGCAGTTTGAACACATTGACATCTAGGTCTGGCTGAGCACTGGACGTCTTATATGGCTCCATAGAGTCTGGACAATGACAGGGCAAGGTATGTTGGTGATGCAGGTGGGGCTGATGGACACCATGGCTGTTATTGAATATTAGGATAGATTTTCATCAGTGCCAAATGTGAAATGGGTTAGTCTGTGGAAGGATGGTGGGAATTTGGAGCACTGTTTGACAGGGACTGATGGCTTTTTTGGCTAGAAATTTGCAATGTCTACCTAATGTTTTTCCAGGTTCCGTAGCCTTTGGTCAAGAAGGAACAACCAGTTGCCTTTGGTACGCTGGGAACTTTTGAGGAGGAATTCAGTACATTTTTCAATAAATCATTTTATGACTAAACTGTCTTCGTGTGTGTGTGTGTGTGTGTGTGGGGGGGGGGTGTTCTGGGTAGTCCTGAAAAATACTGGCGTGAAAACTAAAAAAAAAATCGTTCTTTGCTGGGACACTCAGATCTTGCTCATGGTGCCTTTTGTGTTTGTGCGTTGTGACCTGTGTGGCTGAGTGACGTAGAAGCTTGACTTGTTTCTCAGCTCCAGAATCAGGAATCCCCTAGTGGTCCATTTTATGTTCTCTGTCATCTATGCGCAAGGTCAAAATGGACGAGTTAGTTTACTGGTGTGAGTAGGTATGAGAGAGGTACAACATGCAGCCAAGGGTTTGGCTGTAATATTACATAACGTGCATCTGATGCTGACATGTTGCTAAGGAGGTAACATGTATCATGTTGTCCAATCAAAGGATCAGCTTTCACGGTATGTGCGCTGCTGCTGTAGGTCACCCAGAAGGGCGTCAGCCGATTTTGTTAATTAAAAAAAAGAAAAGCATGGAGCAGTGTTTCCAGCTCCAGTCCAGTGAGCTTGGCAAGAGCAGTCACCAGGAACGGGTGCCTGCAAGTGGAGGGTGGCTGAAAGTGGGTTGTTTGGCCTGGGTGACATGGACAAATGAGGCCAGTGTGGCTTCCTCCAGCGCATGTTCCTCTAGGAGGACCTCGGTTACAGTTTGGAGGAAATTCCTCCATCTCAAGCTTTCCGAGAATTACTTTGGTGGGAGTTCTGAGAAGATGGAAGGGGGCTGCACTGGCAGGAAGGCTGCAGGTAAATGACTGCTTCAGAGCTGTGTCCACTTTTGGATTTTATTTTCCATCATAGAAAGACGTTTTGCTTGTCTGAAGAGCAGAGTAATGAGGCTGTCTCAAAAACACTTGAATTTAAGTCAATACACTTTTATATGTTTTCGCTGCTGCATTTTGCACTGCATCTACTTTATTTAGCAGGTGCTTTTGTCCGAAGCGCCGCACAAGTGAGACATGGCATATTACAAACATATGTGGGGGGTGAAGCAGAGGACAATCAATGGACAGACCCAGCTGCTGCAACTTTAATGCTAATTAATTATTCAGCAGCCTTGGGGGGGGGGGGTTTTGGCCGGCTTCTGAGAAATGAGTGCCAGCTGGTCATGCGTGGGGCTTGGGTCTGCGGCCACTGGGAGCTGTACCCTCACCCATAGCTTTCCACTGTTGCTGAGCTCCACATCCTCACCTTAGACTTGGCGGGACTCCATCTACCTTTGCTGACTGCACCGGGCCACCATAATGCTACGCAGGTAGGAGTCTGGCTGACACACACACCTACCTTCTGGCCCCTAGACCTGAATTTCCTCTGAGGGTCTCAGGTTTTAGGACATAAACCTGGATGGAATTCAATGTGTGATCAATGACAGATGTTTGCCCAAATTGTTATATATATGTTCATTTAAAGCATTATACTGATTTATGGTATTAAATGATTTAGACTGAAGTACAAAATTATTCCAAATTAATCTGGACTCCAGGGAGAGCTAGGATGATCTAAAATCTAAAATAATTTTATCTAACTTCCTATAATTCTGTCGGGTCGCTCAGGTTTTAGAGAATGTGTCATTAGTGTCTGCGTGGCCTGTAATGGACTGACGTCCTGTTCAGTGTGTTCCCTGCCTCGCTCCTAGCGTAGGCTATGGGTTACTGTTGCTTTCATTTTATGTAAATATTACTGTTGTACTTAACACAGTAGATGTGGAATTATTACCCAAGATAAACACAAATTTTAAAAAGAAAATGTAAATATGGACATGATCCATAAAACGATGGACTGATACATATTTCTTGCTGCTTATGCTATACTTTTACCGTGCCAGCTGACCACCTCTGCACATTGCAAGAGTTTCAGAGAGATTTTCCTCCAATCGCTGCCCTCCACTGCTATGTGACACGTGTTTGGGACGAGAGCTATCAACACACACACACCCACTTTTCCAGCCCAATTCAACCCATCATAAAGGTAGTAAGGCCATGTCTTTACAGTTTACTAGGGGGAAAAAAGTGCACCAGGCCTTGGCAGTGTAGTACCAACAGGTGCCAGAAGGTGGCAGTCTTTGTGTGCAAGGAAAGCACAGTCTTCCATATCCATCTGTCTCTCAAAATTTCTCTTCCAGTGGACGCACACAGCTGCATGTGTTCCTACCCATGGAAAGAGCAGAGGAAGATGGAGAAAAATTAACGGATGAGCTGCCACGAAGTAATTTCCTTGAAACCCACCAGGGGGTGCCAAAGACATTTAATGCTTCGTAATAAACCCTCACTGCTGACTCAGGGTCTTGTCCTACACAGTTCTATGATTATTTATCCACCTTAAGTTTTATGTTCAAAGACAAGTTTATCTTTATTGGTATTTCCTCATTAGCTAGTCTTTATCCAAGGAGATGCTTCTTGCGATTAATGTTTCTAGACTTATTATGCCAAGGTTCAGACAATGTGTCCATGATAAAATAATCAAAATAATTTTTGGCCTGGATCCTGAGAATATTGCACATTGAGGCTGTAATGAACCTGTCTGCACAGTTACACGTGTTCAATGCACAGCTGTCATAAAGTGCATCATAAAACCATGTATCCTTTAGCCCCCTGGGGTACCTTAGGGTCACCATACAACTGAAATGGTTTTCCTTCTTAAGTGAAACTGTCTGTTGCCTAAAGAGTCACGGTGTTACTGAGTAGGAGGAGACTACCTCTGTTTATCAAAGTGATCATGCACCTTACAGAACGAAGTCTTAATTTGCCCTTTATTGTTCAAGACTTATACACAAGTTGTTGTAAGAAAAAAAATGAATGCTGAATGTTAAAAGGGTAAAATCAAATATATTTGGATAGCAGGGCAATATGAAATACACTGTTGAAAATGATATTTCATAAGTATAATTTATATAAATTGCTTTGTCTTGATCAGAAGGCAATTGGCAGTTATATACCAACATATTTAGAAAGTTATAAAATGAATTCTTTTTGGTGACAAAAAAAAAGCAGATTGATGGGGTGGGCATAAAGAGAAAATTAAATGATGTTTGAGTAGTGAAAAAGAAATGAATATATTCTTTAAAGGTAACCGCAGCAATTCTTTAAAGGAACCGCAACATTCTAGCTGGGGCGTCGTTAGGCCTTGGCGTTAATGTTTTTACCCCCCCCCCCTCCAGATAGATGAGTATTTATTGGTTTAAGTCTTGAATAGTTTGCCATCAGCCCCCTATATATATATGTATATATAATATAAAGTTCCCTGTTGTTGATGATATGCTGATATGAAATGTATGTATGTGCAAAGTGATTGCATCAACCTAATTTAACTGATGAGCAACTTCATGAGAAATATTAGAAACGTTACCTTCACACATGAGGAATGTCAGAATGGTGTGTGATTGGCCAATAATAATTAAGCAGAGCAACCAAAGAGGATTCAGGAGAAGGCAGCCACCTGGTGAATGAAGAAAAACTCTTTTGTTGTAAGTTTGTACGCTGTCAAAAAAAGGTTCAGCCCTTTGTACCCAAGGCACAAACAACATTACCGTACCCCCAATAGTACAAAAATATTCCTCAAAGTCCATTTCTGTACCTTGAAAGGTACACTAAATTGCCAAAAGTATTGGCTCCAAATCATCAAATTCAGGTGTTCCAACCACTTTCATGGCCACAGATGTATAAAATCAGGCACCTAGACATTTAGACTGCTTTTACAAACATTTGTGAAAGAATGGGTCGCTCTCATGATAGGATGACACCTGTGCAATAAGTCCATTCGTGAAATTTCCTCGCTACTGAATATTCCAAAGTCAACTGTTAGTGGTATTATAACAAAGTGGAAGCAATTGGGAACAACAGCAAGTCTGCCACATAAAATCACAGAGCGGGGACAGTGCATGCTGAGGCGCGCAGTGTGCAGATGTCGCCAACTTTCTGCAGAGTCAATAACTACAGACCTCCAAACTTCGTGTGGCCTTCAGATTATCTCACAAACAGTGTGTAGAGAGCTTCATGGAATGGGTTTCCATGGCCGAGGTGCTGCATCCAAGCCTTATATCACCAAGTGCAATGCAAAGCGTTGGATGCAGTGGTGTAATGCAGACTACCACTGGACTCTAGAGCAGTGGAGACGTGTTCTCTTGAGTGACAAAACACACTTCTCTGTCTGGCAATCCGATGGATGAGCCTGGGTTTGGCGGTTGCCAGGAGAACGGTACTCCCCTGCCTACATTGTGCCAAGTGTAATGTTTGATGGAGGGGGGGATTATGGTGTGGGGTTGTTTTTCAGGGGTTGGGCTTGGCTCCTTAGTTCCAGTGAAAGGAACTCTTAATGCCTCA
>JAAGVU020000045.1:15520935-15539457 GCA_011763525.2 Mormyrus iriodes | reverse complement strand
CTGCTTGCTAACTGTGTGGCGCTGACTCTGCCTGCCTGCCTGCTTGCTTACTGCGTGGCGCTGACTCTCCCTGCCTGCCTGCCTGCTTGCTAATTGTGTGGCGCTGACTCTGCCTGCCTGCCTGCTTGCTAATTGTGTGGCGCTGACTCTGCCTGCCTGCCTGCTTGCTAACTGTGTGGCGCTGACTCTGCCTGCCTGCCTGCCTGCCTGCTTGCTAACTGTGTGGCGCTGACTCTGCCTGCCTGCCTGCTAGAATCCTGGTATATTTTTTTACTGGTGTTTGTGTCGATTTATGTGCTCGTCAGACTGCCACCTGAGCATCGTTGAAGGTGACGTTACAACCCTGGAATGTGACTCCCTCTAGTGGCTGTGTGTCCGCAGGGCGAGGTGGTTCTGTTCTGCGGCAAGACGTGCTCAGAGGAGTTCAAGAAGGTCAACTTCATCATGGCGCGCTGCGAGTACTGCAAGATCGACAAGGTGGTGAAGGAGGTGAAGAGGATTAACCAGCACGACTGCTCCTTCTGCAGTGAGGGTGAGCCGGGGGCCCCGCGGGCACGCCTCCACACGGGGGTGTTGTCTCGCGTCTGCTCTTCATATTCACGTCGAGCGCGGTGTCACCCTCAGGCTGTAAGCTGCTCTACAAGCACGACATGGCCAAGCGCTGGGGAAAGCACTGCCGGGCCTGTGCCTACTGCGGCAACATGACCCACCGCGTCGTGCACAATCACTTCGCCGGCAAGCTGGAGGAGTTCTGTGGTGACATCTGCATGTCCCAGTACACCGTGCTCTTCTACCAGGTCAGAGCTGGCCCGGCCGGCGGGCTGCAACCCAACACACATTATAGGTGCTACTCCATCTACGATGGCGTTTAGGTCCGATGAACCCGTCGTATGCTGAAAATAGTCAAATAAGAATGTGATAAATGGGTATATTAGTAACTCCTGTGACTGAATACATAATTACTGTAACTAAATACCAGTAATTGTAAAGTAGATAAATACGGGTTTATTTGGTTAAATGCAGCAAAACATGCTGTATGATGGGTTGTTAAACACTGCATGAGATGTTTGAGCGCTGCAGAGACTGGGAGCGTGGCTGCTGCCATCGCCCAGCATCAGTAGAAGGTATCTTATGGATACTCTGGTACCAGGTCACGATTTGGTGTTTATTGACTACTGAATGCACATTGCTGTTGCACCGCCGTACGGAATGTCGTTAGCAAAGAGCTTCCGAATGTGTTCCCGATATGCCCCGCGAGGTGCCCCTCATGAATGGTCAAGTACATCACTGACATGGAGTCCTCATCAGCATGGAAACAAGTGCTGCTGGCCTGTGCCGTGTCCCGCCTGTACCCACGGGCTGCTTCCCCCCCCCTCCAGATGTCCAAGTGCGATGCGTGCCGGCGTCAGGGCAAGCTGATCGAGTCGCTGCGCTGGATGGGCGAGATGAAACATTTCTGCAACCTGCAGTGCCTGCTGCATTTCTGCAGCCAGAGGACCCCCGCAGTACCGCCTGCCACTGGCGTCGTTATGGCATCTGCGCCACTGCCGGGTATGTGGGGGCCGCCAGAGGGGTCGGCTGTAGCCTCACTGCACTCTATCCACTCACTTGCTCCCCCTCCCTCACAGCAGTCACTGCTCCCGCTGCCCCGCCGCTCCCCACTACCACCACGTCCACGGCGACCCGCTTGTCCCCTGTGCCACCGACCGAGGCCACGCCTGTCATCGCCAACGTGGTGTCCCTGGCCAGCGTGCCGGCCGGGCAGCCTAACCCCTATGCCAACACAGCCCTGCAAGGTGACCGTTGTGTGAGCAGGAAGTGTGAATGGTCGGGTGATCGTGGGTTAGGGTTAGGGTCTGCATGTCGGGGGTGGGAGGTGGCTTGGAGTAGAGGGTGGCGTTTCTGGGCTCTCCTCGCTCATTTCTGACGGCATTTTGCTTTTTTTCAGGAGCGGTTCCTACGACGCAGGCTAAGGTCACAGAACACGTAAGTGTGTGCGTGTGCACGTGTGTACATCGCCCTCATTAAAGGGTTGCTCATACCGCCCGTTCCCGTTGGCAGGCCAGTACGCAGACCGATGCCCTGCGGCCCCCCCCACTGGCCCTGCGTTCGCTGAAGAACAAGGCGTTGCTGTGCAAACCCATGAGCCAGAACAAGGGCACATCATGCAAGCCTCACACTCAGACCGCCGAGACGCAGACAGGTACGTGCCGCCGGCTGCCAGCAGGGGGCACCGTGCTCCTCGCAGAGGTGTCCGTCTGCTCTGATTGGCCTTTCCGTGCTCTACCCACAGACGAGGAGGAGCCCAAGGTGATCGTCCTACCTGTGCCCGTTCCTGTGCCCATGTTTGTGCCCGTGCCGCTGCATCTCTACAGCCAATACACACCCTTCCCGCTGGCCCTGCCCCTCCCGGTACGCTGGCCCCCTCCCCCGCAGATCCCACTGCGTTCAGGCTGTTTGCTCCCCTGCTGACCCCTAGTGCCCCTTCCTCCCCACCCCAGCTGCCGGTGCCCATGATTCTGCCCACAACCCTGGACAGCGCCGATCGCATCCTGCAGGCCATCCAGGACATCAAGGAGAAGATCCCGTCTGACCCCTACGAGGCCGACATCATCCTCATGGCTGACATGGTCGCCCAGGAGGAGGGCCAGGAGGTGGGGAAGAAGCCAGTCTCCCATGGAGGTGAGGAGGCGCCGGAGGTGCTTTGAGGTTAAGGCCGATTCGTACTTTTCTACGTGCGCTTTTAGATGCCGACGATGCGTGATGTAAGTTTCGTCATCAGGGGGTGGCTGCAGACTGCTGCGGTTGGTGCACGTGTAGCTCAGATTTTTACGTCTAGTGGAAATCTTTCGCATCCGTGCACCTCGACCACACACGTGCAAGATGATTGATTAGGAATTTCCAGTAGGGGGCAGCATGAACTTTTACAGCTGAGCCGTCAACGGTGAAAGAAGACGAAGAAGAGGTTGTGGTTGTAGTAGTAATGGTGGGCAGCTGTATGAGGAGGATCAAAGGTACCCACATCTAATTTTTCATACTGTCCATTATACTGAGGTGTATGGTATTTTAAAAAGCAGCACTAGTCCAGCATTTTGATATCTTCGCAATAAAATCCGCTGAGTGGGCGGAGGGGGACGTCCTGGCTAATTTTGGTAAGGATTTCAAAACACTGTGGTATGTGTTCATAAACAGTTTCACTATGCTGTTTGTGTTGTGTTGTTTTGTGTTTGTTGCAGTAAATCTGCCCTCTCGTGGTTTGGTGGAAAATCATTGCTGTATGCATGTGCTGCCCGCGAGCATCCACAGCTAAGTGTAGTGTGAACACAAGCTGCCCGGTACATGACTGTCCGCAGCCCGAAAGCGCACGTGGAATAATGAAGTATTAACTGGCCTTTAGGGTTTTGTGTGTGTGTGTGTGTGTGTGTGTGAGTGAGTGAGTGAGAAAGGTCATTGGCTGTGAGGTCACTAATGCATCACTGTTACTGTTATACCCCCCAGACCTGGCCAGTACCTACAGTGGGGACCTGGAGTCCGAGGCTGTTTCCCCCCAACACAGCTGGGAGGATGAGTCTGTGCTGCCCCCCCCGGCCCCTGTACCCCCCGGTGCTGTTCCTCTGGCCCCTGCACCCCCTGCTGAGGCCTCTGTCAGCCCAATGCTCGATCTGGAGGCAGATTTCCCCACCCGTAAGGAGACCTCCTGTAGAATCATTTCTTCCTCTACTTTCACACTTGTAGATTAGTGACAGTCTTTATTGCATAATCCCATGAGTGAGTGGCCTCCCCGGCCGTTTCAGCACTGCTCCACCATCACCACAGACTCATTGGTATGCAAGCCAATAACTCAAAAACTGTTTGATGGATCTTTTTCAAACTTTGCAAAAGCATTGCATGGTTGAAGATCTAAAACTGTTAAAATTTTGAGACAGTCGCCAAACTGTGATAGCAAAAATAAGGGCATTTTTGACACTTGATCCTGTTAAAAAGATAACTGTAACTGTTTGATGGATGTTTTTGAAAGAGGCATTGAAGGGAGGGTGGAATGGGACTAATTACATTTTGAAACTGATCGCCCCTGAATTGAAGCAGCGCCACATACTGATGGCAAAATAGGGCCATTTTGGCACTTGATCCCGTCAAGATGTCTCTTTTTCAACATTTTCAGAGGCACTGTATGGATGCCAAACTGGAGCTGTTAAAATTTTGAGACAGGTGGCCCCAAAATTGCACTTAGTTCCAGCAAAGGGAAAGGTGAAAGCACATTTAAATTATTTTAATTTGTTGCTTTCTTAGAAAGTGTACACACATTTAATGTTATTCACATTATTTTTAATATTTCTGAAGGTTGCAGTTTTGAAATAGATCTGCCCACATCTCAACCCGTTTACCAGTATCCACCCACATCCACCCCACTGTTGCTATGTGTTACAGTTCTTACATTTAGGTCACAAAAAATTTTGGTCATAGTGTAAAAGATAATAAATAGAATATAAATATTTGAACATAATTGGCAGGGAAAGAATCTGCAAATTGTCATAAGTGGAATGTGGAATATCACACCGATATATCGCAGCATGGACCCTCAGCAATCAGAAACACATTTACTGACTTCAGGTGATCCATATAGCCATCTAGAAATTTCCTCTCTTGCTTACCACTCGCCTTAATTAAGGATATTCTTATCCATTCAAGTGGGTCTCCTTATTCCATTTGTGTGTCACTTTCGCGCCTACAGCCCCTTTATCAGAGTCATTTGATCCTTTGCTGGCGAAGGGGCGCGGCTCGATGCCCACCAGGCACAGAGGCCGCAGGAGACCCCGAGAAGGTTTCCCTCCCCGAAAACGGGTAGGGGCTCCGTCCTCACTGACCACTTCCCTCTCCGCTTGGTAGTGGGTCCCGGACAGGTATGTGTATGTGAATACCCCTATCCGTTCCCTGCAGGGACGCAAGCGTGCGGCTGCTGTGGTGGGGTCAGATGTATCTCGCAAAGCGATGCCACCTGCTGACAGTTCAAAGCTATTGCACATGTATGGGGTTAATGCTTGGAGGTCATGGGTCCAATGGAGGAACAAGCAGCCTGACTTAGAGAATCCCAAATTCGGCAGTGAGTCTGTCCATTCCATTTCCTATTTCCAATTCCGTTTTTAATTCATGCGTGACACCTTATTTACTGACACAGCTTGATCTGCTGGGGTTTAGTCCCAGTTTGTGGCTCTCAGTTTAAGCCTGTGGGGGTGTGTGTGCCTGTCTGCCCCCAGCTCGCACCACGTTGCTGAAGGAGGATGTGCTGCAGTGCAGCACAACAGAGCTCAGCTTCGGCCTGTGCCACTTCATCTGTGAGGTGCGCCGCCCTGGTGGACAGCCGTATAGCCCTGACAGCATATTCTACCTCTGCCTGGGTCTCCAGCAGGTATCACCCGCAATGTGCCGTGTGTGTGTGTGCGCGTGCAGACAGAGTGCGTGAACAAGTCCAGCTGACAGTCTCTCTCCTTGTTGCCCTCAGTACCTGTTTGAAAACGGGCGCATGGAGAACATCTTCACAGACGTATTCTACAGCAAGTTCATCCTGGAGATCACAAAGATGCTGAGGGACTGGAGACCCACCATCCTTCCCAGCGGTGAGACTGACATGTACACACGTGCCGCTTGCTGAATAACTTGCCGGAGCGCTTGGCTTTCCGGAATGAGAACGTGGCTGTGTGCTCGCTGTGACTGTAGCCATGAATGTGGTCTTCCCTCGGCCCCGTGCCCCCAGGCTATGCGCACTCTCGTGTGGAGGAGGAGTACCTGTGGCAGTGCAAACAGCTGGGTGCCTACTCACCCATCGTGCTGCTCAACACACTGCTCTTCTTCAGCACCAAGCTCTTCCACCTGAAGAGTCTGGACCAGCACGGCCGCCTCTCCTTCTCCAACGTTGTGCGCTGCACCCGCACCCTTAAGAACAACAGCAAGCGCAACTTCCTGCGCTTCTACCCGCCGGTACCCAGAAGGGACGGAGGCAGCACGGGTGCGTGCGTGTGCGTGCGTGCGTGTGCGTGCGTGTGCGTGCGTGTGTGTGCGTGTGTGTGCACCCTCACCTGAATGTTAACTTGCACATGGGCCTCCTGCAGACAAGGCGGTTCAAGGAAAGAGGAAGATGGAGGATGAGGAGGCAGAGGACGTGATAGAGATGCCGGAGAACACGGAAAACCCTCTGCGATGTCCCGTCAGGCTTTATGAATTCTACCTCTCCAAGTGGTGAGTCGGGCCCCCCCGCCCCTGCGCTCCATCACTGCCATGCGGCTCGCTGGCTGGATGCATTCGTAAGCGCCGTAGGGGAAAACCTGAACTGAAATTGTGGCCCAAGTGTATAAATTATGGCTCATTTTTTACCCAAAACATGAATTTGGATAAAACTCAGCACACGTATGTCACTATTACTGCATAATGCTGTCATTTTTCGTCTAACTTAATTTTCTTAGACTTCTAGATGGTTTTTACGGTGTAAAATATAGTGACTTGTTTTGCAGTGTACTTGAGGAGGATAGTTCACTTCTGGTCGTTTTTCCAGTGCACTGTGTTTTTGTTTGTTCGTGATTATGGGCGAGTAAGCTGGAGGTGGCTGCTCCCGACCCGCCGGTGCCCTCGTGTGAGGGGCTCACCCGAATTACATCAGGATATTGCCCATTTATGCAGCTGCGCATTAAGTAAATATTGGTTGGAAATTCCCACAAAGCATATAGTCATAGTAATGTTCACTGATGTTTACATTGCATCCTGTTTGCATTTATCTGACATTTTTCTTGAAAGCAACTTACAGTAGAGGGAAGGGTTACAATTTATATATGGCGCCAGGGGTTCAAACCCATGACCTTTGCGTTGATAGTGCGAAGTCCTACTTGATGAAATACAGGAGCTTAAATATGTCAAAACTTTGGTCTAATGAGCCTGGTTTTTAATAGGGAACTCGAGCTGCTGTTGTAGCCAGATTTGTGCGACTGACAGCTTGTGCTGTAGCTGAAAGTGTGCTCATACCCTGGCTGGCTTACACTTCACTGAGCCCCTGTCTCTCCCTCCTCCAAGCTCGGATTCTGTGAAGCAGAGGACGGACGTGTTCTACCTGCAGCCCGAGCGCTCCTGCGTACCCAACAGCCCCCTCTGGTACTCCTCCCAACCACTGGAGGGCGGCACCATGGAAACCATGCTCACGCGCATTCTCACTGTCAGAGAAGTGCACCTGCAACGTGAGCAGGGGGAGGCACACACACCCCTCCCTGAAGATGCCACTGTGTCTGACTGACGGAGAGCGGGGCCAAGACTGCGAGGGAGGCAAAATAAAAAGAGAAGCATTTCAGAGACCGATACATAATCAAACACGCAGCAGAATTTTATTTATTCACATTAAATGAAAGCCGGTGTGACCACACACTGACACCCTAATGGTGACCAACGCAACCACTTATTTTCTGATACTGGGTGTTTTTTTATGAGTGAGGGAGGCTTTTTTTTAACTGAAATATGGTGGAAATTGGTTTCCAGGTCTCCCATTTTGAAGTGGAAGCCTACATGTGTAAATGCCTGTAGGTTGGACCTAGCTATGAACTGGTGAGGGATGGATGGATGGATGGATAGTTGGATCTTAGTTGAAAATTTGAGCGTTCTGTAAATTTGACCTGGTATATTGCGACGTACAGCATTGCACACTGCTGGGTGGCTGTTTGGAATCTGCATGAATTCCTGGATTCCTGATTCTGGAGGAAGCTGCTGCTGGCAAGAGGGAACATGGTGATTAGCCCTTTTGTTTTCAACACAAATGTGAATTGATGGTGGATCGAAGTGGGAAAACCGGGGAGTATTTAGATGTAAAGGCTGAGTATTGTATCCCAGTGTGTCCGGTAGTTTTCCCCCTGGCTTCCTATTTTATGTCACAGGAAAACGGTCATAGGTTGCGTTCTTGTACCAAGAAAGTTGGCCTGCGCTTGGTTTTCACAACTTGACCCGTGTAATAAAAATAGAGAATATGCCAGTCCTGCCAAAACCCCAGCCCTCCTTCGACAGGAACGAGCAACACTGACGGTGCGATTGTACGCACTATGTGCACGGCGGCTGCAAACACGTGCACGATACGGGGGCGCGCGCTGTCCGAACTGCTCGCAGGAGAGTGCATATGCATTTAGGTGGGACGTTGGGTATGAAAACTTTTGTAATTTTTTTTACATATATAAAACCGCAGTATGAAAAACACTGGTGGTCGGCCTACTATTTTTTTTCCCCCTACGCTGTCTCTCATTTCATTCATTAATTAATTTCTGAAATTAACAAGCCGGTCATAGATGACGCCGTATACCCACCGATTCATAATTTCCTGTAACTTTAAATTGGAACTGGGGAGCGTATTTTCGTTGCGGACAATCGCATACTAATGCTAGTATTTGTATACATAGAAGTATGTCAATATCAGCCCGAGAATGCTCATTCCAATTCCTGATTTGCCAATGAGAAATTGTGATCACCTAATTAGATATATAAATAATATATCAGTTTGTCCATAAAGATAGCTTATAACGGTTCTGAAGTCTGTAATTGACGGAATTCAATTCAGCTTCTTTTAGTCCTATTTGTAACGTGCTATTGTCAGAAAAACTACAGGGATAACTTGACTACACTTCGCTTGTTATTGTACCGGATGCAATACCCCTAGCAAAGGAACTGACCAGTGACAAATGTAAAAGAAAAGGATGTTCTTGTACGGAAGGTTCTTCTGACGTTCTCTCGACAGAGAGCCAATGGTAACGAAGGTTTTGTTTGACGGACATAATATCAACGAATAAGCGGTCGAGGCTCTGCCCGGGGGCGGGATCTGGAGTTACTCGCCGATGTGCAGAATGGATTGTCGTTCCTGGTTCGCGGCGGTTGGCGAGGGGACAGTAAGTTCGTCTCACGCCTCTAAGTGTCTATGGCTCCCACCGTGCAGCTCAATGAAACAGTTTCCGACGTCCGGAAAGGAATCCGGGCTATCCTGCTTGGGCCCCCTGGTGCAGGCAAAGGCACGCAGGTAAGACCATTAGGGAATGCAAGAAGTCCCGCCACCATGCGGCTGCGCTTCCGTATCTTACCGAAACTCCTTTGGTAAAAGTCTCAGAAAATTCTACTCTTAGTCATTTATACAACTTTCAACATATATCGCAGGTTGGAACTGGTCGGCAGACTTTTTTTTTGTCACACCAAGAGGTAGCGGTGTTTTACATTTGACAGTTGAAAAATGTTTGTCGTGTTATTCTGCACCGTAAAAGGTTCCCCCTGCTATCAGGTATACTGATACCATGCACCAACACGGAATTTGACTTAATTACATGACTTTTTTTTAATTAAACGCGACAACTTTAACCTTTGCGCGATTAATAAGCTTAGTCAGACATCGTTCATTGCAGTAATAAATGATCCAGTATATGAATGTGGCTCAGAATATGCTAGAGTGTTTCATGAGCTCCTGTCATTTTAAACGGATTCTGGTTCTTTGCAGTGAATTTCTATTGTACGACCATCTTTTTCAAGCTGATTTTTTGACAGCTTTAATATCATTTGTAATATACCGTATCAACTCGTAAATGCAAATGCTGACACCCTAAGCAAAATTGACGCCCCTTTCTCCGCAAGTCTCCGAAGTCGTCACTCTCTGTAGCCTTTTACTGGTTCAAACTGTTATCTTGATCTGAATTTCATCATCCCTGTCCAGTGAGTCGCTGTTTGATTTCTCAATCCTGATTTATCCAACACTGACCTCTGTGCCTCAACGCAATACCCTCTTTTGGACGTGAAGGTGCCCTTGTTACTGATTAATGTTCGGATCTGGGATCCTTGGTGGGTGATATCAGCTCACAGGCACATTGTGCTCTGCATAGGAACCCCTCTCCTGTGCCAGATGACTGACACTGTGACCCCACTCCCCTTTTCTGACACAGGCCCCCCGGCTGGCAGAGCGTTACTGTGTCTGTCACCTGGCAACAGGTGACATGCTGAGAGCCATGGTGGCGTCTGGCTCTGAGCTTGGCAAGAGGCTGAAGAAGACCATGGATGAAGGAAAGCTGGTACTGAGAGTGATTAGGAGTGTGCGTGCATGTGCATGTTAGGTTTGTCTGCAGGCCTGGGTTAGCCCAACATGATGTTCAAGTGTTTGTGCTTGTGGTTGTGTTTTGAACGTATATTGGGCAGTGTAAACCGCTCAGCTGTCAGATCTGAGTACTTTATTGCAGCATACTGACACCTTGCTGTCTGTTTGCTTTTGCCGAGCGTGAGATCAGAACTGACTGTCCAACTGCTCCTGTTTCCAGGTCGGTGACGGGATGGTTGTGGAGCTCATTGAGAAGAACCTGGAGACTCCACCCTGCAAAAATGGATTTTTGCTGGACGGTTTCCCCCGTACGGTCAAACAAGCAGAGATGGTGAGTAGCTATGGAAGATAAGCAGATCTGACGTTACCGCCAAGCTTTACTGAATGTATGACTGTCAGGCTTCAGGCCTCCTCGTCCACAGCGCAGGCTGTTTCTTAGCTATGGCCGTTTGCAACGGATTGAGCCAGGATTCAGTCAGGGTGCTCCTGCTGGTTGCAATGTGACTTGCAGCATGTGATAAGGTAAAGAGTGCTGTCAGCTTGTCCGGAAGCGTGTTAGCTGTGTCACACTTGAATGTGTCTATTTTCGGGTGCACTTCCAAGGGGTAGAAATAAAGTACATGACTATGAATGGCACTGTTCTGATTCTGTTCACTGTCAGCTGGATGAACTGCTGGAGAAGCGGGCGGAGAAGCTGGACTCCGTGATTGAGTTTGCGGTGGACGATTCGCTGCTCGTGCGCAGGATCTGTGGGAGGTGAGGGTGCAGCCCAGAGCGTGTGCTGCCGTCAGCTTTGGATGTTTTTCTGCATTTATTGCGATTTTAATATTCACTTGTTGAATCATGCAATTGAAACAACATAAAAAAAAATAAACATTTAACGAAGTACCCATTTACCAAGTCCTGCTTAAACTTGTGCTTCTCCAAACTTCCTGTAGACAAATCTGGAAACATGTTACAAAGTCACTGTTCTATGCATTTTCCCTTCTGAAATTAGTGCCTATACTACTTTTTATTTAGTCTTGTAAAGTATGAATCAACTTAATGGAAGTATGTGAATTTCGCGCTGTCAGCTTTTGTAGGCCTGTTGCTACGATGCCCAGGGTGCGTTATTTAATGCTAGATATAAATAACACTTCAGTTTCAATCAGCAGTATAAGTACACGAATACTACCGAGTGGACCAATCGCAGTTCTTGCGCTCTGTATTGCCGTGACATATAGCTACATTTCTGGGGAGGTGCACGTCCGGCTACGGCGGAGGGTACGAGGCGACGCCATACTTATGGTTTATAAAAAGGGGGAGTAAAGAACGGTAACTTTGAGTGAAAATGGGCAGATAAGGTGGTAGGACATGGCGTCTTTGATTCGATTGGCTGACCCGCTGAATCCTCCCCTCCCCTCCCCTCCTGCAGGCTGATCCATCAGGCCAGCGGCAGGTCATACCACGAGGAGTTCAACCCTCCAAAAGTGCCAATGAAGGATGATGTAAGTGTCACTGTGCATGGGTGTGTGCGCGTGCGTGTCTGGCGTCTCACTTTTAGCACCCAATCCCTCGGCAGGTGACAGGCGAGCCGCTGATCCGCCGCAGTGATGATAACGAGGTCACGCTGCGCTCGCGGCTAGAGGCGTACCACAAGCAGACGGCACCGCTAGTGCAGTACTACAGCGCCCAGGGGCTGCACCACACCGTCGACGCTTCCCAGCCTCCGGATGTCGTCTTTGCCTCCATCCTCGCCACCTTCTCAGCCACTACCTGTAAAGACTTGGTGCTCTTCATATAGCTGCTCCTCCTCCTTCAGCCTCTTTCCCCTCCTTGGTCCCTTCTCTCCCTCTGGGTGGTCATTTCTGCTTCCTGAAGTGGGGACTTAACAGTGTGTGGTTGGTTGGGCTTAATGCCAGTGTCTGTTTTTCCTGCCGTTTGGACTTTCATGGGACACCCTCCTGTCAGCCTGCATGGGATCACGCTCATGATTTGCTTTCAGAATGAGAAACCAAATCGTAATCCACACCTAGCAGACATGACCGGCGTGCCTGGCACCCTATAGATGCGGCCCTTTTTAACGTGCTGAACTCAGCACCAAGACCTCAGTGACTCCAGCATTTGCGATACATTGATAGTTTGTTTGTATGTTGAGTAATGGCAGAATTCAAAATTATGGTATAATCTTAAAAAAAAAAACTCAAAAGCTTTTCAGTGTAGAGTAGCCCTGTATAAATGTATTTAAATTTAGCTGATGTAATCTTTTAACTCTGTGTAAATCAGATTGCACGTATCCCCTTTTATTGATTTTATGTTTGTCTGTCCCTTTTGTATCCTCAAGCTATTTTTTGCTTCTAGTCACTAAGGAAATACAGCCAACCGTTGTTACCTGTGCACCCTTCTGTTCATGTTATTTGCTTACTTTTTTAATTGACACATGGCTTTTCCCCCCTTCATTTCAGCTGTTTGAATCCCAGTTTTCCACGCTCATTTCAATCCTGGACTCTGGAGAGAGGAAGAGGGGGGTGGAGGGTGCTAAGGGAGTTGCTGTTCTGTTTACATCTGCTGTCACACACGAGCACATTCGCTTCAAGCAGCTTTTCTGTGGAAAAAGCAAATAAACATGTCATGGAGTGGATTGTGTCTGTTCCAAATAAAACGCAGCTTTCTTATTAAAGAAATTGCTAGGGTGCTCACTGAATTTTCCCAGATCATTAATGGATAACTTGGCTTTATATTTAAAGGGATTTAGTTTGGATTTGGTACATAATTTTTAACAATGAGATAAGCGACCACTACTAATAAAGTTTAAACTGCTAATTGCAGCTCACTGTTTCATAAGTTATATGTATTTTTGTCGTTTTCAAGAAAAGGTCTTTCTATTTCTCCCCGTGGTGTTAATGCGGCGCGATCAGCCCGAGCTGCACAGTCATAGTGCGCGCTTTCTGCGTCTGGAAAGTGCCGCGCGCTCCGCAAAAAGCGGAGCGCCCGCGTGGCCGAGGCGCGTGACGCCACAGGGTGGAGTTTCCGAGCAGAATGCATGTGACGTCATGGGTTAGGGCTTTCCCTTCTGACGTTAGTCAGGCGGACGATCTGCGGTGATCATCCCTACTACCCTGTGTCTCTATTTTCGGAGAACGGGCTGGGGGGCTTGCGGGACAATCCCTTGTGTGTTAATTTGTAAGATTTACTAGAGTAATTGTTTGAGGAAGTGGGTCTTCTCGGCAGACGCAGGAATGGGTGGGGAATAGGCAGATCTATAGAGGATATCGAAGACGAGTGATTCTCCGAGCGACGCTCGCCTGTACGCTCGGACGGATCGGGTGCATCACCGGTACGGGAAACGCGATCTGCGTATAAGGTGAGTGAGTCCGCTTTATTCAGCTGTAACCTGCCGCAGACATATCGCGCCAGTGATGCATTTATTTTTTCCTGTTCGAGTGCTGTACACGTAGACACCGTCGCTTTTCACTTTCGGATTAGATGCAGGCAAACACTGCTTTAACATACAACATGCGTCAGTGCCGAGCGCGATCTACGGGCAGCGCTTCCTCGGGTGTCCGGACCTGGAACATTTATATTGCTCTTTAGTTAATAAGTGATCTATACCAGGCATTTACACACAATAAGGAACCGTCCTGGATTGGAAATGGATTTTCTCTCATTTTTGTCCCGTCCGGAGAGGCTCTTACTGACATAGTGTGTGTGGCAGGCAACAGGACTACATGTGTGCCAGTGTGTCCTGCGGAGGGAGATTATTGCCTGTGGTCACAGGGCCCAGCCTAAATCGTTACTCCTTTGCCTGTCCCGTTCTTAATCATTGATTCCTGCTCTCTCTCTCTCTCTCTCTCTCTCTCTCCACCTCCCTCTCTCTCTCTGGCTTCACATGTCCAGAAAGTGCTCTGTTGAGGGCACAGCCATGTCAGAGAACAGTGTCATGCTTGTGAACCGACACCCTGAGCTGTCAGTATGTTCGGATGGTGTTTGTGTTTTGCCCGATTTCGTATTCCCGGGCCTGTTTCTTCTATTATTTGAGCTGTTTTAGCCCCCCCCACGGCACACTTTTTTTTGTGGTAGGGTGGTTGCCCATCTCACCATTTCTACAGAACAGGGAAGTCCACGGCTCATCAGTTCTCTTTTCCGTCAGTCTTGTCATGACAGGACACTGAAGGTGGTTTCTGTGCCGTGCCAAAGCAGGGCCTGTGCCTGCCTGCCCTCCTGCCCCGGGGCAGATGGAGGTTGTGTTGGAGCCAGGGGTGACCGAGTTTGCCCATGTCATGGGGGGGGGCTGTGCTTTCCTTCTTTGGGGGCCATTGGAGCCCCTTGCTCACATTCTTATTTTCTGGTACATGCTTGGCATGCTGTCGGGCATCATGGTTTAAAAAATAGGCTCTTGGAAAATAAAAAAAAAAAGCAGGAATGTGCCAGCGCACAGAAGGCCCAGCTGCGTAGCTCGGCCCTGGGAAGGAGGCAGCCTGCTGAGGCTTTTGCTGCATGAGAATAATCCGGTAAAAGGGAAATTGGGGGAGTTTCGTTCCTGTACTTCTGTAACATCAGTAAAAATATATTCTCGTAAACAACGTTGTACCAGCCGAGATCTAACCATCTCTGAGACTGGGGCAGATTCTGGGATTCAGGGCCGTTTGTGGGTTTTCCCAGTTCAGTTTCATTCCTTGTCACTCCAGGGGAGCTGGGGGTGCTCCTGCGAAAGCAGCCTGTCTGTGTCTGTGAGCCACACTCGTGTTTCCTTCCCGTTCTTTGAAGTTACATCATTTCTGTATCAGCTGGCTCTCAGGTCGGCGCCGGGTCGCAGGACTGGCCCGTTTCCTGCGTCGCGGCAGTCGAGCGGTGTGCCGGGGCCATGGAGCTGAGTGAGGCTCTTGCGCCGGCCTTGTTTCAGTTTTAAAATGACTTCCTCTTATTTCTTTTACTTTCACAAAGATAAGTGGCTCTGAGGTGTAAAATCAACTGGAAGCCCAGATCCCTGGAATTTAATCAGCAGCCCTTGAAGTATCATGTCTTTATCTCAAAAGCATGTTTATGATGGCATTTTTTTGTTCCAGTATGTGAGTAGGATGGGTGAGCCAGAGTTTGCCATTTTTTATGAATGCATTTATCTGAGTTATTAGACGTAATAGAATATATCAAGCAAATAAAACAAGGTTTTTCGAACTTGTGGTCAGAAGTTGCCAAATATTAAACTCGAGTTTGTCTTAGTGCCTCGAGTGCCTGGGAAGTAATGGCAGAAAGGCGTTCTGAGTGTGCCGCTGGTTGGACGGCGAGTGTGTTGGGGGGTCTTATGAGTGTGCTGTCCAGCCTGCTCTCTGTTTTCCCTGGTTCGGTTGCCCGTCCGTTTTGGGCCAGGTTTGCTGAGGGCAGGGGAAAGGGCCGCAGTCTGTGATAGCTGTCCTCTGGCAGGGGGGTGGCCAGGCCACGAGGCGGTGTCCGTCTGGTCGAGGGCACGCCTTCCTTCTCCTGACTGACTCTCACGATCGTAAAAGGGGTACAGAACAACGCGGTGCTCATATGTGTTTTATGAGCCCATCCTGTGCTGAGTGAGGGCTGCTTCTCTTCTGAGTAAAGCCCCGCCTCCCTACTGCTCCGTCCCGAGAAGCTGAATGACTGAGCATTTTGTCAGCTCTTCTCAGTCATGCCTCATAGATACCTTAGGGGGGTGCTGCTGCTTCAAACCCATTGAGGGGGCGGGGGGGGCAGCTGCTGGGGCGGGCGTTAACCCCCCCCACCCCGCAACCCCCATCCCTGCAGCTGAGCTCATGATCACAGAAGAAGTGTGAGTTGACGGCAGTTGCTGTTCGGCGAGCGTGCACACGCATGCATGCCGAACAGGAATGTGCACACGCACGGCAGTGTGTCTGTGCGTGGGGGGCGGTGCAGGCTGGCTTGGCCAGGCACTGGAACGGCACGGAAACCATGTGACGTTCACTGAGAGCTCTCTGTCACAGCATGGCCACAGGAGTGAGAAACGCAGTTCAGAACATCAGTTCTCTTATCTGATCTTTGCAGGTGCTTGATGCAAGAATGTAGCTGAAACATCACTGTGTGTCACTACATGAAATTTTTTATCGGCGTGTTCCAGGTATTTCCCTGTTTTTACTGCCTTTTCCATACCTGGGCACGCTGGACACCTTCCATCCTGTCTGTGCCCTTAATCCAAATAGTTCACTTTGTCTCCATGCATATTTTTATTATGTTATAAGTCAGCTTGAAAACTTTATTCATCCAGGGCTTAGAGCAAAATTCGAATCAGAATCCTTTTATTTGCCATGTACAAAAAGTACAGGGCCCTTGTTTTGGTGCAGGCACAGGGGTACAACCTAAACAGTCTGCTGTCAAGACAAAGTAAGAGACAGATACACAACACGGTAAAGAGAATGAAGACAGAGACAGAAGATAGAAAACGTGCTATTAGTAAAGAAAGCAGCGTTTAAGTATATGAGTAAGGGCGAGTTGGCGAGGCGTGGGGGGCAGACGCTGGGGGGTTGAGATTTCATTAGATAAACTTTATTGATCCCTGGGGGAAATTCTTCAAATTCTTGGTTCTCCTGTCACATTACGGAATAATTTTTGGTACAGCAGCTTTCTCCCCTCAAACAAGGAAACAACTGAGTATTGAGTGCAGTGCAGGTGAACTTTAAAGAGGCTGGAGACCCAGGAGGTATCTGTGTGTTAGTGTGAGAGGGACATTACAGGCACGCCTGGGCTGACGCTGCCTGTTGTGGCTGAGGTGGGGAGATCAGCATTAAACATCCGCAGTGGCTTTACCCTGCTCTCTGGGGGGGGGGGGGTTGCGTGGGGCTCTCGGGCCAGCGCTGGTTCGCTTGTCTGTGTCTGTCTGTGCTGTGTCTGTGTGTTCCATGTGTGTCTTCATTGTGTCTGTGCTATGTCACTTCATCTCCAGGTCTTTAAATCACTGGAAGAGCTCCTGTAGGCTGTGAGGTCTGCTGTGTGGCAGGTCAGGCTGTGAAAAGGAAGCCTGTGGAGTCTCACTGCCAATGTACGCAGCCCGAGTCAGGGTGTGAGGAGCAGGAAGCTTTGCCTTTCTCTCCTTCCCTTCTGCTCCTCTCCTCTCCCTCCCTTCTGCTCCTCTAACTGCTTGCTCCTCTCCCTCCCTGCCTGCTTACTCCTTTCCCTTGCTCTTCTCCCTCCCGTCTGTTCCTCTTCCTACCTGCTCCTCTCCTCTCCCTCCCTTCTGCTCCTCTTCCTGCTTGCTCCTCTCCCTTGCTCCTCTCTCTCCCTCCTACTCCTCTTCCTGCCTGCTCCTCTCCCTCTCTACCTGCTCCTGATTAATACTGCCATTTGTTCCGGACAGAATCCAATTCTGCAGTGATATAGTGAGGAAATCGGGACACATCTGGACTGCTGTGTGTATGTTTTTGGGGGTGTGTGTGTGTGAGAGACACATACCCTTCTGTGTGATGCAGACACACCGGCACAGATCTGAGCCTCTGATTATCCTCTCAGCTCCCCCTACCCTACCCCTCCCTAGCCAGTGTGTGACATACACACAGGCGCTCGATGGTGTACCTGTATGAAGATTTGCTCTGTGTGTGTTTCTGGTTTCTCTGGATCACGTGTCTGTGATTTTTTAGAAGCCAGAGTATGTCCGTTAGACAGAGAGTCTGTATGTGGGTTTCTGTTGTTTGTGATGCTCATACTGGGGATCGTCATGGCAACAGCAGTAGCAGGCACAGTATGAAGCAGGGACAGGAGAGCCAGCCCGTCTTGTCTGTGCCTGTGCCCCTGTCTGTGTCCGTAGCTGTGTGTATCTGTACCTGTGTCCGTGCGTGCCTGTGCCCATGTCTGTGTTCGTGTCTGTGTCCTTGTCTGTGTCTGTGTCCATGCCTTTGTCCGTGTCTGTGCCCTTGTCTGTGTCCGTGCCTGTGCCCTTGCCTTTGCCTGTGTCTGTGTCTGTGCGTGTGAGAGAGAGCGAGGCAGCAGCATGGAGACAAAGGGAGAGGGAGAGTGCTGAGGGAGGGGGCCAGCAACAGCTGCACTTATGGGGGAAAATGTATGCAGCCTAATTAACTTCCTCATTGAGTGTTTGCATATAGTCCCCATTAAGTAAAATGCCTCAAGCCAGAGTATGTCTTTGTGTGTGTGTGTCGTTCCTCAGTCAGTGCCTCCTCCACCCAGCCTGCCCTCAAATGGTTAATGAGAAACTGAGAGAGAGAGAGAGAGAGATTGGGCAGGCAGTGACGGAGGCGTACTGAACTGAGCATGCTCCATCTCCTCGCTGACTGTTCTCACAAACAACTTCCTGTTCTCCTCCTCACAGGCGGACTGAGTGCGACAGAGAGGAACGTCTGAGATCGACTCACGGTGGAGAAAGGCGAGCGAGACAGACAAGGGGAGTCTCTGCTCCTTTCTTTCGTTCGCCATCGCTGACGGGGGCGGGATGCAAGGCGCAGGTGTTTTTTGACGGCCACCTCGAG
>JAAGVU020000045.1:15496493-15518335 GCA_011763525.2 Mormyrus iriodes | reverse complement strand
TGTGTGTGTGTGTGTGTCTGTGTGTGTGTGTGTGTGTCTGTGTGTGTGTGTGTCTGTGTGTGTGTGTGTGTCTGTGTGTGTCTGTGTGTGTCTGTGTGTGTGCGTGTGTCTGTGTCTGTGTCTGTGTCTGTGTCTGTGTCTGTGTGTGTGTGCATCTGTGTGTGTATCTGTGTGTGTGTCTGTGTGTGTCTGTGTGTGTCTGTGTGTGTCTGTGTGTGCTCGTTTGCTCATGTGGCTTCGTCGCGATGGCGAGGTGTGTGACACGGCTGAAAGTGCAGGCTTTGTTCGGTGGCTCTGATGGCCTCTCCCTTGTTCCCCCAATCCATTAACACGGTTTCTTGCTCATCACTCCCTCATGGCTGTGCCCAAGGGGTACCTGGGTGTTGGGTGAGATTTCTGGGGAAACACTCTGATTGGTGGAGTAGTAATGGGGCATGGCTTACTGTGACGTGAACGGCAAACAAAAGGAAGCGAGGATGTGTCTGGCGGGGGGGCGGGGGGAAGGATCAGCCCACGCTGCGGGGATTTGTTTGCTCTCCCCTGACCAGAACGTGGCCTCGTCTGCTTGTCTTAGCAGTTTCTCGTCCGGGCTGCTCGACAGCCAGCTCCGATTACCCGCAGCCACGTCTTTATACGTCGCCCTTTCATAGGCAAGCGGAGTGTGCAGTCCGAGGGTCTCCAGACACAGATAGCCCCAAGCTGTCCTGTTCTCCTCAGTGTGAGGCATCCTGACGGGCTGCAGCAGGGGCTGTTTATGGCCATGGGCGTTTTGCACAATAAAAACATTTATCAATAGCTAATGAGAATTAGCTTTGAAGGCACTTTCTGATTAAACCCAGAAGAATAAAATAGTGATAGAGATGTGGCTCAGTGTGTTAAGATGCTGTGCCTCAGATCGGAAGGTCGTTGGTTCCAACCCCAGGGTTGGCAGAGTGATGTCACCATTGGGCCCCTAAGCAAGGCCCCTAACCCCAGTTACTGCACAAATTGGCTACCCCTGCTTTCACAAAAAAATGTGTATCGCTCTGGATAAGAATCTGCTAAAGAAATAATTTGATATAAAATTAAAAATTTACAAAAACATTTTGAAGAGTTAAAAATCGGGAAGGGCTTCTGTGTCCCCGGGCTGGGGGGGTTCACGCTTCCTGGGTCTCAGTCCCTTAGCTAGTAGTCAGAGCCCAAACAGTTGCTCTGCACTCTGTGGACCCACCCGTCCTGTCCTGTCCCGCCCGACATTCTCTGAAATACGTGGGTCTGTTCACCTTTGTGGGGGATGTGACTCTTCCACGCGCCTCATGCTTCATCCCTCCGTAAAGGTTACATAAGTCTGCGGCCTGGATTTAGGAAAACCTGCCAGGAAAGGAGGGAATACAGGAAGAACAAAAACCTTACTTAATTGTGAAATTTTTTTACATGGAGAAATGATAAAACTATTCTGAATGTACCTTTGAGCCTGCTGTGTCTGAGTCTGTGTCTGAGTCTGTGTCTGAGTCTGTGTCTGAGTCTGTGTGTGTGTCTGTGTGTGTGTCTGTGTGTGTGTCTGTGTGTGTGTGTGTGTGGGGCGGTGGCCTTTTTAACATACTGTAGTTCACCCACAGTATGAGGAGCACACCAACTAAACTGGAGCGATTTGTGTTTGCCATAATCCCAACCCCCACACCCCCCCACCCCCAGGTTTGCTGTGATTGCCTCCGGCTGTGCCAGCTGCCCCCGGCTGCTGTGCCTTAGGGGGGGCTGTGGAGCCGAGTTCTGCTACCACTGCAAGCAGGTGTGGCATCCCAACCAGACATGTGACTCGGCCCGCCAGCAGAGGGCGCTCTCGCTTCGTGCGCACAGCAGCCACTCGCCCAGCTATGCACAGGACCAGGGGCCTGGTGAGTCCATCTGCCCGCCAGCCTGTCTGCCTGTTTATATCCAAGGCAGACACGGGGTCCCTGCTGTTTGCCTCGCCGCCATTTCTATCTCCTCTTACGTGAACTTCTCTGGCTCTCAGTGGCTTTCACACAGAAACATTATCAGCATGTAACTGATATGGCATGATATGTCTGACATGGAGGCTGCAGACTGAGGCCTTGGGACTGGCCTGAGGAAACTTCAGAAGCCACAGGGTTAGTCAGACGCCGAGCCGTGCCAAGCCATGCCACGCCGTGCCAAGCAGGGCCGTGCCGGGTGCTTGGTCATTCCCTGGACCCCTCGGCTCTTTCTGTGTCGGCCGGGGCCAAGCGGAGCCATTCAAGCCCGACCACTATGGTGGGGAAAGATGATCATTGTAAGCATATAAATATGACAGAATGAGCTTCCACTGGTACGTACACGGCCGTGGATGCAGGCAGTACCTTTCAGAAGAAGCCCAGGCACCTCCATGTCAGGTAGCTACGTTTCAGCAGCTCCTACCTTTCAGGGAATTGCGTCACATTTCTGCTTTAAATAACACAGAGGATGCCCCCTCCCCCGTGGAGCTGCCCTAACTGGGAGCTTCTGTCCCGACTCTGCTTTGTCTCCAGCTGATGACATCAAGCCCTGTCCTCGCTGCGGTGCCTACATCATCAAGATGAACGACGGCAGCTGCAACCACATGACCTGCGCCGTGTGCGGCTGCGAGTTCTGCTGGCTGTGCATGAAGGAGATCTCTGACCTGCACTACCTCAGGTACTGGGGTGGACAGTGGGGGAGGGGCCAGGCGGACAGTGGGGGAGGGGCCAGGCGGACAATGGGGGAAGGGCCAGGGGGCAGATGGAGGGCTATGGTGAGACTTTCTGGGTCTTCCTCTCATGCCATGCAAATGCCCCATTGTAACCCCTCTTTGATAAAGATTGCATTTGATCCTGTTTGTTAAAATGCCAAACATGCGCCCCCTTGTGAACAAATAAGAATATCACAACATTATATTATCTTAAGCAGACAAATGGCAGCCTTTTAGGCAGTCTGCTTCGTGTTTTCACCACAAAAATTTCATGCATCAAAATCGAAACAGAACGCTCCAATTTCAGCCTCTCAGAATGTAAACATCAGCCATCTCATTCTAGATTTTTCTCAGTTTCTCTATGGTTTAACAAAGAGCTGAGTGACAGATCAGGGCTGTAATCCGCCAGCGGGTACATAACGAATATGTTTCGCTTTCCTTCCGGCTTGCTGGACGTCTGGCTGGGTCTCATCATTCCTGTTCAAAGGCTGCGTGATATCTAGCGTCTGCTGTCACGTTGGGTTCAGTGGGACTTCCCTGTGGTGACATGCTTCAGCCTGGAAAACGGGGAGTGGACTGTGAGCCGGGAGGTCCATGTTCTTTCCCAACCGGTTCAGACCTGCCATGACATAAACAAATATGGCAGGTGGCCATTGGTGCCTTGTGCTATTAATGCCTGGTTAGCGTCCCATTTTTAACCTACCCGCTGATGAAGTGTTTCTAGGCCTGTTAAAATGTGTGTGTGGTTTAGTGGGTTTTGTGCCTCTGATCGGAAGATTGTTGGTTCAAGTCCCAGGGTTAGCAGAGTGATTTCGCCATCAGGCCCATGAGCATGGACCCTAACCCCCAATTGCTTTAGGAACAAGCTGACCCTGCCTTCTCAACTCTCTGCTTAGGATAAACCCATCTGCTGTATAAATAAATATTTCTGGCCCTTCTCTGCCCACAGTCCTTCAGGCTGCACCTTCTGGGGCAAGAAGCCATGGAGCAGGAAGAAGAAGATCCTGTGGCAGCTGGGCACCCTGATCGGCGCTCCCATTGGCATCACCCTCATTGCTGGCATCGCCCTGCCCGCCATGGTTATAGGCATCCCAGTCTACGTGGGCCGTAAGGTGTGTGATAGAGAACTGTCTGCCACCCTGCCAGACTCGGCAGAAAAGGCCAGGCCACAAAAATCTCAGGGTCTCAGAAATTCTGGCACGGCATCACAGAAGTTGATGCGTTCCGTGTGAATGAGTCAGCTAGGCCCGCATCTGGGGGCCGCCCTTTGCTCCTGCGATGGATTTTACGTTCCGTGTCAGACACGAAATGTACATGAAAAACAGTATAATACTTTGTTTTCCTATTCACAAGGAAAGTAGCGTGTGCTATTCAGTTACTGACCTGAGCACTGTCGAACAAATGATTTCGTTTTTATTGTACGACATACGGTTCTGTTTTATTATACTGAAATGGCAAGGCTTGTCCCAGTTTACAGCTACATTTTCAGACGTGTCTCTTGAGCACCCTCGTGTGGCGAATCACAAGTACTGCAGGCCTAGGTAATGGATTAAGTGGAGAAGGAGTTTTTGCTGAGACGAGTCTCTGTATCTCCTCCAGATTCACTCCCACTATGAGGGGAAGAAGACGTCCCGGCACCAACGGAACCTGGCCATCACCGGGGGCGTCGCCCTCTCCATCATCACCGCGCCTGTCATTGCGGCCGTCAGCGTCGGTAAGGTGGCATGGACGCACATGCCAGCACTGCCCAGCACAGCCTCCTAGCCCCCATGTCCCTCCGTCACACAGTGTGGTTCTGAAGACTCTGCCTCCTCCTCCTGCTCCTTCAGGTATCGGCGTTCCCATCATGCTGGCCTACGTGTACGGTGTGGTGCCCATATCCCTCTGCCGAGGCGGAGGCTGCGGCGTGAGCCGTGGCAAGGGTCGGGGTGTCAGGATAGACTTCGATGAGGACGATGGACCAATCACAGGTGAGCTGAGCCTGATTGGTGTGCTCCACTGGCCAATCAAACTGCACGGATTTGTGACCGGGATCTAATTGTTTTTGATTTTAATTCTGTCAGTGGCGGATGCCTGGCGGGCACTGAAGTCCCCCAGCCTGGGGGAGAGCAGCCTGGAGGGTGCGGCCAGTGGCCTCAGTACCACCTCACCCAGTGAGGGGCTCTCGGTGGCCCCCGGGGGCCTGGGAGACACGCCCCGCTTCAACACCCTGGCTGGCGGGGCCCTGGGGTCCAGAGCAGGCAAATACAGCAGGTACAGGAGAAGAACAAAAACAAGAACAAAAACAAAAACAAGAGGGAACACAGCTCTGTACAAAAGTCTTAGGCAGCCAAAGAAAATGTTAAGGCTGTTTATCTGGCTAGTGAGTATATATGTGCTCAGAAAAAGAAGCTAATTTAACATCATAAATATGGTAAATATTGGGGTGACTTTAGGAGAGGTTTTGAAATGGCTAAGTTGACAAATCTTGATGGACACCAACATGAAGATCATTTAATCATCATGTCCTTTGGCTGCCTAAGACCTTTGCACAGTGTATGATACAGTGTATGTCATTTTTGCACTGTATATCACTGATTCTTTAGTGAAATGTGTTTTGAGATGGTAACTCTTGGAGTGCGTGACACGCGGCCCTGTGGCCATGCTATGGTGTTTAATGCAACGTTTCTGAGCCCGGGGACCTGCAGGGGTGTGGAGTTTGATGGGCAGGTTTCCTGCTGTCGTCCTTCAGGTTGGAGGTACAGGCAAGGGAGCTGGAAAAGGAAGGGGCACGGAGGGAGACGGGCAGCATGGGCACCGCCAGCGACTGTGCCAGCACCCGCGGGATGGCGGGCTCCATCGCCTCGTCCTACACGCTGCCCGACAGGTGAGCCGGCCCTGCTCTGATTGGTTCATTTCTAGTGGCTGATGCCTTTATCCTTCCCGAGCATTCCTGGCACCCAAGGCGTTTGTAAATAAAGTCCCTGTGATACTTATTTGAGACTGACTGCACTTTGGTCGTGGACGTCTTGGTCCAAGTAGCTGCTGTTCACAAAGCTTTGCTGCTGTTGTACCCTAAGAAAAGCTGAGCCAGTAGCCATACGCTTCACTTGACGTTTCATAGGGGCTCTGGGTGATAGTGTCAGCTGACCACATTCACGAAATAAACATCAAGTCAAGTGGCTTTTTAGGCCTTTTGTTAAAACGCTTTGAGTATCTTTGCAGGCCATGTGTCCGCCCTGCTTCTCACGTGAACCCTGCTTCGCTCCCGCTTCCCAGGGATGGCACCAACCTGGAAATTCAGGTGGACATCGAAACCAAACCGAGTCACCTGTGTCTGGCCAGCGAGGAGGATCTGGCCCAGCCTTCCGTCCCCGTGCCGCCCGGTCAGGGGGAGGAGCCTCAGGACTGCAGTTCGCGTCGAGGGGGCCTGCTGTCGGCCTCGTCGCCGGGTCTGTCGCCGGGGGCGTTGCTGGGAGGGGGGGCGTGTCACGACGCCACGCTGGCGCAGCCCGAGAGCATCCGCAGTGATCTGGAGATGTCTGACACCCAGTCGGACGACATCGCTGAGCTCACCTCTGACGACGGCGCCGACTCCCCACACCCCCGGGGGGGACAGGCCCCGCCCCTGCCTTCTGTGACCCGCCCACCAGCTCCACCCACATGCCGGGCGCCAGCATCCGCAGACAGCCTGCATTGCCCCGACAACATGATGCTGTACGTGTGAGGGGGCGGGGCTCGATGTACCCCACTAACCTGATCGGCCCCATTGGCCTTTATAGTGCTCTAGGCTCAGTTTTTTGATACATCGATTTCTCTCACTTTCTGTTTATTTTATTTGGACTCTTCTGGTACAAGAGCCTGCTTTTTACTCCCCTCTGACGCCCCCTAGTGGCCCGCGCCCGTCTATCTGTCAGCCTGCACAACATTTACAGGGTTCTACCTCTTTTTTTTCTTTAATTCTTCGTGGTGCAAAAATGCCTTTAGCAAAAAAAAAAAAACAAAAAAAAAACCACAGAGTGTTGCAAAAAAAAGTTGCGTGATGGGGGCGATATAAACGGCATGTCACCAAGCACAGCCCAGCGTGAGCACGCCCGGGGCGGAGGCAGAGCAGCTTTCCCGGCAACGTGGGACTTTGTGTCTCTTGCCGTTTGAACTGATTCAGATTGGCACATGTTTTACTGTATTTGTACCTGACCTACCTGGAGATCTCTGCTGAATGCTGGATGCATGAGGCTGCATGGTTGCGTGTACGTATGTATGTACCAGAGCTTAGGTGTGTTTCCACGTCTGTTATAGTGTGGGGGTGGGGGGGTGAGGAGCCGCCTTACAGACAGCAGGCAGCACTGAGGTTGCCAACCGACTGATAGACACTCTGTCCTGCTTGCCTGTCTGTCTGTCTGTCCACCATGTTTGTGAGCAGGGGCCAGGTATACTGTATCCTTTGGGACCGTCCCTTTGAGCCAGCACACGCGGCAATGATGCAGGTGGGTGCAGAAATCAGCTGCCAGCCCTAACTAGCATCATCCAGCACTTGGGGGGGGGGGTGGTAATGGGCAGCACTTGTGCACTTTACCTTGTTGTTTTACTGTCTGTCATGGTATGTATTATTATTATATAGCAGTTTTTACTCTCGTGGTGTTGGCGATGCTCATGGGTGAGCGGGACACGATAAGCAAGGCTTTGACGGGGGATGAGAACCTTTTAATTTCTTTCATTTATAAATCCTGTCAATGTCACCGAGACCCCCTTTCTGTTTCTCTTCCATGTGCCTCACTTTCGGTCTTGGGATGAACCTTCTCTCACGGTCATCGTGCAGTTGTGTGCAGTGGTTGGATATTCGTCCTCGTCATGGCATGTGCAGTGCGGTCTGTCTGTGTGCTCCGGGTTCGCTTTCCTCTGCCTTTGGGGTCACTACATGAATGTACCTAACATTGACATGCTGAAATAGTCATACTACTGCAAAAACGATTACAAGATACAAGAAAATTACCTGTTAAATAGAAATGAAAAAAATATATATTTCAATAGCAATATGATATGAATCTGTATTTGCTGGTGTTGTTTTGCCCCTGTGGGGGTCCAGGCCCTTGGGATTGTGACTGCTGGCTGTTGGGAAATAAAAACACTGTAGTTCTGCACCATCTGTGTTGCGTGTGTTTGTCTCTGGGGGGGGGGCAGTTTGTAGCCCCTGATAAATCCTGTCAAACAGAGATGCTGAATCACTGCTGTGGGACTCTCTGACAATTGTTCGTTTTCACTACATATCAAGGTGGTTAATTTTTCTTCTCTTATACTGTGAGTGCTGGTCAAAACCACTTTGTACCAGTCTGAAGAGACCATATCTCACCATGATGGGAGAGAGACCATTACAAAGACGACCCTTAAAATCCATCCACCCTCAAGCCACATACATTGGTCTCCCCGTGACCCTGATGTTTACAGGGTCGCCGACTTTGATCAGCTGTCTGGAGTGAGATTTCCAATTCTAGGCAAGTCTGCAGGCACATGCACACGCATTTACATGTATGTAACACTTTTATTACCCTGTAAATAGTCTGTAGGGTTTGCAAACTGCCTCAATGCTTTTGATGTATCCAATTTTAGGTTTATAATGGAATGATACAGATGTGCCGTAAGATTTCTTGTATGAGCGTGAGAGTCGCGCCGGATGCGTGGGAGCTGGCAGCCCCGCGTTAACAACCGCTGTTAACCAAAATGTGTCTGAGCTGCCAGGACCCCGTCTGTTCTGGGCAGGGGGGGCCTGCTTTAGCTCGGATAACCTTGCATGACCCTTGACTTGTTAATGAGCAGATTCCTCTGTGACATCTTGGGGCTGCCTAGAATTTGCAGATCTGCTCACGGGTCTTTCCCCAGAGTATTTGGGTTGGCACCAAACCCTCTCTACACCTTCCTCCAGGCTGTTTCGGGTAAAATAACACCCTTTGGATTAATGGTATTGACCAATAAAAATCAAGCGCGTGTACACCATTAAGAAGCAATAGTTTAATATGCTACTGTAACGTTTTATTACCTAGCGCTATCTGATTTGTGATTTACGTCAGTGCTGCAAAAGTAACGACACAACACCTCGCTGTACGGCACTGCCAGGATTTGCCGTAAAGCGGTGGGGCTCCGCAGAAGGTTAAAGAGTTCTTCGATAATTAAGGTAAAGGCTGTACAAAACGGCGCAATCTGTATTCATAATTTTGTGTCATTTTGAATTTTGTTTACGTATATATAGAATAAATTGTGTTAAGACGTAATTTTTGTCTTTAGCCGAGTAGCTGTTAGCTGTTAGCGTTGTAGACTTCTTCGTAGGTCTCAGCGTGAAGACGGCTGACCTTTTCATCCATTTCTGCTTTTCTAACCAGTATTTTGTAAATTTTCAAGGTATTCATTAACTGACAACAAATCTTCTTTTCCATTCAGGCTGTTAGCCTAATACAGTATCATTTCATCGTTGGCCGTGTGCATTACCTATCTGTCCGTTAAAAGTGTCCTTTAGCTGTTTAGTTACGGTTATATTAATATAATATTATGTTCCATCATGTATAATATTTTGTAGTCAATCAAGCTCATACATTACGTTTTATGGATTATGTTGGAAGCGTTAAAGTGGAATAGAGACAGAGGACGGTGTTTGAGCTGACATAATTCACGGACATATGAATTACAAATAACATCTACGTGTGTATATGCTGTAGATGTAAAGTGTTCGTTAAAATAATTTGAAAGGGGCCAAATTTAAACGACACACAAAAAACAGTGCTTAAAGCCTCCAAGTAAATACATCTTAAAATGAAACTCTTTACCTGTACAGTAATACCTCGTCATACGTCGATTCGACTTCACTTCGGTTTTTTGTTAAAAATACAGTATGGAAACATCGACTGCATATGCAGCATTGACATCACTCATGCACATTTTTTTGTAAATTTTTTGTTCCTTTTTCTTTAATTTACCATTAATAAAGTTTGTGCATTTAAGGGAAATGCTTATTAGCTGTTTATAGGGGATCTAAACCGTTTTTTATGGGTTTTGCGTGTTAAGTCATTTTTTGACTTAAGTTGTACCTTTTGGAACCACTTACTGACGTAGGGTGAGGTATCACTGTATTGTCTCCCATTCTGTGGTACAGGATCATGCCGTTTGTGGACCTGCAGGAGAAGTTGGGTGTAAACATCGACCGCTGGATGCTGATCCAGAGCGGGCCACAGCCATACCAGCGTGCTGCCCGCTGCCATGCTTTTGAGAAAGAGTGGATCGAATGCTCACATGGTATTGGCCAGACCCGGGCTCGGAAAGAGTGCAGGGTGGAGTTTGAGGACTTCTACGAGTGCATGCACCGGCAGAAGTTGGTGAGTCTGAGCCCGACACTCCATTTTGGCCAGAGAAATGAAAAAAGGGAAAATGAAATGGTGCTTTATTTAGCATTTGTACAAATACAGGTACATTGGAATGCTCTTTTTTACATGTCCTGTCATGCACTCCTTTGAGACACACACACACACACACACACACACACATATAATATAATATAATATACTGTAGTATACTATATAATATATACACATTTATCTGGTGGCCCTGGACCATATCAGGGGTTAAAGGCCCAACAGAGATAGACTGCTGCAGAGGACAGGACTCGAACTGGCAGACTTCCGACCACAGGCACAGAGGCCTAACCTGCTACACAGCGCCCCCTACGGAAGTCGTTTCTACTGCTATTACTGATAAATGACAGGGGGCCAGAGAAGCCTGTGGATTGTTGCAACCTGGGAGCTGCGCTGAAATTGTTCTGCGAGAGAGAAGGGTGTCGTGCAGAAGGGTGTTGAGCAGAAGGGTGTCGCGCAGAAGCTCTGCGTAGGTCCATGCAGATTAAAATGTTGCTTCTGCCTTAAGCTGTCCTGCACAGGGACTTGGGGAAGGCCAGGGAGAAGCTGACTAGAGAGAGCCATTCCAGGAGACTGACCTTAAGGGTAATCGGGAAGCTGAGATCTTCATTGCTAATGGTTTGGAGTTTGGTCAGCAGGCTTTGACTGGCTTTAGATGCAATACAGAAGCAACTCAGGGTCACCACATCTGGATGTTCCTATCAGCCAATGAGATATTTCTCCTGGGCTGACCTCATTCTCTCAGACTGAACATAAACATACAGACATTTTTCCTTGGATTTTTATTTGCTTACCAGACTAAAGGATTTCGTGTGCCGTTTCCGTGTACGCCCCATGTTGTGTAGGTGTCTTCCCACAGTCCAAAATCATGTGGTTTGGCAAATTGGTGTTTCTCATTGACTTGCAATGTATAATTGTGTGATGTGATGGCGTAGCACCCCATCATGGGTTATTCCCTGCCTTGTGCTCATAGTTTCCTACATCTAGGATATATTCCTGTCCCCTGTCCCATGTGCCTGAGATTGGCTTCAGGCCCTCATTCAACTGACCAGGATAAGCAGTTGCAAGATGAATGGATTTATGGATTTTACTGAGTGTTGTAGAAAGTCAATACGCTACATCCATCTGTAAGCTATTAAGAGTCAATTGTAAGCAAGGTTTTCTCTCTACAGCAAAAACGCCTGTATGAAGTCCGGACTCAGCGTGAGAAGCTTATAAAAGAGGGATCCTACACACCTCCAAACCACCACACCGGCAAGGAGGAGATGCGGCCGTGACCCTCTTCTGATCCCTCACCTGTGACCTTTGAGCCTTGACCTCCAGGGATTATCCCACTCAGTCCTTGTTGATGAACAGTCATGTCCCAAATAATTATTATTCATTTTCCCTCTTCCACTTGAAAAATAAAGCTATTCAATCACTTAGTTGTATAGCTATGTTTCTGAGGGTGGGGGGAGTTTGTACTGACATGGGTAACGGACTAGTAAGGTGAATACCGATGGCCTTCACTTTATCTTGCTGTACACTGTGCCTGTGTGTTTGACATTAAAACCGTGAATGTCACAGGTGGTGAAGCAATATTCGCACTGGAAATCGAGAACTTTGTAATTTTGTGAACAGAATGCAGTGCAGCATAGACTGGGGTAGCACTGTGGGCCTGGAAGGTCACACTCAATTGGACGTGATGTTCTGGGCTGCAGTGAATCTGTGTCTAACCTTTTCTTCATCGTTATCAGGGTCTTTTGACTTTTCCTGAGAAAATGATTTTCTTGATGGTACTGCCCTAGATAGACACTGTGCCCACGAAACTCTTATATTTTGTCTCACATGTATGACTGATTATTAATGCTTCAACTTCCACTCTGGCTTACTGCTGTTAGCTCGATAATAGCTTTATGGGCCTATACTACATGTGCACCCGATGAAATTCTGTTGATACATGGCTATATGGCTGATTGGTTCAATTAGATTAAGGGGTATTTCCAGAAATTGAGATTCGTTCTTTTGTGATCGGCAGAGGGCGCCAGTTGTCCACAGAAAGTAGGGAACGGGCATTTCTCTCTGTCCAGCCAAGCTCTGGTCCTGCCAATTTGCAGCGGCCTGACGCACACTAATATTATTATTATTATTACTACTATCAGGCAAAATTCAACCATATGATAGTAGCAGGGCGTCGTAAAAAGGCCTGGATTTCAACAAGTGCTGTCTGAGGAGACAAAATTTTGTGTACTGTGCTTTCCTAAGGTTCAGATAAACCACTGCGTTCCTGTTCAGCTTGGTGCTGTACTTGGAGTATATTTAACGTGAGTCGATATATCTATTAAAAAGAAATAATCTGCAGAGCGATATTATTCAACGGGTTCTCAGCACGTATTATTTGATTAAAACAGCGGCGGCCCCGATTATATCAGCAGGGATTTTGTTGACTTTTGCTGACTCCATGCACGGGTCTGTGCTGACAAGGCGTGGACGATTTCCCCGTTCTGTAAGACTGGTCAATTCCCAGAGAGACGGAAGGGAGTAGTCCCGCAAAAATGCTTCCCTGAGTATGAACGTAAAACCATTGATAGGCGGAGAAAAGCAGTTACAAAAAGGGACAGGCTGGAGAATAGAAGAATGAGGCATCCCAAACAGAGTAGGCCTACATCAAATTAGAATATCAGCGAATCAATAGGATTATAGCAGCCAGATGCGAACATCCCCTTAATGTACAGCAGCGTCAGGGCGTTGTGGTATTAGTTCGCACTCCCTTCCACATGTCCAGACAAAGCAAGCGGAGATGCCGTCCTGCGGGAGCGGGTGCGTGTCGGGGGTGTGGGCTAACCCCCTTCGTGCATGCAGGATGCTGCACCGCGGACGGCGTCACGCGCTGCTACCAGCTCGCGCCCGTGTGCACGGCGATCGTATCCACGCTTGGCGCGTGGTATATCCGCTACGGGGGGAGAGGGTGAGGACACGAAGGAGGCGGGCTGGGAGGGGGGGGGGATCTGGCGAGAGAAGGTGGGGATCCGACAGCCATTACCGAATCACAGCCGCGCTGTTCCTTTTCTTCCGCGTCCCGGTCGGCGCTGACGGTCCAGCAGAAGCCCGCTCTCAGTCCGTCTGTGGCCGGACTTCATTATCCGTGCATAACGTACAGGCGGGGCGGGGGGGGGACGTAGCCTCGCAGGGCATCAGCATCTCTGCCAACCTGCCTCCGTGACCCCGTGCGCCAGTGCGAGGATCGCCGCGATCCGGTAAGCAGGGATCGGCTGTCGCTGGACCGAGCGGCACAGCATGAGCGCTCGGGCAGTCGCTCTCTGGTACATGCACGTAAATGTGAAGGTTTTTAAATACTATTATTATTATTTGTACTATTATTAACCATTGCCATTGAGAGTGGGAAGGGAATCACCATCTACATGTGGTTGAATTAAACCATATCGCATGTATTTTAACGGGAAAAAAAATGTGCACAGTTTTTGTTCGGTGGTGTGCGTAATAAAACGCAATCTGTTCACACCGACGGCGTATGCAGACAAATGCAATTAGCCCGGTAATATTTACGCTGGTGGCTCGGACAAAGCATCGCTGTGCGCACGCTGACTCGGGCTGGCGACATTTCGTCCCTTGTTGTCACACTGGCACACGTTACCCCCTCCTCTAAGCAATTTTCCTTATCAGAAGGAAAAAAGGGGACTGTCACATTATTTATTATAACAGAATGTGTATTTTCAATAAGTACACTCTGCTTATAAAAATAATCCCAGCATGGTAGACGCCGAAGCAGTTACCTATATCTGTATTAGGCTGGCATCGGGTTTAGCTAAAAAGACTAATTTATTGATCAAGTGGTTTTAATTACCGCGAAGGCAGAGCCGCCCGGCCGCTGCGGGCTCCCAGAAAGACCCCCATCGCAGGAAAAGAGCGATCGGCTATCATTCGATGGCTGCTTTCATAATTCACACCCTTCATTTTAGGTGGGAGATATAAAAATATCCCCGCCCAAAAATAGGATGAATAGGAAAAGGCGCACGTGCTTTGTTTTCAATAATTTAGCAGACCAGGCCCTGTTGCTCGAAAAAATGATACGCCGTACATTTTTCATTTCCCCAGTCTCGCCTGTGGGCATCCGCACATGTGAATTATTGCAGGATTATTGCTTCGTGCATTGGGGATAAAGCGGCCCCCCCAGCCAGCTCGCCCCTGGGCAGCCGCTGCACCCCCGACACGCCCCCTCGGATCTGCCGCGAAGCCGGGGTCAGCGGCGCCCCGGTTCCTGGCCTGTATCTCCTTTAATATGTCCGTTTTTGCCGGCCAGTTTAGTAATAAGTCCCTACGGGACTTCTCCTTAATCATGGTTCTGCCAGCCAGTCTGACGGGTACAAAGAGTGTTTCCTGTATGAAACGTCTTGCCTCCCCAGCTGACGGTGGATCAGTTTAGTAATTTCTTTTCAAATGGAGGGAGGCGTCTGATTAGTATTTAAGAACAGAAAGTTACCAGATCTCTGTGCAAAGTTCCATGTTAGACTTCACCACCTATATGCAGTGCTGGCGCCAAACAAATTGTGGGGGGCTGCGATGGTACAAGTTGTCGATTGGGGGGTGGGTCAGAGGGGGCTTTGGGTAAGCGTACAATGCATAGCCATGCCATTGGGAGAGGCCAGGCATATTTGTTTTAGGATGGACACCTTTATTAATATAAAAAAGACCGCTTGGCATTTGGGGGGGGGGGGCATGGCCTGTGAATATGATGCCATGTTTTGGCGGCTAGGTGGCGTAGTTGAGCTAGCATCGCCCAGAAAAGTGCGGCATTGGTCGCTGCTGGCCGCCGGAAAGCCCCGGAGCGGGGAGCCCTTACCTCATGCTCACCCATAGATATGTTCCCACGAGTGGCTTTTTCAGTACATTCTCGGTTTTCTTGCTATAGTGCGCAGTCAGCTGGGCTTGTGGTCTGAGTTAGTGCCTCTCCTGCCTACTGAGGATCCAGCCGGCACTGTCTGCAAGGTGGTGATCCTTAGCGTGCTGGCGCAGGCTGGGGTGTCTGAAGGTGGAGCTGAGAGTGGTGAGTGTACTGAGCGCGGATCCCGGAGCTTTCACAGGTTATTGTTAATTAGTTCCTGATTGCTAGAAAAGGCTCTTTACTGTATTAATGATTCTTTGTGTTAAGTAATTAAGAGTAATTATGAGTGGCAGATGTCTAGAACTAAAGATGGCCAATGTGGACTAAAGCACAGATCGCTGGGGGGGGGGCAGCTAAACGCTGCTGCAGGATTCACCTTCTGAATCCCCCCCCCTCCCCGAGTGATGGCCCTAGCAGGATAAAGTGCCTAATAGCAAAGGTGTCCTTGTCACCTGCCACATCTGATCTCTGCTCAGTCCCCGCTAAGGCATACATGCCAGCCAGCATCTTTGCTGGGTGCTCAGCAGGGTCAAATTTTAGGGGGTGGGGGGCCCCTGGGCTTAAGCCATTGCTAGGGGCCTACCTATAGCATAAAATGCTGCTTTAACAACTAGAAAAAATCTCAGAGCCTCTATATCTCAGGGCCCTGGGCTACAGCCCAGGTTAACCCGTGCATAAGTCCTGCCTTGGTGGTCAGTGCTTTGAGTATGATGTAAGATTAACCGTGGTAGGTCTGTTCTGTTGCTAGTAGACTAGGCTCCTTGCCTCTCCGGGTGATCGCTCAGCAGGTGCTCTTGCCCGTCAGCGTGTCTGTGGATAGTTCTCATCCTCCCTGATCGCGCTCTCCTTCCCCCCAGAGCAGAGCGTGTTCGGTGACACGCTCTGTGTGGGTGTCTTGTCCTGTCCATCACCGCAGCCAAAGGGCCATGTTCGAGCTCTGGAGGGGCCGCGACCTCCTGTGCGGGGGGCTGGAGCTCGTCTGGCCTGCGTCAGAGCTGAAGCAGAAGTGTGGCTCATTAACCACCTTATTTATCATCCTAAAAGGGAACGACGTACAGTGAATATTACCGTAATAATAAGCATCAAGGTATCAATGTCAGTAAAATATACCACAGATTCAGAAATCCTTCTTTTCAAGCCAAATTCCCAAGGCTCCTGATGAAGTGGGTCGTGGCATCGAGCGATAAATGAACTAAATCGCTGAGCTTCAGTAGGTCGTTAGAGTCTAGCGCCGCGCGCTGCCGGCGGCGGAAATGAGAACAAGATGGAAGCGATTAGACGGCTCCTTCGTAAACGGCATTTTCCGTTTGAATAGTGCGGCAGGCGTAGCGATACCACCGCTTCCAGTCCTGCTCCATCTCTATTTATAACTGCGGCTCGGCATGGAGAAAAGCGCTGTCAGGGAACAGCGGGGCAGAAGGAACGATTCCAAAGCCGCGCGCGGGGCGGACTTAACCACTTCCTCTCCCAATGGGGGTGCCTTTGGCTTGAGCAGGGGCAACTGGGAATCAGGATTTGTGACCCGGAGGATTGTATGTTTGAATCGTGTGTGGGAAAACATGAGGGTGGGGGTGGTTTATGAAAGAAACATTTGACCACATGGTTGTAGGTTGAAGTCCCAGGATCCTGTATACAACCCAGCTGTACAATCAATCACCACAAAATGATGCAACATGATGTCATTGGATAGAGTCAAGATAATATTACAGTGTGAGTCAATATCTGAGCCTGTGTGCTTGGATTCCATGATTCTGGTCTTTAGCAAAAATCCCTGGATTTAGAATTGGATAGTGGCCAATTCCCTTAAGATATGATGACCTATTAGGTAGTCAGACTGAATAATACTGTTCAAAACGCGGCCTGTGATTCATATGCTTTCCTGTATACTGAGTATTGGAGCACATGATTTGTGTTGCATAAGCTAATTTAGCAATGAAAATATTTTTCTGTTATTAAAACTAGTGTTTCACTATAATGATTTTCATTAACCTCAGAGAAACTGTGCCATCGTAGAGGACTGCCAGTCAGTCATGTCATTACTCATGCTCTCAATCTGCTAGATCAATCACCCAAGACACTTTGTGGAGATGGGCTTTGGGACAGCCGTGTCCGCTGGCCGTTAAAGAAGCAGGATGTTCCGGTGACATCGTGGCAGGAGACGACCGGTCGGTGTCGTGAGGCTGTGAAAGTGAAAATGATCTCATAACTTCAGCTGTGTGTGTGACTTTATCCCAGTGTCACGCTTGGAGGAGGACCTCAAACAGAGTACCTCTCCGCTGGATGGCCAGAGCGGGACTGGCAGATGGGAGTGGAGTCAGGGGATGGAAAAGGGAAAATGTCCAGGGAAAAAACATTAAACGGGGAACATAAGTGATGCACAGACATGATAACGCTGAAGCGCCGGTCTTCAGGTACACGCAGGAAGCGGCCAGCGGCTGCACAGTGCCTCCTTCACAGGACCTCGTAGGGCCTCGTAAGGCCTCTCTTAGACTCAAATCCACAGCCTTCCTGTCACGCTCCCAGTTCCCCCGTGTTCCCGGCACCCGCCGCACTGTGAGGGTGACTTCCCGTATAAAAGCCTCTCTCTCCCCGGCAGAACCGCAGTAACAGCTGTGCAGTAAACATCTGTTTTTAATGTCACGTTCAGCCAGGACTCCTGCTCTCTCCACCCAGGAGAATCTGTCGGAGTCCAGTTGGACAGACGAGGCATTTCTGAGAAGTGTGTTAGGAATGTGTAGAGGAGCCGAGCTGTGTGTGTGCCTGTGTGCGGCGAGATGAGCCAGGTCCCAGAGGAGAGGTGTGACCGCCGAATGCGGTGCTGAGCTCAGATGTATCGGGCCAGGTGATGGACAGCGTGCACCCAGGGACCTGAGCACCTGCTGCCCCTCCTGCTCTCCTAATCAATCTGCTCCTTATGGACCTCTGCAAGGACATTTGCTAAATGTTTGCTAGGCACTTGTCTGAGGAAATGTGCACCTCTTTGTTATTTATCAGGGTTCAGTATCACGGCTGGAGGGGAGGGGGGTGACAGTCACCGGCCTCAGATTCTAGGCTGTCACATGGTGTTAAACCAGCCAATGGCATTGCGTTATTATTCTCTGTGCCACATTCGATGGGTTCCATATCCGGCTAATCATTTCTCTCATTTTCTGCTCTCTTCCTCTACCTGTCCCTCCCTCTCTGGCATCTCCAGGCTGCGGGGTACCATGTCTTCCTCGGACGAGGAGAGTGTGAGCGAACGCTCTTACCACAGCGAGCGTTCCGGCTCTCTATCGCCTCGGCTCACGGCGCACTCGTCCGGCCCGCCGGGTCCCCCCGGCGACACGCTGCCCTGGAATCTGGCCAAGCACGAGCGTGGCAAACGCAAGAACCAGGGCTCCGTGCTGGACCCCGCCGAGCGCGCCGTTGTGCGTGTGGCAGGTAGGTGCTGCCTGGGCTGCAGGGCATGCTGGGGGGTGTCCTTCAGATGCTAGCATTTGTGGCCGCTGTTCTCTCTCATGCCACTCTTGGGTTTCCATGGGGAAGAGATGGATCATCCGTTTTGAGGGAGACATGGAAATTACCCAGTGTGCAATGAGACAGCGGGGGGGTGTCATGATTGTCTAATAGTAATGCTCCTTACCTACACTCTTACTGGACGATCATTGCTTCTAGCTTAAATTATCCCAGCTGAGAAATCCTGCTACACCCACCAGCTGCAGTTGTGTTTGTATTTATTATGATGTCATTAATAAGTAACACTAATTTAACTTCATGATGCTCTGTTGAAGGGGCCATAACTTTCTGACATGGCAGCAGCTTTTAAGAACTTGGTAACGTGAGCAGAAGATTGTAGGTTTGCAGATGGGAACTGCTGTTTTACCCAACAAGCGGGGAGCCTCATCTGCCATATCCAGCTGCATAAACACAGAAAGCAGTAAGGAGAGCGGCCGGGGTGACTGTGGCAATCTCAGGCTGTGCTTATGCCTGCTAGCTGCCACACGGGTGTGCTCTAGGTCTGTGTTTAGTGGTTAGATCTCGCCAGTGCAGGGCTGAGTCCTCCGTCCCCATGTGCTTGCAGGGTGTGAATCCTCGTCTCTGTAGGATATTTTGTGTGATTAGTTTTGGCTTTACGCTGCGTTAGGGGCTGTGGGAGAGTGACTGAGCGGACCGGCTTTGTGATTGGTGAATGCGAGAAGGGCCAGCTTGGAAGGCGCCCAGAGCCCAAGGTCCTGACAAAGCAATCCTGTTTACAGAGCAGGGAAATCTAAAGCCCACAGGGAGCTCCGTCTGCGAAGCATCCAGCTTGGAAGCTTTCGAATGTGTAGACCTAAGGAGACATCGTGGAGAAGAGCTGGCGAAGGCTGAGGGCCTCCCAGTGAACAGAATGCAGGGCTGTTAATCAGTAATCAATCCACGTAAGATCACAGAGAATGTGACAACATAACTCTTTTACAGGCTGTGCTGTATGCAGGGTCTGCTTATGAGAAAGTACCCCCTTTTTACATAAACACCAGGCTGTAGGCTCCAGGCTCACTGCTGCCCTCTATGGATGGATAGACAAAATAAGTTTATATCAGTAGGAAGCAGTTGAGATTATTATTACAGTTGTGGATAGATACAGTAACTTAGTTCCTGACGAGTTTTCCCTCCGGTTCTGTTGAGTTGATTTTGCTGAAAACGTAAACGTCACATGACCATGTGACCATCTGAGTAATCTGAGGGAACCATGGCAACAGACTCATTGTCTTTCCACTATTTTTGGCTATGAATCTGTAATGAGTTATTACCTAAATAAATACCTCTTAATGTTTTCAGTAATGTGGAAGATAGACGTAACATTTCAGACTAGATTTCAATGTTTGGCCCACTTAGTGTCAGGGTGGAGGGTTGATCATGATGAACTGCTCTGCACATGCCACTGGCTGTTAGCAGAAATGCCAGTTATTATCAGTAAAGGGCATCAAAGTTCTCTCAATGTTCTTCTGTGAAACTTATCTGTAGTAACACTAACCATGTAACTGAACATGTGCCGTGTGTGAATGGGTGAGTGTTTCTGTCCTGCGGCAAGCACTGGGGCAGTCCTGGAAACTATCCGCGCTGTGCTTGGGACGTTCCCCGCGGCAGCACGATGGGCACCCTTGCCCCTCTTCTGCCATTACCGGTTGCTATGGGGACCCAGAGACCAAGTAGTCCTGTTTCCATGGATATGAAGTAGCAGGAAGAAGGAAAAAAAAACAGTGAAACAGGGGGAAGGAGCGTGTTTGAATTTTAATTTGCGTGTCTGAGAAAAAAGGGGAGTCCCACAAAGCGGCAGAGAAAAGCGTGGGGAGGAAGAGACAATGAGTTCAGCTGACTGAAAGGGAAAGAGGGCAAGAAGAAGGTATGAAGGAGAGATAAAGAAAGAAATGATGAAATGACAAGACAGAAGGGGCAGCGAAGGGCGTTCAAGATCGGAGGTGGCTGGAAGGACGGGGGGGTCACATGGGGCAGATGGGGGTGGGGTTTAGGTTAACTGGAGGGGACACTTTAAGTTAATTAAGCCATTTACGAGAAGGCTTGCACACACAGGAAATAGGCAGGGACACACCAGCCCTGCCAGAGAGTATATACTGAGAGCGTACCGTGGCCAGCCTGTAAGACGCGGGGGGGCTCATTTAGACAAGCAGCCCCCTGGTCAACAACTTTTACTGTCATCACCCGCTCCCTCCCAGTCGACATTGGTGCCCCCCCATTAAAATCCTGGGCACCTTTTCAGCCCATGACAGCAGTGTACAGTGTTAAAAGCCTGTCACTGCAGGGCTGGTGTCTCTGTCTTTCCTTTTCATATTCGACCAAAGGATCTTCTGACCACTGGTAGTGCGGCAGAGTGTGGAGTTGGCCACTAGGGGGAAGTGTGGCACTTTCTCACAATCAATGTGATAGTTGAGCTTTAGAAACAAATGACATGTTTACTTTGGACATTTATCTGCCTAAAGATTAGCACGGCTTCTTTTTTTTTTACCTTTGGATCCCTTATTTATTTACGATTTATACTTAATGACGATGAGACGAACGTGGTAATTGTCCCTTTGAATGACTTCTTTATGAATATTACAAAATAAAGGCTACTTAAGTGAATTAGTGTTTTATTTGAGCTTTGCTCAGATGATGGCTTATATATTTAGAAAACATTGTGTTAGCATAATGAAGGTGTGAGTAATGGAATAACATTTTTTACATTTTCAAATGGTTTCTGGTTAACAGGCCAGTTTTAAGCAGCAGCTCCACCAACAGCACTGAGTGAGGCTGGCATTGGCCTCCCCATCTGTCTGCCAGCTCTGTGCTCCTTTCATGCCACAGATCACCCGTCGCTGGGTAGGAAGCCTAAGTGCTGTTAGGGGGAGTGCCAGTCCCACGGCAGCCCGACGGAGCTGATGGAACTGGTGCGGGGGGCCACAGAGGAATCCCGGTGGAGTCCCTGTCTCCCGCCATAGAACGGAGCCAATTTATCCCATCACTAGAGGGCGCCAGTCACAGGAAATGACAGAGTTTACCTTTGAACTGTGAGCTTGGCTGTATGGGAGCAATAGTTTGGAAAAGCACCTTGGCCAAAAGTGTTACTTAGGGGAGACCTGGAGTGCATTATTTTTTAAATCCTGTGAATAACTTTAAGAATGAATGGAATATAAATCCTGAAATATGTCAGTTGTGAGGATTGCCCTGTTAAAGTGTGCCTGTGTATATAGAGTTAGACAGAGAGGAAGAAAATGCCAGCGAGAAGGGAGCTGCAGCACTGGCAGGGGCTGGTCCTGTTCCATGCCAGCGAGAGGGGAGCTGCAGCACTGGCAGGGGCTGGTCCTGTCCCATGCCAGCGAGAGGGGAGCTGCAGCACTGGCAGGGGCTGGTCCTGTTCCATGCCAGCGAGAGGGGAGCTGCAGCA
>JAAGVU020000045.1:15472055-15487436 GCA_011763525.2 Mormyrus iriodes | reverse complement strand
CTCCCCTTCTTTGCTGTCTTTAGACCCATGTTGCTCCCAGTCGTCTTCCTCCTCCTTCTCTCTCTCTCTCTCTCTCTCTCTCTCTTTATTTAGTAGGGCAGTAGTTACTGGGGGTGTTAATCTGTTTTGGGCCCCAGCTCCATTAACGGGCTTTAGGGCTAATTGAAAAATCTAAAATTATCTGTCTGGGAGAGAGCAGCAGCGCACCTCGCGCCGGCCCAGCCTCCCACTCCTGCCATGGCACACTGGCGTCAATCTGTGGGCTCACTGCCGCTGCCCAGGTGTCGGCAATGCCCGGTGACACCAAGCGTGTGAGAGAAAACCGGGATGGGGGGAGGCGCAGGGCAGAATCTGCAGGAAGGCGCAGGTGTGGGAAATCCTGGGAGCCATTCAGCCTGTGGTCCCGGGAAGCAGGAAGTGAGGTGGAGAGCAAAGCGGACTGGCGGCAAAAAGGATGAAGCAGGAGAACTTAACTTGGAGGTTTATACTGGGAACTAAAAGCTGATCAATGAGCAGAAAGATGTTTTATTTAATCATTTACAGGTTACATATGTCTGCCCTTTCGTACAGCTGGTTGTTTTTAATGAAGAAATTCAGATTGCCTGTGCAGATCAAAGGCAGAACTGGTGCCTTCCTGAACGCTTGAGACGTGAGTGGTGTAAATGGGTCTCAGAATGTGGGGCCTGGAGACATGATGAGAACATGATAACCAGGGTGGGGTGGGGTGGGACATCTCGCAGGGTGGGGTCTGGTGGGTATGACCCCCCCCCAAATCTCTATGTTGATCGTGCCACATGTCCAGGCTTATAATTTCACACAAAATGCTGGGAAAAACATTCTTTGGCCTCCACCCGTCCGTCCCCTCCCTCAGAGCCGTCAGGCATGTTCAGTTCCCAGCGAGATCTTGTTGCTGGGTGTAGTCTGGTGACTGCGCCTCCTGCATCTGGCAGAGGGAGCCGGTGTAATGCCCCTTTGTGTCGGTGCCAGGTGTGGGTGAGGCTCCTCCTCAGGGGTGTCTGTTCCTTCAGGTGTCTATAATAATAATCGCATTATTAATAATTATGATTAGAATTGATGAGAAGCCTTATAAGTGAGATTTGAAGAGTATTTCCCCCATTCGACTTGTTTTTTCGCTGAGCCTTGGACCGTGCTGTTGGTTCAGGGGAGGTGTCGTGCCCTCCGAGCTCCTGCTGGGGTGTGGCGTCGAGGCGAGACCGGCTGGCCGGCAGGGAAGGAGGGGGGAGTAGAGGGGACCCTCAGCTTTCGCTTTCTGGCTGCGCCTAAGATGTGCTGCAGCTAAAGATGATGGGCAGGCCAGTGGGGGTCAGCGTGGGCTGGAGAGACAGGGCGGCATTAAGCGTGCAGAGGATACGGCTGGCTGGAGGGAGGATGTTCTGCAGAAATGGCTGGTGAAGCTCTGTGTCTGTGGTGGGTGTCTGCCCAAGAGCCCTGTATGTCGTAAATATTGATGGGTTTGTGGCTAGATGTGTTTGCTGCACACTAAAGGCGCTCGTTGGGGAATTATTGGACCTGTTAATACTTCATTTCAACGCCTGGGTGTTAGCTGGCTCAGGGAATCCATAAAATTTATGTTTTCAATCAAGGAAACAGGTGCAACAAAGAAGCTATGAAATGACGTTGCACTAGCAGACTGTACAGGAAAAGCACCATTGTTTCTCCAAGATTCCATTCTGGTGTCCCTCTGCTGCTGTTTCCTCTCATTGGTTGAGAGCTGCTTTGCGTCTTTCTGCAGTGGCCTCCCATTGGTCACAGCCCACACCGGCTACTTTAGTGAGCTTCATCACTGGCCCCTCATTGGCCGGCACCTTCCACGTATGCTGGTGCATTTCTTGCCTGTTGCTTACAGCCCGCCCCGTTGCGTGTTTGAGTTGTGACAGGCGCTGTATTGTTGTCCTGCAGGTTGGCTTGGTTTTTCAGCTCCCGTAATCACCCCTGGCCCCTCCTAATCTCCTAGCTCCTTCTCCTCTGTCTTGCTCGTAATCCCCTGCCTTATCTGAGATGGTATCGGCCTGTAGAGATGGTGGTAGTGTGGGGGAGATGTGTGGAATGGATGGTAGAGGGATGTCATAGGAATGATGTGGCTAAATGAAGGGAGCTGGAGATAGTGAGACTTGGAAGGGTGGGTCCTGTAGGAAGTAGATTTGTCGTTACTTCCTGTTTGGCAGGAATTGGCTGTGACTCTGGTGGGGCTCCAGGCATTGTGACGGCGATGTGGAATGTACCGCCCCACCTGCCCTTGTGTCCTTCAGTCTGTAAGAGTATGACAGCGGGTATATTTGGCATCTCGGCATTCTCTGCATGTCTGTCTTTGACGCCCTGGTGAGCTTGTGAATGTGTAGGCTCTCTTCACGTTGTCCATTCCGTGTTTGCACTACAAGTCCGTGACACGGAAAGTGATCATCTGAGTGGGGAGGGTGGTGGGACAGGGGTGGAGGAAGTGCTTCTTGTGGAAGGCTGCTGGTTTTGGCTCTGAGCCACGCAGATAAACACAGACACAGAGCCAATCACAGCCTCTCTCTGACCCATGTGACCTTCCCGGTCACAAGGTCCCCTTGCCTGGGCATCTTGGGCCTCCCGAATTAGCTTACCTTGCCCACGCTGCCCCATCGTGGTGACGATCGCTCTTCTCCATCCATGCCTCAGTGCTTTCTCTCTTCGTGTCTTCCAACCGTCGCTCATGCGTGTGTCTGATGCGGTGCTGACACATCCGCGCTGGGCGTCTCACAGACGGGCGCGGTGGGGTGTGGCACGTCTCCCCACACTGCCGCCCTCGGGCTTCGGCGCTCCTGGATCTGGATGCTTTGCATGCCGGAACGTGAGCTCATGCACCTGCTCTCTGCACTTTCGTTTAATTACACGCCAATCTGCTGCATCTTGTCTGATTTGAAATCAACGGCTCGTTATGGGGTGGAGCGCTCAGCTAGGGGTGCGGTGTGAAGTGGGGTGGCGGGGTGTGTGTATGGGAATTCCAACACCGCCATGGCCTCATGTCTCGCTGTTGCCTTTTTGTCTTGCTCATGTGGAGCTCAGAGTGCTGCCGCTGCCCCCTGCAGGCCCTGCCATGCCCTGCAGTCTGTACCACCCACCGTGACGTTCACAGAACTCGCTGGACAACTCTCCGTTTCCCAGCTCTGCTTCCTGTTTTTATTTTAATTTTTTTTCCCGGTAAAATCCCCCCCTTTGGTCACTCGCTATGCCTCCTACGCCTTCCAGCTCCTATAAATATCCCCAGCCTCCAAGTAGCCGCCACCCATTGTTGGTTAAAACAAAGACATGGGTGACGTGGCATGACTGTCTGCACACTCTGGATGTAGGGCAGTGTGTGGCCCACCCCCTCATGTTGGGCTGAGGGCTGACTGTAATTTTTAGGCTCCAAAAAGTCACATGTTCCAGTCTCGCCCTCAGAGCGGCCAAAGATATCCTCTGGCCTGGGCCAGCCAGCGTCTTGGCACGTCGCTATAGCGACAGTGCTTATTGTTGTTGTAACATTAGGTAAGTGTCATTGATCCCATGGGGATAAGTATTAGATAAGCTTTGTTATTGTCATCAGGAAATTAAGGTAATTAGGGCCAAGATAAAACAAATTTGCATTCATATGTCCAGTTCAGTAATTTTCCATTAAGGCTGAAGTTGTTCACATGGTGGTGGTGGCTGGCGAGGGGGTTGTGAGATGAGCAGCAACATGAAAGTCGACCGGAAAAAGGAGAGTGGCGTTTCTCAGGGACACGGAAGTGGCAGCTGTTTGCCTGCTTTTGCGGAGACGCTCTGCTCCCAGCCGCTCTGTGACCTCGCGTCCTCCTTCATGCAGTCAGCCTGCTCTTACTGCTGGGTGACGCCTCTGTGCTCGTGGATGTAACCGCGCGCGGTGTTTAAGGCGTGGAGAGGGAGGGAATGTCCCATGGCTCCTGTTTTTTATATTCAGAAAGTTTGCCTGTTTTAGAAATATTCCTACTGTTTTGACAACATTTCAGTAGGATTTTAATGTGCAGTGAGCCCCGCTACACAGCTTGCAGCGTATCTGGTTCTCTGTAATGTGCTTAAATTCTGCAATGAACTTTAGGTCAAAAAAAGGATATCATTGTGCCAAAACCTGTCCCCCACTGAACCAGCTTGGGTTCCTCTTATTAAGTCTATTGGCCTGCAATGTTGCTAAGTTTGATGTAAGCTCCCTAGGAATGAGTCCAGGCGCACAAATTGATGAACATCTTTTTCTATGAACATGTATGAAAAGCTTTGCTGTTGCCAGGTCTGGGTCCTGTGGAAAGTTCTCTGATGATCTTTCGGTGTGACTTTCTGTTTTGGAAAAGCCCCGGTTGAGTGACTTCATCAGCATACAGGAAGTCAGAGCCGGGAGACTGGAATGGCAGGTCAGATTGACACTTGAGGAATTGGACTTGCTGGTCAGGCCTTAGCTGGTACCCTGCGTTTTTTTAATCTCCGTGAACGTGTGAAGCCGTGAGCCCTATAGGTCTCTTAAGGTGAGCAGAGACCTTCGCTGCTTTAAACGGTGATATCATGTGAGATGTAATAGCTCATTGTATGTCGACCGTGTGAACGACACCCAGAGGTATGCCCAGGGTCACCTCAGCGTCACTGTGCGGTGTGTGCTGCTTTCCTCCTGCGTATGATTGGCTGCACTGTGCATGACTGTGGCGACCAATGAGAAGCGTCGAATGACAGTGACATCACTTGGAGCCCAGGGCCGTCCCTCAGGCCGGCCGCCAGACTATGAAATAGATCCGATGTATTTATACCATTGTTCACAGAGGTACGCAATTGTAACTCCATCCCACCATCGGTAGCGATTCCTTATCCGATACAGAGTTGCAATGAGCCTGACGCCTGTTTCAGAAAGGACAGAGCACAGAAATGGGGGCACCATGGGTCCCGAGGCGAGAGAGACCGGAATTCCGCCATTCCAGGGGGAATTAGCTCGAGTGGGTACGGCCGCGGATTGTTGTGGGTCGTCCCTGCAGGAACACCGAAATGATATGTATTACATCTGATCTCTCTCAAGTGAATAGCGAATATGAAATAACCTTTGAGAGGATCTCCAGGCTTTACGAGTGCGATTGTGGGGAACCCCCCCCCCCCGCCATTGTTACATGGGCTTGAGGGGGGAGAGCTTGAGGAAACAGCTGAGTGTGGTGGGTCTGCGAGAGCTTACTGCTGGCATGGGAAGGAGGAGGAGAAAGAGGAGCAGGGAGCCTATAGCGGCTCAGTGCTGCGGCGGCCTGACCGCCTCCCTAGTGCTGAGGCCACACCACGTCCACAGTGCTGCCCCTCCCCCTGGTGGGGGAACACGGAGTAGCGGGCATGAGGAACACGTCATACGAGCCCCGTATGCTGGAACAGAACTGTGATTGTGTTTCAGTTTTTCCACATACGTGTTGTAGTTTAATAATACTCATTGTTGTTATAACAAGAATATTAGATAAGCTTCATTATTCCCATGGGGAAATTAAGGTCATTAGGGCCTAAATAAAGCAAATTTGCCTCGTACGTCCAGGTCAGTCATTTTCCATTAAGGCCCAAGTTGTTCACATGACGTGCTGCTTCATTGTCTGCTCTATAAGGCGGCTCACACTGGCGCCCCCGCATGGTGTCTCCTGCCACTGCAGTTGCTTCCTGGGAGAGGCTCCATGCCCCTCCCTCCCATTAGGACCATTTGATGGATGGATGGATACCTCTGCACGGCAACCGAGGTGCTTGCAGCTTGTGTTTCAGTGGTGTTTAGTTTGACAGGACATGAGAATTGGGATGGACTGGAATTCTGTGTTCAGGGTGCTCTCTCTCCCTCTTTTGCACGTGCGAGTGTTTGTGTGCGTGCGTGTGTGTGTGTGCGCGCGCGTGCGTGCGTGCTCAGCGCCTTTCTCTTCCCACCCCCACACCCCACCCTATGCTGGGCGTTGGGGGGAATTTCGCTGACTGCGCGTTGGCGCCGCTGCGGGGTGAATATTGCATATGCTGCCATGCGTGTTTGCCGTGTCTCGGAGCGGGAGGAGGCTGTGGTATTGGGAGGCCTGGTTAGGAGGCATCCCCATGGTGCTGTGGATGGAGATGTTCTCTGGTGCCATCTTGCCTGGCTTTCCTGCCTCTGCACGCATGCTTTCGGCATTATTCCAGTATCTTTTTTTTTTTTAATTGTCAGAGATTGCATCTTAATTCATATATGGTAAATTGATTTTTGTTTTTGTGTTTAAAAAGCAGGTGGGAATCTGCTGGCCCTGCATTAGACAGCAAGCCCAGCCTGTCAGTTCGAGCTGTTAATTAGGCAGAATAAAAGGCCACATTTAATCTGTGTCATCCTGAAGCGTTTGTTTATTGAGGGTCTCGTATCCTGGCAGGCAATACTCACACATGGGCTTCTCTCTGTGGAATCTGGCCCTAATCTGCCCCCCCCGCCTCAGAGGTCAGGATTTTCCCCTGGTGGGACAGCAGATGTGTTTGGACGCCCTGTGTTTCCTGCAGCGGTTGCGCCGAATGGCCCTAGTCCGCAATTCGAGGCATGCGGGGGGCACAGGTGCGGTCAGTTGGCTCTCGTGGAATGGCGGACCCCCCCCTTCCCCCGGGCACTGCTAGAATGTGTCACCCTCTCACTCATCGTTCCACCACCTTCTGTCTATCCAGTGTGCCTTTCTTTTCAAAAAGTGCCCCTTTGCTATCATTACACCTGGGCATTTGTCCAGGCTTAAGAGCTGGCAGCCCCACCCCAGCCCACCTCCCCCAACACGCACGCACATACACCGCCACTTTCCCTCACTCCCTACCTTCTTCCCTGGCGGCATCGTGCCGGATGGCGGCTCCAGAGAGGATTTGTGTAGCTATCTGATTTCCAGATGACGAGCTCAGGCCTGCTCTGGGTGCCACTCTGGGCCACCGCCACCATTCCCTTCCTTGCCTTGCCCTACCCTGCCCTGTCCCAACATGCCCCCTCCCCCTTCCCTGGGAGAGGTCTGCGAGGCTGGGTCAGAGTGTCAGGAAGGGAACTCCAGCTTGGGAATATCACAGCAGATACAGGAATTTCTCACCATTTGAAGGTTGTGCTGTGGAACAGAGCAGGACGTCTAGAGAGAAAAAAGTCAGAACTTTGTTTCAGAAACTGCAGACTCTTTCAGACGTGCAGGTGCCCAGTGCAGCTTTGTGAGGCGGCCTCAGCTGTCCGCACCCACTATGTGTTCATGGCTTACTTCAGTTCTTCTGCGACTGAACGCAGTGTTTTTAGTGTCTGTCAAACGCTTCTTCTATTCTTGATTTAGTCTTACAGTGAGTGTTCAGATATTTCAGTGAATTTCAGCTTTAATTGTGGTTTGTGGTCTATCCGATCCTCCGTTCACCTCTTGGTTATTTGCTGTGTCTGTGTGTCCATTCTTATTTCCCCAGAATACCAGGCTTTGTTTGCACTCTGCTGTGTTTTTCTTGGTATTTATTTGCTTTGTGGTAGTACGTTTCACTTGACCTGTTTGTTGACTGTTGCATCTACAGATTTCTTCATACAGATAAGAAGTCCCCCCAACCCCCCCCCACCCACCAGTTTTGTCAGATCCCAATCTCTTTGCCAGTTCCTGATGATCCACTCTATCACTGAATACGAGCATACATCAACTAGCTGTGCAATCAGCATCTTGGAAGGTCAAAAAAATGTCACGGAATAAGGAACTGGTTAATTTTGGCTTTTGTGGAGGAAGAACAGATTTCTGTGGGACACATTAAACTTAAGGAGGACCTGAACAGACCGAAGGTGACATGCTTCTTTGTGGTTGTAGTGTGTGTTCCTTAATGCAGCTGATAGGGGACGGCTAATGATCCACCAGAAATGGCAAAAGCCGGACAAGCCAGTCGAATCTTTGCATTCCCATTCCATAGTTGGGCTTTACTTGAATCTTGTCCTGTCTGTCCTTGTCATTAATCTTGTATTTTATAAGCATCTTTTCCTCCTGACTGACAGAATTATCATTGTTTCTGTAGTCTTCACATGAAGTTTGTAGGTCACATGACCCTCAAGTAGGCGGGGCTTCGGGGGGGGGGCACTCGGCATTGAAACGCTGCAGTCAAGGCGTTCATGCTTGTGATTGAAGGAAGACCTTAATATTTCAAAACACTAGTGAGACTGTGCTGTAGGGATATTGCTTCCTGTTGGCAGAATGTTAGTCCCTTTGGCTGTTTCCAAGGCGACCCCACCCCCCATCCCCCCCAACATGTGGAGCCTTGTGGATTCTTGGTGGCTAGTGAGTCACCAGGGAAGACGGGGAGAAGACTAAAGGAGGTGTTGGGGGAGGGGTAGCTAAATAAACATTGATTCCTGGGGGTGGGGGGTGGTAACCATGGGCTGTAGGTAGAGGTTCCAGCTGGAGGGCCTTTGTGATCGATACTGTGACCCGTACCATTGATTGGCTTGGAAAGCCTCCGAATTGCAGTTTTCTGATTGCTAATGTTGAGAAATCTCCTCTGGAAAGGATCAGTGTGTAGATATTTGGTTATTTGGATATGTGACCTCTGGCCCTCTGTCTAATGAGGTGGCATACGTTAAGGACTTTTCTGGAAGCTTTTGCCCAGCTGTGGCTGTTTACATTCTGATAGTGAGATGCCGCGGGCAGCCGTGCACTCACGCGGTCTGACACGGCCTTCGGTCTACCAAAGAGCCGCTTTCGTTTTGTGGTTTAGCTTTATTGTGGGTGTAATCCAGCCGAGTGAAAATCTTGCTGTGTAATAGGTCACATGAGTGTGAGCTCCGTGTCCTTGTGGAGAGAAGGCCTGTTTCCTTGTTTTTGTGTACAATTGGACCTGCATTCTGCTGCAGACTATAGGGCAACACAGCTGAAGTTTTTGATTAAACATAGCAAGGACCATAATGTTAGCTGCCGTGAAGCTCGCACTGCAAAGCTGTATTGTTAAGCAGCGCTTAATTAGGGATGAGCTAGTTGTAGATAAGAGTTTGTGGAGCTGTACTGTTACCCAGATTAGATTAGACGTATCAATGAGCGTATGCTGTCGGGCAGTGTTTCTCATCCCGGTCCTCAGGGACCCACAGATGGTCCACGTCTTTGGCAAGGAGCTGGGAGGGAGCGCATAGTCCACATTTTTGCTCTGGGGCTGGAACGGAGCAAAAACGTGGACTGTCTGTGGGTCCCCGTGGACTGGATTGAGAAACACTGCTGTAGGAGACCAGAACTTACTAATGCTGGTGAATCGCTTACTACAGGTTGTCTACACTCCTTCCCAAAAACAGAAAGGAGAGAGACACGAGGTGTGTGTTCTTACTGCAGTGTTTTGTGCTTAAATTTGGGGAAGGGGTGGGTAGGATTTAGACGTAGTACTGTAACCCCTTCACATTTGCAAATTTAACATTTGCAGCTTCAGTTTTTTGCGAGTTATCCGTGAACGATTAAACCGGAATATTTTTTGAACTTACCAAAAGATCTCAGAAACTCTCAGACGACATGTAAGCCAAACATGCTGAAAATGATTTGGATCACATAAAATTATACATAAATGTTAGTGATACATAAAATTTGTTAGTGTTAGTGCATAGTAATTAAAATCCTTGACTTGGGTACACCGTACATCTTTGTCTTGGCAGCCGGTTTCACTCACTTATTTATATCTGTGACCATGGAATCTTGCGTTTCTTGCGGTATTTTTTGATCTTTTCAGTGCTGTTAATTTTGCATGTTTTAAAACTGGTCCAAAACGTAGTGTTCCCAGTGTGTACAGTAGTAACTTTGTACATACAGGGGTATAATTTAGATGGCTTGTATATTATATAAAAAGGCCTTTATAGGAAATGACAAAGCAATTTGCCATGCAAAGTGTGCAGTATGGTACAGTACAGTACTGTTTGTTTAGAAATTGGTTATAACATAAACAGTTAATTTATCGTTCAGGCTAGCTGACTGTTATGGGTTGAGGTTACCGGTGCCCGAGTGTCATTTGTGAATCATTGCTGGAATCTGATGCTCCTAACCCTCACAAAATGTGAAGAGATGACTGATTGTAGTCCCCTTGCACGCACATGGCGAGCAAATGCAGTGTCACTGGTGTTGAGGTAGCCTTCTGTAATCGGTGACAAGGTCGTTCACTTTCTCCCCACGCCTCCCCTCTCGCACGTCCGCACACTAGGTCACACGACTGCTCCTGCCTGCGTACTTTTGAATAATGGCAGTCAAGCGCTACCAACTAGCTCATTTAACGACATGTGGACCCATGTGCACACACCCGCACTGGCGAGCCGCGCGTGAAGCACGTGCTCCGGTCGCAGCCGTGACATCAGCTGCTCAGCGGGCAAAGTCCAGCTGGCCTCTCCTGTTGTGCTGCGCTGCCTCAGTGCTGCTGGGAGCGCCAGTCAGAGCGGGACGCCTGGGGAGGAAGGCTTCGCTTTCGGGATTATTCGCCCTGAAGATGGCCCTCCTCACCACCTGAAGTCCTTTGCTGTTATTTCCTTATTTATTGATCTATTTATTTTAACCCTTTCTCTGCTACTCCTGCTTTTCCCTTCAGTCTGTTTTCATCCTGTTGTTACCCCCGTTCTGCCTCTCCCCTGCTCTGTCTGTTCTTTCTTTCTCTTTCACTTGCTTTTTGCATCCCATCCGCTGGGTGGGATGGACTCCTCCGCTGCCTATAGGCAGTTCCTGCAGGATCTCAGTGATAAGAGAGGTTGGTGTCTTTCGACTTGAGTGGTTATTCAGTTGCACTGTGTAAATGAGACGTCCGCTTTGCCCTGTGGGGCCATGGGCCTCTGTTCCTCAGGTGATAGCAAAGTTTCCTGGAGTTCTTGGCAGGCTGGCCTCACATGGGCGGGTGGGGGGCATTTCCATTGACCCCTCCATTACCGCTTTGTGGCTTGTGGAGTGGGGTGGTGGGGGGGGATGTCGGTTTGCCGCGATACGCTGTCTGTATTTCTGTGGGAATGGAGGGGGTGCAGGGGAGCAGCTGCCAGGGAGGGTCAAGCGCGGAGGCGGGGGGGGTATAGGGAGCTCTGCTTACAGGACAGACGTCTGGGTTTGGACCTTTGTCTGTTCAGCAGCCGCCTGTCACCTGTCACTCTGTGAGAGACCACTGTGAGTTTGTATCTGTCCATCTCAGAGTGTGAGTGTGAGTGTGTGTGTGTGTGTGTGTGTATAAAAGGGTGTGGCTAGGTTAGGACGCTGTGCCTGTGATCGGACATGCCCTGGTTCATATCCCAGGGTCAGCAAAGTGATATTACAGTTGGATCATTGTCCAAAACACCCAGTTCCTCTAAGGACTATCTGAAACCACTTTCTCAAAAATTAGGGACGCACCACTAGTATTGGTTTCAGGTCCGATATCACACTCATGTCCTCGTGAAAGTGTGCTGATGCCTATGACCGATACCGTGTAATGATGTATCAATGATACGAGCAAAACAACCAGGACAAAATATCTGCGGTGTGGAAATACTTCAAAGTTATCATCGAAATGCGGAGCTCAGTGGACCTCAGACTGTGCTCTACTAAACCATGAACAGGAGGGACAAAATCGGGTTCATGCAATACAAGTAATATAATTAAACCTCTAAAAACACAACATAAAAGAGAATATGATGAAACTGCCACCAGCAGCAACATTCTGCAACAACTGAATATTCAGCGAACATTGACGCGGAGAGAGAAAATGTCAAACGATAAACCTCGAAAGTGAAAATTACAGCAGCTCTTACCCAGTAGAGATCAGGCACGATGTCGTAATGGTGGTACGCGGAGAGCATAGTACTTTCTGAGGTGGTATGCGATCTGAAAAGTTTGTGAACCGTCGCGTTAGAGGTTTTAGGGTGACACGTTTTTAAAACGCAATTAACCCACCGAGTTATCGTTTTCCACATAGAGTGAAAAACGATAACCGGCACTGCTAAGACCAGCTCACCCCACAGCCCTGGGTCACAAGGCTTGACAGTGGCTGCTTAGCAGATTGTCTGTATATCGTTTTAGTCAAGCTGTTTCTTTCCTGCAATGGGCGGGATTTAAATATTATTATTATTTATCCCAGTACTTCAAAGTTAAAATATTGCATATTATTTTTTTAAACTTTGTACAACCATAGCTGGTGTCGATATCTGTATCTTTGAGTACCAGAAAGCGATCGTGGGTATTGGTACTCATACTCAGTCTGATAAAAATGGTATCAGTGAATCCCAAACAAAAATGTATATATAAAAGCATCTGCCAAATAAATGTAATAATAAAATGAAAGGCTGACATGCTTTTCTTTGTCAGCGGGCAGGGCTCTGACTGCTAGATGCGTTTCTACTATGTTCCCTGCCTATGATTTGCTTAAAGGGAGTTGCTTATCATCACTTCCTGGACTGTGTTCTGTGTGTGTGTGTGTGTGGGGTTGCGGTTGCGCTGAACACCTGTGTATTATTGGTATTGGGTCTGTAAAGGCTGACGGGTTACACGCTTCCTTTGGCTGTTCTAATGCGATCACTGGTCATAGGGTGGATGTTTAAAAGGTGCGTGTGGACAGCACCCTCTGAAGTCCTGGGTAATCGTTCACATTTGGATTCAGACCCTGAGCATATTGTTCAGGCTTTACTGGGGCCTGTTTTACAAAGCAGGTGTTGTGGAGTCTGTTTATCTAAATGCGTGCTCAGAGCAGCCGCGTGCTGAATCCTGCCACTCCCTGAGCGGTCCGGTTGCGCTCTGTCCGGGTCAGGATCTGGGATGGGGTGTATGACGGCAGGTGGTGGGTCTGTCTGTTCTAGCAAGTGTATGGAGGTTACAGGAGCTACACACCTGCCATGGTTTGGCTGTGAGGGGCAGTTGGGAAAGGCTCGCAGGGATGACCTGCTAGTGGCACCTGTCACTGCACTGTATCTCATGTCTCATGCTCATGCCTTTTTGCCTTGCCTAGGGCGTCGTAACCATGATTAGTTCCAGTCCCCCTCCCTTGACAGTTGTGTACATGTGCTCCTGTATGTCACTCTTCCTGTAGGGTCGCTTAGCCCTGACCTTGGTTCTCTTCCTCAAGGTCAGTGCCAGAGACTGAGTAGCTGATGTGTTTGTGATCAGATGCAGGCTCCCCTGTCCCCTGTCCACTGCGGCCTGCTGGCACTCCCTGCCTAACCTTGGGACCTGCCCTGACCTCTGACCTCGGGAAAGCCCCCCTGGGAATCCCCAGGAACCCTGTATCACACTCTGCGACAAATGTTATATTTGCATTGGCAAGCCAAAGCACAAAGGTTGGTGCATATATTCCTTTTTTGTTTTTTGCCATGTCCCACCATGTTGTTGACGCCTTGGTCTGCACTCCTTGTTACGGTGAATAAACAAATCCGGCCAACTTTGGTCTTATTTGGCTTCAGTTTGTTCTGGGTCAGCAGTGGCAAAAACACCAAAGAAACGACCAAACAAAACAAAAAACCCACGCGCGGTTTGTTTTGAGCCCGCTAAGGTGGATGTGCCTCAGCAGCCTGAGGCCTCCAGCCTTGTGGCTTCACATTGTTTTGTTTCATGTGATAATTTTGTGTTCGTCGTAATCCTGGTTTTCTCTTAAGGTGTATAGATCTGCGTCTGTCACTGTGTACAGATGTGTGTGGGCGTTATTGTTCTGTGATTCTCCTGAGGGCGCTCTGGGCTTGTGACGGATCGTTGGATGGGGATGGTTTGCATCTTGATGGAGGCGGCTAGAGGTGCAGTTGTTGGGAGGGAGGTGGGGACGGTTTGGGGGTGGCTTGGGGGCTGACCTTGTGCAGTGACATTCCTGAACAGGACCCAGGTGTCCAGTCTGACCTGCCTCCTGTCCTGGAAGGCCAGCTGAAGCTTGCTCCCCACCCTGCTTGTCTAGTGCTGAGTTTCCCAATCCAGTCCTCGGGGACTCAGACGGTCCACATTCTTGCTAGAACTGGGAGGGAGCAAAAATGTGGACCATCTGTGGGTCCCGAGGACCAGGTTGGGAAACACTGGTCTAGTGCCTAGCTGGGTTTTGTAAATTATGCACAAAACACAACTTAAGTTTGTGCTTCTGCGGACAGCTTCCCAGTTGCTAATCAATACACTGTATTATTCGTGTATCAATAAGAAGTCCTCCTTTTGTCGGCAGTTCATCTTGTCTGACACCTAGCTTATGGCTGTTTGTGATTTTGGTGATATTTATAGCGTTCTGCAGATGACACCATTTGCCTCAAAGTAATTTGTTCAGTAGTGCTGTCCAGTGGCGTTTTAGTCTCCATGAGCAAAATGTCCATCAGGAGACCACAACTGCCTTTTAGGTGTCCAGAAGGAGCAGAGGGGGGAGCAGGTACTGTTTTATCTGGCTGTGGATCGGCGGGGGGTGCTCAGGTTGAGTGAGAGAAGAGGTTAGCACTGCTGCTCACCATATTTGCTATGGCCACTATTTGCAGTTTGCCTGTAGTACTAATGACCCAGCATCAGCTTGTTTGTTAGTGGTGGTACTTGTGTCGCTCTGTGTGTTCGCAGTCTCTGCATTGATATTTATTCATGCAGAATATGACTTTTTTTTTTTTTACGGTGCCTCTCACCAGCGTCTTGATCACCACTCCATAACAGAGTCCATGCTGGAGCTGTAGGCCTCAGAAAGCTCCACCCTGTCACGGAGAGGCCGAGGGCCTTCTCGCAGCACCCCCTCCCAGCTGACTGAAGTGTGCAGGGCCCGATAAGCACCGTTCTCAGTGTATCTCTCCCACCAGCTGGGTGTGGCCGCACCACGTGGACCTCAGGAAAAACAAGGCAGCTGCTTTGCCAGGGCTCTTTCAGCAAACCCAGGTTCTGTCCCCCAGTGGAAGCACAGCGCCCCCTTTTGGCCTTTTATCCCCCCCAAAAACCTCTGCACTTTTTCCATATGTGACATTCAACAGAGAGGATAACGTCACACTTTAGCTGATAGAGTAAAATTATTCTCTTGTCACTGGAATGATGTGCTCTTCTGGAGCTTGGACTTGCCCCCAGTAATTTAACTGCTGTGTGGGGCAGCTGTGCCGCTCGGTGGTCTTTTGGATGCAGACTGTCTTGCTCTTAAAGATGGTGAGGTCACAGCTGCTGGGTAATTGGAGGCCTCAGCAGTGGCTCAGCTAATTATGCAGCGCTGGCCGAAGACCTCCTCTTGTCTGATGCTGAGTTAGGACTCCTGATTGTGGGCGAAGCCTTGGACATCATGTTAAAGCAAAGGACGAAAGAGCAAGTGAAACGTCTCCACTGTAAGCAAAGAACAGATTTGACTAAAGCCGCTGTGCAGTGTAATGAAATACACTTAAGGATTGGTCACCTGATAACTGTTGTTCTCACAGATCAGATCCGCTTCTCCTTTCTGCAATGTGTAGTTTTTCTCCAGCACATGGCAGCATGGTCTGTCTGTCTGTCTGTCTGTCTGTCTGTCTGTCTGTCTGTC
>JAAGVU020000045.1:15448842-15471955 GCA_011763525.2 Mormyrus iriodes | reverse complement strand
CCTCCACATCCTGTCACGGGAAATGTCTGCCGCTCTCTCTTACCATTCGCTGTTGCCTCCCTCCCTCCTCACTGTCATGTCTCTTTGTCACTGTGGCTTAGCTTAAATTGGAATTAGACTGTGATACAGGCTGCTGAGAATCACAGATTTGACAGTCTGCTCTCATTATCCGCTAGCGTAATATTCATTGATAATGAATGGGCGAATGCTAACGTCAGGCTAATTTGATTTGACTACACCTTAAGGACTTGGTTGCACAGGTAAAAGCTGACTTTCCATAGAAGAGATGGAAGCTATTTCTGACTTCCGTGGCTCTGATCGATTATCACGTCGGCTAGTTTAGTCTAGCTCCCTTGCTTAGTCGGCTGGTTCTGTCTGACTCTTCCCGCTGCCCTGTCTTTGCGATTTGGCAGCCTGAGTCGCCACGGCTAGCTTGTTCTGACGCGTCTGTCTTGTCCTGTCTTGTCATGTGACTCGGGGGCGTGGCCAGCCAGTAGCCGGTGGGTGTGTCGGAATGCTCTGCTCGTTTTCCCGCTTTCTCAGCTGCTGCCTCTTCTTTGCTTCCTTCTCACCCATGGCATGTGACACCCCCTCCATAATGGCACCGGGCTTGTCGCTACAGCAGTTAGCACGACGATGTCACTCCTGGGAAATAAACGGAAGGTGTGTCTAATAATGGCTGCGTCCCCCCTCCCCTGGAAAATATTGCCGGCCTGCAAGAGGCGTCAGCCAAGCTGGCTTTTCCTGCTGGCTTTCCCTGCTCGCTCAAATAAAATAAAACATCACGAATTTATCTGGCTGAATTTTAGGGGTGAAGGTGCCTCTTTTGGATAAGTGCTTGCCAAGGTAAGGCCTTTGTCTGCATTTTGCTGACGGTGCTGTTTTGCCGGTGCGTCGAGGCCATGCTGCCCACAGGATCGCCATACGCACCCACACGCACACACGCTCGGAGGACTTGAGGAGCGAGCCGGACTACACAGGAGGCCACCCTGGTCCAGGAAAGTACTTGAATCTTGTTAAAAGGGGATTATGCTATAACAAGCTTGGGCCCAGGATGGGTTGGGTCTTGTAGGTTGGGGGGGGGGGATCAGGAATACCCCAACCACGGATCCTTTTAGCTCCCATTTTGCTCCAGTGCCCGTTCTTGACTGTTTGGGCTCTTTGACCGCCCGTCCAGGTCTCTGACAGTGTTGCAGCTGTGTAGGAGTACCGTTCCTGTACCTTTAAGAAGGTACTGAGGCTGAGTAAAAGGGAGGCAGCTGCCGGTGAGTTTCTGCTGAGCTGCGTAACGCTGCTCTGCAATGCACTTGGATGACAGTGGCTTGTAATGTGGCATGAATGGCGTGTCGGCAGGGCCTTTGATTGCCTGGGTACCTGGGCCTGGGCCTGTAAATGGGCCTGACTCGTACCCAGGCCTGTAAATTAACCTGACTGGGCCTGTATCTGGGCCTGGACTTGTAAATGGGCTTGACTCGGGCCTTACCTGAATCGGGCCTGGGCCGTACCTGGGACTAAATCAGGCCTGGGCCTGACTCGGGCTATATATGGCCTTGACTTGGTCTTGGGTCTGTAAATGGGCCTGACTCGGGCCTTACTTGGGCCTGACTTGGTTTCTAGTCTGTAAATGGGCCTGATTCTGGCTCGGGGCTGCAAATGGGCCTGACTAGTGCTATACCTGGGCCTGACTTGGGTCCAGGCCTGTAAATGGCCCTGACTCAGGACTTATCTATGTCTGAATCGGGCCTGGGCTTGTATATGGGCCTCCATTCAGGCCTGCACCTGGCATTCCTCGGCAGTAAATCTGCCCAGAGCCTCAAGTCTGAGTTCGGGGCAGCAGCAGAGCTGGGTGCTGATGTGGGAACCCTGAGGACTCACTTCCCTCGTCTCGATCATGGCGTCAGACGCCATCAGCCTGGCTGTGGGGGTGTGGCAAATGCTGAAGGGTCACCATGGTGACGAGAACAGATTCATTCCCCACCCTGGCTGTGCTCTCTGTGTTCTGTGTGGGCTGTGTGTTCTTCCTCTGTTTACCTGTCTTTTGGCTCCCCCCCATCTAGAGATTCCTTCCTCTCTCTCCTTCTCCTCCCCCTTGTCTGTTCCTGGCTCTCTGCTTAACCTCAATGTTATTAACCTGCCTTTATGAGGCCCTGCCTGCTGGCTTTAGCTTGACACACAAAGCTGGGGGGGCTTATGTGCCCCCCGCCCCCACCTCGATTTCCCACGCTGCCCCAGGACTTCTGCCTTGTCGTGCCGTGGGGCGTTCAGTGGAATCGGGTGCCTCCCTCCTCGCACCCTGAGGCCTGCCCCAGCCCGCCCTGCCCTACTGCGTCTTTTGCTTTCCCACAATGCCATGCCGGTAGAGCGCGGCATTCCGGTAAATGTCGTACGAGCTGCTTCTGAGCACTGCCCGTTTACTCAGACCCTGTGGCTGTTTCTGTGGCTTGCAGCCACGCTCTTTCATCGCTTTGCTGGTGTCTGTATGGTTATTAATGCAGCATTAATTTTTTAGTAATTCTTTGACCCGAGTCCTGTGGTGTCTGTGCCCAGTCTGCACACACACACATGCTCATACACTCTTCCCCCAGCAGGCATGCGGAGGTGGCAGGGTGTGAGTCCGTCCTGCCCCCACTCCGACTGGCACCTCCTCTGTCCTCCCCATTAGTGTCTCCGCGGTCCCCACCCCGCCCTGCCCCGTCCCTGACGCTGTTAGCCCGCAGTTCGATATCCTGCTCTAATCGCTAAAGGATGCCCCTGGGTCCGCTTAACGTCATGTTTGCTCAGCCTGTCAAGACTGAGGCTCTTTATGGTCTGTAGCGGAGTCCAGCCAGCGAGCCTGTGGAATGCCGCTGCCCTTAACTATGTCTGAGATCTGCCGGGGGGGGTGGGCGGAACTTCCACCACCTCTTAACACCCTCCCTACACGGCTTTGGCTGGTGCCGCCTTCGTCTGGGTGTGATTGGTGATGCCTGACTACTTTCTTGGGTTTTTCCATCCCTCTAAATGTGTCCTCTCAATGAGCCTTTGATCTTCTGGTGCTGTGTTCCCACTGGAGGTTACCCAAAAGCACATGACCGGAAATCCCCCCCCCCCCCCCACCCCCAAGTCCAGCACACTCCTATGGTTTCTGTCTCAGGCCGGTGGGTTGTCTGCAAGTTGGCTGTGAGCACCATGCTTGTGTCTGTGGGCATATGGCGCCCCCTTACTATGACATGTGGCCCTGCAAGGAACTCTCTCAGGCTTTGAGCATGTTGAGGAGTTTTTTGTTGACATTTTGTTGTAGGGGGATTAAAAAGCAGCACGGCTGTGTTTGCAAACACCCTCCTTTCTCTTCCTGTTTTTTATTAAATATTCACATGCCACGCATGTATATTTCCTTCCAAACCCGGTGACATCCCCCCCCCACTATGGCCAGAGGTCAGGAAACAGCCCCCCCCCAGCTTCCTGGAGGCCGGTACCCAGTGTGTCTCCAGCATGCTGTAGGTCGTGACCCATATGGGCTCTGGAATCCGGTCCTGGCTTCAGTCCAAGGATGCAGTGGAAGGGTGGTGGTGACAGAGCAGGGTTACGCTGCCTTCTGCACATCTGTCCCTGAGTGAGAGAGTGTGTGTGTGTGTGTGTGTGTATGTGTGTGTGGGGGAGCGAAATGGAGAGTGTGAGATGGAGTGAAGGAGGAGCATGGTGGTTTTTTGGCCGTTTTGGGAGGCTGGGATGTGTGGTCACTGGAGCTCCTGTCCTGCAGGCAGACCTGCAGGGTGTTTGTGTGAACGGCCCCCCATCATACCTCTCCCTGCCTCGCTCAAAGAGCTCCTTCACCGCCTGCCTCTCTACAATGGTGCCGCATTCTCTGTCCCCACTGCCCTCGTGATGAGCTCCACACCCAATCAGAGTGTGTGGAAGGTGGGTGTGGCCCTGTGAGGGCTGTGGCTCAGAGGCTGTGGCTCACTTCCTCTTTCTGAAATGGCCCAAGCTGTGTCTGTATGATTGCGAGGTCATCTTGCTTCGCCACAGAGGCCACATGCCATCTCTCCGGAACTTTCTGTGGCTCTTGCATCACTCTGCATATTAGTGCCCCCCCCACAAACACACCCACCCACCCAACTTTAACCTCCACAAACAGAGATTTTCTGTGTGCTGCTGTGCCATTTGTACAGTAACAGTGAAGTTCAGACAGAGACCCCCTGGTGGGGATAAGGAAGATCCCAGCCTCACATCACTGTGACTCACTGGGCTCACATGCACACACATGCGCCCATGCACACACACACACACGCACGCACACAAACACATGCACACACACACGCACACACACAGACATAGACATACACACACACGCACACACACACACGCACACGCACACACATGCAGCGCATGCCAGCTCTTTCTGGTGGGCATGGCTTCATCTGACCTCTGCCACTAGCGACCGCTCGCTGAATGTGGGTGTGAGTGCGGGTGGTGACTCCCCGACAGCGTTGGTTCGTAAGTACACATGTAAACTCATGCTCATGGCAACGGGGGTGGGGGCATACGGGCACCCAGACACCAGCACACATGGACCACATGGGCCCAGCAAAGGAAAGCAGATGATCTGTGGTGCACTGGGGGAGGTTGCGAGTCCCGCCCCTTTGTCAGGCCCCGCTCTCTCCCTGTCTTTTTCTAAAATTATTTACTTTATTATAACAGCGCGCAGAGCAGCCGCTAAAAGCTGCAGACTTGTTTCACGGGAAAGGAATTTGATGTAAGGGTGTTGGGGGGGCGGGGGCTGGTTGCGAGGAGGACAGGGTCTGGGACATCTGAGAGGGGGGCGGGGGGTGCTTAGCTCGACCCGCTCTCTGTCAGGGGGGAAGGAGAAGTTTGAAGAGGAGTGAAAAGAAAGGGAGCAAAATTATCACAGGAGGACAGGGATGATGGAGGGATACTGGTAACGCGTCAGGACAGGTGGACAGAGACCTGGGGACAGACAGAGACAGACAGGCGGGTCCCCTTGTGGGGGGGGAGAGAGAGAGCGCAAATCGTGTCGTGTGGTTACCATAGTTTTTTTTTCTTTTCCGTTTTTTGTTTTGTGTCTGTCTCCTTTAATCTCTGCCTGGTTTTGAGACTGAAACTAGTGGTCTGACTTCCCTGCTGTAAGAGTAAATTTGCTCGCATGGTGAGGACAGGTCTGTACGGGTTCCGAGACCGTCATGGATGCCGCAGAGTATGTGCTGTATGCCCCGCTCCTCTTTATTGCCGTGCACATCCTCACCGTCGCAGGAGTGTGGCTGTATTGCCGACGGCACGCCAGGCTCTCAGGTACGTGGCGTGCTGAGGTGGTCTCTGTATGCCAACTTTTGTGGTCTGTTAAGATGGTCTATACACCTTTACCCACTTCGGCCCTGTACTGCAGAGTCGGCCATGGCAGATGGATTGATTATGTGTGTACATTTTTCGAGTTGGCCCAGGTCCCTGCTCTCTCAATCCACTTGTAGCTTTTCGGTGCCGCTCTTTGTGGTCTGAGCCAAACAAACTGTCTGTGTGTGGAAAAATGTTTATTAATATTCATGATGATGAAGTATGTGGCTGAGTTTGTCTAGCTTGTGGCTGGGTGAGAATGACCAGGCCTGCCCCGATTTCAGCTTCAAGGGCGTCCTAAATCGATGGCACCAATCAGCTGTAATGTCAGTAACGAAGCAGCCAAGAGTGGCTGAGTTTAAGGCTCCCAGCAGCTGCGTCTCTGCGCCTGACTCACCGGCGCTTGCTGGGCCTAGTCTCTGCAGCTCAGTTGGGGGTCATTTCGGTTTGCTGTACTCTTTCTCACTAAAGTCTGTTTCCTTGGGTATGCTGTGTCTTATAAATGGACCTTGCAATGTCACACTGAAATGTATCCCACTTCCCAAAGGGCCCAGTATGGATGGGTACCATGACACAGAAGACATGTCATGTGCTGTATACACAGGCACACAGAACACATGGTTTTTTTCAGCCGAATCGACCATCGGGGTAGGGGAGTTGGCACAGCTCTATCCCGGTTCTTGGAGGAACTGGGTCAGGCTGCCCAGGGCTCCAGTGAACTTGCACGTCCCCGAGGGCGACAGTGTGATGGAGTCTTCTGCTGCAGCCAGAGCGGGGAGATCGACTTGGCTTTTGTTTTATTCTTGGACTGTCGGATAAATAAAACAAGGAGGCTGACGTGCCACTGTGGCTGATGGCCTAGAATGGAAGGCATGGCGCACTGCGGTCTTCATTTGGAGAATGATTGAAAAAAGAAGGAGGCCACAGGAGGGCCGAGCGCCAAGTGGATTAAGATCGATGTCCCCCCCCTCCCCCATGCCACAAATCAGCACGCTGTGCCCAGTAATCAGCTTCCGGGTCATAGGCTGGTGATTACGAGCTGCGTCGCTATAGTGCTGAAACTCTCTAGGCTCCCTAATGTGTGTGGTGGAAGAAGTGCTTAAGGGCTGGTATTGCAGAGGCTGCTTTCCCCTCTGATGCTGTACAGGCAGGGAGCAGGAGCGCCCCTGCTGGCCTGGAGGCCGTATCGTCATGGCGTTCAGTAATAACTGTGGAATGTGACGATGGGCCAGACCTTTGGGGCTGCTGTGTGTGTGTGTGTGTGTGTGTGTGTGTGTGTTTGTTTGTTTTTGTTTGTTTGTTTGTTTGTAATTATTACACAGTGGGGACTAGATTTCCCCAGAATGTGATTAAAAACTTGTAACTTTTTACCTTGTGGGGACATCTTTTGGGACATTTTCCCCACAAGAATAATCTCAATATCATAAATATCTGTGACTGCAATCAAAAGACTAAAAATGCCAAACGTCTTGTATTTTGTTTGGTTCCTTATGATTAAGGCTAGGGCTGGGTAGGGTTAAGGTTGCCATAGTTGGGATTAGGGTTATGCCCACAGGAGCAGTTGCTGCTGCTTGTGTGTGTGATGATACAGCCTGTAAATAAGGTCTGTATGAAGCTCTCTGTGAGAGCTGGTTGGGTCCGGTCATCTGGATCGAGCTCCCCTGGACTGGCCCTGATCCGGCACTGAGCTTCGCAGTTTCCCTTGACACGGAGCCCAGGCTCACACATGGCGCTTCTCTGCAGCAGGTCGAGCCCTCGGCCACTGGCTGGCCAGCACACTGTTTCGTGGTGTTTCTCTCTCCCCATCGGCGTGTATGAGCACTGACACCAAGCTTTTCTGAGGCTCGTCTCTGACCAGGTAGTCTGAGGAAATGTCCTCGTCTGTTTTACTGAGGCTGGGACTGCGAGCCAGCCTGCCATCCACTGTCATGTACAGGCTGAATTTCTACCTCCCCGGGCTACAAATAATAGCTTTGACGTTGGCCTGGTTCTGGCGTGACCCTGTCTCCGATCAGAGCGGCCGGTTCCACTTTCTCACTTGTTTTATGCCAGCGCCTTTGCACAGGCGAGGTGACCTAACGCCTGCACCTTGCTGTTCAGCTCACGTCATTTCCAGGTTTTGCTCTTCTGTAGACTATGATGTTTTACTGTGGTAATTTAGGTTAAAGACTGCCTAAGTGTACTGATGCTGGGACTTGAACTGGGAATAGTCATGGCTCTGCCGCCCACACTGTGCTGCCCGCTTTGCCATCAAGGCTGTGATGATGAGCTATCTGATAGATACACATATGTCCATCCATCCAGCACAGGGGTATGGGAGTCCTGGAGCCCATCCCAGGAGGAATAGGGCATGAGGCTGGGGACACGCTGGATAGGATGCCAGTCCATACTAGGTCACACGTGTGTACACACACACACACACACACACACACACACACACACACACACACACACACACACACGCAAGCAAGCGATGTACTGAGATACTGTTTCGTAGCTGCTGCCCCAGTACCTTCCAGTTCACTAAAGACATGCAAACCTGTTTACGCCACGTATCTGGTAAGCGGCATCATTTGGCTGTGATTCGTGTGTCGGCTGAGTTGATGACGGACAGAAGCAGCTTCGCTGCTAGTTATCATAAGCTAATGATTAGCCTTTGGCCCAGTTAGCACATGATCGGTCAAATCTGATCAATCCCCAAGCACCATGGCTGCGGTTTGAGCGCTCGCAGTGATGTGCAGGAAATGAGAGTGCTTTGAAAATAATTGAGGGCAGCAGCAGCTTGCAGGTTTACCTGCGCTGTGCCTGCGCTGCTGGGCCAGCTCTCAAGCTGCATGATGCGCTTGCGTTAAAGGCGTCCCTCGCGTGGTGATTTTGCCGCCTAGGCAGCCGTTGGTGAATTATTTAGCGGTGCTTCCAGAGTTACGAATTCCATCACTGGGCCATGCTGGCAAAATCTAATTTTTGATGGTAAAACACAAAAAAAAACTCCCCTTTGATTTATAAATGGTCTTTGCCTGATAGATTTTGAATCTGGGCTGTTGGTAGATGGAGTTGCTATGAGGTAGCCTTCTTGGGGGACTGATATTTCCAGATATCTCTTATCTGAAACAGTTTTCGGAGCATTGGTCACATGGAACCTGGGACAGTGTGTCCAGGGGTCAAGCGTCTGCCAGCTGGTTGGACGGTTCCCAGATTTCTGCCCTCGTTTTGGTGGACAGAACACTTTGTTTGTTTCTGTTTCCGGACACCCAGCGGGGTTTTTATGACAAAGACACTGAGAGAGGATGGAGGGAGTGAGGGAGAAAGAATGGGAGAGCTGTGCCAGTCTGTGGATGGTGCTGCTGATGGGGGGTAGGGGCAGAGAGAGAGGGAGATTAGCCAGAAACGCACAGGACATGGGGCAGTGCTGGACCCCGTGCTTGGACATGGAGGAGAGAGAGCAGATTAGCCTCTAATGAGGGAGGGTGGTGTGTGTGTGTGTGTGCGTGCAGCTTTGCAGGTATATTTATAGTCATCCTGTGGTGGGACAGCACTCACACTCACGACAGAACAGGCGGGAACACGGTGAAAAAAGGGAGAGCAGAGAGGAGAGCCGGGGGAGAAGAGGAGCTGAAGAGGGCCTGCGTGTTCGCGGATGTCGGCATGTGGCGGGCTGGGGCGGGGCGGGGACGTGCACGCTGGATGAGGTCATGGTGCTGATCCTCTTGCTTAGGCTCCTGAGGTGCTTCTTGTGCGCGGTGTGTGCGTGGCGTGTGTTCTTGGCTACTGCTTCCTAAGGCGATGCTCGCTCTCATTCTGGGGGACCCTGTGACCGTGTTCACTAACCCATCAACGTGGGTGAGGGGGAGACTGGGTGGGGCTGCGTGTGGGATCTGGGAGAGGTCACTGAACTCTGTGCTGTGCTGCTCTTTCTCCACCCGATTTTCCTCTTTAGTCTCAGCATCGATGAATGAAGACGGGACTGGCCACGATCGGAGGCTGGAATCCGATTGGCTTCGGTAAATGTGTGACACTCCTCCACAATCCCTCTGTGAGGTCCTTTCACTGTGTCTCAGATCCTGTGAGCTGCTCTCGCTAATCCTGCTTCAGGGAAATGTAGCCTCCTTCCCAGAAATCAGTATCCCCCTTATACAGCATCTCCAATCACCGAGACGTTTTGCTTTCACTTTCATTCCATCCTTTGAACTGTAGGCCTACGAGCTGGAAAGGCACAGGAACTTCTGGTTCTCCTGACTGCTTCATTCTGCACCTGGATTGGGCCTACAGTATATCCAAGCAGTGGTTCATCTCGTGGTGTCTCAAGGCTGTTTTAGACACCGTGCGGACGCCCGGTTCACAGACCGCCATGTAATTCTGGAACATGGGCCATGGATGTCGCTGGCCGCTCCGCCACTCGGACGCTTTTAGAAACACAGACGGCCAGTTACGGCTCCTTTTACCGCCGTGCTTTTTTTAGGGAGACTCTCTGCGTTACTTATCCGGGTCCGTTTCTCCCTTCGCGTGAGTCGGAGAGCCCTATTGGACACCTGGCCTCACCTTTGGGACGTTTTTGTGCGACCGTGAACGTCTCTTGCTGCTCTCTGAGAGTCAGCAAATCTTCGGAAGGGGAGAAGCAGAAAACCTGGAGTGCTCTGACCATCGGCAAGGTGGCAAGAAGGAGCGAGAGGGGGGAGGGTCTTTGTTAGTTAGTAGGAGGATCCTAGTTTTGACGCACGTGTGACCCGGAGTGACTGAAGAGCTGGTGGGGAGGGAGTGGGCGGCCCTGAACGGCAGCGGAGGGCGGGATTGAGTGAGAGAGCGAGCGAGAGAGACTCGATCTGCTAGCTTTGGGGGGGGGGACCCTGTCACTCAGCCGCCCCGCCTGAGTGCGAGCAGCAGGTGTGCAGAGACGCTGCGGAGCAGCTTCCTGCCTGCAGGGGGTGTGCGAGCGCCTGCGTGTTGGGTGCGCGGACCAGCTGGGCCTTGTTATCAGCCAAACCCGGCCTCCTCACGGTTTCCTGGGCTTTGCTGGGGGCGGACAGACCACATCGCAGGGCGACTGGGCCTGTGGGTGCGCAGAAGGGAAATTCAAGGCAACTAAGCAATAGGGGGCGACGACTCCAGGGCCAGGATGTGGCCGGTGTACTATAACCAGAACAGCCTCAGCGTCCTCCTGCAGAGTCGCATGTGCTGTGCAGGTCAGTGCGCCGCTCCCTGGCTCTGAGTGTCTGTGCAATCTGAGTCTGCTCTAGCTGTGTGTCTGTCTGTCTGTCAGTGTCTGTGTCTTCAGCTGCCCTCAGTTGTTTTGGGACCAGTTGTCAGTACATCTGTCAGAATATCATATTTGCTGTGATTTAGAAGCCGGCTCTAGTGTTACAGCAGCTGAACGGCCCGCGGGCTGCCTGTGTGACGAGGTGGTGCGGAGTGACCATGAGTGCCGGCCATTGCTCCCATGATGCACCACGTGTGCTCACCACTGATTGGGAGACGTGTTTGGGGGGGTCACTCAGGAGGCCCTGTCAGTTTGTGTGTTCTGGATTTTGCTCAAACTGTCAATTTCTCTTATATGGGTTGGGTGGCCACTTCCTGTATTGTCACCGTGGTTAAGGAAGTGGCTGTATGATCAAGGCTCAGGCTCTCGGTTTGGGTTACATTGCAGAGTCCAGGCACTCAGCCCCTAGCAGTGCAGGTCTGCTCATGAGTAAATAGCTGCTGTGGTGCTGTTGAAGCACGTGGCCGTGAGAAGTGAGGTGTGAGTCGTAATCCTCAGCCCCGTTGTGGAAACTGAACCACGTGGACGGGGGTACTTCCTGCGACTTGCATGCATATAGCCGCTCTGTGAGGCTGCGTGCGCCGGCTGGAGGAAGTGAAACGGGCTACCTCTCCCACATGCTCTTCCATTGTGTCGCCGTCGTCATGGCTACCGTGTCAACAACAAGCCGGCCCGTGTGGGGGGGGCCCACTGGGACTCGTGAGCTGTGACAGTGCTGTTGGGAGGCAGAGTATTTAAAAAAAAGACCTCGTTTCACTGTCTATTTTGGGTTTGTACCTCACTCCCCAAGCATGATGATGCAGACTGTCTGAGAACTGCATCCTGCCAGGAACGGCCTGCCTTCTCTATATTTCACAGTACAGTGTTTGTGGTGACGAGGCATGGGACCAGAATGAGCATAATGGCACAGCTCCCCCTATGTGTCAGGAGGTTTGCTTGCCCTGTGAGTAGGTGGTTAGTACTGATAGGTATTCCAGGTTGTGTCACTCGCTCACTAAATAAAACGTCACTTTATTAACCTCGGGTTTTCCAAACTCATGATGGTAAAGCAGATGACTCATGAAGAATGATTTTTAATTTGAGGTTGAAAAGCTAATGCATGGATCTGTGAGCCCGGTGGGGTGGGGTGGGTGATTCTGTGTGCCATCTCGGCAGATGCTGCTAAAAGCAGCTCCAGACGGCAGCTGTGAAGAGACTGCACAGCTGGGAGCTCAGAGCTGCCGATGATGCGGGCTGGAGACGCACTCTGGGGCTCCCTCTGTTTATCTTTACATGAATAACCTCCCTCCCTCTCTCTCTCCCTCCCTCTTTTTTTGTGTAGATGAACGAGACAGAGTACAGAAGAAAACTTTCACAAAATGGGTCAACAAACACCTGATCAAGGTATACTGAGTTCCTTTTCACGCTCCATGTGTCTGTGGCTATGTGTCTGTAGTACTGTCTGCTTTCGTTCATGCGCCCTGTATCTGTAGCTCAGTGTATCTGTGGCTCAGTGTGTCTTCTAGTACTGTCTGCTTACTTTCCTGCACCCTGTATCTGTGGCTCAGTGTGTCTGTGGTACTGTCTGCTTACTTTCCTTTGGTTCCATGGCTCCTGCTCACCCCTTTTCAGTCCCCTTTCTGACATTTGCGGAGCACTGCAGCGACACCTGCTTGCCGAGGCGGGGCTTACGTTCAGCGGCAGCGTCCCGGGTCTTTTGGGTGGCATATGAATGATACACATCGGTCTGCAGACGATCTCTGCATATCATCGGCAGCTGTTTGGCTCCTGCTCTCAGCTTCCTGTGTGGTGATAAGCAGAAGCCATTTAACACACACAGCGCCTTTCAGTCAGCCTCATCTGAAAGTGCTGATGAATTGTGTTACTGGGTGCCTGAAATAACACCTTAGCTGAATCGCTTTGGCCCAGAGTTGGTCCAGTACACATTCAGTCTTTCTCATCATAGGCTGATAAATTTTCAGCAGAATGTCCGGGTCGCCCTAATGTTCCATAAGTGCCACACCCTGCACAGTCACCTTCCAACCCGCTCATCACCGGCATTTAACTTCTGCGATGAAAGACTTGCACAGCCTGCATAGCAGATATGCGTAAACTGCATGTGGTCTGCCCAGAGGTGAAAAAGGGGAAATTTCATAAAAGTGTGAAATCTCTGAAGCAGATCTTTGAAGCAAATCTGTGTGTCATCCACCATGTGGGTGATCCACACCACGGCGTGGCTCCCAGCCAGAAAAGGGGTTTGATTGGTGGGGAATGTTAAGGTGAAGGGCTGAAGTCCCATTCAGTTCATGGTACCTCTGCTGCCTTCCAGATCCCAGATCAGACGGGTAAGGTCGGATATGGTCAGCTGATTGTATGCACACATCCCATTCCTGTCCATTTCTGTGATCCCCGGAACTGAACCGGTTGCTCTGGAAGCTGCCTTTACTGGGCCCCGTCACCTGGGCAACGAGCGTGTGGCCGTGGAGCTGATCGGCTTACAGCCAGCTGGGTGGCAGGGAGAGCAGAGCGAGCACTGAATAATGGATTGGCGGGGTGACGGTGTGTGTTCCTTACAGCCGCTTTGGTCGGGGGTCGGCACGTCCCCTTTTGGTGTAACAGGCACGGCCTGCTGGACTCGACGCTGGACCAGTGACACAGGCACAGCCGACCCGGAAGGAAGCGGGTCTTCCTGTCCGCACCGGTGGGAAGTGAGCTCGAGGCCCACAGTGTGAAAGAATCCATGTTGGGCATGAAAGCCTAAATGCTGCAGAGCCCCCCCCCGGCCTGTTCCCACCAGGGAAGGGCTCCAGCTCTGGGTTTAATGGCTTTATTAGCTCATACCTCAGCCACAGCGAGCTTATCATGAGCTGCTGTCATCTTTACCTTTAATGGTAGCTTTTTACTACACTTATACCGGTTGTGGTCGTGGGGCAGAGACAGGAGGGTTACGGGACAGCGGAAATGGATATCCCGAGCTGGGGGGCGATGGCTTTACCGCGATCAGGATGCCAGATGTACTAGGTCCGGTTGAGCCCGTCACCCAGATGGTCTGCTCTGTGACCACGGCGACGGACAGACACCACCCCCCCAGCCTTGTCATCGTCGGTAAAGACACCCTGTAAGGAGGAAACCACGGCCCAATGGATCCCCATTGTTTCTGGAGCCCTAGGTGTTGTGCTACTTGGGTCTTGCTACCCTCTGGTGGCGGCTGTGGGTACTGTGGCCTTCTGCAGAAACCCTGGAAGTGAATATTTTGCTGGAGGGGATTTAGGGATAGGATAGCATGTGTGTGACTCTCTTGCTGCTGTCTGGGCTGTGCAGCTGAGCCCTGCTCTAATTAAGACTGCTCTCCCTTATATTTACATGTTAATCTGCACTGACGCTCACTTTTCCAGCCGTTCCTGGTCCGGAACAATGACTAAGTTAAACCATGCAGTGGAATTCCCCACACCTGCTAAAAGCAAGTGTAGGCTGAGTGCAGTGCATATGCAGAGAAGGATTTCTGAAGATGGACAGGGCAGTGGGGGAGGAGTCCTGTCTCCATATGTGCACTAGGACCCGTGGTGCCCCCTGCTGGAGGCTGAACCCCTCACCAGGTGGTCTGCTTCATGCATTATTTTCATTTTCTCCTTCTGCCAGGTCAGTGAAATATGGTCCCACACTTAGGAGGTGAGGGTGGCTGGATGGTAGATAGGTGGGAGGGTGGCAGGCGGATGGTGGGAGGGTGGCCGGACGGGTAGGCTTTTGGGCGGTAGGTGGGCAGGCAGCAGGCGGGCGATGGGCGGACGGCAGGTGGGCGGCCTCCTGCTTCCTCTGCCTTACGAGCCGCTCCTCAGTCTCACTCACTGACTTTTTTCATACTTTTTTGCGGATTCTTGAAATTCTTGAGTCCTCTCACATCACTTGCCTCCAGTATTATTCACGCTCTCTCTCGTGATGAAGCTGTGAACTGCAGCGATGGCTGAGAAGCTGTCCTACAGTCACCCTGTGTCGCCCTGTGCCTCCCTGTGTCGCCCTGGTCACAGAGTATTTGCCAGCTGCAGTTAGTGTTGCTATTAGCAGCAAAATTTTCCTGACACCCCTCTCCCTCTCCCTCTCCTTCTCTCTCGCTCTCTCTTTCAGGTCCGCAAACACATCTCAGACCTGTACGAGGATCTCCGCGATGGACACAACCTCATCTCCCTGCTGGAAGTGCTGTCGGGGGTCATCCTGGTAAGGAAGCGGCCTAACATTCCCAAACCGTGAGAGTTGCCTGCGGTCCGTGAGCTTATGTTCCTCTTCCTGCCAGGGAAAGGTGCCTTTATGAAGGATACACGGATACTTGGGTGGTCTCGGTGCTGCCATCACTGGTGTGTGCTGGAACTGCTGCGGCCATGTCTGTTTTTCTCTGCACAGCTCACAGGCGCGAATGCCTTTGACTCAACCGTGCAGGTTCCCTGAAGGTGGCGTGCGAAATTCAGCGCTTTGCTGTGCAAACACAGATTTCGTGGTAAACATGGCGTGGAACACGTCCTGAATTGGCGATCTGACAGCATGGCATACGCCCGTTAATGCTCCACCTGGCCCTGACCATCGTTTCCATCACCTAAACAAACGTTTTTGTATTTTCATTTTGTCTGTAGTGTAACCAGATGCTAAATATATGAGATAGTGTTTATAGGAATACATTTGTAGGAGTTCCATAAATTCTTTCCTTGTGACTGACGTGGCCTCTGTGCTGACAGTCCTAACCTGGATGGTGCCCCCTGCAGGCGTGGGGCTGCCAGTGTTACGGGGAGATTTAGTGGCATTCAGTACTTATCCTATTTGCCTTCATTTTCATTTTGCTTCCTTCTTTCGTCCATTTTTTTTTATCTTTTCATTACTTTGTCTCTCCTTCGTCCTGTTCACCATGACGGCCCCGATCTTCCGTTCCTTGCCCTCCTTCCATCTCTCTCTCTCTCTGATGCCCATAGCACAGGGGCGCGTCCTCCCTGCGGAGGGTGTGTGTGTCGCGGGCCCCCCCGCTTATCTGCTTGGGGGGCGAGGAGGAGCCAGGCGCTCAGGGAGTACGTACACCTGCCCCAACCGAGCCCCCACCCCCCACCATCCCACAGACCCAGAGTTCTCCCTCCTTGGCTGCATGCGTGTGGAGTGGCTTAACCACATACAGACAGACACACACACACAGAAACACAGACAGACAGACACACATATACAGGCGTGCACGCACAACACACTCGGAAGATTCCTGTTGGAAAGCCTGCGAGCACAGACACACTCACGCGGAGGAGCAGTGCTAGGGCTAGGGCTCCTGGGCTCGGTCGCCCTGCTGGCTGAGGGTGTTTGCATCACGCTGGGGCCTGCCGGTCTGCCCCCCTGCATGGAGGTTGCCCCCAGTTTCTCCCAGGTCCCCTTGCTCCCTCTCCAGTGTGGCTTCCTGTGACGATGACTAACCTGCACCGGGTGCTCGAGTGCGTATGTGTGCACGTCTGACATCTTCTGGTTCTTGTGAAGCTGTCAGACCCTCAGCTGGTGCTTCATGCTGACCTGCGGCCTCTCACCCCACCCCTCCTCTGCCCACATGTGCCGATGCCCCCTGCCACCCTCCGCTGCACTCTCATCCCTCTTTCCTCTCTCCCCCAGCCCCGGGAGAAGGGCCGCATGCGGTTCCACCGACTTCAGAATGTGCAGATCGCCCTGGACTTCCTCAAGCAGAGACAGGTGTGTGCCTCTCTGCCCACTCTCCTGAGCCCCAGGCCGTCCCCTCTCCCAGAATGTAAAGCACCACGGGTCTGTGAAATGGCATAAAAGTCTGGCAGTGATGTGGCATGTGGCAGTGAGATGGTTTGCTCCGGTTCCTCCGCCATCCTTCCTTCCCCGGAATGGGACATCAAAATGGGGTGGGTCTGTGACATGATCAGTGAAATGTTCTGTAAGATCTCCGTCCCACATCAAGGGCTCTGCCAGTCTGCACCATGCCTCCAGGCCTGGGCTGCGCTGTGTCTTTTCTGGGGACAGAATCTGGGGACAGTGTACTGTGAGCGCCTGCACACAATAAGCCGTCAGGCCCCCCCATCAGGGGATGTTGGACTGTGTCCCAAATGGACTAGTGTGCACGGTTTGGGGCAAAGTGACCTGCTTCCAGGGGTGGAAATTTGAGGTCCAGAAAGGAAAAATATAGACCAAGATTTTGTTCCAACCAACCAGTTGAGTACTCTGTGACTGTGACTCTTTAGATTCAACTAGTTGATTGAAACAAAATCTTGCACCTGGCATTCCCTGCCTTGAGACCTGCACACGTCCAGCTGTCATACGCTAAAGGTCACACCCCCATCCTCAACAGGTCAAGCTGGTGAACATCAGAAACGATGACATCACCGACGGGAACCCCAAGCTGACTTTGGGCCTGATCTGGACCATCATCCTCCACTTCCAGGTCTGTCCCTCGGTCGTGCCGGGCCCCGCGGTGTGACCGCTCAGCTCTGTGTGTGTCTGCTTGAGAGAGCCTGGGTGGCCTGGCGATCCATTTGGGTGGGTGCAGCCCAGCGCCCTCCCACTCGTAGCCATGCCCCTGTGCTGGAACAGCTGCAGATTACAATTGCTCTGTGGAAGCATTAGGGAAGCCGGAAGCTGAGATATGTGGACGTTTGGCTCTCAGGGCAGTTGAGTATCTGGGTGCTGTAGGCATTCAGCAGGAGAGGGCTGGATCGATTGATATCGGTAGAGTTTGGCTGCATGGGACAGGCTGGTACCGCACTGTGTTTCGGCTCCTGCTACAGCTGGTTTTAATTCTCATCAAAGTTCTCTGCCTGATTTGCTGTTTGCCCTTGCATGTATGTGTGTGTGTGTGTGTGTGTGTGTGTGTGTGTGTGTGTGTGTGTGTTCACTCGCACACCTGTCCATGTGTTGCATTCACACACATTCTCGCCCATGAGCTCGTGAGGTGTTGTCACCAGTCAGGGTGCAGAGTGCTGAAGAAGGTTGGCTCTGCTCTGCTTATGCACAGTGTTGTCTGCTACTTCTGCTTGGTGCCCCCTGGAGGTGGGAGGGTTTCATTGACAATGTGTGTATCCACACTGTTGTGCCCTAAGAAAACGTGCTTCACCCCTGATTCTGATCACAGATCATACAATGGAAATATCCAGCCCAGTCAGAGACCTAAGCAGAATACATAATCTGAAATAATCAGGCTCTGATTTTGGTCTCTTGGGAATGATTTTGCTTTCCAGTGTCATTTATAACTAGTTATGTGCTTGAATGATGCCATAGTGAGATCATGTCGGCCTTTCAATGCCAGGGGAAGGATGTCGTTTCTGCGCTTATGGCCTCGTGGAGCTCTCTGGGTCCTGCTAGGGAGCTTTGGGGAACTTCCAACGTTCATCAGCTAGGGCTGCATGTTCCACTGGTCCCTGCTGTACAGGAAGTGGAATTTGGCCTGTCATCCGCACAGCAGCAGGAACATTCCTCCTTTATCCGACGGTGACGCATGCACGTCCGGCCGTACGCGTGCAGCCTTACCTTGAGCAAGCCTGAGTGTGACCTCTGACCCCAAAATGTAGATGCTCACAGCCTGTTCATGGCAACTGCGATCTGTCATAAATTGTGATTGAGATTCTGTGCTGTGTTGGAATAGCGATCTATGTTGCCTGGAAATAATGTGACGACTTGCTAACCAGGATAAATAGACCAGGTAACCCCAATGGTGCAGAAATTTGGAACATGTAGCTGGTAGCATTTGAAATAGACAGATTACACCTTACCCGGAGGAATTTTATCTGGCTATGTGTGTATTACATTTATATACTGGCTATTCCACTAGATGACCACTAGAGGGCGCTGCACTCCAGCAGATTAATGTCATCTCAAGGCACAATAGGCTGGTTTCCTGGGTGACGTGGCTGCCTTCCTCTGCAGCTGTTCTTGGCCGCATGACTCTGCATATCAGGAGCAAAGGGGGATGGAGGGATGGGGGGAAGATGAGGCAGAGAGAGAGGCTGGAAATGTGGTGTGTTGCTGTCCTGAAGGGCAGGCTGGCATGAAGAGGGAAGGGGTCCAGGCTGGGCTTCTGGAACAGGAGGTGCTGAGCAGGGGCCAGTCAGGACCTGCTTCTGGCCTCTGTGAGAGGCTCTGAGGCTTCTGATTGGCTGGCTAATATGTCTGAAGGTGAGAGAAACAGACAGATGCCCGAGGGCCTCTTGCCAGGGGTAATGCTTCCTTAAAAAGCTGGCTTGTTGCCATAGCGATGCCCAGCTGGCAGAGGTCGGCACCTGAGAATGATCACTTTGGTAGCTGTCTTGTGGGCACTCATTCCTGTGCTTGTGTACTATGTGGTGTGCTTTGGGGGTGGGGGAGGGTCACATGATTGACTGACCTACTGAAGCTGCTCTTCACCTTGGGTGGGATGGCTCAAAGGGTGGATTTGTGGGGGTGTGGGTGAAGGGGATTCTCCTCGTGATGCCTGCCCCCTGGTGGCCACTCTAATGCAGTGCATGGCCTGTCAGCAGACGGGGGACTGCCTGGCCTGCATCTGTAAGGATCAGCCCTGCTTATGGAGTTCAGTGACTGGGACGTCTCTCCTGTGACGATTACAGCCCATCTAGAGGACCGATGGCAGAGCTGGGACCCGATGAGCCATCTTGCTCTGCACCCCGTGATGTAAAAAATGCTCTGTCCCCTCAAGGCTGAACGTACCCAGTATGTCTGGAGGCACCCGTGTTCCGCCACACTTCCTCAGTGTTTACCGCTGTGTCGCCTTAGTCCGCCGCTGCATGTGCACCAGCTTGCATGCAACATGCAGTAGTGTTCTGATTGGCTGCCTGGCGGCCCTGGCCCTGCCTCTCAATGGGAGGGCGCCCTCCTGCCCGTTGCCTGTCTGCTGTAGCTTTTCCCTGCCGACTGGTCCCTGCTTCCAGCTAAATTTATCATCTCCCCTCACCCCAGCGCTTCTGTGTTCTTCCTGTCCCTCTGCCTGTATCCCTCTCTGGGAGGCACTTTTTGCCTCAGAGAGCAAGACCGGCATAGAAATAGCAAGGGAAGTAGAGGGAGAGGGAAGAGGCAGCAATGAAAAGCCAGATTTGATTTTTTTTCTTTCGCATTAGTAGCAGGTTGCCAACCAATTGCACCTCAGAATGGCTTTTAGGTCGTGTGTGTGTGTTCTCTGAGCTCAAGAGCAGAAAACGGCAGGGAGGGAGGGAGGTGGAAGTGGATAGGGGGAGGAGAATTATAGGAGCAGTGAGGGAGGGGGATGGCGAGCAGCAGAGAGTCTGTAAGCTGCAGCAGACGGCACACACGGTGCTGGTGAGGGAGGGAGAGAGTGAGACAGAGAGCCACAGAGAGAGAAGGGAGGAGAGGGAAGCCACCAGCACTCGAGTCCCCGGCTTCTGCAGGATCTCCAGGCCCTGTGTGCACAGAGAGCGAGACGCAGGCACACTCACCAGCACGACACATCAAAGGATTACCCAGCTCTGCATCACCTCGCACACACGCACACGCAGGAAACGGATCAGAGAATCGACAAATCCCGCAGCCTCTGACACGCACATCTACGACGGATCAAGAAATCGCCCAGCCCTGCAGCCTGCTCCTCTCTTGCTCGCTCTCTCTCTCTCTCTCTCTCTCGCTCTCACTCGCACACACGGTAAAGCTCTCTCTCCTGGGAGCACCGTATCAATTGGATCCATCCACTAGTGCTTGCCGACGGACGGAGTCTGCGCCTCGCTCTCTTGCTCTCTTTCTCTCTCTCCGCATCTCCTGACCGGCATCGTCCGCCCTCTCCGCTCCCCGCTCGTCATCCTCTGGGTCACAGGACGCCTTGCCAGCCCCCCGCCTGGTGCGGCCCGGCTAGCAGCGGGACGCCAACCCCGGGACACCAGTCTGCCTCGGCTTAACGTAGCCTTGCGTGTGCTAGCTTAGCCTAGCCTAGCAGCCGCAGTAATTGGATTCAGAGACGTGGGGAGTGTGTCGGCGGGAGTGGCTGCCTGCGGCACGCCTGCGCTCACTGGCGGCGGCCCGGCACACGGACCAGAAGGGGCCGGCCAGCTGGACCTGCGATTGGAGGGGTCGCTGTAACCGCGCAGCAACGCCGGGAGTACACCAGCAGAGGGCGACGAGCACGGCACTTATTTTTAGGTGCGTGCTGACTTGCGCTCGGTGAGAGCCCGGTCCTCGGTGTCAGGGTAGGTCTCGCGGAACAAAGAGCCGGCTGTTTGTGGTGATGTCAGCGCCGGGGCCCAGCGCCACGTGACGCCGGCGGGTGGGGGGGGGGTACGGAGACCAGCGGGAGGGACCGACCCCCACGGGACGTGGCAGCCTGGAGGAACAGCAGTCAAAACGGAACCAAAACTGCAGCTCCGGTTACTATGAGGACGGCGGTGATGCTCTGGGGAGCCCTAGGGAGACGCGGGGAGCGGGGGAGCCACGTGTCGTAGCGACACCCTCGCACATCGCCAGTCTGGGCCCCCATCCTACCCCAGCGCCTGCTACTACTGTCACTGCGACGATGACGACGGCAACAACACAGGGAGCGTCACGCTACCGATAACACGTGGCCGCAAGCCAGACCGGGAAGCTCCTCCCCCAGGGACAGGCGTCAGGCACACAGAGACACGGGCCCCGCTCTAGGGTATGCCCGAGGCCTTTCCCCGCCGCGACGCGTCTGCCTGCGCCTGCGCTCCTCTGCACTGCAGTCACCCCAGTCGCATGTTCAGGGGCTCGATACCTGGACTCCTGCAATGAGACCCTCCCCACTCCCCGCACACATGCCCAGGGGGGCGACGTGACCACCACCCCCTGCCTGCAGCGCCCAGAGGCAGAAGAGAGCAGGAGCGCAAAGGATTTTTGGGAAAGCAGAGCTGGGAATTTGATTTTGAAGATGTTGGTGTAGCTCCTGTGTGCCCTTGACTGTGTGTTTCTGTCAGTGAGTTGGGTCACATCGGTACCTGTGGGGGGGCAGGTGAAGGAGCGCCTGCAGAAGAGGGGCTGTGCAACTGGCAGACACAAGCCTGTGCTGTACCAGTTCCTTACTTCCACTGTTCCTCACCTGTACTTTTGGGTGCTGAACCTCTCCCCTCCTGTGCGTTATCAGGGACTGAACCTCTCTCCTCCTGTGTGTGCTTGGGAATTGAACTTTTGCCCTCCTCCGGGTGATCTGGGATCGAACCTCTGCCCTCCTGTGCATGCCTGGGGACTGGACCTTTCCCCTCTTGTGCATGATCAGGGCCTGAACCTCCATCCTACTCTGTGTAGTCTGGTACAGTAGTCCTGCCCTTTTGTGGACATGGGTGGCTCTCTGGGGTGTGTGAAACAACAGCGGGAGGCAGGGGAAAGGCAAGTGCGCCCCCTGTCCCCTAAAAAGCGCATCCGCTTCAGGTGCAGACGCAAGTCCAAGCAAGCGGGGCGGCAGGGCATGACCCGGGCACAGGGGGCTGGGGGCCGGCCCAGCGCTGACAGGGTGGAGGAGCAGAAGGAGGAGCACAGAGGCTCTGAGGATCTGGCAGTACCTGTCGCCGGTGACGCCTGGGCTACAGCGGGCGGGCCTGACAGTCCTGCCTTACCAGATGCAGCTCCACCTTCCCACAGCCCCTCTGGAGCTGGGCCTGTGGGTGGTGCCAAGGGTGCGGCCCTCCCCCCAGAACCCAGGTCGCGACCCACGAGCCCTGGGTGCCCAGCCTCTGAGCAGGCGGCTGCAGGGGTCACCGGCGAGGGGTTGGCCTTTGGAAATGTCACCCCTGGAGGGGGAAGAGTGTGCCGGGTACGGGAGCGCGTGCAGGGTGTCCTGCAGAGGCCCCAGATCTTGAGCTCAAAGCAGGAGCAGGATGAGGACGGCGAGGAGGGTGGATGGGCCACTGCCGGGGCAGACTGCTTCCCTGAGGCGGAGAAGCGGGGTGTGGTGCACATCCGGGAGGCGGGGGGCAGGCTGTGTGTGGTTCGGACTGTGTACCCCCCAGACTACGGGGCCCTGCCATGGGACAGGGGAGGGGTGCAGGTGTGGGCAGAGCCACCAGCCCCCTCTAGGGACACAGGGGATGTGCTCAGGGTGAAAGTTGGCGAGGAGGTGCAGCAGGAGATCGCTGTGGTCCAGAGGGATCAGTCATCAGGGTACGCCAGTGACCTCCCTCTCACCTCCCCGGATACCGGGGCGGTCAGCAGCAGCTCCTCGGAGATCCCAGACTCGGTGATGGAGGAGCCCACCCTCACATCGCAGGTCAGGGACAGCTTGCTGGGGCAGCCATGCTGGGGTCACAGTGCTTCACACAGCCCTCTGAAGATGAAGCGGATTTCTGTGTGTGTGTGTGTGTGTGTGTGTGTGTGTGAGTGACCAGCCAGTTCCATGAGTCAGCATGACGCCGTTTTGTGTGTGTGTGTGTGTGTGTGTGTCTGCGGGGACCATATGTCCACAGAATGTGATAAAAACCTGTTACTTTTATCTTGTGGGGACATTATTCAGGTCCCTACAATATAAGTATCAATTTTATAAAAATCTGTGACTGCTGTCAAAAAACTAAAAATGCCAAAAGTCTTGTATTTTGTTTGGTTACTTATGGTTAAGGTTAGGGCTGGGTAGGGGTTACG
>JAAGVU020000045.1:15431862-15445227 GCA_011763525.2 Mormyrus iriodes | reverse complement strand
AGCACCGGACCGAAGCTACAAGGAGCAGCAGAATGCCCGGTACGGGGGGCGCGAAATGGGCGGGTGGTGGGGGGGGGGAGGATGGGGGGCGGGAACGGATAAAAGCCAAATGTACAGGGAATGCCTGCTTCTGTTTGTGATCTTTGATGGAGGTTTAGCCTGCTGACGCCCACGTGTGTCTGTGTGTGTTTGTCTGTGTGTGTGTTTGTGTGTGTCTGCGTGCGTGCGTGCGTGCGTGCGTGCGTGTGTACACCCCAGGTGTGGATGGAGTTTGGCCGTCTCAAGCTGCCCCAGGGGCTGCACCCCAATGACCTGGAGGAGGACTGGGGCAAACTCATCACAGAGATGCTGGAGAGGGAGAAAGCCCTGCGACCAGCTGTGGGGAGGTCAGGACTGCATGGGCGGGTTCCATTGGGCTGCGGGGAGGCTGGGACAGGTTCTTTTTGGGCTGTGGGATGGAGTGGGTTCTAATCATTGTAGGTGTCTAGTCAGTGTGAGTCAATGAATTTACTGCACTGCACTGCACTGCACTGCACTGTACTGTACTCAACTGAGCAGATGAGTCTAAATGCTTCAGTCATTTAAGGACATGCCATGAATGTGCAGCTGTGTGAGTGTCTGAGAGCTGGAGCGATTATCATAAAGGGTGTGTCTGTCTTAGGTTGGACTCCCTACTGCAGATAGCCAATAAGATCCAGAACATGGCCCTGGACTGTGAGGAGAAGCTCACCCTCGCCAAGAACACGCTACAGGCTGTAAGCTCACCGACTTCTGTGTACCTCCGTCCTTCTCGGTTTCTGCTGTGGAGGTGTGCCTTTCTGTAAACATGTACGTCCTCGCTGGCATGTGGTTCTATGGGCGGGGCCAGTGAGCATGATTTGCCCTGTTCCTACAGGATATGGCCCAACTGGAGGACGGGCAGCCGGTCCGCTGTGAGCAGGACCTTGGGGTCTACCTGCAGGACTGCGAGGGCCTGCTCAGGCAGCTGCAGGTGGACTTGCAGATCTTGAGGGATGAGAAATACTACCAGGTGGAGCAGTTAGCCTTCAGGTGAGGTAGCGGGCTTGTGTGACTGAGCGAGTGAATGAGTCAGTGAGTCAGTAACCAACCCTGCCTCGTTCTGCACAGGGTGTCGTGTCTCCAGGAGGAGCTGGTTGCACTCAGGGTTCAGTGCTCTAGTGTCTACAGGAAAGGTCACTTCACCAGGAGTAACACTGGCGGAGAGCCGGGCGGCCAGTTGGCACCGGGCCGTGGCAGCCTCTCCCTGCCCCTGGGGGCCCAGACCCTGCTGGGGGCGGCGGGGGCGGTGGCAGCCCTCCTGCGCAGGCCCCTGTCCCGCTCCGAGATAGTGGCCATGTCCTCCTCAGAAGATGAAGGCAGCCTGAGGTTCCTCTATGAGCTTCTGGGCTGGGTGGAGGAGACCCAGGTGAAAGAAGGGGCATGGAGGCATCTGAGACCTGGGGGCTGCTTTAGTAAGAGGGACGTCCATCCATGACCTGACTGCAACCTCTGTCCCTCCCCAGGACCTGCTGGAACGGGCTGAGTGGGGCACAGACCTGCCATCTGTGGACCAGCGGCTGCAGGAGCACCGAGCTGTGCACGGTGCCGTGGAGGACCTGCTACAGGGCCTGCAGGGGGCGCGGCGCTGCCAGGTGAGGAGCGTGGCCTCCCCCATGCTACATGCTGCACAAGCTCCTTCTGAGCAGCCTGACACCCAGCTCTTCCTTCTCCTTCCAGGACACCATCTCCCCCACCTTTCGCAGCAGCTACACTGAGACACTGGCCAAGTTGGAGCACCAGTACTGCAAACTGCTGGTACGTGGTCATGTGACTCATTGTGTATGTCTAATCATGTGATCGTATATGTGAGGCCGTGTGACTCATTGTGCATATCTGATCATGTGATTGTATATGTGGTCATATGATTGACAAGATTGTGCATATCTAATTGTGATTGTGTATGCCTGTGTGGTCGTGTGATTGGCATTGTGCATGTTGAGTCATGTGTCTGTGTGGTTGTGCGATTTCTCCCAGTAAGCCCATCACAGCGTAACTGGGATGGAGATCAGCGTGTCAGTGCTTCTGGTCGTGTAGAGTTCCCCATTGCAATGCCACCCGCGTCAGGTGACCAGGCCGGCTGCCCGTCTTGGCTTCCGATGCTGAGCAAACGCATGTGCCTGTCACCATAGGAACATTCGTCGTGGCGACTCCGTTGCCTGGAGAGCCTGCGTGCATTCGTGTCGCGCTGCACGGAAGAGCTGATCTGGCTCAACGAGCGGGAGGAGGAGGAGCTGGCCTTCGACTGGAGCGACGGCAACACCAACGTGGCGGCCAAGAAGCAGCTCTACGCCGTGAGTGCCCGGCGCGGGTGCGAGGGACGGGGCTGCCAGCCACAGCAGGGTCTGGGGTACTGATGCTGCCCGTGTCCCATTCGGGGGGCTTTCAGGAAGGGGTCTCTCTGAGCGGGACTGAGTGTGAAATGGTGGAACAAAGTTTACGATTTAAGGGCAAATTTAGCGAACTGCTAAAACTTTAAAGCTGGCTGTAATCCCCAAAAAGGGTCGGCCAGCGATAGGTATGCAGTGTGTTTATAAGCACGATAGTGGGCTTTACGTCGAGCAGCCGCAAGGGGGCGATGTGGTGACAGACAGGCGGCAGATGCGTGTTGCACAGCCGCACCCTCTCACACAGACACGGGGGCAGAGCCGCATTGTCTTTCTGATGTGACTGAAATTCCTGTTTTCTGCAGGACATGAGGTCAGAGCTGGAGGAGAAACAGGATGTGATGCGTATCCTGCAGGAAACAGCCGATCGCCTCTGCCAGGAGAACCACCCGGCCAAGCAGACAGTGGAGGTGTGGCCCCCTGCTGGCCGTCGTGGGTTGATGGTTGACTGGGGGGGTTGAATCTTTTTGCTGCCTGAACTGTAATGTATTGTACTGTACTGCTTACCCTGCGTGCGTGTAGGTGCAGTAATGCTAACTTGCCTACTCTGTCTGTGCCTGCTCAGGCTTACAGCGCCGCCCTGCAGACCCAGTGGGAGTGGGTCAGTCAGCTGTGCCTGTGTGTGGAGCAGCACCTGAAAGATAACACTGCCTTTTTCCAGGTGCGTCCCCATCTACCCGGGTGCTGAGCAGCATTCGGCTCCATCAGCAGGTTTCAAGCCCTCTCCCTCACCCTCTCTCACTCTTTCTCTCCCTCCCTTCCTCTCTCTCTTGGCCCCGCAGTTTATGAGTGACGCGAAGGAGTGTGAGGGTTACCTGCGGCAGCTGCAGGACAGCATCAAGAGGCAGTACACCTGCGACAAGAGCAGCCGCCTGGGCAAGCTGGAGGACCTGCTGCAGGACTCCATGGTGACGCATCCTCCCCCTTGCCCTCCACCCCCCGCAGTCTCCCTCTCTATCTTTGTCTTTCTCACACACACACACACACACACACACACACACACACAAGGGAGAATTTTGTAAGGTGTGGGATATAAGAGGGACCAGCCTTATCATTATCCAATAATATGTTCTGAACTGATGAGTGACAGGTTAGGTGACATGCCAGGGGCCAATCAGCTTTCAGCCAGGACCAGTGCTTCTCAGGCCAGGCCCCTGTATACAGCCTTGACCCATCATTCATTATGTGGTTTTCTTTCCCATTTATCACTGGTTGTTTCAGGGGTGGTTTTCTGTAGCCGGCTGGCGTCGGCTGTGTTGCTAAGATATCACTCTGGCAGATAGTGTTCAGATCAGGCTGAGGCATGTCAGTGACTCAGAGAGGAGCACGCGGCGTGTCTCCGCCCCTTTTGGCGGCCTCTGTGGTCACCTGACATGCAGCAGATGGCATGCTGGGAGTGGGTGGCACGGAGTAGGCCAGAAACAGCAGGCATTCCTGCCTAGGGCATATGGAGGAGCCAGTCAGCGGTGTAACAAAGGAAGAGTGCAGGATAAATACTGAACCAGAGGTATAGGTCCACACATTACCGGCGGATGGGAAGGTGATAGTGAGTAATTACAGGGCGGGGTCCCTTTAAGGATACGTGCTTGTGGGTATAAGCACTGAGCAGAGGTACAGGTCCACACATTACCGGCGGATGGGAAGGTGATAGTGAGTAATTACAGGGCGGGGTCCCTTTAAGGATACGTGTTTGTGGGTATAAGCACTGAGCAGAGGTACAGGTCCACACATTACCGGCGGATGGGAAGGCGATAGTGAATAATTACAGGGCGGGGTCCCTTTAAGGATACGTGTTTGTGGGTATAAGCCCTGAGCTGAGGTACAGGTCCGTACATTCCTGGCGGATGGGAAGGTGATAGTGAGTAATTACAGGGCAGGGTCCCTTTAAGGATACGTGTTTGTGGGTATAAGCACTGAGCAGAGGTACAGGTCCACACATTACCGGCGGATGGGAAGGCGATAGTGAGTAATTACAGGGCGGGGTCCCTTTAAGGATACGTGTTTGTGGGTATAAGCCCTGAGCTGAGGTACAGGTCCGCACATTACAGGCGGATGGGAAGGTGATAGTGAGTAATTACAGGGCAGGGTCCTTTTAAGGATACGTGTTTGTGGGTATAAGCACTGATCAGAGGTACAGGTCCGTACATTCCCGGCGGATGGGAAGGTGATAGTGAGTAATTACAGGGCAGGGTCCCTTTAAGGATACGTGTTTGTGGGTATAAGCACTGAGCAGAGGTACAGGTCCGCACATTACCGGTGGATGGGAAGGTGATAGTGAGTAATTACAGGGCAGGGTCCCTTTAAGGATACGTGTTTGTGGGTATAAGCACTGATCAGAGGTACAGGTCCGTACATTCCCGGCGGATGGGAAGGTGATAGTGAGTAATTACAGGGCGGGTTCCCTTTAAGGATACGCAGCACAGTACTGGCGGGTGCCATAGCAGTCTGGGTATTTTGTAACTGAGCCACCTATTCAGTGGCTTTTCTTTTTCTTTCTTTGCATTTTGTACGTTGTTTTTGTTTCCTAAGATCCTCTGTGCTTTCTTTTCCATTCCATCCTTTTTTCTTTTGCTATTCCATCTGTAAATGCCATATTTAAAAGCCAGAACTAGATTTTATCTAGACAGATTTGTGTGTGACCTGCTTCACTCTGAGCTCAAGTGGGGGGTGGGATTACGGGCTGGTAGCAGACTTCTAATCTTCTAATGAGTGCTGTGACACCCATGTCACCCCAGTAGGACAGAAGGAAGTGCTGAAATCAAGCAGCATCAGAATGCATCTGTCTGTGATTGGTGGATGGCAGCAATGCACGCCTCTAACTGCTCATCTGATTGGCTCTTTGTTTTTGATTGACAGGAAGAGAAGGAGCAGCTGATTAAGTATCGCAGTACCGTAGCCAGCCTGGTAGGCCGGGCGAAAACGGTGGTGCAGTTGCGGCTGCGGGGTGCTGACAGCACCCTGCCCACAACAGCCACGCCCATCCGCGCCATCTGTGATTACCGGCAGATTGAGGTACACCACACCCTTCACTCGGCCGCCGCCCACCACCGAGCCTCATGCACCGCCCACTGCCTCATGGCCCCGCCCACCATCTCATAGCCCCGCCCCCCAGAACCCACATTGAATGTTAGCAGTCTCACCCCAGCCCATCATGCACTGCTAAGCGTTACACATGATTTACTGCCATCGAACACTCCTCTTGTCGATTTATCTTCCTGCCATCCCACCGCCAGTTCCGTTCCCCTAATGTACGTTCTTATGAGTCCAAAAGCGTGAAACAGAAGTAGGCAGTCATGTCGTTTCTTTAAGGGTGCAGCTGTCTGCTCTCTGCTTTGTGTTGTGTTCATTTGTCATATTGACACACGGCTTAGGTGAATCATTTACTCTGTGAGTGCTTGTGAGCCAGCGGGCAGATCGAGGTTAATCCAAGCCTCGCATCCGGGTGACGGGAAAACTGTAGTTAAGCCCGTCATTAAGTCAGTTTCTGACTGCAGAATTATGCGTTTATAACGGCTGCCTTGCGTCAGCACTTCAGCCCATAGCTGATTTCATGACACCGGGGGCAAATGACTCCATCCCCCAGAATCCCCCGGGACTCCTGGCCTGGTAGTGAGGCTCAGGCTCTGACTACTTTGAGTTAGTAATTATTTTTCCTTTTCTTTTGCTTAGATGATGTTCTTAGTGTCACAGTCAGTAAGCTCTGGCTGTCCTCTCTGCCTTTTCATACAGCTGAGCATTTCTTTTTAAATACATTAAACTTGCCCTTGAACCAAACCTGCGGCTGCCATCTCACCTGTCTGCCTTTGATTCATTGCCTCCTGTCGGCATGAGGCCTGCGGTTTCTCCATCGTTCCTGAGCCTTTGTGATTTTTCTGCCTTTTGTCAAGACTACGCCCGATGTAGCCATCTTTGGTTTTGTACCCGTCACCCATCAGTGGGCCGGGTTCTTTATTGAAAGCGGTTTTGCACTGATGACAGTGCCACTGAGATGAAGGAACCCTGCACTCTATTTTTCAGTAACTTTAGGCTACATTTGGGTCGAGACCACACAACCTACTGGTCGAAACACCAGTAGTCCTACCTGTGCGTTTTCTGCACAGTGTCCAGAGCTGAGCATCATTCTGCCACTCCCCCCTCACACCCAAACGCTCTCACTTCCATCACCCCCCCTTCACCCCCGATCCCTAGCCTCTGCAGCTGTGGGCCCTCTCATGCTGTGTCACCCTTTTAAAATGAACCTGCATAACTAAGCGAGCCCTCTAACAGTGCCCAAAAGTAATCTCTCTCTCCCTCCCCTCCTCCCTCCTTCTCTTTTTCCCCTGCTTTCTCCTTCCTCTCCTTCTCCTCCTCCTCTTCCTCCTCCTTCTCTTGTGTCTACGTGCGGGCTGGCAAGGCCGATGCTCAGGTATCGAGCTCTCGACTGCCCCCCACCTCTGCATTTCTTAACTTCAAACAACCCGAGCTAGCAGTCAGGGGAGGGATGCACCACCTCGGCTAGCAACTAAGGGGCCCCCTATCACCTCTGGTTTGCTCTGGTCCAATGTAGCCGTTCAGGGGTTAAATTCTCCCACAGCATGGACGTGTCAGAAATGAGGCTGGAGGGGCGAACAGCGTCTAAAACACAGCCAACCTGCTCCTTCTGAGCCACAATCCCATATGCTTTGCGGTTAATTGATATTTTAATTAGTCCTGTATTTGTGGGGTCAGTTGACTTCCTGGTTATCGAATTGCTTCCAGTTACAAAATTTAAAGGTTCAATTACAACATTATCCTAAGTGACCAGTATCTCCCGTGTTCTGGAGTCCCTGCCTTTCGGCTTTACAGATACGTATAGATGTCATTAAAAAACTGCTGATTCAGTGGTATATTTGCAGCTGATCGTGCTGCTGGTGGTAAAGGAGAGTCTGTGGTTCTGGGCCTCGGTCCGGTTAGACGGAGGCCGGATTGAGAGCCCTCGTTGGCCTTGCTTTATGTGGCCTGGCTCTGTTGGAGAGGGAGGTTAGGGCGCAGTAATTCTGCCGCACGTTCCCTGCCGCACTCAAGGCCGTCCCCTCTTTGGCAGCTTTGCCGAGTGTCGTTTCTGTTGGTTAGTTTGTATTCTTCCTGTGTAATGCCAGGATTCCATCTGATTTAAATACAATCGCTTTTTCCAAATGAGGATTTCTCTGGGACAGCAGTGGGCCCCTTTTCACTGAGCAGGCACTCTGTGTGTTGACAATTCCTGGCCTGGCTAACCCCCCCCCCCCATAGGTGTCGTAGTTAACCGCCTCCTTTTCTGTCCCTCGGTGTTGCACTCCAAGCACGTGACGGTCTGTGATGTTGGAGAGAGCAGCCCTCACACCCCCCCAACGAGTGGCAAGCCTGGGCATCCCCCCGGCTGCCTGCTACCCCCCCATCCCCTTTACCTTAATGCTGATTCTTGTCGTCGCATCGTTTCTGCTGTCCCTCTCCTGCCTTTACCCATCTGGCCCGCTCTCTCTCACTCCTCCCTCTGTCTCCTCGTCTCACCCTCTCTTCCTGTCTCTCTCTGCTGCCCCGCTTCCCCATTCCCCCGTTTCCCAGATTACCATCACTAAGGGAGAGGAGTGTGTGCTAGAGGATCACTCCCAGCGCACCAAATGGAAGGTCATCAGTCCCAACGGCAACGAGGCCATGGTGCCCTCCGTCTGCTTCACCGTCCCACCGCCGAACCAGGAGGCCATAGAGATAGCCAGCAGGTGGGCTACACACATGTGCACCCCCGAATCACACCCCCACCTCTCGCTCATTCACACGGTCGTCGTAGTGACTCGCACGCTCCGGCGCGCTGAAGCCACGAGTGCTCTGACCGTTGTGCTGCGTGTGCAGGACCGAGCAGCTCTACCAGAATGTGATGGCCCTCTGGCACCAGCTGCATGTCAACATGAAGACCGTGGTATCTTGGCATTACCTGCAGAAAGACATCCGGGCCATCTCTTCGTGGAACTTGGACACGGTGAGAGCCAGTGCCGCTGCCCCACGCCTCTCACCCCCTGTCCTTCACCTGTCCTTCCCTCTTCCTGTCTGCCGGGTTCCCGCTTCACCTGTCCTTCCCTCTTCCTGTCTGCCGGGTGCCCGCTTCACCTGTCCCTTCCCTCTTCCTGTGTCCCTGGCTTAGCAGAGCCTTTGCTTCTTTAAGCTGATCTTTACTCCTTGTCTCCTTTTAGTGAAACCACGCTGACAGTATCACGTCTATGCGTAGCGCGTGTGGTATGTGCCCCCTTCCAGTGGCAGCTGACCCACCCAGTCCTCCCATACAGGTGCGCTCCCAGTCCGCGGATGACAGGCAGCAGGCTCTCGATCACCTGGAGTCTCACCTGTCTGACTTTCTGGCGGACAGCCGCCAGAGCCCCCTGTTCACCCCCGCGGAGCGCTGGGACATGGAGAAGGAGGCAGAGAACAGCCGCACCCACTGCCAGGCCCTCCTGGTCTCCATGGAGACAGGTACCCCATCATTTTGTTGTCTTTTCCCTCTGTTTGCCTAATTTAATTTTTTACTGCCTGAAGTAAATCTAAGCCAGCAAAGCCAGTTTCTCCTGCTTTAAAGAAAGGCTTCACCACGTTATTGAGTAATCCTGTTACTGTGATGCTTTCTCTTTCTTATTTTAACAAACATTCATTTTCCCCGACAGTGGAGAAGGATGAATCAGTGTCTCGCGCCTACCTGTCCGAGCTGGAGAACATCAAGCGACACCTGGAGGAGGCGGAGCAGCGGCTGAAGAAGGGCATGCAGGCTCCGCCCCCCAGCAGCGCCAGCAGTGACGCAGCCGACAACGCCATTCACATAGCGGAGGCGGAGGTTAGTGGGTGGGTAGGGGTGGGGGGTCTCTGGGAAGCAGTACCCTTCTCATGATGGCTGGGCGGGTCCCTCTGCTGAAGCTGCGTTTGACGTGAGATGTGAGATTAGTGCCAGTATTTCTCAGCATCCTTATTTAGCATGGAGGTCTGCTTAAGCGTCTTGGTAAAAGGTACCGGCCTGCCTGTAGCGTAAAGTGGAGTTTTATACAAGCTGGGAAGCTGCTATGGGTCCGCGAAGATGTAAACTAAGGGACATAAGAGTAACTTTGGTGAGAAAAATGCAGCACCGCTACACGGCTGCAGATCCATGACTCTCAGCACTGCGGCCTTAACTAAACCCCCCCCCCCCCCACCCCATCACAGCGGCTGCAGCAGGACCTGGGCGGCCTGCGCTCAGACCTGGGCGATGTGTCTCGCCGCTGCCTCGGCTTCTTCCAGGAGAAACCAAGCTCCTCCAGTGTGCCGGCGCTGCGCACTCAGCTGGGCCTCACCGTCGAGCAGATGGACCGGGTGCACGCGCTGTCCTCTGTCTACCTACACAAGTGAGGGGGGTGGCCTGACAGCCCACACAGTCTCACACACACACACACGCACACGCACACGCACGCATCCCAGTCAGTATTCTGTGTTTCGGTAATATCTGGGCTCTGTGTGCCGGGGTCCTGTCTTGCCTCACCTGCCCCCACTGGGCTTCGTCCCTTAGACTGAAGACAGTGGACGTGCTCATGCGGAGCTCGCAGGCCGCCGAGAGCCTGGTGAAGAAGTACGAGAACCGGCTGAGTGAGGAGGACATGGTCCCGGCCGACATCAACGCCATCCAGGCCCTACAAGACCAACTGGCGGTGAGAGAGCACACTGCCCCCTGCTGACTGGCGCTGGCACTGTCACGCTCACTTTGACCATTACTCACCCTAACTTCACTTAACACAAAATGATACACGGTGGCCCCCAGTGCTGATGCACTGACTGATTGGTGCTACCTCCCCTCCCCCAGAGGTGGCAGTCTGAACTGGGCCAGCATGAGCCGGTCTTCCAGGCCCTTGCCGACGAGGTCCGCCGGGCCCAGGAAGCCGCAACCCAATTCCGGCAGCTACATCCGGAACACAGCCCCGAGCTGGAGCGGTACCAGGAGAGAGCAGCTCAGCTTGCCGAGAGGTGGGCCGGTGTGCGCAGACAGATTGAGACCCGGTGAGTGTGTAACACAATGAACCTTAGGGGGCGCTAGTGAGGAGGGAACATGACACAAAAACATTCATTGGTTCTATTATCGGGTACCTGGCTCCCGCTTGCTGTTTATCTGTCATATGTGTTTGCCTTTCAGGCAAGTGGACCTGGAAGCGCTCGGCTCGGTTCTGCAGCAGTACCGGCAGGGTCACACTGCGCTGATCCACTGGATTGAGGAGACCACCGAGAGGCAGGAGAACACGCAGGCCGGACAGACGGACAGCAGGGTGCTCTCGGAGCAGCTGGCCCAGCAGACGGTGTGTGACGAGATGGTGGGAGAAGCAGGAAAGGGCAGTTGGAGGAGGAACCTGAGGAGGACCATGCAAATGCAGGAGAAGGAAGGAGAAATGGGGATGAGAGCTTTAATGCTAGAACCGCCCACGTTGTCTCGAGCTGCTCACTCCACCCGCAGCGACGCACTTCGGCGTATCACGCCTTTTGTTTTCGCTAATGGGCCATCGCATTAGCATCCCGCTCAGCCATCAAGGAAACAGCAGGACAGTCAGTCAGCCTCACAGCCGCCCAGAAGGCCGTAATACCCACAGTACTGTCCCGCGTGCGTCCCACGTGCGTCCCGCGTCTGTCCTGTGTCTGTCCCATGTGCGTCCTGTTTGCGTCCCGTGTGTCTGTGTCTGTCTTGCGTGCGTCCTGCGTGCGTCCCATGTCTGTCCCGCGTGCGTCCTGCGTGTGGCCTGCATGCGTCCCGTGTGCGTCCCGCGTCCGTCCCGTGTCTGTCCTCCATGCGTCCTGCGGTTTTGCGGTCATTGGCTTCAGTATCGGCTTCGATCTTGTGAAATTAATCCCACACCGACGATAAAACAACGGCGTCGCTTTAACATAAATATCAAAAGAACTGATCACTTTAATCGCCATTACAGTTGGGTTTGGCCGGGCTTATTATTTCAAAAAGATATGAAAAGTATGATGGGTGACGTTTTCTCATATTCATTTTATATTTGTCAGGGTAATAACGCAAATGGAAATGTTATATTTAATTTCAAATAAAACGTACATTTTTTTAATTGCGTTTCACCTGGGTTGATTTGTATGAAAAATAACTTCATACAGTTAAAAAGCGAAAGCTTCAGCGAACGTGGAATCACCAATAAACTTCGTCTATTTATCCATCATCTTATCGATTTAATATATATGGCAACTATTTACCTTACGGATTAATATACGCCATACATACTGCGTTTGAAAACCTTTCAGCGTTACGATTTTAGGGCAGAGCAGCCACTGTATTAGGAACATTACGGCTTTTTGGCTGAGGGTGTTGGATTCGCTGATATTAATCACACTAACGGCACATTAGCGCAAACAAAAAGGCTACTTACACCGACGTGTGTTTTGCTTGGTGGTTAAAGGTAGTTTGACATTCACTGGCGTGGGAAATGGCAGTTCTAGTGTTAAGGTGCTGGATGGTTGAGTGGCAGCTCAGTCAGGATTATGGTCTAGGGCAGTGTTTCCCATCCTGGCTCTCGGGGGCCCACAGACAGTCCACATGTTTGCTCTGGGAGCTGGGAGGGAGCAAAAATGTGGACCGTCTATGGGTCCCCAAGGACCGGATTCGGAAACACTGGTCTAGGAATTAGGTAGGGTCGCAGATAACAGTTTCTACAACTGTAGGGGAAAAAGCCTCCAGTGATGACCTTCTCTTTGTGACTGAGGAGTTTGGCTTTGCAAGGTGTTCATGTCTCACTTGACCCTACAGGCCCTTGTTGCAGAAATTGAGCAGAACCAGGTGAAGCTGGATGAGTGTCAGACGCACTCCAAGCAGTACAGCACCACCGTGAAGGTAGGGCCAGGGCCTGGGTCCATGCCTGTCTTCACTCGCCGCCATGCAGCTCCTGCCTAATCTTTTTTCATGCTGGCAGGAGTATGAGCTGCAGCTGATGACCTACAGAGCCTTCGTGGAGTCCAACCAGAAGTCGCCGGTGAAGAGGAGACGCCTGCATTCTTCGTCAGACGCCATCACGCAGGAGGTAGCAGGGTGGGGGTGGGCCGGAGGGTCACTCTGCTCCGCGCCTGGCAGTGCGCATGTGCTCAGACACTGTCATGGCTCTCTCCGACCCAGTTCATGGACCTCCGCACGCGGTACACGGCCCTGGTGACGCTGACCACGCAGCACGTGAAGTACATCAGCGATGCACTTCGGCGGCTCGAAGAGGAGGAGGTCGGTCTGGCCCTCCACACCACGTACCTCCTCCCTGTCGCCCTCTCTCTGCGTTTGTCTCCTCTTTGTCTCTCGGTCTTCTTAACTTCAGCCCTTTCTTCACCTTTCTTTGCAGAAAGAGGTGGAGGAAGAGAGGCAGGCCAGGGTGAGCCAGGTGGCTGACCTCCTGTGCTGGACGAAGGGCCTTCAGGAGCGGTCAGGGGCCATCGGGGGCCCGAAGGCCGGAGAGCCGGGATCTGCCGTGTCGTCACTGGCCGCACAGCAGGTGTCTGGCTGGGGAGGGATGGAGGAGTGGGAGGTGGAAGATCAGGGGGTGGAGGTGCAGGGGGAAAGAGATGGAAGCAGCAGAACAGCCAGGTGGTAGAGGGTAGGGGGATGCAGCCGTGAGGTTCGCTGCACATTCTGCATTTGCTACATGCACTTTGCTGACGACTGTGTCCTTCGTGTCAAACTGCCCCCTGCAGGCGATTAGCGAGCAGCTCGCCGGCAGAAAGGCAGATGTGGCAGAAGCTATCAGGAGCACAGAAGTCTTCCTGCTTTCCAGGCAGGCCAGCAAGTGAGTCCCGTGATGCCAGACAGACAGACACACAGACACGCCACCCCCCCAACCCGCTGACAGTGACATTGCACCCATGACTGTGTCCCCCCCCCCCCCCCCCCCCCCCTCCGGGGGGGGAGACCCCCCCAGGGCGCCCCCCTCTGGGG
>JAAGVU020000045.1:15410647-15431762 GCA_011763525.2 Mormyrus iriodes | reverse complement strand
TGAGCCCCGGGCCGCCAGACAAACAACACCCCGCACACGCCCCCCCCCCCCCCCCCCGACCGTGACATTGCCCCCATCCCTGGGCCCCCCCCCCCCCCCCCCAGGCTGTCGGAGGAGGAACACGCCCATGTGACTGCTCAACTGGATGAGCTGAAGGACACGTACAACCAGCTGTGCCAGAGTGCTGCCACCCAGCAGCAACAGCTGCAGGAACATCTGGCCAAGGAGGAGGAGCAAAAGGTAGAGGAATGGGGGGTGAGATGGGGAGGTGGTAGGAGGCAGCGGAGTGGTTAATAAGGAGGCTAAATTAGGTTGTACGCTCCCCTGTGGTTTACTGAGCAAACTGAAGAAGTAGGGTGCTTTTTTTTAAACGTGCTGCTGTCCATGTCTGTCCTCCTGAGTCGGGTCTGTGTCACTGCACACCTGCAGGCCAGGTGTGTTGCCCCCTGGTGTTTGCGCGTGTCTGTGTGGGTGTCTGTAGCGCTGCATGCTTTGTGCCACACGTCTGACCCCATCTGACTCTCTCTCCATCCAAGAAACAAAGAATCACATGTGCGACCAGCGCACGGTTTTTAACAGTCTCTTATAATAGCATGGAGTGCACCCTCCAGTGGCCACCAACAGCACGCGCGTCACCATCTCACCCCTTCTCACCACCACTATCATCATCATCATCATCCATGTTTGAATAACTTTGTCCACTGGCACCCCGTGTGGTAGGGTTAGGGTTACCAGTGGTCTCTGTTAGTAATGTGGATTTCACAATCACTGGAACCTGTAGTGCACATGTAGAACAGTGTTTCCCAATCCAGTCCTAACGGACCCACGGACAGTCCACATTTTTGGACTGTCTGGCAGGGACCTGGGAGGGAGCAAAAACATGGACCGTCTGTGGGTCCCCGAGGACTGGGATGGAAACCCCTGCTGTAGAAAATTGGGTACAGGGGGTTTGGAGCCTGTTAGAACAACATGCTTGCCATGTCTCCGTTTTCTGGGTTTTCCATACTCATCCATTTGTAGTTTTTTTTTGGCCCTCACCCAGTCACAGACACACGGTCCCTTTCATTGTGTGAAACGTTCTTAAGGTAATGCGAATCGGGGAAGGTTGCAGCTTGTATGTATGTCCATGTAGGTATAGGACCCACTGTGAGTCTGTGCGTTTCTGCAAGGTCCGAGCATATGCACTCACAAAGCTGTGAATCCAGGCAAATCTGGGTCACAGGAACTGGGTCAGTACTGGTACGGGTAGCCAAAGCACTGGAGGCCAGCTGTGCAAACCCTCACCTCACGGTTTGAGCATGGTGTGTCCAGGTCACTGCTCTGCTGCAAGTGTGTGTGTGTGTATGTGTGTGTGCGTGTTTTCTCATGTGTGGAACAGTTTCTTTGTTTTTTAATACAGTAATACTGTGTGGAACTTAACCAGCATTTTGCTTCAAAATCACTAACAGCAGCCAGGAGCAAAACGACGACCTTGATCTTCTGAGTCCCAGGGACAGACAGAATCAGATTTCAGCCATCAATGGCGGTCGCAGACAGGCAGGGTGGCCTGTATGTCACCTGTAGATCCCTCAGTCAGAGTCCGTGCCCTCGGGTCAGCAGACTGGGCTGTCTTGCTCAGCTGGCTCACGGACCACTCACTGAGCCCTCCGGCCAGGTGGGGGCAGTGTAGCGTCAGGGCAGGGTCAGTGAGCCGCAGAAGCTATGGCATGCTGGATGCTAACCCCGAGCTTGCCGCCTTGCCGTGCCTCGACCTATGTGCGTATGCGCCCCACATCCTCCAGTGCGGTAAGTGATGCTTACTCTCTCTCTCACTGTCCTTACTTTTCCTCCTCTTTTGTTGTTTTCCCTCTTCCCCCATTTGGGGGTTCTCAGTGTAGCCTGCCGCGCTGCATGCTTAGCGCGCTGTTATTTTACTGAAGGTAGGTAGTGTCCGTTCAAATGATGTGGGGATTAAAGGTCTAACAGCATCTTCCTAATCTCAGATGAAAGCGTTACCATTTCAGACTCAAAATTTATCGAATAGGATGTAACACATGCCTTATGCCTTGAGTAATCTTGTTTTATTTCCTCCTCTTTCTGTGCCTTACAATAACACATCTGTAGTTTGCCTAATGACACAGTATTCAGAACTGTTACAAAAAAAAGAGCGAGTACCTGGCCATCTGTGCCTCTGTGGTAAGCTCTTTGTCTCTCTTTGCAGAGTCAAGTCACTATTGCTGGAGTTATTGACCTGGCCACAGTGGAAACCTTCCCAGTGTTTGAGGCAGCCCAGCGTGGCCTAATAGACCAGGATACCTGCCGCACCCTGCTGGAAGGCCAGCTGGTGATGGGTGGCCTAATCATGCCCGACTCCCAAGAAAGCCTCTCTCTACAGGAGGGATTGGCCGAAGGCCTGATTGACAGCACTGCTGCCCAATCGCTGACAGAATTGGAGGCTGCCCTGCACCTTGTGAACAAATCAGAGCTAAGAAAAGGCACAGTAGTTCCAGTTGCTGCTGCATTGGAGGAAGGGCTCATCCACGAGGATGTGGGCCTGCGGATCCTGGAGCTCCAGTTGAGTTTCGGTGGCGTGAAGGAGTCGTCCAAGCAGGAGCAGCTGAGCCTGGAGGCGGCAGCAGGCAGAGGCCTGCTCACGGCCCGTGTCCGTGACAAGCTGCTGTCACGCTTGCAGCGACGAGAGTTGATCGACCCCAACACGGCAGAGAAGCTCAGCCTTTCTGAGCTTCACCAGCGCTGTGTCACAGACCCAGAGACTGGGCTCCACCTGCTGCCTGTCAGTCAGCAGCCAGGGGGCACTGTGTGCCTGCGTTCCGGTAGGAGGGTAGGGATCTTCCGTGCGGTGCAGGAAGGCCTGATCGATCGTCAGGTGACCGTACGGTTGCTGGAGGCCCAGCTGTTCGCGGGAGGCATCGCAGACCCACGGTCCAGTCACCGCCTGACGGTCGATGAAGCCGTCCGACACGGTTTGATGGATCAGGATCTCGCATGCGCAATTCTGACCCGACAGTTACGAGCTGGTGGACTACTGGATCCAGTTACCGGGGAGCGCATAGGCATAGACGAGGCTGTTGAGAGAAATCTGCTTGCTCCCCGGACGGCCTTGCTGGTGCTGGAGTCCCTTTGGGCTTTCATGGGCCTTCTGTGGCCCGAATCCGGCGAACTCTTGCCTTTTTCCGAGGCTTTACAGCAAGGGATGATCCCTGGAGAGTTATCTAGGTGCATCCTGAGAAAGCGACATGCTATCGGAGCTTTCTACCATCCAGAAACCAGCTGTGTGGTGCCCATAGATCAGGCGAAAGAGGCTCTGACACCTGATGTGGTTGAGATCTTGCAGGAGACTCAGATCCCAGATATGCTTCCCAGCATGACAAATTCTGGATCTCCTACTCTGAACCGCCTGAGTTGGGGTGCTACCTCCTCATCTCCATCAACCTCATCACCCCCTGCATCACCCAAACTCAAGTTTGATCCTACTTTTCTGGAACAGGCCGGTCCAGGAGAACAGGCCCTACATCGCCTTCTCTTGCACCTCATGACCCACAGCTACATTGACGCCCACTCTGGTGAGCGCTTGGTGCTGCTGGAGCCAGAGTTGGCAGAACTTGCCATTGCCGCAAGATCAAAATCAGATGTTGGGGGAAACCAAGAAGCACAATCAGAAAGCAATTTGACTGTTGAACTTCAGTCTAAACAGCAACTGGGAGTTAAGCTCTTCATGACCGACATGCAGGAACTGGTCAGCATGGACATCTTGGATATTGAGGATGATTGTACTGTCAAAGAGGATGTTACCCTTAAAGCTGAGGGAAGTGACAGATTGGCTTCCCTAGAAAAGCAGCTCTCTGAGAGAGAGGAGAACGGTCCCGGCCGAGCGGGACAGACTGAGACATGCAGTCTAGAACCGTCAGGGATTCAGGACAGAGTTGACTCTGGCGATGTGGCTTCGCAGCCAAACCAGGTGAAAAAGGCTGAAACAATGAATGCAGATGAAGCCGAAATGGAGAGGAGTGTTCAGAAAGGAGAAGGAGATACGAGTACAGTCGAGTTTGAAGGGGTGGTATCTCCTATTACAGAAAGCAAGTCCTTTTCACCAGTGGACTTGGAGCCAAAGGAGCAGGTAAAGTCCCATTCAGACTGGACCGGACTTACGGTGGACGATAAAGATGTGGTCGGGTGCAATGAGGTCTCACTCAGAGAAGATTTCCAGGCTGATATCCCAGACATGAAAAAAGATCTAGAAGCACATTCTGATGCCATAGAGATGCTGAGCAGTCTTTCTGGTAGTGAATTCAGTCTCCCAACATTGGTAGCATCTCAGCCCTTCGACAGGACAAACACAGAATGTGTGCAAACACTTGTGAGGATGGATCGAGATGTTCCAGTGCAGGCAAGACAGAGTGACGACCTTGACAAGTTGGTAGAGGATGGTGAGACACAGGGGCATGAAGAGTTTATTGTACACACCAAGATGGAGATTGCTCCTCTCGAGAAAGGGGAGTCCCTTGAAGCCATGAGACTAGAAATGCAAAGAGTGGACCCTTGGGCTGCCCAAGAAGACGCCTCTCCGAAAATCCAAACCACAGATCTCATGGAGGAGCAGTGCCCGGATGAAGGAGACATGTTAAAGACCACTCCTCTAGCCCTGAACACCAAAACGATGGGAGTCAGAGAGTCACAAAGAGAAACTGTGATGGGGCAGAGCAGCCCGGTCCAGCCAGGGCCCCAGAAAGCTATAGAGGACAGTGATGGCAGAGACCAGGACTCAGGAGATACTGACAGTCACATGCGAGAGGAAAGCTTTGGAAAACCAGACGAGATGGATGCAGAACTAGAGAGGCTAGTGGGGGAGCTGCAGGAAGGTGGCCTGAGGGCTGAGGGCGGGGAGCGGCTGCTTCTGGACGAGGCCGTGACCCGGGGCATGCTCCCAGGGTACATGGCGGTCAGGCTGATGGAGCGGGCTGGGCTCTTTGGGGGATTTCTGGATGCAAGAGCTTGCGAGGTCCTAAGTGTGGATGATGTGGTGCAAGAGGGCCTGCTGGATGAGAACCTGATGCTGAGTGTACTCAAGTCAGAGAAGACGCTGGCCGGCGTGGTGGACGTGGGGCGTGGCCAGCTGTGTTCGCTGCGGGACGCTGCCCGGGCTGGGCTGCTTGATCCGCACACTGCTGCCCGGCTCCTGGAGGCTCAGGTGGTGTCAGGAGGTGTGGTGGACCTGCGACGGGGTAAGAAGGTGTCTGTCACCCTGGCCTCCAACTTGGGACTGATTGAGGAGGATCAGAGGGAAGGACTGACTGCCCTGGAGAAGTCCTGTCGGGGAAAGAGTTCAGACTCTAAGGTAGCTCTCACGAAGGTCTCACTGCAGTTGCAGATGGATGGGATAGTAGATCCCAAGACCAGACAGCCTGTGGCCATGGAGCAAGCCTTGCTGAAGGAACATCTGACTCAGGAAATGGCGCGACAGGTTCTCCTTCAGCAGATAGCTGAGGGTGGTGTTGTACACCATGGCTCAGGGGTTCGGCTGTCGGTGGCTGATGCCTTGCAGAGGGGCCTAGTGGACAAGAGTATAGCTGAGGAGCTGAATGAGTTTGAGAGGGAATGTCGCACATTTTCCATGCTAGATCCTAAAGTAGCCCTTCTGCAGGCTTCCACTGGGGCTGTGCCTGACCCTACCTCTGGGAACAAACTGACACTGACTGAGGCTGTGGCTCAAGGGCTTCTGGATGACGTCACAGCGGATGCTGCGATGGCTTCACCCACAGTGACCCGAGGTGTGCTTGACCCCCAAAGTGCTCGTGTCGTGCCCTGCTTGGAGCTTGTCAATCAAGGAAAGATTGACATTGAGACAGGCAGGCGCTTCCTCGAGGTGCGGCCCTTTGGTGGTGTACGGGACGTGCGTACCAGCCAAATTTTGACGCTTCATCAAGCACTGAAAGCACGACTGGTTGACCCAGTGCCAGCACTGAGACTGTTACAGAGCCAGGCAGACTCAGGAGGTATTGTCGATATCAGGACAGGGGAGCGGGTCTCCCTCGCAGAAGCTGTTACGAGGGGCTTAGTAGGGGAAGAAATGGCTAAGCTAATTGTGGAAAAGCAGACGGAGATGGATGATGTGCTGAACCCAACCACTGGGGATCAAGTTTTTAGTATGCAGGGGGCCATCGACTGTGGGCGCACCAGTGACATAGCTACGGACATCCAGGACAAAACGGAAGCTTTAGAGAAGGAAGACGATGACGAGGAAAAGCAGAAGACATCACTAAGCCCTACTAAGGGAACCACTGCTTCACCATCTCCAACGGGGTCACCTGAGCACAGCTACACACATACAAGGCTGGCTGAGGAAACCCCTGACCAGAATATAGGAAGTACAGAAAACAGATATGACCCATTAATGGTCACTAAAACACCGAAAGAGAAAATAGCACCAGATATGAATGAACCTTCAAGACTGCTCACAACCTACGAACCGGCTACATGTGAAGGTGAAGGAGAGGACCAAAGTTTAATTGCTTTCGCAAACAGAAATGTGCTAACAGTAGAGAAGTCAGTGGATAGCAAGGTAGGAAAACATTCCATGGAAGGCTTGTCAGAGAAAACAGCATTACGAGAGGCGCTGTGGGAGATGGAACCTCAGTCCAGCTCGACACATGAAACTGAATTACCTTTCAGTTCTGTTAGTGCTGATGTGGAACAGCAGGGATCCAGAAATAACAGAGACCGTGTATCTTGGCCCCAGAGTGGGTCAGTGACTCTGTTTAGCAGAGATTTTACTGAGGGAGAAGAAGGAAGCAAAGAGATGAGTGTGACAGTGCCACAGCCTCAGTGGGCCTTGGGTCCTTTGGTAGATGATGAACATTTGGGGAACCAACAGATGCCAGACTCTGAGACGTTCAGGCATGCCACACAAGCTCCTTTGGAAGAAAATAAGCGAAGTGTTGTAGAGGACAACCAGGAGGAACAAGGAGAGCTTGGATGGACAGCGGTTTACAGGAACAGTCCCGAAGACAGGGCGATTGCTGATTCAGGCTCTGTAGAGTTTGAGACCGTGTCACACATGTTACATGAATCGGAAAGTGAGCGAAAGAGGGACAGAACTGGAGAGCAATGTAGAAGGATGGATCTAGAGCAGGCCACAGCTGTGGACTGTCAGATAGCTGACGAAAGATCAGTCAAGCCATCTCTTAGAAATGTGGTAAAGAATGAGCTTCCAGACAGGACAGGCGTGATGCAGCAGCCTGCAGATGAGGATTCAAGGGAGGAAGGTCAGGCTCAAATCAGCGGTCAGATGATCGCAGAGCCAACAGTTAGATCGCTGGAACTTTGTGGTGCAGGCCAGAAAAAAGTGACTCATAGATTTGAAGGAGAAGAGCTTGAAGAGATCGTGCAAGGCGACAGGGGCCTGGATGTGCAGCAACAGAGTGAACAACAAACAGCTGGTGATGGATCCATTTCCGAGGAAACACTTGGGCAAGTAGTCAGGACAGAAACCAAATTGGAGACACTGGACCTTCAGACAGGGCAACAGTTACAGGGAGACTGTCAAGGTGTGATTGAAACGATCCCGATGGTGGCGCCAGCAGCCAGTGAGAAGGAGGCACTTCTGCTGAAGGCAAGGGAAAGCATTTTGAGGAAGGTATTCCAGCGTGAGGTGAGTGAGAAACAGGCTGCTGAGGAGCTGAAGGCTCTGCACTGGGCACCGTGGAGGGCGAGCGACCCTGCTGGCCTCCTGCAGGGCGGCGACAGTGAGGAGCAGTCACAGGGGAATGAAGCCGTCAGCACAAGTCTGTCAGAGGAACATACTGTGGCCACGGAGGGCCAGATGGAGGGAGGTGCCGGGGATGTTAATGGGAGCAAAGAGGAACAACAGTATGCTGAAAGCAGCTCGAAGGGCACGAAGGCTGTGTCATTAGACACGCTGTCACAGGATTTATCAGTCCAAGGACAGGTGCCGACAGGAAGGGGCAAAGTGAGTGTTGCTGGGCAGAGTGTGATGCTCACCTCCACAGGAAGTCCAAAGGAAAGTGTTAATACTGAGGAGTCGGTACCTGCCATATCTGTGGTGGTGGGTGGAGAAGGGCCTCCTGTGGGTCTGCCTAGGGGCGCTATGTGGGAGAGCCCCCCTGAAGATGAGCCTGAGACTCCCAGCGCTGCCTTGGGGGAAAGCGCTGAAGATGAGCTGGCTGGACATTCACTTGGGCCCAGGGCAGTCCTGGAAGGTCCAATTCATCTGGGTCGAGAAGTCACAGGAGAACACTGCACAGATGGTACAGAGACGCTCCCTGGAGAAATAAGGCCAGATGGGAGTCAAAGCGAGTCCCACAGGGGCAGCCAGAGTATAGGGGCCTCCCAGCTCATGAGGTCCTCTGAACTGGACCAACCGGAGGCGACCATAAAAGCTGACATTGTAGAAAGCCGAGAAGAGGCAGAGCAAGATGAGGACCTGGAAGCAGAAGGAGGCGAGGAGCGTGAGGCCGTAACGTCCCTAGAGAGAATTGAGGTGGCTGTTTCTAAAATAAGCAAGGTACGCTGCTTCTGGGCATGGAGCTCGTGTGCTGTAGACTGTCACAGAGCTTCGGTACCTTTATGAAATGCAGAACTTCCCTAGCTGACCTGCATAGAACGTTCGCGGAAAGTAGGCATGTAGAGCAAGCAGCACAGCTCAGTGTCGAGTGCTGTAGTGTTTTTTTTCCCTTTTTTCAGACAAAAGTTTAGAATCTTTGTGTTGGAACTATTCCAAAAGGGTCTCAGAATTTAGTATAAGAGAGTAGTTTATTACTAATTACTAATGTTGTAATTTAAAAACGAATGATGAATCTAGCTTTTAATGGGTTCTTTTATCTCCCTCAGTCCTCATTAGTTCGTCAGGAGTGTTTGGAGCATGACCAGCGAATCGTGGCCCTGCTCTCCATGGTGCGACATATAGAGGTCCGCCTAAAACAGCAACAGCAGTCAGGTGACCACAGCCTCAGCAGCCTTGATGACATCATCAGGCAGACCCAGGTAAGAGCGCCTGCTGCCATAATGTCACGAGGCAGTGAATTATATTTATAGTGCTATTGGTATGGCTATTTTAATTTTAAAATGGTCATTTTGTATAAAAACCATAAAACCAAATAACTGAGATGGTTTAGTTAAATAATAGGGATGCACCAATACCAGTTTTTTGAGACTCGGTACAAATACCGAGTACTTATTTTTCAGTACTATCTATATATATATATATATATATATATATATATATATATATAAAACACATAACGTCCCTTTCTGTGAAATTTCTGTGTGCCTCAGGCACTGGATGTGGAGCTGTCTGATTCAGAAATGGAGGTAAACCAGGAAGTGGAGGCTTCTAGATGCTTGATTGAGTCCCGCCCCCCAGAAGTTCCACCACAGCTTCTATTGGCCCTTGAAAAAGATGGGCGGAGCTTGGCCAAAGCATACGCTGCTGCGAGAGAAATATCACAGAGCACTTTGCAGTCGTTTCAGGCACAAAGAGATTCACGCCAGGTACACACAAACGTTCTGTGCTTTGGTTCTTAAAATAAATGCAGTTAAACTTGTAATTTTTCTGTGGTCTTCAGCTTACTCCTTTGTAAAGTCACTGTACATATTTATGCATCTTCCTCTCACTCACTGCTGAGCCACAGCTGTGAATGTACCTGAATCTGTAGCTGTCATGCCTCGTTTTCCCCACAGGGGGCAGTAAGTGGTCAGCTGCAGACCCTGACCACTAGGATGGACGACCTCCAACGTTGGCTGGAGTCAAACGAGTTGGAGACATGTGCACAAACTGATGGAGCAGACAGCGCCCCTGATCAGCTGGCACGGGAACTGCAGCAATGCCAGGTGGGACCGCGTCTACGTGCGATTTCAGTGTAGGCTGTTAAGTGGCCGCTGGTTGTTACGGTTGGATATTTATGGATGCAGTTTACTGATAAACCTGTGGCTATGCAATGTAACAGGAGTCTTAACAGAATTGCTAAATATCTAGCAAAACTAAAGCAATAATCTTGTAAATGTCATGCATTTAATAGAACCCATTGACAGCCTTCTGGCCACTCCATAAAGACGTTATTTTATTGTGAATGTGAAGCTTGTGAAGTTCATCTCTGATGTACTTCAGGCCCGTGACAGACTGCACCGTCTTTGGCAGGACCTCCAGCTGCTACTTTCTGGCCGTTCTGCAGACATCAGCTCTTTAGCGCTGGAAATCCAGGTGTTTGTCTCTGAGCATGCCCGTGACCTGCCACCTGAACAGAGCAGGCACATCCTTGGGCAGCTACAGTGTCTACAGGGGTCCTTCCACCAAACTGTGGGTCATGCCCACGCCCGAGCCGACGCCCTGGTCGCCCGGCAGGAACGGGAATTGGAACATGCAGAGCAGGAGCATGAGAGGGAGAGGCAGCAAGCCAGGGAGAGAGAGGTTTGCGGATGCCGTGGGGTCTGGCTGCCTGTACAGCCAAAAGATGGCACTGTAGAGCACAGTGTGGTTCTCACTCAGGTCAAGCACAAGAGAAATATTTGTTTATGGCCAACAATTAATTAAATCTATATCAAATGTACTTGGCATGAATCATGATATATATATGCACAGGAATTCACAGGCTTAGCAGGGCACCCTAGTATTTTCTGTATCACCTGCAAAACCTGCTGTTTCTGCTGCCATGACGACTTTCTACTGGACAGCGCCTGTCGTCCTGGTTACTAGCAGCTACTGCGTCCACCGGCCGTGCATGTGTGTGTAACACCTGTGTGTATTAACATGTCTGCCTTGCTCTTACAGATTGCCACTGAAGAGATGTTCTTGTGCCACCTGGGGAAAAAAAACAACATTTAACACAAACAGAGATTAAGTTTATAATTGAACAATCCGCATTTCTTTTCATCTTGTTAAATGCAGAAGATGAAAAGACATTAATTTGGGCTAGAATAAAAAAAAAAGCCCATTGTGATTTTCATGCGTGTCTGACTTCCACGTCGCTTGCTGACTGGTCAGTGATGTCTGTTTGCCTGCTTGTCTCGTGTGGTAACTCTGGACACATCCTGCTCAAAACCCGGCCGCTCGTTCACATCCGTTACAGCTTTGGGGGATGCTCAGCCATGCTTACGTGCTTTATGAGATGAACTGATTTTGTGGGTCAATAGGAGAGAATCGCGATGGAGTGTGTTTGTGTGTGTGTGGGATTACCCAATGAGCAGGAGAGATGGCAGTCAGGTGTATGCTGACTGTCCAATAAGGTGTAACCATCACAGAATGGGCTTCAATAAAGTTTTTAAATGTGGGGGAGGTCTGATGGGGGAATGAAGGGGGGATTAGAGTTATATTGTTGGTTTGTGTGTGTTTTGTCAGATTTTTACTGAATCTTACTGTTCTCCGCCGCTTTCCCTCCCTCATGGCGACTGATAGGTCGTCCAGCAGCAGAAGGCAGAGTGTTCTGAGAAGCTGAAAAGCCTGACTACGTGGTTGGCCGGGGCTGCTGGTTCTCTAGCCAATCAGAAGACTGGGGCGGAGCCTGGCAGCATTAGTGCGCTGGAGGAGAAACAGAAGGAGCTTAAGGTGGGAGCATCTAGTAGGTGTATTTCAGCAAGAATGGATGTGTTTGTATAGCACAAGCCCTTGACTTGTGCCTGTGTCCCTCCATTCCCTGCAGGGAGTGCAGCGTACTCTGCAGGCCCAGGGAGACAGAGTGTCGGAGACTTTGCGTGGGGTGGAGGAATTTCTGACGGAGAAGGGTGACAGCCTCAGTCCAGAGGAGCGGGCCAGCCTGCAGAAGATGCTGGGCCAGGTGCGGGAGCAGTACGGCTCCCTGACCGAATCCGCCCAGTCCTCCCTGGCCCAGCTGGACTCCGCCATCAGCACTGCGGTCCAGCAGCACAGCCAAAGGGTGAGAAGATTCCCGCCTGCTTTCCCATGGCCATGGTGTGCTGTTTCTCCAGAGACACTTCTGTTCTTCATGGTTCTTCTGCCATGGCTTCCCCGTCGCTCTCCCTTTCTTGTAGGAGAAAGCGGTTGAGGAATTGCAGGCGACCCACGGGAAGATTGACGCCCTCCTAGAAGAGCTATCATCTGCACCTAACCCTAAGCTGACCACAGGTGGCATAACACAGACAGATGGCCTGTCCTCCACGCAGCCAGAGGGCGCTCTACATTGTCACCGTGACACGCTCCAGGTTAGTTTTAAAGATTGAGGCAAAGATCCACAGAGCTCCACTCAGTTAGGTGTTACTCCTAACTGTTCCTGCCAAGCTGGTTATTCCCGAGGCCGTTATTCCTCTCGGGTCTTGGAAATTTGACCCTTGACCTGTCGCCTGCCCCTGCCCCCTCCCCCCGGTTTCACAGGCCGAGCTGAGGGGTCTGCAGGTGCAGCAGGAACAGCTGCTGAAGGTGTCACAGTCGGTGCACGCATTGCTGGAGCAGCCGGACTCCAGCGTGCCCCCGGAGGAGAAGCGTCGTTTGCGCGCAGCCCTGGAGCAGCTGCAGGCGCAGCACCAGGAGCAGTGGCATGGCTGTCAGGAGCGGCTCCGACGCACTGAGGTGCTTAAGGACGAGCTAGCAAAGTTCCTGCAGGAGCACGGTCAGCTGTCCAGCTGGCTTGAGACGAGCGAACGGGACCTGCAAGCCCTGGGGGAGGGCGAGTCCGACTCCCAGGGGCTGGGCCACCGCTTGGAGGAGCACAAGAAGGTGGCGTCATGCACACACGCGCACACACACAGTCTCAGGAGACATGGTGTTAGGGTCACCACCTGCTATAGGGGTGCGTGCAGGCAGTCACTCCCTTATACACCCAAAGCTGGGCAAATACCAGCTAGTCAGAGAATTTTTCAAAGCACAGGACTTTCTGAACACACATCAAGCCACACCCCGTCTCACTCACACACACACACACACACACACACACACACACACAGACTTGATGTGTGGAAGTCCTTGTGTGACTGTCCCCCAATGCCCCCCGTGTCTGAATGTTCTCCCCCCCCGACTCATCGGACTGTCTCCTGCTCCCCCCCGTTTGACGGTCTTCCCTCTCTGTTGTGACTGCCCCCCCGACTGCCTTCCCGCACTTCTGTGAGACTATCCCTCCCCCCCCTTTTGACTGTCTTCCCCCACTTCTGTGACTGTCCTCCTGTCTGACTGTCTTCCCCCTCATGCTGCCATTTTCCCCCTGTGTCCTCTCCAGCTGGCCGAGGATGTGATCTGCCACAAGGCAGACCTGCGCTTTGTCTCCATCTCGGGCCAGAAGGTCCTGGACTCGGTGCAGGGGGCTAGGGAGAGGAACGGGTCGTCAGAGCCGCCGCTGGAGCACACGCAGCAGCTGGTCAGCGAGCGCATGCAGGACGCCTCCCGCCGCTACACGGCCCTGCATAGCAAGGTGGGCCATGGGTCAGAACTGGGCCAAACTGTACTGTACTGCAGTGCTTTCTCATTTTAGATGTAGATCGTTCTTTCTCCTCACATTCCAAGCTGTAATTTGGGGCCTTGCTGGCACGACCCGAATGTGGGATAGTGCTCCTGTGGTTACGCTGTGTATCCTCCACTCCCCACCCCCCCCTGCCCCACAGTCTTCCGATTTGGGCGCCAGGCTTGCTCGGCTCCTGGACCAGTACCAGTGGTACCGGGATGAGGCAGGTTCCCTGGACTCATGGCTGACCACTCAGGAGCAGAACCAGGCCGTGGTCGGACTGGGAGGCGAGCAGACAGACACGCGTACGCTGCAACACACCCTGCGTGCCGTGCAGGTGAGACGTGCTCTGGTGCTTGCAGTGTCGCAGGCCTGCGCAGGTATCGATGCGCTCACACGCACTAATGATCATGTGACTTTGTCGCAAAGGGCTTAATTTTCCTTTTGCACAAGTACAGGTGCATTGGGATGTTTTTCCTCACATATCCCATCATGATCTGCTCTCTTACAAGACATAAACAGGTGCGAGTAAATCTTAGGGTCAGGCCATTTATCCGGCGCCCCTGGAGCAGTTTGGGGGCATTAAAGGGCCTGACTCAAGGACCCAACAAAGATGTAACTATTCTGCCCTGGACAGGACTCAAGCCAGTGACCTTCTGATCACAGACACTGATGCAGGGGCACTGCTGGGGATTTGGGCTTGATGAAAGGGCCCCAAATCAGCCCAGTTATGTCCCAGCCTTCCTGGTACCCCAGTACAGAGAGGCCAAACCCGCTTAGCCCCTCTCCCACCCCCCCCATGGTCATTTTGTGCCCTCTGGACCTCTGCGACATGCTGGGCGGTGCTGCTCATTTACGTGCAGCCTTGTTGCTGCCCTCCCTCCCTGAACACCCCCCCTGACAGATCCTGCAGGATGAGATGGCAGAGCGCTCCCTGCAGCTGGAGAGAGTGCGGCGGGCAGCCAGAGAGCTGGCGGAGAGGCAGGACCCCCCCACGCTGAGGCTGGCGAACGTCACACACACCGCAGGTAGCTGTGGCCCTGCATCTCGCTGGGCACGAGGAGCCACTGTAATACCTGGGACATGACGTAACCTTACGTGGGGGATAAATATCTCTGCATGAATAGGACGATGATGGGGATGTGGCCTCTCTCTGATGGGTCTGCGTCGCTCGCTGTTCTTGAGAGATGTCATTTCCTGTATTCTGTGATGTTAATTTGGTTTGTCCAGCTTGGTTCCCCATCTCAAACTGCATTATCCGTCCTCCCCCGCCAGATGCCCTAGATGGTCGCTTCAGCACCCTCTCGAAGTCCGTCTCACTGCAGGCCGAGCGGCTGCAGACGGCTGTGGCCCAGTCGCTCAGCGCCCAGGAGGGCCTTCGCGGCCTGCTGTCCTGGCTGGACGGGCTGGCTTTGGCCCCTGCTCCCATTCAGCCGACCGCCCAGGCTGTACAAGATGCCCTTGCTCAGAACCAGGTACCAGTATCATTTGGAAATGTGAGCTGAGGACAACACCGCAGCGTGTTGTGTATAAACACTACTTTTTAAAGCTATGAGACCCTGCAGTGACAGTCTGTCACGCCCCTTTATTGTCCAGAAACTCCGACAGGAGCTGCTGTCGAGACAGGGCAGCATAGATGCCATGCAGGATTCAGTGTCCAAGCTGCTCCAGAGCGCTGACGCCACGACGGCCTCCGGGCTGCAGGGGGCGCTGCAGGACCTCACCCGGCGCTATTCCGCGGCTCAGGCCGCACAGGCCGAGAAGGAGGCGGAGCTGCGCGGCCTGCTGCCCAGACTGGAGAGCTATGAGCGCCTGAACAGCGACCTGCAGAGCTTCGTGCAAACACAGGAACGGGCACTGAGTCCCGGCTGCCATCCGGATCGCAGCATTGAGGACTACAGACGGGCGATAGCAGTAAGGGGGGGTATGCGTTGTGGGGAGTAGGAAGGTGTAATGGGGGGTCATTACTGATCAATCTCTACTATAACAGGAAGTGAGAGAGGAGCTGAACCAGGAAGTTGATCAGTTGAAGTGCCTGTCTGAGCTTGGAAAGGACCTCAGCCAGTCTGCCGCCCTCACCAATGGACAGGCTATCCTGGACACTCTCAAAATGGTGTCCGAGGATTTTGCCCAACTAGAATCCAATGTCATTGAGAGGTGAGTGTGTGTCATCTCTCCTTTCTATCTTCCAACCCCTTACTCAGTACGAGGGCATGGGGTGGCCTGGATGTGGTGGCAGATCACGGCAGGGCAAACATGTACTCTTAACACTGGGAGAGAGAGCCACACAGCACAGAGAGAGCAGGCAGACTCCACACACACAGCAGGGCTGTGACTGCAGGTCACAGCTCTACCCCCTGGCACTCTGCTTCCATAGTCTGGCTGTGCACAATTGAACGGATAGCCCCAGGTGCGAATCAGCCTTTTCAGAAGTGGTGGGAGGGGGGTTGTAGGAGAGGAAGGTGGGTTATTTTTCCTTTGAGAAAATGACCAAATCATAATTAACTTCCCGCATGTCTGCACGTCCTTTACATGAATAGTAAGTTAATTATATCCAGTTTTAATGTGCAATGTGGGGTTACACCATTACGTACTAAATTCATCAGCACATCCTACTATTAAGTATTAATCCAACAAAAAACTGGGTGGGTATAGAATATCACACAACACCACCCCCCCCAGCAGTTATCCCTCTTTGCAGTACAGAGCTTAGTGTAATGCCTCAGTGTCTCCACTAGATGGAGGCAATCGCATGACAATGCTTCCATGCAGCTGAAATCCAGCTGGTCACCTTCTTGTCTCTGTTTTCAGCATAAATTAATTGTAACCCTCTTGAGAATGTGTGCAGTTTGTGAAGGATTTTTGGGGCATTTGGTGAAGCTAAAACTTAATCCAGTAAGTGGGTGTCTGGAACAGAAACCAATATAATTAATTGGTAACTAAAGTTACTTATTACACACTTTGATGAATTCTCTCTCTCTCTCTCTCTCCCCCCCCTCCCCCCCCGCTTCTGCTTCTTTCTGCAGATCCAGTGCCGTCCAGAGTTGTGGGCAGCAGCTAGTGCTGTTCAATTCCCTCTCTGCCACCCTCCTCAGGTGGCTTCAGGCAGTGCAAGAACAGCTGCCAGCAGAAGAACCCAGCCTTGACACTGAGGGACTGCAGAGGAGAGTGGAGAGACTGAAGGTGTGTGTGTGTGTGTGTGTGTGTGTGTGTGTGTGTGTGTGTGTGTGTGTGTGAGAGATTCTGTGAAATGTTTCTTGTTTGACCTGTTTACATACATGTTGACTGTAGCGTTTGCATTTCTGAATAGTTTTATGAAATAGTTTTGCTGATTTTTTAAGAATTTAAACATATATCATGAGCTGCTGCTTTTTACAGCTTGCATTGTATCATGATGTTCGTTTTCCTGTAAGTGGTAGCTGGCATATAAGTACGAAATTCGTCTTTTGATGACGATCGCGTGACGTTGTGACACACTTCCTAGGAGCTGATCTGTGAGTGGGAGGTGCGGGGGCCGCAGGTTCAGGAGCTGAACCAGATCGGGTGTGAGCTCGAGACGTCAATCATTAAAATCACTTCCTCCCAGAGCAAGACTGGTGAGTAGTGAGAGCCAGCAGAGCTGAGTCAGGATGCAAGCACGCCGTCGTTTGATCCCGCGGTCCGTGTTGCGTGTATCCTGAGCCTTCTCAGAGTGTCTGTACCCTTCAGGTGCTGCCCAGCTCAGTGGTGACTCCGGGAGCCCAAGCAGCGTTAATGGCATCCATACCTGCCAAGGTGAGCTCCCCTAGAGGGCACCATGGACTGAGCTGCATCGCCACTGTGTTCTGGATTGGGCCGGGGATGGGCTAATTGGCCCCAATGTTCGCTGGGATGCTTGGGTGTCGCCTAGGATGGCCTGTGCCCCTGACCCCGCCACCCCCACCCATTTCTGCTTTTTTTTTTTCCCTCAGTGAGCCGGTCTACTTACTATAGTACAATTCTAATGTGTCAGCTGCTGTGGGGCTGTGCGTCTCTCCGTACGTTTGTGCTGTGCATCTGTCTGTACATTTATCTCAAGCTGAGACAGACTAGTAGGCTGAGAGCTTATAAACAGGAAGTTGTGAATCCATTTGATAATACCGTGCTGCTTCTCAGGTTTGTGCATTTCTGCCCTACTCCCCTTTTCGCATGGCATTCCTAATGTTTCCCTCCGGATGATCCTGGGACCTGCAGACTTGACGCAGATCCAAGTGGCGCTGGCAGACGTGGGCAGCGAGTATGAGCGGCTGGGTGCAGAGCTGCGGTCGCGGCTGCAGCAGCAGGGGGACGCGCTGGACCTGCGGCGGAGGGCGCAGCGCGAGGCCCAGGAGCTGAGCAGCTGGCTGGGCGAGCGCGAGCGCAGCTTTTCAGCAACGTCTGGGGCGGCCATCTCCCCCTCCCGGCCTGAGGTGGTACGTGCCCAGGCCCAGGAGAACAAGGTATGGGGAGGCTTATGTGCATGGGGGGGGGGTGGAGGTAGTCAGGTCAGAGAGGACATGGAGAGATTCAGATGTGCTTCTGCGACTGATCACACAATTTTATTAGTGATGTATCAGTCTTTGAAGAGACTATGATCAACAGGTCTTGGTACCAGCTGTGCTGTCTTTGAAGACCTTTTCTTGGGGCAAACTGGGGAGGTGGGGATGTAAATTCCTGGCCAGGGGTTATAACAGCACTAGTGGCTCAGTGCCATGAAGTCACTCAGCAAAAGCAGGGACCTTTTTGCCTTCTTATTTCAGAGATTCCTCCCCTGCGGGGTTCTGCTGCCTTGGATCCTGACTGACACTGTCTGTGCCCTTAGGCCCTGATGTCTGAGCTGGAGCAGCAGTCTGAGAAGGTGCAGGAGCTGAGAAGCACTCTTCAGCAGCTGATCACTGAGAACCCAGACTCCCCCGAGGCAGAGGTGTGGAGGGAGCAGCTCAAGGACATCGGTCAGTGCCGAGGGGTGGGGCTTTTACGGTAGGGGGCAGGGCTATAGTGGCAGAGGCGGGGCCACCGTCCTAGTGGTGGAGTTGCATAATACACCAGCGTCGAAAGCCAAATATAAAAGGAAGTAAAACTGAAAACTAACTAAAAGCAAGACAATTACAAAAAACATAGATTTAAACATATATGCCTATTTCTTGCGAGGGGCTTTACGAGTCTCAATACAGACAATTAAAGGTAATCGGCCATTTCCTGAAAATTTTTGTTAATACAAGAGATGAGCCTAAACTTTCTATAATCGCTACGGGTGCAGGTTTGATAGGTGGTCTAAAGTCCTTTATTACTCAAATAGTTCATGATCGGCAGGGCATACTAATCCGCAGTTGACTCGGATCCTGTAGTGACTGAGGCAGATACCGCATTCCTTGGTATGAACCTGGACATGTGACCATCTCCGAATCACTTCCCAGCTCTATAAATGGATGGAGTGTGAAGCCCTGAGCCGTGTTTGTTTAAATGTTTTTTTCTTGGGCAAACACATAAGTAAAGGAGAATGATGGTGTTTATGAAAGTGTGGTGAATGCAGCCCTCTGGGGCGTTTATTTCAGAGACCGCTGTTTACTCAGCAGAGACACCTCCCAGTGCGGTGCATTGCCAAAATCAGGCACTCGGATGTGGTGGGGGCTGGTTTTCTGTGGCGGGCAGATGACCTGGGGCAGCCGCAAGGACGCTTCAGATTCGGGAAGAGCTGAAGGACATCCACGCTGCTCTTTTTTTTAAGCCTTTCTTCTAGCCGATGTTCTCTGATTAAGATATTTATACTCAGCTGGACTGAGTCACGCAGTCCGACCATTCAGGAGTTGCCATGGCACTGACCCCCCCGATTTGGTTGCCATGGTTTCTAAGTCGCGTCTGTGACTCTGCTTTTTCTGCCCTGCTGTTAGACTCGCGGTGGGAGAGAGCCAATCGGAAGGCGGCAGAAAGGCAGGCGGAGCTGGAGACCTGTGCTGATAGGCTGGGCAGCTTCGTGGCGGCGGCTGGCCAGCTGGGCCCCTGGCTGCAGGAGAAGGAGCTGATGATGGGTGTTCTGGGGCCCCTGAGCATCGACCCCAACATGCTGAGCACGCAGAAGCAGCAAGTGCAGGTACGGGCGCCCTGTGCAGCCTGTCAGACACACACGTTATTACACGTCGTCATCTCATAATCCCCTTCCGGGAATCAGTGGTGTACCATCTGTCTAAAATACAAGATCTTAGAATAATGCCATGCATCCCAAAGTGATCTTTTCATTGAATTTGAGCACAAGTTCATTAAATAAAAAAAAATGAACAAAGACATGAATGTAGCTTGAGAACGTAACTCTTGTATAAACTAGGAACCCTCTATGCTGCCATTTTTGTCCCTCTTCTAGTGTTTTCTTGGATCATGATGTAAAGCTTATGATGTGACCTGTAGATGGACCTTAACTCACTGTCTCTATCGCACACACACACACTGTCTCCATCGCACACACATACACCCGCACTGTCTCCATCGCACACACATACACCCGCACTGTCTCTATCGCACACACGCACACACCCGCACTGTTTCTATTGCGCACACACACACACACACCCGCACTGTCTCTGTCGCACACACACACACCCGCTGTGCCTCCAGATCATGCTGCGGGAGTTTGAGACGCGCCGGCCGCAGTTTGACCAGCTGACCCGAGCAGCGGAGGGCATCCTGTGCCCAGGTGGCGAGGAGGCGCAGGATCAGGCGGAGGTGCAGGAGCAGCTGAACACTGTGTCGCGGCAGTGGGCCGAGCTGACGGAGCGCCTTTCCCTCCGCTCCGAGCACATCGACCGCGCCCAAGCGACCAGCCAGCGATACCAGGCGGCGCTGCGGGAGCTGGCATCTGGCGTGGAGGCGCTTGGCGCGAAGCTAGATGCTCAGGCCTCACCCAGTAGCCGGCCGGAGGCACTGCGCCGCCAGCTGCAGGAGACGAGCGAGTTGCGGGCCCAGCTGGAGAGTCATCGGGCCCAGCTGGGTCAGGCCGAGGAGCTGTGCCATGAGCTGAGCGCCATCGTGGCCGAGCCGTACTTGCGAGATGAGCTCTGCAAGAGGCTGGAGAGCGTGAGCGCCCCCCTCAGGAGCCTGGAGGAGAGAGCGGGTCTGTCCACCTGCCACGATGATTTTGTGCACTCCTGTCTCTGTCCACCTCTTTCTCAGTCTGTTTGTCTCTCCCTGTCCCTCTGTCTGTCTCTCCCTCTCTGTCTGGTTCTCTGTGCCCGTCTCTCCCTCTCTGTGCCTCTCTCTCCTCTCTGTGCCTCTCTCCCCTTCTCTGGACCTGTCTATCCCTCTCTGTCTCTCCCTCTCTGCGCCTGTCTCCCCTTCTCTGCGCCTGTCTCCCCTTCTCTGCGCCTGTCTCTCCTCTCTGTGCCTCTCTCCCCTTCTCTGCAGCTGTCTATCCCTCTGTCTCACTCCCTCTCTGTGCCAGTCTTGTCCTCTCCATCTGTCTGTCTCTCCCTCTCTGTATCCTGTCTTGTCTCCTTCTGTATTTCTGTCTCTCTCTCTGTCCCACTCTCTATATCTCTGTCTTTCTCTGAGACTGTAGGATTCTGCCTGGGGGGAGCATGTACATTTTGTTATTTTTGGATGTGTCTGTGTGAGAGCACTTTCTTTGGAAAGTGGTGGGGAATGTGTGTGTGTGTGTGTGTGTGTGTGTGTGTGTGTGTGTGTGTGACAGAGAGAGAGACTGGCCCTCAATGCACCACCACAGAAGG
>JAAGVU020000045.1:15393641-15407044 GCA_011763525.2 Mormyrus iriodes | reverse complement strand
TCAGTTGCCGAGCACAGCGCCTGTTAGTGTTGCTACCATGGTAACGAAGACAGAGTTTTAACACCTGAAGCAGCAGTCTGTTTCAACGTTGGGGGGGCTTTATTCTGCCCAGTGAATCTCCTGTCCCACCTCTTGGGTCCTGTTTTTGTGCTCCGGGGCACGAGGTTCTCCTTTGGCATGGAAGGCAGCCTGGAATGCATCTCTGTCATCGCTGTCACGCGTAGGGTCGTGCCCCTCCTTCGGTGACGGTGGCTGCCTGTCATCACTGTGGGTGTGGTGGCGCTGTCCACAAGCTCAGCCGCTAGTGAGGGAGAGAGCCGTGCCGTTTGGGCTCCTCGGCCCTGGTGTGCAGTGGATAGTCCCTCTTTCCCTCCCTCCTTCTCCCCGCCCCCCACCCCCGTACTGAGGTCTGCCTCCTTCTTGACTTGCTTGTTGTGGCTCCTTCCTGCTCCCCCTATTTCCGTCTCCAGCCGCCTGTGTGAGACGCCTCTATAACCCTTATTCAGTGGCCGGGGGTCACTGACCAGTGGCAGGCTTCAGTACATTCAAGATCAGCTCACACTCTCTTCCCCCTCCCTCCCCCCCCGTCCCTCTCTCTCCCCCCCCGTCCCTCTCTTGCTTAACACTGTCACTAAATACTCGTGGATGCAGAGCCTTGTAGCAAGTGAAGGAACGTGGAAACAGAATGCAGAGAAGCTGGGGTTGATCATAGACGGCCTCGCTTTTCGGGGTTGGAGGGGAGGAAGGCAGGGCATGTGGGACAGCGCTATTTTTAACCTGTGCAGGGGGGCCTCGTCTTCCAGAAAGAGACTGGAGGGTGGGGGGAGGAGGGTGTTTCTCCATGATCATCTTTCCCCCATTACCGCAGTTAGGGTCAGTCAGGGAACCGTTTTTGTCATGTATTATGTCAACAGTGATCTAACCAGTTTAGCGAAGTGGACCTGAGTGAAGCCCCCGGGTCTCAGCCCTCTTCCCTCCATCAACTACTGGTGTTTTCTGCATGCGTGCGTGCGTGTCCGACAGGTCGCACTGTTCACACTACTGCTGACGTAGGCATGTGATATCCTCTCCCTCGTGTGCATCTTCCAGACGGTGAGCAATGCAAAGGTCTGTAGGGTTTGGTGGATGTTCTGTGTTGGGGTGCTCAAGTTTCTTATGGAGGAATGGTGTGGATGCAGTGTTGTGCCATCAGCGTGCAGTTCTGTGGATGCAGTGTTGTGCCATCAGGGTGTGTACAGGTGTGTGGATACAGTACCGTGTCACCAGTGTGTGGATGCAGTGCTGTGCCGTCAGTATGCGTACAGGTGTGTGGATGCAGTGCTGTGCCGTTACTATGCGTACAGGTGTGTGGATGCAGTGCTGTGCCATCAGTATGTGTAAAGGTGCGTGGATGCAGTGCTGTGCGACCTCAGTGTGTGTTCACAGTGTGTGAGTGCAGATACGTCCTCTAATGTCTGTGGTTGTTGTGCAGCGGGGTCAGAATTCCAGCTGTCTCCCACGCACACAGGGTGCAGTACCCCTGGATTCTTGCCCTGTCCCTTGTGTCCAAATGGGAATTCCATGGTAGGGAATTCCTGGCTAGGAGGGGTGCCCATTCCAACCTCACCCTGGTTCCCTGTGGCTGCCCCTACCCTTTGCCACTTTGCAGCCTGACCCCCTGTATGGCGCTGCCAGTTTTTTTTTGTGTGTACCCCTAGGTGGCCATATTGATGATGATGATGCGTCCTGTTTGTATAGCGCATGGATGATGGATGTAACATTCCTGAAATAGATATGTTTTTAACTGGAGCTTAGAAGATGAAACAGATCTTACATCTCACAGCGCATTCCAGAGTATCGGTGCTACAGCACTGCATGCCCAGGCACCCACAGGAGATAATCTCAACCTAGGTACCATGAGGAAATTGGCAGCTGAGCATATCAGTGTATGGGCTCCTGCGTAGGCATGAGAATGGTCAGATACTAAGAATTGTCAAAGTCTCCAGGTTGAGGGACCGTGTCGCAGTTCTCATCCACGCTGAGGAGAACCGGAGTAGCCGCGGCTTATTGGGAGGCGTGTGGGATCGGGCTGTTTGCTTCACGATTAGCAGAGCAGTGGTAAGCTCTGGCTCAATACCTTCCCCCACCACCACTGGGACTTTGGACCCCCTTTCATCATGTGACCCTGAATCGGCCAATTAATAAGCTTAATGGGATAAAGCTCTGCCCCTGATTGGTTCCCTGCAGTTCACGGCCCCTGATTGGTTCCCTGCAGTTCACGGCCTCTGATTGGTTCCCTGCGGTTCACTGCCCCAGATAGGTTCCTCCCAATCATGCATCTTCGTACTGCCAGCTCTGGTTCTGCACTCGGGGTTTTAAAGTGAAAGTTGCTTCACAGTTCTTTACTGTTATATCTTAGTGCCAGGGTTGAATAGTCTGCTTTTATGGTTATAGCTTATGGAGTGACCTTCCCTGTGCCTGCTGGTCCTCGGAGACTCTGCTTACAGCGTGAGTGTCGGTGTAGGGGGCACGTTAACGCCTTTCCCCATTGTTTGGGTGTTACATCTCTGTGTGTGTTATTTCAGCTGCTTTGAATCATGCTGACATTCCATAACAGCCCCCCTCCTCCCCGTGGTGTACTCCCCCCAGCTTCCTCCGTTAGCTCACCAGTAATCCTCTCGTCGTTAGTGATAGCAAAGCTGACCAGAAGAACTAGCAGCCCCAGCTATGGTGGCCGGTACGCTGCCACTGTGCACGATGGGACTTGCCTTTGCTGTAGTCCCTGCTGTGCCTGTTGACTGGCCTGGCTGGAACTGAAGGTGGACGCCTCACGTTCTCTCCTGCCTGCCGCGCTTCTCTGCCTTTTTTCCCTTGGGCTTTTTGCATGTGCTTTGTTTGGGCAGGTACATGAGAAAGCAGGAACGAGAAGGGAGCAGCCCCCCCCCCACCCATCTAATCACATGGCATGAAAGAGTCCCTGGTTTGTCTCCCTTGGGAGCACAAAGCCAGTCCTGCCAGTTCTGATGGCCTGAGTTCCCTGTGATATCGCGTAAGAGACTCGCTGTGGTGTAGTAGTGACTGTGATACCCCCCCCCCCCTTTCATTAGCCACATTATTGGTTTTGTCCCTGGTCTTTGTTTGCTCCCCCCATGTGCTCTCTCGAGGTGTGTGATGTGTTACGCTTTGACAATGCTGACAGCAGGCGAGTGCTGGTTAATGATCAAGCTGAAGTCAACATGAGGTTCAAGAGCGTGTGTGTGTGTCTGTGTGCGTGTGTGTGTGTGTGTGTGTGTGTGTGTGTGTGTGTGTGTAAGAACCTGAATGCAGAATGAAGAAGGAGTGCTGAAGCAGGGGTTTTGAGGGATTCTGGGAGAACAGGTGTCCATTAAGTGATGGTAATGCTGTTCATGTCCACTCCACACCCCTGCGTGGTGTCAGAATGGGCTACATTTTAGGAATGCTATTGAAAGGATGTCATCTCAGAGAGAGAGAGAGAATGAGTGTGTGTGTGTGGGGGGCGCATAAGTGATGAAGACCAGCACAGAGCTCCAATGCGCCCGATGCGCAGTGCAATGGCGGCTTGTCATCTGGAGAATACAACAGTGTAAATCCCCAAGGCGGAGCAGATTTTCATATTTTTTTCTTTTTTCTCCTCTTTTTCTTTTTTATTCTGCCACCTTCTGTTTTTTTTTCTCCTCCTCACTTGACCTCTGCCGCTATCTCTCTCTGTGCTGGTGACCAGCCCGATTGTGTAAGTGCTGGGCTGTGGTACACGTCGTGGTTCTGCTGAGGTGGGGCCGGGTTTGAAGAGGTCGAAGGCCACTGTTGGTGTTCGAAGATGTGGGGGGGGGAGAGGGGGAGAGGGGGAGTGTGAAAAGACAAATGGCTTTTGTTTCTTTGAGAGAAGTTTGTCTCACAGGCTGGCATGACAGCTGCAGCACAACTGACAGAGAGAGGGATGGGGTTTAAAAGGAGCCAGAATATTTAGCTTGTTTGACATGCAGGCCACGGGCAATGTGGCAGCTCCCAGCAGCAGTCAGGGAGAGAGGGAGAGGAAGAGAGAACAGAGAGACCCTTCCACCCCCCACCTGCAGAGTGACGGCGAGGTCAGGAGTAAGCAGACATACCTCCCCTCATGCTGCCTGTTGCTGAAACAGTGACGAGCAACAGGGACGAGATGAAGGGGAAAAGTGACCTGAAAGCCAGAGGCCCGAAAGGAAAAGAAGAGGGGGATCAGGAGAAAGAGTGATATGGGGTGGCGGGGGAGGACTCTCGCTGTCTGGATTGTCGCCTCCCTGGTTCTCTCTTTCCTCACAGCGTCCTGACGCCCACAGTCCGCATGCCCTGTAGCCCCTGCCACACGCACGCACGCACGCACACACACACACAGGCGCACACACACCCCGCCTCGCCGGCTTGGGTTTCAGTGTGCCGGCTGGAATGTCGAGTCGCGATACGGGGCACCCGCAGACGCCTTTGTGCCGTTTAAACAATCCGAGCGCTCGGCCATCCTGTGTGGCTGCCTGACAAAGACGTAGAGAGCGGGTGAGCGGACCGGGAGAGGCTCCGGCCCGCCTCTTCTGGAAAAAGGCGCTGCGTTTTTGATAACGGCGTATGATTTTTTTTTTCCCCTGGCTGGCACTGGCTCACTCGATGCTTTTCCCACTGCCTGCCATTTTTTGGCCAGGAGAATAGAATCAGGATTACAAAGCTGAGACGGAGGCGGCGGCGGCAGCGCGGGCAGGGAGTCCTCGCCGATCTCGGCGCGAGTGCGGCTGGGGCTGAACAGACTCCGCTCCGGCTCCCAGCCTCTGCAGCCCCACAGGGTCCCCCTTATCTGCACTCTGGTCCTCGAAGATCCTCCTGACATTGGGGAAAAATAACTCAAACCAAATGTGCAATTCGCACAAGAATACTTTTTAATTTATTCTCCGTTTTTGTGTCCGCCGGTGATTTTCGCTGTTTGGTTTGGGATTATCTTGCTCATGCATGTTGCACAGCGATTTTTTTTTTCTTCCTTCTGGAAGCGGAAACCAGCAGAATCCCTCTGTTTGACAATCGCTCCAGCCGCACACCCCCTCTCCGCTCCACTCTCCACGCCTCCCGCTTACTCCCCCATCTCCCGCCTGTCTGTATTTATTTTTTTTATTTTTTTTGGGGGGGAGAGAGGAAACGGCTATGATTGGAGCACTTCCTGTCCTTTAATACTCAAGCAGGAAGCTGAACAAACGGAGCTGGATTCAAACAAAAACATGGGGGGAGACAGAAAGCGAGAGAGAGAGCGAGCGTGAGCGAGCGAATGAGCGAGAGCAGGCGAGTTACAGAGTTTGGGGGGGTCAGGCAGGCGGGCGGGCGGGCGGGTGAGCGAGCGAGCGAGGGAGGAGAGCGGAGAGGAGGGAGACTTTTTTTATAGCAGCTGCAAACCATTTCAGCTGTGTGTGGCAGGCTGAGAGGAGCTGTGGGAGAAAGCAACGAGAGCGAAAGCAGACAGGAGGAGAAGAGGAGGAAACAAAGGTCTTTCTCCTGCTTTTTCATTTGTCTGTGGATCTTCAGCGAACATGTCAGCTGTGAGGAAGGAGACTTAGCTGGGGGTGGTGTGTCTGCTCCCATGCCCTCTGGATATAAGCCTGTGTGCCTGTCGGCTGCTTCCACCTAAACTCGCCCCCTGCGCTGCCCCGAGTCCTGCACACGAGCGTCTGTTTGGATCGCCGCCTTTCTGACAAGTACTTGGATCAGAGGATGACCGGGGGGGCCAGGGAGGAAGAAACGGCACCCCCCCCCCCCCCATGTGGAAATGGATCGGCACCTCTTTGTCTGCTGTTTTGCCTGAAACCATAGGATTGACTTGGGAGGAAACTCTGAGCGGAGGAGTCTGGATTTAACGTAAAGCCCCCCTCTCTTTGCGGGTACACTGAAAGGGGGTGGTGATGGTGCCCTCGATGGGGATGATGAAGAGGCCCCCCAGACACACGCACGAGGTTACTGGCACTAGACGCACACCTCTCTGTCCCTGCGATGGGAAATAAAGAAAGGAAGAGACGAGAAGAACGATCAGACAATGCAGCTCCAGCGACAGCTGATCAGGGCTCTGAGCTGCATACACTCTGCTTGCCTGCGGTAACTGACTGCTTTCCTATCACCTTTTGACGAATTTTAGGCTCCGCTTTCCTTTCTTTTTAATTTCTCAAAGTGTAGACGTCATCGCCGCTTTGTCCAGAAAAGCGTTTCGTTGTCTCGATTTGTTTTAGGATGTCTTCGGATAATACCGTTCGAATTTAACAGGAAATTGCAGCCAGCTGGACTTAAACTGGATTTAAAAAAGGCACAAATTTGAAAAATGTATCAACCAAGTGCTGGACACTCCTGGCGCCCGTTTGTGTTCTTGTCCGACAGTGTCCGCTGAGCACACCTTAAAAGGAACCGAGCACTTTGCCTGCCCGTCTCTTCGACTGCTGAACTATTTTGTCTGCTTTTGTGTGTTGTGGGAGAATCAACGAGGCAGGGAAACGGACAGGAAGTAGCCTTAAGGGACACAGCATGGGGCCAGGGGTGGGACCCCCAGGGAGAGTGAAGGCTGTACTGAGCAAGGCCCTGCACCCCATCCCAAACTTTGTCCATGTCGGAGACCAGCCCCCACGCATCTGTGACAAATGGCTGAGAGAGATGAGGATGATTCAGAGGACAGTTCTCTCATACCAGCACCGATGACTCCACAGAGAAATTATGGGCCACGTAAGAAGCAGCAAATTCTAACTGCTTTATTCTAAACTTCCTGTGCACTTTTAAAATACATTTGATTAGGATATCTCCTTTCGCATGTGTGGTTTGGTGGTGCCTAGCTTGCCGTCAGACCGTTGGAGGACTGTCGTTTGCATGTGGATTTGCTGAATGCGGGTGGGAGAGAAGCGTTCCCACCGCTTTGTGTGAGAGGGCCTCCTGCGTGGGTCTCTCAGGTCACCATGGGGAAGCCCCTGAGCCGGCCGGATTGCCTGCGGCAGAATCCGCGTTGTCTGGGCAAGGGCGAGGATGAGGAGGCTTACATCGAGGACTGCTACGTGCCACAGCGCTCCATCTATGACACCATGCGCATCAACGAGCAGATTGACCAGGGCAACAAGCTGGGCCAGCCATCGCGGAGCACGCTGGGCTCGGGGGCTGGGGAGGGCAGCAGCCCGTCCTGCAATGGCACGTTGGGGGCCGAGGTGGGCCCGGGGTTGTTTGCGGTACGGCCCTGTGACTCTGGTGCTAAGAAGCTGGATGAACGGGTGATCTTCGATGCCCTGAAGCTGTCAAGCGACCCCCAAAAGTCACCTGCGGGTGTGGGGCCAGGAGCTGCCTCTGCTGCCAGCATTCCAGCATCGTGTGCTGCCCCAGGTGGTGCTGCGGTAGTGACGAAGAGGCGCCACCAGGGCGGCGACAAAAGAGACAACCCAAACAGGCGATCGTGGAAGGCCTTCATGCCTCCTAGTTACCCAGAGTTTGCTGAGCGCTTGGAACTCTCCCCTGGGGACTCAGCGGAGAAGCGGCTCTCCGGGACTGGCATTCCACTCTCCCCAGTGCTCCCCCTGCCCTCCCTCTTACCAACACCTCCTCCCACATCCACTCCCCCTGCATATACATCCTACTCCACGTCAGCCAGTTCCTCAACGGGCACTCAAACCCCGCCTGTTTCTTGCTCCCCTTCTTTAAGCGCCCCGTCAGGGGCTCTGCCCACCCCGATGCAGCTGGCCAGGCAGAAGCCACATGCTGTTTCACACCCTATGTCCTATAAACAGCCACGGCAGACGCCTGCTTTGGCCCCTTCGAAAGAGCATCCTCCTACAGCGAAGCCCGCCTTTCCCCTCGTCCAGCCGGAAGCTGGGGACCAGTCCCAGATGGGCTCAGAAGGCCTGAGAGAGACGCAGGGGCTTAGAGATGAAAGGAAGGGGCCCCCCGTTGCCCCCTACAGGTGCTTTCGAGACAATCCAGAGAAGCGGCCCAGAAATCCACCTGTCCTGTCAGTGCAGTCTGTGGACTCAGCACACGAGGTGGACTCCCCAGTTCTGGAACATGACCAAGAGACCACCCCCCTCCTGCCACCTTTAGTGTCACCCAAGCCCGTTTTCTGCCCCCCCACCAAAGCTCGCACCTGGCCTCGCTCCATGAGTGGGGGGCGGAGGTCACTGGGTCAGGGGGCTGTTCTTCACAACTTGCCCTCCTTACCTCCTCTGCCCCCCCTGCTGGGAGAGGACAGCGACCTGGATGAGGACTCCCTTTACCTCCTGAATCCCCCCTCACCTTTCTTGCCGGATGGCCAGGAGCTGATTTTCAGTGGCCTGCCACTCTCGCCATGCCTGAGCCAGGAGGGCAGCGAGGCTGGGCTGCTTGACATGGACGCGGATTGGCTGCCCCCAGCGGGAGAACTGCGTGAGCGCACAGCCTCTGAGATCTGCTTTGAGGAGGATGAGCGTCGGATCCTGCAGGAGCTGCAAGAGCAGGGGGTGGGAGAGGAGCAAGAGAAGGAGCAGGAGGAAAATGAGCAGAGTGAGGAACAGAGCTGGGAGGCTGTGCTAAAGCTAGACAGCAGGGAGAGGAGCAGAATGCAGACTTGTAAGGAATCCCAGGAGAGGGAGGTGCAGCAGGAGACCTCTCCTGGGGGCTGGTCCTTCCTGACCCCCCCATCTGGGTTTAGGGGTTCAGAGCACCATAGCACCTCCCCTTGTCCGAGTTCAGAGGCTGGATCTGATGACCTCTTCTTGGAACTGGAGAGGCAGTGCCTGCAGGAGGAGGGAGAGGAGCTGCCTGGGGATGCCAAAGCTGAAGAGCAGCCTAGCCTACCTGAGAAACCTAAGCTGGGCTCCACTCTGCCGGATGTGGAAGAGGAGGAGGAGACGCAGGAGGAGGCGCAGCAGGAGTTGAGAGAAGAGCTGGCTGAGGGCACCAAAGCTGAAGAGCAGGCTAGTCTACCTAATCAGCTTAAGCTGGGTTCAACTCTGCCGGATGTGGAAGAAGAAGAGGAGACGCAGGAGGAGGAGCAGCAGGAGTTGAGAGAGGAGCTGGCTGGGGGCACCAAAGCTGAAGAGCAGCCTAACCTACCTGAGCAACTAAATGTGGGCTCAGCTCTGCCAGATGTGGAAGAGGAGACACAGGAGGAGGTGCAGCAGGAGTTCGTAAAGAAATTGGCTTGGGATGCAAAAGCTAAAGAGCAGCCTAGCCTACCTGAGCAGCCTAACCTGGGCTCCACTCTGTCGGATGTGGAAGAGGAGGAGGAGTCGCAGGAGCAGGTGCAACAGGAAGCAGAAACTGATGTAGCTGTGGCACCTCCAGGTCCCCTGAAGCCTGCAGGCCTCTCTGTCCTATGTGAAGAAGCTGTTCTGTTAGAACACTCAGGGCCAGATCACATTTTCTGTGAGGAAGAGGAGAGGGAGGAAGAGGACCACAGTTTTCCAACAGCAAAGACAGACGTGCGTGAGTCGGATTCGAGTGGGATTCACACCACCAACCTGGACCAGACGACGCCCTCTGACATGGCGTCCGACATTGATCGGCCCGGCACAGACTCCGTCCTGGGCAGTGAGGTGTCATCTGAAAGCGGCGGCGATGATGAGGACTTCAGAATGGACCTAGCAGAAGGTAGCGAAGAATTACTTCGGTCTCAGCAGGTGGGGATGCTGTCCTCCTGTGCAACTGCAGAAGGCCTGGCCCCTGGGAGGTCACAGCAGAGACAGCCCTGTGAGCTCCCGCAGGGGTCTAGCCAGGAGACACAAGAGATCAAGGAACACACACATTTCAAAGCAAAAAATATGGATGGAGAGCAAGGTGGGACCGTGGGAATAGAGGAACTTGAGACTGTACCTGCAGAGGAGCCAGCTCTGTTAGTGACAGGCCAGGTGGGTGGGGAGATCCCTCCGGGGGCCACGACACTGGATGGTTCTCTTCCTGTGATGGTGGAGGTCTCTGCTCCCCAGGACAGTTATGGCAATCTGGGGGATCCAGCGCCAAAGATTACCAGCACGCCCAAGGCAGATGGTCTCGCCTCTCTTCCCCTGCCCTCTTTGCCCTCTAAGCCTGATGCCAGTGGGGCAGACCTGGGCAGCAAAGACAGGGACACCTTTGTGGCGCCGGACAGCTTTGTGTACTTGGCGGTGTCTGTGCCAGGCTCCTCAGCCCCCGGGAGCCCCCCCTCCCCATCAGGTGAGTCCACCCCCTCAAGCCCCCTGTCTCGGCCTGACCTCGAATTGGAGGAGAGCACCTTCCTTCCCACTGACAGCTTTGTGTACCTGGCGGCCCCGGAGCGCCTCCCAGTGGCCGCGGACGGCGCCTCCCCCTGCTGGGGCTCCGACTCAGAATCCGATGACAGTCGTTCTGCAGTCCACTTCACGCTGGGATCCACAACCGGAGACAGCGACTGGGATTCGGATGCCTCAGGATTGGGATCGGGACTGGAGTCGGAGCCGGGCCTGCCAGACACAGACCCCTGGGAGCAGCTGGAGCTCGGCCTCCTCCAGGGGCTCTTTAGTGGGAGCCGGGATGAAGGAGCAGGAGCGGGATCAGGATCAGTACCCGGAGCAGGGGAGGATCCGCCCCTGTCACAGTATCCCGAGGCAGAGAAAGCGGCCGAGGTACGGCCTTTTCTGCTCTTAAGTGCGTCTCAGCCAGGCGGGCAGGTCAGGCATGTGCGCTAACATTGGAGCCCTGTATGCGCCGTGTATCTGCCGTGTATCTGCCGGGTACCTCCCTGTGTCTCCGCGTATCTGCCGGGTACCGCCCTGTGCCTCCGCGTATCTGCCGGGTTTTACCATGGGTCTGCCCAGTGTCGCTGTGCACACCTTCTGTCTGAGGAACCGCGTATGTGTTACCCTAACCGTATTGTCGGGCCACTTGCCCTTCCTTTTTGAATTCTGGGAGGTGTTGCCACTGAAATATTACCACAGCTTTCTGTGTCTATTTCAGACTAAATTAGTCCCATCTAAATTAGCCACAGGACACTTGTATGTGGGGGAGAGGACAGTAATTAGTCAGTTACTGTGCTGTTAAACATGGTTTTACTGCAGTGTAAAGCACAGAAGCTCAGATTACCTCAAGTAGGTGCTCGGCTGTTCCCTGCCTCCCTGAGCTCGCGTCTGGGCGTCAATCTGTGTGTTAGTGTCTTTATGGAGCCTATATCCCAGTGTGAGAGCCTGTCACCTGGGCTCAGGGCTTCCGTTGCAGTCTTTTCATCCAGTGTGTGTTGCAAGAAGGGTAACTAAAAGGAGTGTGTGTGTGTATGTTTCTGTGTGGGTGTATATTTTTGTGTGTGTTTGTGTGTGTGTGTAAGACTGCGGAGTAGTACGTGTAGGGTTCATGGTCTGTGGTTTAGTGTGGCTGTTTGCTCAGGCTGTGTCATGCTCGCTGGCCAGCTCCAATGTGATTACATCACAGCAGAGCTCCATTCCATCCCCACGGCATTAAGCCAGTCGTCCGGGAGAAGCTGATCTGCTCCCTTGGCGTCCTAACCGGCCCAGCATGGTCTCTCAGCTCGCACAGAGCATCAGGACGCAGGGCCGTGTCTGAGAGGGGAGTGAAAGAGGCCCCAGTCACCCCCGCGCAACATGCCCCCTCCTGCCTGCCTGCTATCGGCGAGCGGCAGCTGAGGACGTTTTTATGGAATGCCGGGGGTGACTGTGTTACGGGGGCTGTTGTCCGGCCGTCACCATGTCACTGGGGCTCCAGCACTAAGAAGTGACCATAGAGGGAACCTGTCAGTGACGTCCCGTGATTCCGTTACATGTAAGAGAGCGATCCACAGCGAGTGCGTCCTTGGCTGGCTTCAGGGCTCAGAGAGCTGGCCCCATCGGGCCCTGTGTCCCTCGACCATCAATCTGTGAACTCCCAGCACACTTGTGTCCAAATCAGACGAGAGTGGCATTTGGGAGATAGAGACTGGGGGTGGGGGGGGGGGGTAGCAGCATGACAGAAAGCAGGCGGTGCAGGTCCCGCAGAAGCAGGAGAGCGCCCCCCGGGCATCGCTGGCTCTTATGACGGTTGAGGTGCAGCAGGACGGCACAGACAGGAAGCACCTGTCAGACCAGGAAGGTGGAAAACAGCCGGGTGGGGCGGAGAGGGGTGGGGCCGATGAGGTAATCTGTTAATCAGCCACGCGCACCGTGCAGGATGCATGACCATGAATAGGTCCTACAGTAAAAAATTAAAATGGCAGGAGGGAGGGAGCGGGGTAAGAGAGAAGGGGAGCAGTGAAAGGAGCAGAACAGGAGGTGAGAGATTTAAGGACGCTGGGGGTGGGTGGGGGTTGCGGGCGAGATGAGGAAGCAAATTATCCCAGGATGCAGCAGGAGCCGCTGGCTATGCTGCCTGTGATTTGAATGGAATAATGTGGCTTTATTTAGCCCCCCTCTGAAGACAGGCCTCATATAGCCCCCTGCCCCCCTTTCTGTCCTCCTGTGCTCTCTATAGGCTGTAACCACAGCCAAACTCGCATGTAATGTGCAGCATGGGGACTGTATGTTATGTGTAAGCTAGCGTGTACATGCGTGTGTCTGGTTGATATGCAGGCCGCATCCAGATCGCCGTTAGCGGGACCTGCAAGATCTGGCTGGTGCTGGGGTGCTGCCGTGGAAACCGGTGCCCCTCCCACTCTGTGTCATATTCCTTTAAGCAGCAACACACCCCCTTGGGGTCCCCAGAAATGTCCCACCCCCCCCAGTGGGCCAGCTGCTCCAAGGGAATAGCTGGGCAAGCCGCATCGGGGGGGTGAGGGTGAGGCGAGGCAGAACCCCAGCCAGGCCTTTCTCTGCCGGGACAGAGCGGAGCCAAGAGATGAGCGTTATGTAGCTTGGCAAAGCCCAGTTTTGAAAAATGTTAAGTGAGCTATGGAGAGCTTGGGGAGGGGGGTGCATGGGTGGGTGGGGTTCCGCAGGGTGTGAGAGCACAGGCGACGGAGAACGTCCCTCCCCGCCCCCAGCTTCCCGGCACGGAGCACTGGAATGATCGGCATCCCGGCTACGCTCCGGAGACAACCGCTTTCCGCTGGCTGGAGGGGAAGAGGAAAGAGGGAGAGAGGAGATGGGACAGCAGGGGGAAGTTAATGAATGAGAAGGAGGCAGAAAAGGATCTGACAGTGTACCCTGGGAGTAATGACACGAAAGGCAGAGTGAGGTTTGAAAGGAGCAAAGGGCTGAAAGGAGGTGTGAAATTTAAACATTTTGAAGACGCAATGTGATGGAGATGGATATACATGAGTAGGCACGCACACAGCACAGGCTTGCACTCCCTGTCACACATGCACAGCACAGGCTTGCACTCCCTATCACACATACGCACAGCACAGGCATGCACACCACAGGCTTGCACTCTGTCACATACGCACAGCACAGGCTTGCACACCACAGGCTTGCACATACGCACAGCACAGACTTGCACTCCCTGTCACACATACGCACAGCACA
>JAAGVU020000045.1:15296644-15339180 GCA_011763525.2 Mormyrus iriodes | reverse complement strand
TGTCTGCTTCCGTTCATGTATGTTTCTTCCTAAAATTCAGGAACAGTAAGTGTGTGTGTGCGTGTGTGAGTGTATGTGTGTGTGTGTGTGTGTGTCTGTGTGTGTGTGCGTGTGTGTGTGTGTGTGTGTGTGTCTATGTGTGTGTGCGTATGTGTGTGTGTTTGTGTGTGTGTGCGTGTGTGCATGTGAGTGTGTGTGTGTGTGCGCGCGTGTGTGTGTGTGTGTTGTAATTATTACATTTGTATTAATACAAATTATTTCACCGTTACGGGGACATTATCTCAGTCCCCACAAGGGGAAACTCAATTTACTAAAAATCTGTGACTGCAATCAAAAATCTAAAATAGCCAAAAGTCATGTATTTTGCTTGGTTACTTATGGTTAAGGTTAGGGCTGGGTAGAGGTGAAGGTTGTCATAGCTAGGATTAGGGTTTTGCCCTTAGAAATGAATGGACGGTCCCCACAAAGATATGAATACAAACCTGTATGTGTGTTTGTGTTAAAGGAAGGAGTCCTGGTTTTGATCTTCCTGAAAAGGGAAAGCCAAGGAAAACAAATTCTTTCTGTTTTCACTCTCACACCCCAAACACCACACAGATACAAATGCAAAATGCACAATAGAAAATGTGTTTATTGACAAAATCAATGCAAATTTACATATTAAATATGGCACAATGGCAATAGACTATTTATACCGCGAGCTCAGCCTGGTATGTGAGAGCGTGTGCGTGTTTGACCCTGTGGTTAATCTTGTGTATATTTTGGAGTGACTTCCGTAGTTATAGATATTATTTCACTGGTTTACTGTTCAGGGCAAATGCAGTGTGTGGTTTGTTTAACAAATGGTAATATTGTTGAGATGTTATCAGAGATTCTGACATTTCTAACTTTGATAAGCAGCAGACATAATTTTAGGCTGAAGTAGTTGGAAAAAAACACCTTTTATGACCAAGTTTGTCTTTGGTGGTTTAACAACAGAAGTTGCATTTGTGGCCCCAGCCGTTACTGGGGACGGCAGAGACCACTGGAAATGGAAACACTGGCCTCACCGACTCATGGGAACAGCCTTAAGCACAGTTTATTTTTGTTTACCTTTTTAAAATATATCTTCTTTCCTAATCGTTTGGCAGGAACCAGGTGCCAGGTGTCAGAATCAGGGTACTTGTGTCTGTTTGTGTGTTTACAGAAACATCGAGAAGAGCATCCAGTAGAAGGAGATGCCATCCTCCATCTATTTAATGGAGACCAACTCAATCTACCAGCACTGCTGAGCCTTTCCTGGTGCCAACAAAACACTTTTAAATTGTTGTGTACAGGCATTTCGGCACGCAGGAGCCCCCGCACACAAACAGGGGCATGCCTCTACCCCTCCATCACACAAAAACCAAAACCAAACCCATTTTAAACTGTGAATCGATACTCCGACATTGCAAAACTACGCACTGAATACACCAGTTTGTTGTCATTTGTTTCCCCCCCCCCCAGTGTATTTTTGTGACTTGCTCTGGCATGAAGATAAAAAAAAAATAATCTGAAATTCAGAGTTCCCTGTCTGCTGTCACAGCTCCTGGCAGAGAAGTTGCACCATATAATGTAAAAAAGAAAAAAAAATGACTTTGTCCTTCTCTTGGTTATACATTTAGATGTTTTGGTACCGATAGCAAATTTTTAAAATGTTGACACAAATGCGTTATTTTAAATAAGAAATCTATCAGTGAATTATCCTGGACATAGCGCTGCAGTTATAGGAGGTAGCCGGGCCTGTTGGCTTGCCTGCCACTAATTGCTCACCAAGCTGAAAACACAGATGCCTGTGGGAGGCGATGGTTGTTATTTGGAGCTGGTGTACCTGTTTGTTAGAGAGACGGCCTTTGTACAGCTTCATTTCAATCCTGCATCTGTAACATCCATTAAAAAGTGGAAAAAATAGGAAGGAAACGCTGATTAAGTCACCGCATCTCTTCCAGCGCCCCCCTCGCTGCCCCCCCCCAACTCTGCGAGAACATTACACTAACCAGACGGCAACGCAGCTCCAGGTGCCAATCATGGCCTGCCCCCGGCTTCCTGTTTTAAGGAATCATGAGAGTGAAGTGGGTGCAGAGTACCCTCACTCCCTAAGGTGGATTTGGGGCCGTGGTCTTATGTTAGCAACGGGACCTCAGTACCCATTGGTATATAAACAGTCGCATTTGCGTTTGCCTGAGGCTACATGCATGGCTAGCTTAGCCCTCACGGAAGTACTGAAGCGTGGCTAATGGAATCAAGGCCTTGGAGATATCGGGCTGTGAATGCCTGCAGGGTCTGTGGCCTGCGAGTGAGTCAGAGTTGAGGAGGACATGGACTCCGTCCTCCACATTACCTCCCTGGAAACTGCAGCCAGCCAGCTGACAACCAGATCATATCCCAGGGACATATTGTCAAAGTGCTGGTTACATGTTGGAGCTCAGCCAGTCCCAAAGACGGCGCTACAGAGAGGACGTTTGATGAAATGCTGCCTAGTGCCGACTTGATGCCACCTTCCTTCAGTCCTGAATACTTTAATTTCTGCCCCTTTTCTCATCACGCAACGTCAAAGCCACTGGGAGACACGGAAGAGAGTACTGACTGCAGTTTCAGCCAGAGCGAAACTCCAGAGTCCTTAAAATACTGTAGCACAAGTATATGTATAACAAAAACAACAATAATAAATATCTTGGAATAACATGATATATAGACAAATAAATATATTAAGGCTGCAATACAATAGCATTTCAATTTCGACCTATTAAAGCCAAACCCAGAGATTATTCCTGCCTGGCGTCTAGGCAGACAGACCTAGACAGACCTGAAAGGTGGTTTAGATCAGAAAAAAGACCGAACTCGTTTTTGCAATAAAAGCACGTTTAGAGAAACAATGGAGAAACTTTCCGCACGCGTTTAGTTAATATTGTTTTATGTCCGTTTCTCTAGTTGTGAAGTAAATCAGAATTATCCATCCATTCATCCATCTTCCAGCTGATTATTCTTGGCAGGATCGTGGAGTATAAATAATATTATATTTCATAAATATTTGTATATTTGCATTAGAAATGATACATTCTGGATGTTCGTATTGCATTATGTAACACAGATAGTGATGTGTGTCTGTGTGTGTGTGTCTGTGTGTGTGTCTGTGTGTGTATTACAGCAGTCAGAATAAAAAAAAATGGATCAACATTACATGCGAGTTAATGTTAGCAGCCCTAATATAGCAAGCATATATTTTACATATAATCTACTTTCTGTCCACAGACACATTTGTAATGCACAGATGCTATCAATTATCAATATATCTATATTAGGAGTGTCTAAAATAACAAATTAAGTTGTTTAATGGTACAATTGTTTAATGCCATAATTCCTTGGTTAAGGCATCCAACATGCGAATGTCAGCGTGTATTTTGCTGAGAAAGACGTTCTGAAATGAGAGCCGCCGTGGGCGGGGCCTGGCACCAGGGGCACTGGCTGCTTATCGGATTTTAGATCCGTACGCTTGACCGCGACGGCCTGATATGGAACAGCCCTCAAAAAACTGTATTTGCACAGCTGGAATGTAACTTGTTAATGTTTTGGCGTGTGGATGTCATGGAGTGACAGGGAGAAATACAGTGAATGAGTTATGAACAAACAGTAAGCAAATGCTAAGCCCTTCGGTGACTAACACAGCGTAGAATTAACATGCAGTGTTCAGGCTGGGTCTTGCTGATACTCCCTCCCTACAGAGTCTGTCTGCTGCTTTACAGCTCCAGCTACCTACTGCCTACGACCAAAAAAATAAATAAAGTGAGAGTTAAAAAGTGTAAAATGCTGGTTAGTGAGATACCCACAAAAGATAAGCATGTCTGGGAGGAGTTTAGTGGCGTTTTTACTTTGACTGCAATACAATATAAAAAAAAGTGTCCACAAGGTAAGAGTGTGTGATCTTTGGCAGAGTGAGTCCTGAGCAGTTTATTGATGAGACCTCAAGTCAGCAGGCTGATTGACAGCAGACTGTGCATGGGCAGCTGTAAGGCTCGTGCACCTAAGGGCTGCGCTCAGCGTGGTGATGGCAACGTCACGGTCGGAACAGCAGGGGGTGCTGGTGGCACTAATGGTGGTGACCGTGGTGGTTGTGCATGTCCTCCATGGTGACACGACCCCAGACACCGATCACAAAGGCCTCGATCTGGCACTCATTCTCCCCGCGGGCGATTCGGAAAAAGCCATTCTCGCCCCACATCTTCCCCCAAGAGTTGGCAGCAATCTATTTGGGAGAAATGAGGTGGACACTAAAAAACTGCAATAGGGGGTCAGGGGTTAAGGACTTCTGGCCAGTAGGATATAGGTTCAAGACCCAGGAAAGACTTTAATAATAACTACCTACTGTCACAATGACTGAAATGGCAAGTCATCTTAAACAAAGAGGAGGAGATTGATCTAGGCCCCAGTGGATTGTGAGATTCTGGTGGTGATGTGATTTGTACCCAGAGATCGTAGAGTGTGTGTTCTACTAAAAAACTGCACTGAGAGTCATAATACAATAAATGTTATAATAATAACAATATAAATCATTTATTTATGTATTTTTTGTCACAGAACTGCATGCATCATTAAACAATTTTAGGTGGTATATTTTGACCAATATTTTAAATATAGTTTTATTTTTAATTTCACAGGAGAGGTGTGTCGTCTGTGGAACAGAAGCTAGACACACCTGGTTCTTAAGGCTGTAGGGTGTGTTTCTTTTAAACTACTCTACTGAGAAGTGGTTTCCTAAAGTCAGTGTTCAGCCACTAAGTCGCCTAGCCTGAAGTGTAAATCAGCCACTAATTACAGTGGATCCTGGACGCGCCTGGAACATTCTGGTGTGTGGGAACAAGCCTCGCCCCCATCACTTACCCAGTACTTCCGGAGTTGTCCATTGTAATCCTTCTCCTCTCCCCATCTGAAACGCAAACAGGGTGAGATAGTCAATGCGCATGTGAGCTCAGATTTCACAGTGTAACCAGGCCAGCCTCCATGTGCTACATATTCCATTACAGATATATCTGATGGTCCTATGACCTTTTACCACCCGTGTTTTGAAACGCCTGCTTTGTAATTGTAGCTTCATTACTAACGCCTCAGTGGCCACTGAGCATCCAGACTGTGTTTTTGTTGCATTTGTGTACGCTGGCTCCTTTCCACACACACATAGCATGCTCCGGGCGGGACAATGGCCCCTGCCCTGCCATCCTGTTTTGAGAGGTCCTTGTGCAATAACACACTTTCTGGATGGTATGTCTACGTATCTCGTGTGCGGCTATGAAATGCTGGGAGATGAAGGTGGCCGGCCAAGGCCGTGTTCCTCACCACGAGCTGCAGGTACCCACCCCGTCACTCTCACAGCATCACCATCCTGCACTCCAAACATGCTTTCAGGTTAAGCAACGAGGCGACAATGAAAATAGCTGCATTAACAACACAGCCACAGAACAAACAGGAGTAAATCGTCTGCAAGGTCTGTGAAGGCTGAGATTTTAGCCAAGCTGGTTCACGGTTGCAATCTCACACCCAGAGACCATCGAACCTCGGGGCACCCCAATGCCTTGTGGTGTTGGAGACGACACCTCCTGCCATGCACAACTCAGCAAAGCTCCCCCACTTTCCCAGGCTCCCGGCTTCACCAGCCACAGAGCCGTGGGATTTTCTCTGTGAAAACATGGCTGCTACTGAATTACATGCCCCCCCCCCCAAATCCGCCACCACCCCCAAGGCCTCGCCTTTGCAACCGAAAGTGCCAGAAGAACAGCAGACTCAGCGTGGACATTGCGGAGGACGGTGGGATTCACAGATCTAGACCGCTCTGACACACATGAACACGCAAACGACATTGACAGCGTACACAGACATCCGGACTTCACACGCACAGGGACAGGATCAGCAGACAAGGACGTATCAGACACACACGAGAAGAATTCATAGGACGTATGTCTTTTTGAATAAACAAAAAAGACAGAGTGAAGCACACCTTTAGTCACACGTAGTGCATTTTCAAGCACTGTGACACACACAGATACGCTTGGAGAAATGTCCACATAGCAGGCAAAGACATAAGTGCCCTAGGACTGCATGTTCCGTGGAAGCTATGGGTACCGAGCGAGACTTTGTAAGAGGTCTTCTGACAGCAATCCCCGGCTGGCCTCCCTGTGCAAACCCAGCTTGGCCTACATTCAGCATAACAGTATGTATATCCTGTCCAGAAACTGCAAGAACGTCCAAAGAACTTCCCAAGTCAGACTGTGCCCCACGTCAATGCTGAAAATAAACTGTCCTCGTGTCTCCATAGCAGAAAAACACAGAATAATATGCTTAGAATTAAAATACATGAAGCGCCGCAGTTTGCTTTGATGACACAGGAGGTGATGGTGTTAGACGTCCTCAAGAAAATAGCAATGGAAAACATGGATCTACATGTGCCAGGCGCTTAGCGCTGCTTGCTAACTTCTCTGCGCCCAGATCTCATCCGCGGCAGGTTCAGACCTGCACAGAAGGCGGACCGAGCAGCGGCAGCCATCACTGTGCTCCTGCCCGTCTACCGTATCCAGCTCATGGAACAAAGCTGCCCAGGATGGTTGCGTAAGGAGCGGCCAGACTGCCAGCTTTTAAAATAGACCAGTGTTTATGTAGATAGTAAGTCAGGCACATACCTTTCCCAACTGCAGGCATGGAAACTCGACCAGCTACCGTGGCCACTGCCCTGCCCCGCCGTGCCCCACCCTGCCCCACCCTGCCCCACCGTGCCCCACCCTGCCCCACCGTGCCTCACCCCACACCCTTCCCAGTAGGGTAGAAACATTTGACATGGGCTAAACATTGATAGGTTATCTGTGGTGGGTGGTGGAGATGGTGTGGGGGTGGGGCAGAACACAAGGTGGTAAGTGAAAAGGAAGCTGGCAGGTGGGAGGGTGGAAGACATGTATAGAGGAGGGGTGGGGGCCAGGTCCAGGTGTAGAATCTGTCTGGGGGCATTCCTGTGGTCGCCATTAACTGTCATGGCACTCCAAAGGTGTGTAGAGTATTTTAGACTGTCTGGCGCTCAGTCTGACTCATTCTTTGATCTGTGTGTGTGTGTGTGTGTGTGTGTGTGTACGTGTGTGTCTTTGACTAGAGTGTGCGTACGTGTTTGGTAAGGTTCATTTATGTGTGCACATGTGTGAGTTTGTGTGTTTCTGTGCCTGTGTGTGCGTGTGGTTTTGGGCATCAAGAGAACAAAGGAGAAAGTCACAATAGCAGCTGGCCTTTTACAGAACACACCGGAACAGAGATTGACCCCAACCGGGAATGCCAGTCTGCAGCATCCATTACCTGTGCTGCACCAACTGCACAACTCCAGCTACGGGGTCAGGGGTACAGGATTTGTGGCTTACAGGATATAAGTTCAAGTCCCAGAAATGACCTAATAAGGTACTTAAACATACTATATGAAATCCGAATAGCTCTGCTGTAACAATGATTGAAAATGCAAGTTATGTTAGTCAAAGGGGTGGAGTCTCAATCAGGCCTCAGTGGATTGTGCGATTGCGGCGGTATTCCGGTTCGTACCCAGTGATCCTGACGGAGTGCGTGTTGTGTTTGCGGAAGTGCGCCGGCTTGTGGGAGCTGACGTCTGTGTGCCGGTAGATTCCAGACTTATAGACAAAAAAGTCCTCATGCACCTCCATGATGGCTGTGAGGGGCGAGAGTGAGAGAGACACACACAATTAATCTTATGTAGCTGTTTAAGACTCTTACCTAAGCAGAGCAGCTAGATTTATGATTAATGATCACAGACCCCTGCAGCCATGCCCTTCATGACATGTAACACCGTTCCAAACCTTATCGGCCATGAACTGTGCAGAAAGCTTGGGAGCAACAGAAATGATTCAAGTTAAACCTCCATCAAATTCCCTAGTCAGATTTTCTATCACGAGATTCATTCACTTTCAAAACCTATGAAGACAGGACAGGATCACACTGTTAGGGGTAATAATATAGCATAGACAGAAGGCTGATGGTGGGCGAGCCCCCCCAGTATCTGAGGGGCACAAATGGATCCTGGGAATCTCTTGAAACAGGGTTAGTGGCACACGGGTGGCAGGGTAATGGTGACCTAGTACTTTCTGAAATGGGTTAAGATCTCAGGAGCCGCGGGAGACACTGGCGAGAGGTCAAGGGTCACATTCCATAACTGAGGCTTCACCTTCCTTCAGAGGACCGAAGATGTTCCTGTCAAGCCCCTGTCATTTACTGGGGATAAATATTATCTACCAAGCATGCGACAAACACAGGGATCCACATAATCAAATAGTTACCTTGTACTGGTCCATTATCCATGATCTCTTTCATTATCTCCTTCTCCTTTGTGAATAAAAAACATATAAAGAGAGAGGATCTGATTAACAGAACTGTGGGCTTATTTTGGGGAACGTGATTAAGTCTGCATATAGAGCTCTAAACTGCTCATCAGCCTATCTGCCTGTTTGTCTTCTGAAAAATCTTCAACGAATGTTTAACGTCTTACTTTCATTTTCTTATCTGTTCCTCAGAATATATCAGCTTCAATGCTAAGAGGCCTTTGCGGGCGCCATCATGCAAAGGAATGCAGTCTGTTATATAAACCAAATAAGCCAAATAATTTAGCAGTACCCAGAATACTTTTTATGAGAGCACAAGCTAGACGACGGGGCTGCAGGCGGATGTGTTGCAGAACGGGAAGCAGATGTCATGAATATCCCACGAGAAGCCCGTTAAAAGCCGAAAGGACTCACATTGGTGGCGAGCCGGTATGGGGGTGTGGACTGGTAGATGTCGTTATGGTAACTGTACGTGTTGGGGCAGTGGGCGGTGGCTTGGCGCTTGCCCCGCCCCACGGAGCGGCTGTGCATCATGCAGCGGCTGGCTTCTGCGGGGGTGTGCTGGGGCGGTGAGAAGGGGTAGCACTCCTGTGTCACTATCCTGGAATGGGAGGAGAAGGGGTGGAGGGGTGAGCATGAGGAGAGAGCCCCCGGCATGTGTTCCTGTAACACTGTGCCACATTGGAAGGTCTGCTTACCCTCTGCGCCGCAGGTACCACCAGGCCCCGTCGAGGCGGCCCCCCGCACAGCCCCCCTGGTTACGCGTGTCACAGGAAATGAGGTTCTGGGGTGACAGCTGAGGGGTCATGTGACCCATGGACTGGATGGAGATTCGGTCTGAGGCTACAGCTTTGGGGGGGGGGGGGGTAAGAGAGGGCAGAGAGTATGGGGGGGGACGAAAAAGAGGAGAAAAGAGAAGTAGAGAAAGAAAAAACAGAGAGAGATAAGACCACGGGCCTCAGAACCGGGGGGCACTGGGGGGGGGCAACATCGGAGCATCATTAAGGATGCAGTGATGAAGAACCAGGGAAACAAAACATAAAATGCGATTTGATATAAACCAATCAGCTGCATTGTTATGCAGTGTACTTAACACCACATCCTTGGCAGCAGTAGCTGTATGTCAGCGTGCGGTGCCAGGCAAAAAGGGGGGAGGGTCAACAATTCCGTGTGGGGGGGGGCACAGGCCGCGCTCTCGCTTACCTGCAGTAGAGAAGGCCCAGGAAGCTGCACAGTTGCCCTGATCCAGTGGCTCGTGGATCTTCCCAGACCACTTCTGGCTGGCATTGAAGTAGGGAGGGAGGTGGCTGGAGCCGTCCATTTTCACCTGAAAGGGCCAAAAGGTTCACTGAGCGCTGAGCAAGCGTCAGGCCGACCAACAGCATGTCATCACCAATGGGGCGGAACCACAGGCCCCATCTGATTTAAAGACACAGAATTCCTGTGTGCAAATGCCGTTTGCACACGGCTGAGATCTGTAACAAATTACAGTAATAGCCCTCAATTCTTAAAATTGTGTCTCAAAATTGTCACACTTGAGGAAATGATTTAAATTAGGGAGATCCAGAGCAAGCCAGCCTCAAGATTAAGCCCACGAGACTGGGTGTGGACAATATGAGACAATGTTCCCTGAAGAGGTGCTGATGGACTAACATCTCAGTGTGCCGTGACGACCGTCACCTGTAAAAATTCGGAAGGAATGCAGCCACCTGGCACACTGTCAGCGCTGCTGAACTCTGCTAAATCTCCATCAGGGCAACACTTGACCTCTGGAAAGGGGTCGGCGTTTGTGCTGCAGTTAAAGCCGTGAGCGCTGACTCAGGCCTGCCAGCTATGCATTTAACACTGACCCAGCCCAGGGTCCTGGGGCAAAGCTACACGTTGCCCACGGGTTTACTGGGTACAGGACTGGACACGTGTGGGAATGTGGGGGCCTATTTGTGAGGAGAAGCAATCGGGCTAGGAGTCACCACTATACCTGACACACACAGACTTTACATTAACACGTTATGCAATATGTCTGCAAAACATCACCCTCTTTGACACACAGTGAAACAGTCAGACCGAAACCAGCATTAACAAATAATTAGGTTTACACTATTAATGTTTACTAATGAAATGCCTAAAGACAAAACTATTCCAGGAATTCTTCTGCTTTTGTTTCCCCTGAGTGTCTGCCCATTGAATAGATGCCTAATTAGGTTCTCGCTTTGTTTGGAAGACGTTCTGTAGCTCCTGCTCCAGTCCTGCTTACACCTGTACCTGGACATTCATCGGAAGCTCAGCCCAGCCGCACTCATGCCCAGTCGACTCCTTGACAGCTGTATGTTTGTAATGTGCTGTTTGCCTCACTTGTATGTTACTTTGGATAAAGGAGTCTACTAAATAAAAAAAAAGGGTATGTGTAAACGCAAAGCACTAAACAGCCAAGCGAGACAGTGAGCTGGCCACTCAGCATCCTGTGTGACAACCATTTATCGTCACAGTGCTCATGTTCCTCACCTGGATCTCATTCATGCTCATGATGGTGCGGGACGGCCACTGGGTGCCAAGGCGGTACCGCATTCCCTCATCCAGTGTCATGCCCCAGAACTGGCTGTAGTTCCCTGCCCTCCAGCTAGGGGGCGATTCAGTAACATCAGCATGAGCAAATTGTAAGACAGAGGGTGTGGCTATAAATGTTATATGGTTGGCATTGTACTGACATTTGGGTTACTGGGTTTTCAGTGTCAGTGTGTATCAGTCACAGGGAAACGCAGTGTCGATTTATTCCAGTGTGTCTGGTGTGCAACTCTTACCCATAATTCCCTTGGTTAATGCGCTGGATCATGTCGCTCTCGATCAGGCAGGCGTGCTGCTCGCATTCCCAGCGGCCGGTGGTAGCGCACGTACTGGAGTGACAGACAGGCAGGAGAAAGATTTGTATTCTGCAAAGATGGCGCTTTCCTGTCAGACTCCGAAAACAAATATTTAAAATACGCTGCTTACGGCACAGAGCAGAAGGTCAGATTGGGAAACAATGGAAAACAAACTAAGAGTGAAGATTCAAAGTCCCAGATATGAGGAGAAGCTGGAGAGCTCCACTTAAACATGGAGACAGGAGTTGAACACTTGGCAAAGAGAGGGAGAGAGAGAGAGAGAGAGAGAGAGAGAGAGGGGGAGAATGAGCTCGAAGAATTGAAAGAAATATTAGCCTTGTAAGGATGTTCAGCTTAAAAGAACCATTTTTAGTCACAGGAACTGGGTAGCAAACACTAGCCAGCCTGCAGGGGCAGATAACTCCAGTGCTTTTTATATGGTGTATATTTGTGATCCACAAAAAAAAATTCCTGACGTTTTTCCGTGATGAGTCACTGTGAGTGTCTCCTTGTCAGTGGAAGGGCCGGCCAGGGTGAGATCGCCGTGGTGTATCGCAGTGTGGCCTTATTTCCGGATTTAACGCTGGTGACGCACATTAACACACAGGATTAGAGGTTCGCCTATCGCCTCTAGACACAGAATTCAGTGTTTCTGTAGCTGCGGAATCTTCTGACTAATTTAAAGGCAGCTGTGCAAAGACAGAGTAGCATTGTGGCTCATCGGGGGGGGGGTTGCGGTCACCTCGCACTTCTAGAGCTGGGGGTTTGAATCCCATTTGAAAGATGATGGATGTACAAAGAAAGATGAATTTTCTCACCTAACTGAATTCAGGGGCCGCACAAACCTGTACCTTAGTAAAGGTCCCCTTTTTGCTGGACTGGGCAAAAAAAGTGTCCGGTTACAATTGAAAGCTTATGCATTTTTCTTGCTATTTTAGGTATATACGATGCCCCATTCCCCCCTAAGAAAACTAGAACAGACAATTTCTTTTTTCTTGTTTCAGCCAAAAAGTGCATTAGTTGACATCCCTTCCCAAACTCACACCCACGGACACACTGACGCTCAGTGAGAGCCACAGAAAGTCAGAGATGGTTTTGATAGAGAGAAACAGTCAGGCCCTGAACCATGAGCTCCTCTTTCTCTGAACCTGGGAGAATTTGGGAGCGTAAGGTTTCAGATTCAGAGATTCACGTGCATCGGAAAACGCACCCCCTCTGTTAACCATCGCTAAGGGTCTCCTAGAATAGCATGCAGCAAGCCATATTTCAAATTCTCAATCATAATAATTATAAAATCCACAACAGGAATGAAGGAAGAGATATGGAAATACTCTGTCTTCTTGTTACATAATAGTCTCCACGGGAAAAATCTCATAGTCTCCAGAGGGGAACCACAGCGCATGTTTTTAGCCAAAGGGGACCCATATAACTAATGAATGTCATGCTTAGACATTTATTCAGCTGGACAGAGTGCTTAGCTAAAGGTATGCCCCCCCATCCTGGGACTGGAAGCTGTAACATTCTGTCCTTCCTTGAAATGTTTAATATACGCATTTCCAGAAAATGCATGAAATATTAGGGTTCTGTAGAACAGAGGTTCTCTTCATTAGAGGTGGCATTACAGTGTGCAGGTCCTCATGCCTAAAGCCGGTTCAGACAGCCTCCAGGCCCTGTGTATCTGTACGTATATCTGCCTAATAGACCAGCACAGCACAGCACAACAAGATTAAATCAAGGTTACAGACTTTCCTCTTTATCAAACACAGAGACGCAAATACACAAAGATATTCAACTGCACACAGACGGGTGGCTCAGCTGAACACCTGCCTGTGGGAAACTTGCATACAATCAAGTGAAAAGCAAATTTTTAAAACTCACTCAGTCCTCATGTAATCCAGTGATGAACTTTCGCTAAATTTCCAAGGCTCACTGAGTCGACAGAAATTTTCCCGAGAACCGTGGACTGATTGAGTTTTGGAAATTTTCTCTTCGATTCGGTTTTTGACTGCGACTTCTTCCATATACAGGCGGAGGGGGGGCCCTGTTTGCAGCAGCTAAGCTACGGCTGACTGTTTCACCTGCTGTGGGAACACTGGCACTCTTTAGTCGGGCTGACTGGTGTCTCTATACTGCCCACAGTGTGTGAGCAGGCGTGCAGATGTACACATGTTTCTGTCCTTTGACGGACTGGCATTCTGTCCGAGGTGTACCCCTGCCTTGTGCCATATGCAGCCTAAGATAGGCTCCAGGGGTTCTGTGACCCTCTCCTGGATAAGCAGGAAGATGGATGGATGGATGGATGGATGGATGGACTATTCTGTTGCTGAGGTGCAGAAAAATTATGTGGATTTGGATTAAATAAGCCGTTGAATAAATTAATTATGTAACACAGCAAAGTATTGTTGAGTCATTGTTGATACTTTTTTATACCATTCTTTGAACTATTTCTGGGTAAATTCCTAAAGTGTTGCGTTGACCTCACATTTTGGTAGATCTTGTGTTCAGCTTTGTCTCGCTCAGAGGATAAGTGCAACATGTGCGGGGCAGTGATAAGGTCCAGGAGATTAGACCAGGCTGAGGGCGGGGGGGGGGCAGCACGACTGGAAGGATGTGGAAACACGGTAAGATTTAGACAACATGGCATTTCCCAGAAAAAAAAGCCACTTGGGAATGTTTGTAACTGGGAAATGGACTTAAGGGTCAGAAAGATCTGGGCTGTGTATGCATACAAGTGGAATGCTTGCAGTAGGGTGTAGGTGGTGTGGGGGGGGTAATTAGGGAATACACAGGGCAAGGTGTTTGTGTTCGCTTCTGTGGGCCCTTCTTGTTTGGGTTGGCTGCCGAAAATAAAGGGGCGGAGATGTTCCTTAGATCCAGTTCTAGATCTTTCTCAGCTGGGCTATTTTTACCCATCAGGGTGGGTCTTTCGGTTGAACCTGCACTGATCTCACTCCGTCCCTGCACAAAGGCAGAGACGTGCGAGGATAATGGATACCCCCCAACATTTCAGAACCCTTAAGGGCACCTCCAATTGGCCCCCGTAAGCCTCAATGCATTGACATGTCGGGAGAGAGTTCCAGAGCGTGCATCGCCAAAGTGAGAATGGCCGGTGACACACAGGTCAGGAATCTCGTCACATTCCCAGATGACAGAACAAACCCTGCCCGTTTCCCACCCAGCCTCTCCCAGAATCCCAAAGGACAAGGCAGGAAGCCTAAAGAACATTACGAAGGTCAGGAAAGTCAAACGGTCCACACTGATACCCACTGTGGCTGCACCTCTGTACCCCAAGGGTGCTGTTTGACAGTATTTCGGCATCCTGAAGGGGATTGTGTCATGTTTTTGCGGGTATATGATTCATTACACCTGACCAGCTTCAACTTGTACTGAGCCTGATGTTAACAGGAAGCTCAGCTCACACCAAAGCAGAGGCTCGTTATCTGAAAGTATGGTCGCCTGTGAAGTTATTAACGGGGTAATGTGTAGGTGATACGGACTAGGCTACTTTACATTTCATTTAGTAACAGATGTTTTTTTCATGAAGTGTCATACATTGAAAAAACAGGGTCAGGCAGTCCTTGGAGCAGGTAAGGTTAACAGCTGTGTTCAAAGGTCCAACAGTGGAATCATTCCGGGGGGATCTGAATTAGCAACCTTCTGATTACAGCCACATAGCATCCCTGGATCACTTGGCAGATTACATGCGGATCATGTCTGATATCTGAGCAACAGGACGTGAAGAAACACCTGTTGGGTGCCATGATTAAAACAAGCAGGAGCTAATTTCATACCCAGATGTCAGCCTGGTTACGAACCCCCACTAGCATATTCCAAAGGTGCAGCGGTCATCTGCAAACACTGGCCAATATCAGGGACACCGTGAGAAGCATGTTACAGACATCCCACCTTAGGGATATTGATTTCAGGGAGTCAGATGAGGAGCTTCTGGGAGGGCAGGGGTGCTGGCCAGTGATTGGCTGGTATTATGGTAGTACCATATAGATATTGACGACTGGGGGGGCAAATTTGCTGACCAGGGCTAGAGAGTGGTGGTAAAATTTGGGGTGAGGTCGCAGGGATAAAACCTCTTGCCCGCTAATTTTACCACCGCTGAATAGCGGAACGACGGGTCTCCCTGACCCAGGATTCGCGGATGTCAGGGAGTTGCTGTCAATTTGCGGGAGACTTGCAGAATTTCCGGGGGAGGTGGGATGTCTGATAAAAAGTCTTCTTGGAACTGACTGTCGTATTATTGCAGATTACAGTAACATTGTTCCAAGGGGATATCCACGTAGGGTGGGGGTCTAGGCATCACACAAACTCAGTGTGTGGGTTATGCCCTTGCTCTGGGCCGTGACTCAACTGCAAGCTGCCTCACTTCCTGGCAGTTAACACGAACCCGTAACAGGATGCTTTGAATTTCTGGAGATGGGGTTGGTGACGGGGACAGATGGAATGTGGAGGTTTCTATACCCCAACCGAGTGAAGTTCAGCTCTGAGCCCCTAGCCAGTGTCACCGAGCCTGTGGTTGTATGATGTCTGTTTCTGGAATGGGTAACACTCCACAGAAAAAGTCTCCTCCCGTGCCAGGAGGCGAAACCCTGGTCAGCATAAACATGCGTCCCAATGACAGCGATGCAGAGACAGGAAGCAGCCATCGGGAGACTCACCACACATTGCAGTTCTCTCTGTATGTGGCCCCAGAGTGGAACTTGTGTCCATTTCGTTCACAGGCCCCTGCAAAGGATCGAGGTAATTATCAGCTGAATCAACGCTGTGATGTGGACTTATGGCTTCAGAAGCCGGCCTTTCTGATTGGGGGTGGGCAGGGGTGCCGTAAAATGGGGCATGGTTCGGATGATTCCAAAGGCCCCTGGGTGACAGGGGCCCAAAAAAATCTGGAACATAATTGGATTGGTCTGGTATATTTCTAGTATAGGAGCAAAGCTGGGAGACGGTTTCATTGTAAATAATAATTTATAATAGTGCCATGCAATGGGTTGGTGCCCCATCCTGGGCTGTTCCCTGCCTTGTACCTGCAGCCTCTGGGATAGGCTCCGGACCCCCCATGACCCGGAACAGGACAAGTGGTTACAAAAAATGGATGGATGGGTGGATGGACAGACGGATGGATTGATAATAATAATAATAATAATCATACAGATTAATAAATATCTCTAGTAGTGGCCCTGGGGGGGTCGGATGGGGTGATTAGTGATCACGCACAAATCAATAACCTCTGTGCTTCCACGCAAACACGGGGGGCAGAGAGAGTTAACGCTCGCTCCCCGTGTGGGAGCAGATGCGCGTGCTGTGCTAATCCAGCCCTGGAATGTCCACCTGACTGGGCCACTTCTGGAGAACCTCTCTGCTCCTGTCACGCCTTAAACAGCTTTATTTGCAGACGCCGATCTTGTCCAGCAGCCACACGCAGTGCCCATGGTGTGCGGCACCCACAGGAAATACTGCGCCGGGGCTCTTGGAGGGACCAGCGTGGGCAAAATTAAAAGTTAGGGGGAGCCGTGGGGGGGTGGGGACAATAAACGGTAAATCAGAAACAAAAAACTTATTTTCCTAGAGGGAATTGTTTACGATTTCACATCTACATAAAAAGACAGAAATAGTTATTTATAAAAATAATAAAGGTTGTCAAACGTGGGGGGGGGGGCACTGAACCCCCCAGGCACATATTACCCCTCTTATGGCGGGGGGCATCCGCCTTCAGTTTCAACACTGACGGCACCTGAACGCAGAACATGGCGAAGCTGGAGAAACGCACCCAGGCAAAGCGCCCCCCAGTGGTCGACCACAGAGCAGACGGCAGATGACCATGGACCACATAACATGCCACACAGTGCATAAACAGGTGACATTACAGAAGACGGGTGCTCTCAGTGAGTCACGGGCAGCCGGCCCGCTCTGCAGCGCCATCTTTGACCTTGCCTCTCCTTATCTGCTCTGTTACATGATTAATTTATTCAACGGCTTATTTAATCCAAAGCACACTTTCACACTCCCATTGGTTTTTAAGTTAAATTAATGCTCAAGGCTACACCACAGGCCACAGTACCCGTTTACCCTGGCATTTGGGCCCCTGGGCATCCATATACAGGTTACATGGCATGTATCCCGGCACGGTATTTGTCCCCGCCCTATAACGCCATCACTACAGCACCCGGAGAACTTGGCGGAGACTTGGTAGGCGAGCTACGATCCGGAAAGGCAGAATGAAATTCAGGCAGGTCCCAGCATAGCTTACATTCTTTGCCCTGATGACCATTGATCCAGGAAATGCCCCCACCCTCGCCCCCCACGGAAACCCGCTGTCCACCTCTGTTCCCGGGGCTTAATGCTTATTCAATACCTCCACAGGCCTCAGAGCAGAGCTACTGGTTCCAGATCATGGGCATCGCTAGGGCTATTTTAGGGGGGGGGGCTTTAGCTCCCCTCAAATAAATATACGCTAATCAGTTTAAATAGTGCGTTCTTGTTCATTTTCATTCAAATCAGACCCCCCAAGTAAAGGCTTAGTTCCCGTTGTCATAAATCTCTAGTGATGTTCCTGCCCCAGATCAGAACTCGCTCCCCCATCGAGCCCCAGAACCCAAACCCCACCTCAGGGAGTGCCGGCTTACCGATTTTGGGGGGCTCGATCCCGAGGCAGTGTCCCCAGAAATCGGGGCAGCAGTCGGACACGGTGCGATTGCAGAAGAGGTCGCAGTAGCAGATGGTGTCCAGGTACGGCACTGTACACTGGTCATCTCTGCCCGGGCAGCAGCCCCCCCGTAGCTCGCAGTAGGAGCCAAACGGGTCGCGGATGCCAGCGCGGTGCAGGGGGCTGATCAGCTGGCGCTTCACACGGGGCGAGCGCCTCGCTGCGCTCTCTTCCGCCACTAGGAGGAGTGTTGTGATGGTCAGCATCAGGACAGCAGCTGTGAGAGACGACCTCATCATTCACCTGGACAGAGGGCAAGAAGAAGAGAACAGAAAGTGTAGAATGGAAAGCAAGAAAGTGAATAAGAGAGGCTTATGGGAAATAATGCCCAGACTGGAAATCATTCTCTACACCCTCTAGGTCTGCGCTTCAACCGCCATGCCAAAGGAAACCAATTGAACACAGACTGATTACCATTTTACAGGCCCAGATGACAAAGCACTGAGTGGGAAAGGACCCAGATATCTGCCTGAGTTTCCCACCATGGGTGTACATGGAGATGTCTCACAAAGGTATAATTACTACATCCAGGTGGTAAACAAAAAAAATCCTGCTGGTGTTTCTAAAATTACAGGCTGCCAAACTTTACAGTGAAGTGGTCTCTCAGCTTTGCTCCTAATAACGATCAGCTCAGGTGATACAGGTCAAAGCCTGAGCAAAGTGTGTAAAGCACAGACTTTCTGCCTCTCTGGGGGGGAAGCTCCGTTACACAGATGTGTCAAAAAAGAGAGGGACCAGCCCAGTCGGCCTCTATTCCTGTGAGATGTCATGCCGGAAAACAGGGGTGTTTCTGAATACCGAGATCGTAAAGATCATACTTGTGGTCTTGGCAAGAACAGTCTTGCTAACTTGCCTCCCAAGAATGACCTTGGGGTGCCATGAATGGTGGGATTGATCTCCTTTGGCGAGGATGCAACCGATGTACCCTTAATATTTGGGGCGGAGCACGAACGACATCGAGGGATTTTTACTGTCCTCTGTGCTTCTGTTCTTGAGTACTGGAACTGGTCTTCGCCAATGGAAGATGGCATAAAACAGGTACATGGCAACACGAGTACGGTCAAGTACGCATATTGAGAAACACTCAACATCTGACAGTGCAATTATACGTAAACAGTGATGGAACATGATGTGGCAAGATGATTGCTCACCTTCCCTCTCACAGTAATCGGAACCCCCCAAGAATGGTTTCTGCAGGATCTCGGTGGGTTTGGCTCACCTGCACCAGCTGGGTATGACTGTTTTTTTTTGGACATTTTCACTATTTTGTCTCCATGGTTTCTCAGCCACTCACTGTGCACTGATGGAGCGTGAGTCACCTCTTGGGGAGTAATGAGGTACTGGCTAAGTGTTATATAAATAGCTAGATTAATTATCCAATTTCACACTGCACAATGACCCCTCCTTGATAAATAGAGGGTACAGTAATGATCCTTTATCATGCAGGTCATCATGTGTGACTGTGCCATCAAACTGGGCTCCTACACACACACACACACGCACGCACGCACACACGCACGCACACACACACACACAGTGATAACCTTCACCCCTACCCAGCCCTAACCTTAACCATAAGTAACCAAACAAAATACAAGACTTTTGGCATTTTTAGTTTTTTGATTGCAGTCATAGGCTTTTATGAATTGAGTTTCCCCTTGTGGGGACAGGAAAAATGGTCTCCGGAGTGTAAAAATAGCAGGTTTTTATCACACTGTGGGGGCATTTGGTCCCCACAATGTAATATATAGATGACCACACAAACACACACACGTACGCACGCACACACTGACAGTCAAAATGGTTAAAGCTAATTATCTGGGTTCTACAGACACGAAACCAATATGAAACCATAGTGTCAGTAAGTGGGACACCAGTGGTGGTGCCCAGCAACATGACCCACGTGTGGGAGTCTAGGGGCCGCAGCAGGGAGAGATATGTGACGGGGGGGGGCGTTCAAAAGGAATCTGAGGTCTGTATCAGACAGGTCAAACCCTCACCCTCCTGGTCTGGTGCACCCTGAACAATGACGGCCCGATCTCTCTCTCTCTTTTCAAGGGATAATCAAGCCTTCGAAATAAACGAATATAAAATGGACATTATCACAGAGAGCAAGGAACAGAGGAAAAAAAAGATAAACCCATACAACCCACTCTGTGCGGATGTTTGGGTTTGCATAAGGGGGTTCTACACCCCCCCCCCCCCCGGTCATTGTTACACAACAGCCAAACACTCACAGACACCATGGAGGTTCATGTGAACACTTACAGGCAGCAAACTCTCCAGGTCAGGTCAGGTCAGCAAACTCTCCGCTAACTCTAAAATATTGAAGTGTCCTCAAAAAGTACGATAGTGTGAAATATTACAATCCAATCCTGAGCTGTTCCTGTACGGGGTAGTGAGGATGAAGTGGGGAATTCCCTCAGTATTCTCTTTGTGACAAGATCATTGCCAAAAGTGATGAAGTGACTGTGGTAAGGAGGAGTAGAAGCTTTACGAACAGCATATCTATGAAGAGACGTAAAGCATCTTAGTGAATCCATGGGTTATGAGCAGTGAGTGAAGGTTTGGGGTATAAAGTACAAACAAAACAATGAGTCAGAGCCCTGCTGAGAGCGCGCTGTCACAGCCAGGGCGTCCAATCGAGTATAAAAACTGGGGCTGCTTTAGGGGGGCTGTAGCCCTTCCAAATAAATGTACACAAATTAGTTTAAATTTGTTCTCATTCATTTTCATTCAAATCAGACCCCCCCTAGTAAAGGCTTAGCCCCCCTTTTCATAAACCTCTAGTCACTGCTGGTACACACAGTTTCAGAATATTTCTAGAAAACACTGAGAGGGACCGTTGTGGGCCAGAACCAAGTGGGACTCGAACCCACGTGTGGGTCCTTTTAAGTTGCATCTAATGAACTCCTCACTATCCTCCAGACTGACACACTGGTTTATTCAAAGACCCTCTAGCTGCTAAGAGTCACAGGCACGCAGGCAGGAGGGCTAAGGTGCGCAGACCTGGGCTGGGTGCAAAGCTGTGCACACGTTAGTGACCCTCTTGCCAGACGCAGTAACTGGGCAATTGTATTTCAATTGCATGAATGACCTGACAGAATGATCTGCTTAAAATCAGCTGCCAGATTGCAGAATACTTCTGGAAAGTTCTATATGAAAGTGGCAGCGGTGACCAGGAATCCTGGAGTCCTTCAGCTACGTGATGAGCCAGATGGTAGTGTAGATGGGTAACGTGAGCCCTGCCTCTTTCTGGTGACTGATTTACCCTTCCTCCTTGCTAAACTGACCAAGGGTGACAGCCTGTCGGGAGGCAGAAACAGGAGTACTACCGTGGGCAGGTGTAACATGTCATCTCAGAGCCACAGCAGGAATTTGAGAATCTCTACCAGCGCTGAAGTTTTCAGACGTGCATGGCGGCTTTCGGGGAACACCTGCAGAACAGGGGCCCCACCCGGAGCTTCCATTGACTCCTTCCCTGGGACGAGGCTAAGCTCCACCCCGAGGTTCGAACCTGGTGTGCGGGAGCTCACCAATCACACGACGCCCCAGTCAGAGCAGCAGTTCTTCTGGACAGCGGCCGTGTGGAATTTGACCCAGTGTGAAAATGGACAGACAGAGTGACTGAGATGAGGATCAGGTCAAGTAAGAGAGGGGTAGAGTTTCTGCTTACCTTCAGGGATCGTATGAAGCCACAGGCGCAGTAATCCGACAGGACAGTGCAAAGTTCGGCGAGTGTTATTTCACAGGCTGACGTGCTGCGCAGTAGCTGATAGGGACAGGCGTCAAGTGGGTGCTGCAAATCTCAGCCCTCGGACACTTTCAGGCTCTCAGGTAGCTGATAGGGACAGGCGACAAGTGCAGGCTGGGAATCTCAGCTCTCGGACACTTTCAGGCTCTTGCTGTGTCAGGCTCCACATTGTTTGCTGGACCCAGACTGTTCCGTCTATACGGCTGAGAGGAGGGTCCTTGTCGACTTCCCCTCCCACTAGTTTCCCTCCCTCTCTCTCTCTCTCTCTCTCTCTCTCACTCTCTCTCTCTCTCTCCCCATTGATCCTCTGGCATTCTCCCTTTCATCTTTGCTCCAATCCCTTGTGTTGTTGTAAGTTATATCTCGTTCCAATCTGGTGTGGAATGTAGGGGTAGGGGTAGGGTAGGGTGTGACCCCCCCCGCCCCCGACAAACGATGCAGCACCTTTATGATCCACCGTCACCCACCTGTACTCTTATCCTCCCCGCACCCTGCGGTGCATTACAGATGATTTGGGCCCAACTGTATGATGCTTTTCACTCTCCTCTGTAAAACTTATGCCTCTTAGTTTGGCTCTGCCTGCATGCCGGATCTCTGCTGACTTACCTGGTGTTCACAGCACAAGACGTGCGTGGCCCCCTTGTGGCCACCTGCTGAATTTCTAGAAGCCATGCATGGGCTCTGGAAGCCTGGCTGACCTTTATCACGAAATTGAAATGCCTTGAAGGTCACCATGGTGACGTGATGCTGTTTGCTGTAGAAATCAAACGTGCTGCAGACTGGGCCGAATGCTGACGAGAGTTATCTGTCAAATGCTGCGTGGGATTATTTGGTACTGGGTTAAAATAAAGTACAGAAATGGAAAAATGAAGAAATGGAGAAACTACAACGCTGTTGGGAAACGAGCCCAATTACAGCTGGTTCAGAAAACCCTGACATGGGGAAAATTTAATGCTGACAACTGGTAACGACATGACTGGCATGTGGCATCAGCTCGCCTGGGGCAGCGGGTCCCAGGGCCCAGAAAAGAAGCATCTATCCACCCTGCCTCCAGACCAGGCATCCCCTGATCTTGGGGGATCTCCTGATGGGTATAAGTTCGTGACCCATCGGGAATGGTGGCGATGATACGAGTTGTCAGCTGGGGGGGTCTCTGATCTCTTATGGTGGTTCCTGGGACCCCCCCAGGCCCCCTTCAAATGGAACACATCCCTCCTCTTTCCTTCTTAACCCACCAGCCTCAGTAGTCTCACTGTGAGCTTGAGAGGTGAGGGCTAGGTTAACCGGAAGCCATTTAGAAATAATCTGCTCATTTTTCAATATGTTGGGAGGAGTTTCTGCAGGGTGTGAGCGACGGGGGCACTGCAGGACACAGACGTCCCTCTGAATGTTCTGGATCAATTAGTTAATGAATGAATCGATCGATTAACCCATCAGCCACTATCTGAACAGCTTGGGTCGGTACCATAAGGGGCCACAGCACTGTGGAGGAAGTCGGAGAGCATGATCAACAAAAGCCAGCTTTTATTAAGGAATTTGGGGGTCAGTGCTGTGACACGTCCTGGAATCTGGTAAGGCTCACAAGCTAAGAGCAATTTGGAGACAATGTTACTGGACAGTGGGAGGAGACACTGCAGGCGACCAACAGGAATCCTGAGTGAAGAGTCGGTGAGCATGCTGAATCTCCACCCGCAGGTTCGACTAGGAATAAAACCCATATCCTGCTGGTGTAACTGCTATACCATGCCACCCAAAAACCTGAATACAGAGGATATTAAACCCACATTGTTACAATACTATATTGCTGACATCTGATTCTCTCACAGCACATTTATCCATAAGAAAATGTGGTATTAGTCGTGAGCAGTGATTTCTAAATACCCACTCGCTTCTTTAAATCAGCCATTGTCTATACGTGTTAATGTACGCCAGACACACACATATACAAAGCTTAGTTAACTGGGTGATGACACTCATATATACTCTGCATTGCTGATTGGTTAATATATTATTTATGTTATTTTTGAAATTTACTTTATTTTAAAGTGAATGACCACTTACACCAAAACGAGTTCCTTGTACTCGGGCTGTACATGGCAAATGGCTCTAATTCTGAATTCCATCAAAAACATTTTCAATTGACCTCAGTTCAAAAGAAAACAGAATTCTTCAAATTACAAGATGAATATTCTTGTGAAACAGTACAAGTAATCCACAAGACGTCTATATGCAGGTAAGGGTCCATATCTTCCCCTGTTGACAGCTTGTATTACACAGCATTAATGCATGTGAGCCATCGCTGATGTCTGCATGCAGCTGGTGTTTTATCACATTATGACCCGGATCCTTCCTACTGTAAACCATTCCATTCCTATTGCCAGACCGGATCCACCTGCCCTGTGGATTAGAAATCACTGATGTTTGAAAGTCTGTTTACCATAATCTCACTTAAAACCTGATATGGACCTCACCCCCCCCCACCACACACCCAGCAAACGGCCTCAGGGAGCTGAGTCAGAGAGGCGTCACGCATAAGTAAATGTGTGTGGCTGCGAGACCAGATGAGTCACAGGATTCATGCGGCTTGTATGATGGGGCATTTACTGAACGTGGGGGTGAATGCTGAGTCAGGCTTTCCAAAAAGCAAGCGCCCACCCCACACTGGCACTACAAATGAAAGGAGAAGCATATGAATGACCACTTTCACCCTTATTGTGGGGGAGGGGGCTCATCACCACCATACAATGAGGCCCTAGAGGCCTCCGGCAGCCAGGCTGATACACACAACGGTGCTCAAACGGAGCTTCACAAAGACATGGAGATAAAATTCCCTAATATCTAACAATGCCTCCCTTTCTCTTGAACCCAGAGCAGGCGTCTCTACCGAGGGTCAGGTCACGTCTCTACATGCACCTCTTCCAGGAATGATGGATCGGACATGTCAGCTTGACAAAAAAATTCTGGATGAAGATGGAGGAGGATCCTATGCAGGAGATGCCGTGGAAGGCGAGTGATCACAGGCAGGAGCGGCCGTACTCTAAGGGGGGCGTGCCGGGACGGCGTGACCTCTACGAAACCCTTCAGGGGATGTTAGTACAGCTTAGTACCTGTAACTCCCAGTGATGAAGCCCAGCAATGAATGATCACAATGCTGCTCCCCAGACCAAGAGCTAAGAGGTAAACGACAGGAGCAATAATAAGCGAGGGGAAGCGCTTTGAAAGGACTCTGTGCCGTAGCTGTCCGCTTTGAGGTTACGGTGCTGCGTACTAACACAGGACTCACACGCAAAGGCAACTGAATGTCAAAAAATGCCCATGCACACATACAGCGAACACAGTCCTTGGATTCTTCTGGAAGGAATCCTAAGATCTGTGTCTCTCTAGGGCTTTTTCCCTGTAGCTCTCATGAGGCAGGAAGGATAACTTCCGTGATATCTCTGCGCACCGGTAGTGTTTGTCCGACTTCAGATCAGAAGGTTGCATGTTCAAATCACATCGGTGTTGGCGCCTCTTCGGGACGGTGAGCGGCTCGGCAGGCCAAGCCTCTGTGCCTGTGACCAGAAGGTCGCCAGTTTGAGCCCGGGCTCAGCAGGACAGTCATTCCCGTGGGCCCTTGAGCAAAGCCCTTACCCCCCAGCTCCAGGGGCGCTGCATGTTAGCTGACCCTGTGCTGCGACTCCCAAGCTACGGAGAGCAAGATGGGGTCAGTAAAGAGAAGCAGCCCGATGTAGCTGTGATTGTGCGAATAAAGAGTTTATCGATTATCGTGTAACACTCTGAGTTCTGGTGGACCGACCCTTTCGGCTGAGAGGATGCAAAGGGAATGAAGTCACACTGTTAAATAGAGCAGAATCAGAAATTGCTTCCCAGAGCCGTAAAAAAGGCTTCGGCACACAAAAGCCCAGTTATACCCCATCTGAGGTACATAAAGTTCTTCTTCTCTGAACTCAGTCTGTAGCTCTTTCATAAAACCCTCTTGCACAAAAGACAAAAATACAAGCCCATTCAACACAAAAAGTGCACATTAGATCATTTCATGTTCTGCTTTCCGGAGCTGTGTAATATGCCACCTGACTCACCGGGTCCCATGACTGCCGTCCTTGCTGTGTCATTCCTGCCAAGCGAGTGAGAGCTCATGGCTGCGTCTGGCTGAGGCACGGAGTCACGCGTCAGGGCAGCAGGAAGGGTAAAGGTGACCGGTGTCTGCTGCAGCATCAGCAGGAGCAGATTTCCCAGAAGGGCCTCATGGAGACAGAATATGCAGAAGTTACATATATGGATATAAAATAACACGACCATTTAAATTATACGGGCGGCATGATGCTTAGCACTGTTGCCTCACACCTCTGGGACCAGAGTCTGAGTCTCCACCATGGCTCCCTGTGTGTGGACTTCGCATTTTCTCCCCGTGTCGTCGTGGAGTTTCCTCTGGGTACTCCGACTTCCCCCCCACAGTCCAAAAACATGCTGAGGTTAATCAGTTACCAAATTGCAGAGAGGTGTGTGTGCACGCTGTGATAGGCTGGCACCCCATCACGGGTTGTCCCTTGCTTTGTGCCCATAGGCTCCAAACCTCCTGTAACCACGACTAGGACAAATGGTTACAGAAAATAGATGGATGTGTGGACTAAAACCATAGTAACATGTGTGGTATAGGGATTTTTAGCGACAGTTTTCAATATAGACAAAGTTGCCCCCCCCATCCGCGCTGTAATGGACTATTCCGACTTTGAGCCTTCGCACGACTTGGCCTTCTTTCCATACTCAGGTAAAGAGACGTACTCAAGCACGGCCCCATTTCCACTTTCGCCTAGATCCCCCAAACCCTTAAGTCGGCCCCTGAACATCAGGTCCCGAACCTGGCCTTGCAGAGGGACACTGAATGAGTGGGACAGGCCCTCTTAGACTGGTCACTGCTGGTGGTGCGTTCATGGCACTTGCGGTTTCCTGTCGAGATGGGGGTGCTTTGCGTCTCCCTGCACTTCATGGACAAGCCAGCACAGGCTCTGCTGCTGCTCCAGAACCCCCCAAGAAGAAAAGGGGGAAGTCCTCTTGAAAACACAGGCCTGTGCGGGGGGTCGAGGGCTCGCTAAGCATGACCATAAGCCAAACTTTAGCTGTATTCCAGACTTACAGATTTTTTTAAACAGTAAAATACTCATCAATACCCTGATATTATATATTAACTGATATTAAGTTATCGAATTGGAGGCTCCCTGTGTTCTCTGCGATTGGGCCAAAACCTGAATATCTTTACTCCTTGCTAACAAAAAAGCAGGTGACTGCCCTGATGCATAGTGTCGGATCTCTGTGACACTCCTTTTTCCAAACTACGCACTCTGGGGGTTTTTCTGACAGCATGAAAAAGGTGTCTTTGTGTGTCTGTGTGGGTCTGAATGTTTGTCTGTGTAGTCATGTATAAATTAGACAACAAAATATTCCCACAATGTGATGAACACCTGTTATTCTGACCATTTTTTATAATTTTATGAAAATCTGTGACTGCAGTCAAAAAAAACTAGTAATGCCAAAAGTCTGGTTAGGTTAAGGTTAGGGTGGGTAGAGGTTAAGGTTGTCATAGTTAGGATTAGGGCTACAGTGCCCTCCATAATTTTTGGGACAAAGGCACATTTTTCTTTGATTTACCCCTCTGCTCCACAGTTTAAAATTTCAAATAAAACAATGCAGACGTGACTAAAGTGCACATTAAAGACTTTAATATAAAATTATTTGCGTACGTTTCAGTTTGAACATTTCAGTGTAGAAGTTGCTGTGTAGAAAAACATGCCCGCATGATGTCACTGTCTCGCTGACTCTCTCAGGTGCCTTTCTGTTAGGCCTCGGCTCACTGCCTAATGCCAGTAATTCTTCTCAGTCCCCAAAGGAAACCTCACACCAATAAAATGCTCCCCCCCCTCGCCCTACCAACCGCTACCCCATGGCAGATGGAGACTCTCCGGAACGGTGAATGGAGGGTTTGTTTCATATTTAACATTTTGACAAAAAAGGCGTCATTTACTGCCCTGTCATCTGCTCAAATGGTGCCTAGGAATCGACAGCTGAGCCTGGCCAGGGGGGGTACACCCTTCGCCCTGCGGGATGTTTGCCCGCTTTCACTTACTCTCATCACCCGCCTTTGTTGTCAGGGTGCCCGTATCAGTGCGTTACAGAACATCAGGGGCGTCGCTAGGCCTGTTTTGAGGGCCTATAGCCTCCCTCATGGCCTTTAACCACCCAAATAAATCTCATTCATTGCCATCAAAATCAGACCCCCCCCCCCCCCATTAAAGGCCCCCTTTGCTTAAATCTGTACTGATGGTCCTGGAGTACATATAAAAGTGACACATGCTTATAAAGCACCCAGGATGGCTCTATAACTTGGCCTACCTTGGCAGTGACCAGTCTGTTTTCACATTTTCAAGCCCTACTGAACTATATATACAGTATATACATATACACACACATACACACTCACACACCCTAACTGGTGTACAATAAGTACATTTAGGTCCCATGTCAGACTTTTTCTTGATCACCACCATCTCTTCCAGATGGCAGTGTTTGCGTCTGCAGGCGGTACTGGCCTGTGTCACTGTTCTCTCGCTGCTAACTCTGGACATGGCCTCGGCTCGATGTGGGTCAGCGGGGGGTCAGAGTCCGCTGAAGACTCTGTGGAGAACCACTGTTCTCGAGCTTCCCCGGTCAGGAGAACCGGAGTTTCTGCAGTCCATGTCCGCATTCTCAGATGCCTGTGGAAAAACAGCATCGTGTTTCCTGATCGCATCACCATGGTAGTGGGCAGAGAAGGGCCCGACAGCTTCCCATTATGTGGGAGAAACTGATTAATGGACAAGTAGAGTAGCATGTAATTTGTCCACAACAAAGCCCTTGATTTTCCATTCTGAAAACTTGTAAGAGCAGAACTGAATCGTTATGGGTGCCAGTGGGACCCAAGCCAATGAGTATTACTCATCTTTCCTGAATTACGCAAAACCTGAAAACTTGACAAGACTAAAGCTTTAGCTGGAGGCCTGCCAGTCATCCAGCACATGACCCCAAATCACGAGTCTAATCAAATACGCCAATCAGGCAAATTACAGTATGAAGAGGCTACAGCCGCCATCCTGACACATCTAACGAACCTTTCTTCTTAATGTTACCATCTGTTTCAAGGGTGTATTTCACAAAATCATGGAAGATCCAATCCCTCTTTGGTAGAGTAGCCGCAAAAGTCATCTTGCTATCGTACCCAAACGCACATCCAAGCAATATGGTTTTATCATGAAGACAGTGACAGGTGGGCGTATATAATAAACGCAATACATGGTCATATTCTTCAGCTATTTATAATTTCAAGGGCCAAAGGTAAATGCAACTTTGAATTATGATCAATTACGTTTCAGTGAAAACTCTGCTTCAGTCCTGGTAAATTACTGGGAAAAAATGATTCCAGGCATGTCCCCACAATGTCCTTCCTGCTGCAGACTCCCACAAATTCCACAGATAGTCTATCTCTGCTGTTAAGGTACAATAAGAACATAAAGCTTCATAACCACAAGGAAGACATAACAACCCTCTAATGTTCTGCCTGAGCTGTCGGTGTTTTTGGGGTGGGTGCCCTCATCAAGGCAGGGCATGGCAGGGCATGGCAGATAAGGGAGGCAGAGTGGAGTAAGCTTCAAGAAGACAAGACCTTTTCAGGGAAGGAGTACACAAAAACAACGGATGCCAAGGTTACAGGCCCAGCATGAAGAGAATTTGCATGTTTGCCCTGTGCCTGCGCATTGTCCCTCCAGGTGCTCCAGTCTCTGTACAAAACAATTCTGTTTAGACGGAATATGACTCTAAATTGATTCACTGTGGTTCTGTATCGGTGGCGATCCTTTGGGCTGGGTAGGGATGGGAGCCCTGTGATCTAGGCAATCAGATAAACCAATAAACAGGAGGGGGGGGTCAAAGGTCATTCAATGTCACAAATATTTATGGTTCTCTGAGGACAATGTCCAGACCGCAGAGCTGTTGGAGGGAACGTCTCGCTCAGCCTCCACCTGCAAGAATGAATGACTATAATTTATGAAAATATCTCCTTTGTAACCAAAACAGTGCAAGTTTCATTGAAATCTGGCCTTGGAGGCAATCAAGCTGCTATGTTGTACAAGCAACTTATCTGTGAAACACAGATGTCAGAATAAACAGACATGCTGGAAAAAAGACAGCGCAAAGACCACAAACGCGCTGTGCCCATCTCCCTCCATAGCCAATTTATGGCCAACCCACTTCCCTAAAACTTTTCTTTAAGAAGAAACTGTACATACATTTGAGGCAGTTTCTCAGCCCGGTCCCCGGGGGCCCCCAGACGGTCCGTGTTTCTGCTCCCTCCCAGCTCCTTGCCAGAGTGTCCACATTGTCTGGGGTCCCTGATTACTGGTTTGAGAAACCCAGTTTCTAAAGACTGGTAAAAAGTATTCTGACCTTCTAAAGGCAGTTTTGAGTTTTTTCTTTTTTTATGAATTGAATAATTCATGAACAATAACAGTTTTTAATAATGTTTAAATGTCTCTGACTATATTGATAAATATTCATCACAGCTTCAGACTTTAAAGACTTATGGTGCCAAGTGGGAAAATTGCAGAATGGCAAATCATGTGAGCCCAAGAAGGAACTACGCTCTCTCTTTCACTCCCTCTCTCTTTGACTCTGTAGTCACTTGGGGGGGGGGGACCTGCACAGGACGGATTCCGAAAAATTAGGTGCAGCTGCAGCTGAATCTCTGAAACAGCCTCTTTGATTAATCTTGAAGGTGGATAAAAAGACAGCATGTCTTTAGTCTCTCACATTCTAGTGCAGAAATGGCAAGAATTGTGAACATGAGACAGAGATTATGTCAGTTCCTGATACTGATGCAAACTTCCAATATGGGGCATTCACACACTGGAGATTCACCTGCCCGCGTGTCTTTGGACTGTGGGGGAATCTGGAGTACCCAGATTAAACCTGTGCATGGCAGGGAGGACATACGATCTCCACATGGAACGGAGACGAGAGGCAAATTCTTTACCCTGGTCATGTCAGGTGACAGTGCTAACCACTGAGCGACCAGGTCGACCTCAAAAGTTTCTTGAGATTAAAATAACAATGTGTGGATGTAATTATTGTAATATGTGTTCACCATATTATAATGATCAATAAAATGCTTTTAGGGTACAACAGTGTTTTTATACAATAGAATCTTTGTCTCCCACGTGTTAGTGGTAATACAGTGTAAAAAAAACAAAAAACAAATGTGGCCCTCTAGTGGCCACTAAGAAAACGTACGTCACCATCTGCACTGCACATGTCACAGCTAGTCAGGGATACTAGGGGGAAAATTCTCTCTGAAGGTCCCCCTCCAACAAAACTGAATTAAATAAAAGTGCTGTAATCCCATAAATCACCATCTAATGAAGACATAATGAAAGTGAATGAGAGTGAATGTGATCTCATTGTTCCATCATTTCAGGCACTTCCCGTATTTTGGGAGAATTTCCGCAAAAATATATTTGAATCAGCCTGTGGTTTCCAGTTCCTTTTTATACGATTAGACATTAATTATTGGAATTCTAAAGAATACAAATGACTATAATTGAACACTAATTTTATTGTTGGTCACATGGGAGAATGGATAGGTCATCTGAAAGGCACTGACAAATGAAATTAAGAAATTACGTGTTCATTATTATAAAGTTCCACCATCAAGACTGAAAATACCAAGTGAGAAGAGTGATGTCATAAAGAAAACTTTCAATGAACACCCTCACACCTGCAGCTACCACGACGAACACAGCGCAGGCCTGGCTACACTTTGGGCCAAGACTTCAGGACGGCTTCAGGAACTGAAATTAAAATAAATTACATGTCAGGTTGGAATTGCGTCTTAACCTATGTAACACATGCAAGATGTCTGGGGAAGTCTAGCTGAGGAGTTACCATATGTCACGACAGGTTCTCTACATTTAGCAGCCTCTAAATCTCGGTCCAATCAGCATTTCCTGTTATGCGCAAAGTGGCCATCGGGAAGTTTGGAAAATTTACTGGTGGGCCGGTCTAATGAAGGCCAGTTGCCAGGAAATATACCAAGGGGAACCCCCCATCGGCAGCAAAATATACCAAGCCCCCCCCCCCCACCAATCAGTGGTAAAATATACCAACGGGGACTCCCCAGTCAGTGGCAAAATACCAAATATACCACTTCACAGCAAATTCCTGGGCTGATTCTTTTCGCCAGTCCACTCCTGCTTTTGCATTTGCGGTTTACAAACTGATTTTAAGAGATTACTCGTGAAACCTTATGGAAACCACCAGGCACATAGCCAGGTAGCAAAATTATGGGTTTGAAAGCCCCTCCACCCAAAACTTGTTTGCTCCCGAACAGGCATGCAGCCAAGTAGTAAAGTAATGAGCTTCAACCCCCCTGAAATCTTCCGGACGTGGAAAATACATCTAATTTACAAAAACCATTATCACAGTACGTGCTGGGCATAGTAGAAGAGGCTTATGTTTGTTTGAACACACAGGCCTGGACCTGTATCCAATTCAACACATGATGCTTTTAATGTTGTGGTGATGAGATCCATCCATCCATTTTCTGTAACTGCGTGTCCTATTTTGGGTCGCGGGGGGGTCCGGAGCCTATCCTGGAGGCTGTGGGTACAAGGCAGGGAACAACCCAGGATGGTGCGCCAGCCCATCGCAGGGCCCACTCACACGCCATCCAATGACACACACACACCTATAGACAATTTGGTAACTTCAGTTAACCTCAGCATGTGTCTGGACTGTGGGGGGGGAGAACATGCAAACTCCACACACGTGTGATATGTTCATTTTTATGTATTTAATGATATAATAACAGTTTTTCTTTTGATTCTTTTGTAGTGCGCTTAGTTTATTCAGTTCAAATCTTGTTGAATTTTCCCCACAAATACATACTCTGCTCTTACATATGTCTTTTACCCATGGCCCTAACGTTTAACAATAACGTCAAAAAGCGCAGTGTTATTCCAAAATGACTTTGTGGTGGTTTTACGTTTTTTTTAATGACATGATTCGGGTTCTAAAATTAGGGAACCAACAGTCACAGGACGATATTCAGTCGTCAAAAATCTTTATTGAGACAGAAATAATAAATTAATCAGGTATTATACTGAGGTACTATATCAAACCGAGAACATTTAAAGAAGAACTAGCTATACAAGTGATCTTCAGGAATAATGAGGTAATTATTTCCTCAATCGCAGTGGAAGACTCGGATTAATTCTTCATCATTTTATTGCTTTACAGGCATTTTTCGTTTTAAATGATCATAACTGTTATATAAGAGATGCAAACACGGAAAGGTATGATCTGGGACAAATGTACATTCAAGCAATCGACAGAATTTAAGAGACAGAATGCATGCAGAGAGCTTCACCATGCTAATCACTGCCGTGCAATCCCCCCCGGTAAGGTGAGCCTCGGTCCTACCTCGCGCAGCTCCGCATAGACCGGATAGTCTGCACCGCCACCTAGCGGCGTTTCCCGGACTCGCTCGTCCAACGCATGCAGAGTGAAACGCAGGCGGGAAGGAGCTATTACTCTGCTACACTGTAATATAATGCCGTTATTCAGCAGGGAGAGGATTTTCGTGCTCAGGAAGGGTGTGGTCAAAATGCTAAATTAATAAGTATCTTTTGCAAGCATTCTCGAGCTCAATCGTAGTAATATATGATTAAGCGTCCATTCCCATTTCTATAACTTTTTGTAAATTCTAAGAGGGAAGGGCAATCAAACGGGCAAAGGGATTATATTTACTTAAACTGTACGCGCCATTAAGGCCACGGTCGCTTCACTGTCTCGCCGGCTATCGCCCCTATTGCCGGCAGTCTATCTACTGTTAGCCACCATAACAAAAATCAGTGCATAAATAAAATATGCGCTTGCTTGAGTCTGCTGATGCTTATGAATATTCAAGCAAGTTTGAACTGACGAGTTTGAATTGTACTTGGTTTAAGAGGAATAGCAAACATATAATCTTTTCACTTAGGTTGAGCCCTTAATCGTTTGAAATAAATTGAAAATAACATACAATAGCCTAACCCATGAACTGCAGTCACGTTAACCATTTAAAAACTGAGAACAGTCATTTATGCCAATAAAATACCGATACATTGGCAAAAAAAGAGAATATTAATGGAAGCTATTAAAGGTCATTTCTTCTTTCCTAGCAACAATTTGGCTTAAACTTTCAATTCTGAATCTTTAGTCATTTGCATTGTAGAGATTCATTCAATGACCACCGGAGCACGTGGCTGGAGGAACGCGGTGCCCCGGGACCGCAGCACTGGCTTCAGCTTTTAAGTGAAGGAAATGATCGCGGCCTGCAGATCGCTTGCGGTTCATTTCGTTCACGAAACAGATCAACAAACCAGACCGTGCCGTTCGCGTCAAGATATCCTCACTTGCGCCACCCTCTGGTGTAATGATGTACAGAAGTCTGGAAGAGACAATATGCCTAATAAAATTTAAGTACAAACTATACTGAACTATAAAAATGTATAATGAATCAATATTTATAATTATACATAAATATATAATTAAAGTTACATAAAAATTAAATTTGATAATTTTATTCAACATAAACGGACAAATACCAAAGAATCCCCAACGGACCCCGAAATAATCGAGGGGACGTTTTCACTGAAAAGAACCATGATTCAAATCTCTAGTTTCATCTAAAGCACTTCCGCTCTCATTAAGGTGTTGAATAAAACCAAACAGAGGACAGGTACTCCAGGACAATGGCTGACAATTACTTCGTGCAAAATGCACGTCCGATCAGGTTAAAACGTGTTTTGCGGGCTTGTGAGCATTCTGTCTGTGAGCGGACGGTATCGGCGAAAGATTCTTTCATTAAATAAAATTTATTCCAATACATGACAGGCAAAAACAGCCTAGTTCTTGACATTGGAATCCTGCTGATTTTTGCTTAACCTATTTTAGTTAATTTAGCTAATTATTTGAATTAAAATGACCTCACCATGATTTTAGTGTCCATCGGGTGCTAAATGCTTTCTCCAGCACAGTGTGAGCATCTAGAACTTTTGTACATCAACAACCAGCTGGGCCACCCCTGCTTTCAATCTCACTCCTACAGCAGAATGAATCAGCGGTGCAGCACATCAGGAACAGGGCACACTGCACTGTCCTCATTGATACCGGGGCGTTTCTTTAAACAAAATACTAGCTTTATTTATCTTTTGAATACAATCTGAAACATTTCATTCATATCATCCTTTTAGTTTCACTATGGCTTCCAATAACATACATATTACTAAAATAAAAAAAAACCCTATAAAATATATTGTCTATATAGGCACCTACATGTCATGTGTAAGAGAAGCAGTGGAGCAGAGCAGATCTTAAAGACTAAAACTGAATTTGCAACATTTAAAGAACAACTGTGTGATAAATCTCTCTGTGAGCGGAAACAAATCACATGGCGTGAGTGCAGTGTATTCCAGTTCCATCCATTACAATAACGAAGGAAATGCCACTAGGAGAACTCTACCAAAACAATCACGCGAACACACACAGTTTAGATGCACTACTGATTCAGATCATTCTTAACATGTCAAACCAAGCTGTCAGTCTGCTAGGAGTCAGCAGCAGTCTCTGCCGTAGTCTTTCCGAAGAGGGAGAAACAAGCCCAAGTTAGCAGAGTTTGTTCTGTCTGGGTCAGGCACTCACATGGTTCTCAATACCAAGAGTGGTCTTGCTAATTTGCCTCCCAAAAATGACCTTGGGGTGCCATGAATTGTGGGATTGATCTCCTTTGGCGAGGATGCAACCGATGTAGGCAACCGATGCGGGGCAGGAACGACATCGGGGGATTTTTACTGTCCTCTGTACTTCTGTTCTTGAGTACTGGAACTGGTCTTCGCCAATGGAAGGTGACATAAAACAGGTGCATGGCAACATGAGTACGGTCAGGTACGCATATTGAGAAACACCCTCAGTCATCATGGTTGCCATGTGGTCATGTGATCATGAGTGAGCATACGCAAGGAAAGGCTATGAAGTCATATTTTTAACTTGAGGTGCGGTTAATGTTTCCAGTACGAACGACAGGAGCGTGACAGCAGACGTCAGTGTTGTATAACCCGGTAGGAGCCACCTGAGCGGTCTGCGCCGCAGCGGCAACTGAGGTGCTGAGCTGGCGACTGACACACTGTTTTAAGACGGTGTGCTCAATCGAGCGGGGGTTGGGCCCTGGAGTAGGTCAGGGCCTGCCTCACGGTATAAGGCCACAGTGGTAGGTTTACACGAAAAGTGTAAAAATAAATGTAAAATGCAGGTAGGAACCTTAACATGGAGGCCAAAGTCAAGAATAATGCTGCATTTAGAAAAAGGTCGAGATGATCTGATTGATGGAGAAGTGATGGGAGTTGCGCAACAGCCCTAGTGGACATACTGGCCAAACTGGATGGTGGAACGCTGGCATGATGACAGAACTAGTGCCACGCAACGAAAAATTGCATTTATGGAGATGATAGCGGTTAATGACAAACTTCTCCCCTACACAGAGCAGGGTCAAAGTGACCATCTGTGCTCCATCACCACAGCTCACCTCCAACCCTTCTCCATCACACAGCAGTATCTTTGGGAAGCTTTTTTACTCATGTTCTTTCTGAACATTGTGATTAAACTGAAATGTGGGATGGACACAGGAGGGGGGGGAAACCACTGAGTTTCATCAACGCAAAAGATCCCTCCCAAAAAAAAAAAAAAAACAAATTTGTTGATGAACAAGTAAAAGTGACCGTGTAGGCAGAGTCAGTCGAGGATGAGGATGGATTTGATGAGCGGCTTCCCGTTTGCCCCTCGGTCAGGTGCTGAGTCACAAACCTGGGGCCACCTGTCCCCAGACACCCCGTCGTGATGGTGACAAGAACATACAGCACATTCTCTGCAAGCTCTCAGGCTGTCAGCGGAGCACATCTGAGCCCCGTCAGCAAGCGAGATCCTCCAATTCCAGTGCCAAAAATCAGAGATGTATTTAAAGAAAAACTGCATTTTCTCCAAACCCCCGAAAGTGATATTTTTTGCTCACATTATTATTTTTGATATTAACTCATCTACGACAAAGAGAGGCAAGAAAAAAAAATGAAAACAAAAGAGCCTCTGAATGTGCCAGCCTTGCATTATGCGTGCCGGCTTGTGCTTCGGAGCCAGGCGGCCGAGACCGGCGGATGCGTGAAATAACGCTTGCATATCAGTAGTCGGGTAGCGCCCGTTCGCGCCCGAGCTGAGGATGGAAGGCTCTTCGCAGCCAAGTTTCTGCTCAGACGGCAGCCCGCTGTGGAGAGTCATCACGGCTTCAGGACGGCACCGAGAGAGAAAATGGCCAGGAGATGGCAATGCGTGAAATGTCAAAAAGGCAGGATACGAAAGAGGCGACAGAGGATTAAGAAAAAGCAGAGGGGATTGTGGGTAGGATTTGTTTCAGGAAGTGGCATTACCTGGACACCAGAAGTCATCAACCTGGGTGGGGGATGGTAAAAGTTATTTAATAATTTAGCGATTCTATTAAATCACTAATGATTGGTTACATTCGGTCAGTTTCTGTTGGGTGGGCAGCGAAGCCGTTTGAGTGGGCGGAGCCCACCCATAACCACACCCACCAGTGACCACGCCCACCCATAGCCACATCCTTGGTTTCCAATTTCATGCATGAGAAAAGAGGATCCATGACAGGTGCAGGTCTTTCAGAGGGTAAGGGTTTGGAATGAGGTTGAGGTGGTGAAGTCGGTCTTCCGGAATTTTCCCTCAGTCCATGGTGCTGCTCTCAGAGTGGGAGATGTTGAGTGTGTTGGCAGAGGGGAAGAGTTCCTGCTGGTCAGTTGGGCTGTGGTAGTCGGAGGTGAGTTCGGCCTCCAGCAGGGAGGACAGGGTCACGTGAGAGGAACCCTTCTTCAAGCACTGCGTGTAGAAGTTCAGCAGTGTGTCTAGCTTGTTCTCGATGGACTCCACCTATGGACCATATACCAGTTAATGTTCCGCTTTTGTCCAAAAATGACCTGAAACAGCCTCACAGACATGCTGGATATTTACTGGAGCAGCTCTGGTGGGGTCAGGGTACCTCAGGGCAACAACCACACACGCCGACATTGAGCCACTCAGACCTAGACTTTTTGGTCTACACCCAGTAGATGCTGCAGATCAGACGTCTGCCACTGAGGTCACCAGGATTAAGGCCTGGTTATGTCCTACAACAACTCACTACGCTCATGTTTTTTATTTTAATGCCGCCAAACTCATCCCCATGATACATGGCCGACCACCGTCTCTCCCCGCTGGTCATGTCACCTGCTACAGCAATCACACCCTACTCTAGTCCTGATGAAGGGACCCCCACTGAAGCTGGGTCAGTGGACTCCGTACCTGTTTCTCCACCTTCAGAACGCGGCCCAACATGCTCGGCTCCTCGTGAGGGTCCACATCCAGGGGCATCTTTTCCCCCTTCTCGTGTCGCACCTTCTTGTCGGACTGGCTGGCTCCACGCCCCACGATTTGATCCACTCTGTGAGGTAAAGGCAAGGTTAGAGGCCTTGTTTACAGAGAGGCTGTTACACGTGCAGCTCCTTGGGGGAGGGGGGGTTTTACCGGCTCTGCAGGCTCTTGATTCGGCCGAGCATATCCAGGTGACCTGCGGAGTACTGCTCGATGACATCCTTGACATCATAGGGACGTAGAGTCTCCTTGAACTTGCGCTTGGCCACCAGGAACTTGAGGGTCCTGTTTACAAAGGACAACAAATGGGAAACCACTGAGTGCACAACACAGCGCCATCAATTAAGCAGAAGCCATTCAGATTCACTTATTACATTCATTCATTATGTCCATGGTTGCGGGCGTCGGGAGCCTGTCCTGGACCCTAAGGGTGCAAGGCAGAGAACGACCCAGGATGGGACGCCAAACCCATCTCGGGGCACAGACACACACACACACACACACACACACCTGTCACATCTATATGCAAACCAGAAACTCCAATTCACGACGATGACACGAGGAGAACATGCAAACTCCACATGCACAGAGCCGGGGCACCAAATTGAACCCTAATCTCCAGAAGTGTGACTTGACTATGCTAATTACTTCACCACTGTGCCACCTGCCCTTTAAATTAACACAAATTCATTAGAATTCATAATAAAAATATTCCTATAAACAATTAACAAATTTTGTAGAACAAGCATGTACTAATCAGACGGGAATGAAGAGGAGAGAGTTGTTTGAAGACAATTCAAACGCCATCGTATGAAGCCAGAAACGGTGCCTCCAGACATCCTCTATAGACAGCTCCCGACGTCTAAAAGCCAGGCCTGCACTCCCAGCCGTGTTAGGCCTGCTGAGTAAGGAGCTCGCATGCAGAGCTACTCGAGTGTCAGCAGTGCTGTGTATGCAGCCCCCATGTGGGTATGTCAACTGCAGTCATCTCACCCTGATCTCCTTCTCTGCTGTGAAACCGAAGAGCAGTTTCACAGTCTGCGAGTTGATTATAACAGCAATGCCATGTATATCACTGAATTTTACAAGTTAAAAATGATAAGCTGTGTTGCCATTAAAGGATCAATATAGGCTCCAAATAGGTAATTGGGCCTGAAGATTTAGGACTTTAATCAGAGTGTTGATATGAAGACTCCGACAGCTGGGTGTGTATAGGAGGCCGTACCAGCAGCACAAGCAAACGCTTCACCGGCCCCTGGGGCCCTGCAGCCTGTAGTGTCACAAGACAGCAGAGCCTCCTTTAATTGTCCCTCTGCTGGCCTGTTCGGTGCCTGCTGGCTCAACAGAAAGGAAAGCCCACAATGACCCAAAAACACCCGATAAAAAGAGCAGCACTTAACCCTAACCCTCTGCTGTGACAGATACCTTCATAACCATGCACCGGGTTTACAGGGGCTTCCATTTACTTCCTTTTATGAGGAAACACACCATCTCCCACAAGCAGGCAGGGTCACTGGGGCCATTCCCCTATGTGACGGAACACAGCTGCCATGTGGGTCTTTGAATGGGGAATCTGGCTGGCGCAGCCAATCACACGACAGGATGCCTACACCCCAGGAGAACTGCACAGTTCACAATCTGCCCTGACGATTCGACAAAATTAAAAACTAATAAACAAACCCTGAGGTCAACTACTTCCTGACATTACCCTGTCACCTTGGCCTGGGCACGGCATTTAACTTTCATGAAGGCTTCTTCAGTACGCAGCAATAACACGTGTGAAACTCTCTTCACAGCACCTGTCGTTTCTGTCATAGCCGTTCCTTCAGTGTCAGGCTGGAGAGTGAAAGGCCCCCATGTGTCGCCCACCCCCCCCCACATCGCCATTCCAGCTGTGAGCTCATCAAGACCTCTTCTTATATTCTTCCCTCATTTTTTCTGCAGAATTTCTCCATGGAGGGCCTCAGGTGTGTGTGGTGGGGGGGGTGGATACGAGCAACAAAAGAATGAAGACAGACCCCCCCCCCCCCACCAAACTAATTTACTTTTCATTTGTAACTGCTCCCCCCGCCCTAATAGCTTTTTAAAAAGTGCTGACAGAGGGGCCCATATGCCCCCCGCGCCGTGCTGCAGCTGTTCGTACCCTTGGCTATCCCCCATGTCTGGCTCCTTTACTGGTGCCAGTTCTGACCGGTTTGCACCACATCCTGTGCCAGAAACACGCCAACAGCAGCCACGGCACCTGGAGCAGAAGAAACTGTCATTGTATCCTCATGGAAAACAAGCCCTTTAAGAACTTGATGGCTCTGGTGAATGGTCAGCTGGATTTCCCTCTGATAAAGTCTACAGCATATAGTGCACGTTTACATTTACACAGAGCGGGAGACCAGGAATGGCTTCAACTGATGTGCATCTTACATGGGAGCTGATGGGCAAGTAATATCCCAAAGGCGGCGCTGTGTAATTCATTTAAAATGTTTTAAGTCTTTTACAAAACCAGCTATAAATAGATATAATCAATGAAAGCCCACTAGGTACTGTGCGCATAACAGGGGAGGGCTGCCTTATGCATCGCTGTGAGGAGAGAGTGCAGTTTCTACACATCCCACCCCAGTCTCCATGAGAGATAGGAACACATGTATATGCTGGTGTTTGGGGGTCAGAGCCTAGGATCTGACTGCAGCAGCTCGAGGGCCTCGCTCAAGTGCAGAACCGCAACACGGGATCTGAACCCATGCCCTTAGAAACATGGGCACAGGTTCCAAACCCACTAACTTGAACACCACCGTGGAATCTTCCTTTGTTCCTTACTGGGGGGGGGGCAAGGGCCATATATGCAGCATTATGTGCAAAGGGATCATTTGCTGTGTTCAACGAAAAGAAAAAAAAACAACAAAATCAGGCGCACGGAGCTGTGTACTTTGCGAGGCACACCAAACCGCACACTCCACACATTTCCACCCTGCGCTGATGAACAGCCAGTCGACTGCACCCAAAGGCAAACGTCAGCATTTTGCCTATTGCTAATTTTAACATCTTTCCCACCTCGGAACATCCATCTTTGCCGAAGTTCCCGTGTAGTAAAAGGAGAAAGTAAACAATGGTGTGGTTCTCTGGCTCACTGACGAGCCTCGGGCCAAGACCTGGCAACTGACCCGCCAGAAACTGCCGAGTGGTTTGTGCGTTTGCCCGAACTCAACGACACAAACGCAGGCTGGGAAGTCACGCGGTACCAACCCGGCATTGGGGTTCTCTCAGGGCAGCGGGTTCTGCTCCAAGGACGCAGACCTTCACATTGATGTTCCACCCGCAGAATGAAAGGTAGATAGTAAAAGAACGCAAGGGGTCAAAGGCATGACCTCCATGTGAGCAGAACCCTGGGGAACGTGCAGGATGGGGCACAGCCAGCTAGGCCACCATGGCTCACCTGCGTCTCCGGTGCTGTGCAGCAGTGACCCACTTACTGGAGCAGCAAGGAAGCGGCTGAAGTCTCGTACGCGCGCGGCTTGTATTTTAATCGCACGCCGGCACGTGGTGGCCGGTCCAAATTTCGAATGTCGACGCAGCAGAATGAAAGCTCAGCGGAGGCTGTTCTCGTCTCGGACAGCCCCCAGGAACATCTCCCGGAATGAGGAATGGGGCAGACGCAAATACAAACAAGAGGTCCCTGGGCGTGGGTTCTCCCACGGGGGGGCTCACATGGGGATCTGTATCGTGCCCCCGTGGGGTACCTCGTTCCAGGAGCCCGTTTAGGAGGATGGGAGGCTGCATTCTGCCGATCCATATCATCCACGAGGGAGCGGGCAGCAGAATTTCGCTGCAGGATGTTTATGCTCAAACACAGAGCCCCCCTCCCCCCGCATGAGGCGTGGCCTGGCTCAGCATTACCAGTCTTAATGAAACATGTACATGAGATGGGAGTGGACTCCCCCCCCCCGATTCCCGCCCTTTAGGTCTGTAATGTAACACCAAGGTAATTACAGGTCAGTGCACATCGGCAAAGCTTTCTGCTTAGCATTGATTTATGCTGTAAAGTCAGAAGTGATCCTAACATTACGTCTTAATAATTAACAAGGGGGAACACAAAGTAAGTCTAAGGAGAAACAGACTTTTCATGGCAGGTGGGACACTCGTCACTGCTTATGAAGAGAAATACCTAATGCATCTGAGCATCTGCAGGAAGGGCTATGGGATCACCGCGATTACAGCAAATGAAGAGGATGGGAACTGGGGGGGCGTCACCCTGGAACACCCCATATACATCGATCCAAATGCCTTTGTATTTTACTGGCATCAACTATGACCCCTAC
>JAAGVU020000045.1:15276330-15291710 GCA_011763525.2 Mormyrus iriodes | reverse complement strand
TTCCTCATGGTACCTCAGGGCAGAGCACTATGCTCCTGTGGCGGAAGGAACTTCCTCATGGTACCTCAGGGCAGAGCGCTATGCTCCTGTGGTGGGAGGAGGAAGAGGAACTTCCTCATGGTACCTCAGGGCAGAGCGCTATGCTCCTGTGGCGGAAGGAACTTCCTCATGGTACCTCAGGGCAGAGCGCTATGCTCCTGTGGCGGGAGGAACTTCCTCATGGTACCTCAGGGCAGAGCACTATGCTCCTGTGGCGGGAGGAAGACCTTAAGGCCATAACAGTCAAAGTGGGACCATTTAACTGCTACTTGTGGTGACGGTTCACTCTCACAGCCTGGCAAAGGCTTTGCGTTATTGCTTAAAAATACCAACAAACAGTGTAAAAAAAAAAAAAAAGCCAAAATGATCAAAACAGGAGCGGTGAGTGGCTCAGCAGGCTAAGTTTCTGTGCCCATGATCAGAAGATCGCCACTTTAAGTCCCGGCCTCAGCAGGACAGTCACATGTCCGTGGACCCTTGAGCAAAGCTCTTAACCCCCAGCTCCTGGGGCACCGCATGTCAGCTGACCCTGTGCTATGACCCCCAAGACAGGGTAGGCAAAATAAATGATTTATCATTAAAATTAAATGCAATGAAAAAAAATAATAAACTGAAATTTTGGTTTCTTGTTCTGTTTGCAAAGCCAAACTGACACACTGTGCCACGCTTACCGAACGCACCAGGGGTAACACCCACAGCCAAAGTGACGCGCTGTGCTCCGCTTACCGAACGCACCCAAGGTAACTCCCTGCAGCCAAACTACGGGAGCACAGGGGGTCGCTGTGTGCTGTGAGAGTCTGGTTGTGACCGTTGCATACCTGTCCCTCGACAGGAAGGGGGAGCTGTGGGGCCGCAGCCCGGACAGCAGCGTGTGGAAGGGCTGGCCCTTCTTGGGGTTACGCTGCTGTTGCAGGTGACTGAACAGCAGGGTCAGTTCTCTGAGTCATGCATACAAAAGAACAAAAGATGAAACACAAACAACAAATTAACTCAGTTTTAAAAGGAGGGGGATGTAATGAAACTGTTTACAAGCTGCTGGTTTTCAATTGCATTTAAGAATGTAGCTTTTTAACGTTACAGAAACATTCTTTCATGTTGTAATAGACAAGACCTTAAGCCGAGAAGCCTGATAAAATTCACAACACAAATTTGATTGAGGTTTGTACATCTGAAATGCTAAAATGAAACCAAATCCTGCATCCCCATCTTTTAAAAACAAAAAATGAAATACAATTAGTCAAATTAATGCTCAAATACTTAAAAACAGCAAATAATGGATTTTAAAAAACCAACACTACGCATGATGAGTTTTAAAAAGAAGAAGGAGTGAGAATCTCATCTGGGAGGAGCAGCCATGAGCGCCGAGCGCTTTATGCCAAGTGCGCGCAGGGATGCTCGTGAGGAATGGGTGAAGACGGACGCATTTGTATGCTGAGCTATTTAACAAGCCACAGGACATTTGCCTCACACGTTAACGACCAACGAGATGTGATGCAACACAGACTGACATGGTGGAATGGTCCGAGTCGGTGAAATACCGTGTAAAATAATAACAAAAAAAGTGACATCACAGTGGAGAATGTGGATTTTTAATGCAGTCTGCAATGCCTGCTGCCAGTTTCCAGCCAGAAAACCTGCACACCCACAGCTCAGGAATCAGGCCGGGAAAAGCTCAGGTCAGGGGCGGACTGCTGTATCTACAGGCTCCAAGGTGGAAGCCTAATAAGTCATTTGTTTGCCTTGGAAATAATCTGGGGCCATGACTGGTGAGGCCTGCCTACGTCCAGGAGGCTCCTGTGAGCGGACCCTGATCATGCTGAGAGTGGCGAGACAGTTCTCGATCCTTTTGCTGTGGTGGGGCGATCGTGAATGTTTCTATGTGGCACCATAACGGCATGTTCTGCAGCATGTGTGACACACGGCCTGTGTGCGCGCGTGAGAATCTGAGGCCGAAGCCTATTGCAGAGTTAGCCAGACTACGGCTTCAAGTGTACCCTGTGCTCTGGTCCGAATGGGATGGCTGAAGTACCTGAACGAAGGTAGCATGCTGTCGTAGAAGTACCAGGTCGCCGTGAGGTAGGAACGCTGAGCATCTGTGGAGTAGAGACGCCAGGCGGCCTGCATGCACGCACACACACACACACACACACACACACATTTGTATACAGATCTTTGTGGGGACCGTCCATTCATTTTTATGGGCATAACCTTGATCCCAACAATATCCCAACAATGACAACCTTAACCCCTACCCGGCCCTAACCTTAACCATAAGTAACCAAACAAAATTCAAGACTTCTGGCATTTTTAGTTTTTTGTTTTCAGTCACAGATTTTTATAAAATTGAATTCCCCTCCCCAAAAAATTGGTCCCCACAACGTCAAAACAACAGGTTATCCTCACATTGTGGGGAATGACTCCCCGTAATGTAATATATATACATAATCCACACACACACAGGGCACTTCAGAGCACGGCTGAGGCACACTGGTGAGTCAGTGAGGATGGAACTGGCTGGACACGCCCTCACTGTAAGGTGTCCTCAGATAGGAGCTGCTCCCTGCACTACGGGCCGTCTCCGCACTGGGCTGCTCGCTGTCACCTGGATGAGGTTGGCTGCGGGGACCCGTCTCTTCTCAAAGTGCTTCTGCCGATGCTGCTCTTGCACTTTCAGGGCAAATCCAGAGCCCAAGATCCCCTATAGGAGTGCAGGCAGAAGAATGAGCGCCAGTTTTGACTGGCTGAGGAGGAGAGTGATAGCGGGGCTGAGCCAATGAGGGAGGCTTACTGCTGGCAGAGCGAAGAAGGACACGCCCATCAGGGCAAAGACCGCAGCTAGCAGGCGGCCCAGCCCAGTGCGTGGGGTCTTATCCCCATATCCAATGGTGGTGAGGGTGATCTGCATTTACATAAGGATATTAATAACAAACTGGGAAGGAATAAGGACACGTCACAGGCAGCTCAAATCCTACACAAAGCGTCAACAAAATGGTCCTTCCATTAGCCAGCTGCTTCACCCTTCTGTCCCTCAGCGCAGTACTCACTGTTCCCCACCAGAGGGAGTCAGCATAGGTGGAGAATTCTGTGTTGACCTCCTTCTCGGCTAAGTAAACCAAGAAAGAGGCAAAGATCAGCACAAGGAATCCAATGTACCAGGCTGTGATGAGCTCCTGAAGCAGAGGGAAGACAGCAGAACATTGCTTACCACACTTTCCCCTCTATGTATTAAAACACTTCCTTTCATGTCATCAGGGTGTGGCCAGAAGGGGGCACCCTCACCTTGCTGTGGGCATACACCACCGAGCCCAGCAGCTTCCAGGTACCGCCACGGCGGTCCATGCGCACCATTCGCAGGATCTGCAGAAACCGCATGCTGCGCAGCGCAGACGTGGCGAAGATGTTCCCCTGGGTGCCGGCCGCGATCACCGCTATGGACGCCACGCACACGATGAAGTCTGCAAACCACATAAAATGTGTGTGTGTGGGGCGGAGGGGGAGTGACAGTGATGTGGGATAAGAGTGCATAAAAGCATAAGGGGCAAGTCTAGGATTTTTTAAGGTAGGGGGCATAAGAGGGGCCGTTCTTTGTACACAGGGGCCAACCTCATCATAAGGCAGTGATACGTATTGAATCTGTGAGTGATGGGGAGGGGATCTTGCAGTTAATCAGCTTTCAGCTGGGATCAGTGCCCCTGTGGCCCCACCTCTGCATACGCCCCTGACAAGCACACATGCACAGATGCCTCTGAGGAGAGTGACAAAGTTAGACTGAACCTGTGCCCGTTCCTGCAGGGGGCCGGTACGGAATCTGTCTAAGCAGCGGGCTGTAACAGCTGGAGCGAGCAGTGTTCAGTGTTTGAAAACTGCAGTACAAAGTTGACAATTTGAAAGTAGCTAAATTCTGGGTGTCAGCATGACCCAACCTGAGGACTGGATCAGGCACCCTTTATCCCAGGGGTTCTCAGACTTTTTGATCGAAGGTCCACATCAGATCTTTGTACAAAGTCAGAGGTCCAGAACAATTTTCAATAAAACAGAATTTCATGAAGTTTAATGAATTAACAATAAGTTTCAAAACAGACATCAATATGTAACAAAAATGGAACTTAAAGACTGGTTAAAGGCTCTCTATCACGGGGGGGAGGGGGACTATGATGCGTTGTGTGTGTGAAGTTTGATGGTTCCACATTGCTATTCTGCCATTTTACTTCAAACCACACAGAACCTTTTTACATTAACCATACTGATTCAGAAGGTGCATTATCGGCTGGGTCCACATTAACTAGAGGGCGGTCCAGACTTTGAGAAGCCCAGCTTTAACCCATTTATATCAATCTGAGTAGCACGGCACATATGCAGCACACACACACACACACACACACACACACACACACACACACACACACACACAGCTACCCACCTATCACACAGAAGGGCTTTCTGGCGAAGCGCAGCCGCCCCTGCCAGCCCCGGTACCGGCAGCAGCATCCGGCGGCCCAGACCCTCACGATGTACTCCAGGCCGAACACCACGATCATCACAAACTCCTGCATGGGGCAACAACAAGGCAGCAACCATCATCCCGGGCCAATCCTGCAGGGGGCGACAGCGAGGCCATGAGGTCCACCCCCCGAAGCCAGCGTTGCATGTAAACTACAATCTCAGCTGCCTGCCAAGGCGACCTGTGGTGAGAAATTAGCCATGCGACCTTGTTACATAACAGCGTGCTCACAGCCTGCTGACACACATGCTTACAGTGGAGCAGAACAAGGCCACACACACACACACACACACACACACACACAATGAAACTAATAGTAACGACCTTATCTGCAGCATTCATTAGTATTACGCGGCGGTTCTTTAGCATTGTTGATCACACCTGAGCACCCTGGCCCAATCCTGCTTGTTGGAGACTGAGCAAACAATAGGGAGTGACTCTCCTATTGTCATATTGATTATTCCCTGTTCCATGCCTCTAGTGTGGGATGAAGCCATTTATAAAGTTCTGCCCCTGCTTCCGTGTTATCGTTAAACCTTTTCTTACGATCGTTGTAAAAATTTCAGACCAAACAGTGACCAGGTGTTGGAGCAGGGGGTGCAGTGTAACCCTACAGTCAAAGAAAATGGAAAGGGAGGAGGCCTCTATTACAGAATCTTCCGGAGCCTGGCTAGTGGGCTTTTGCCGCGATGGGAAAACAGTGAAGTCGAGTGGATCGCGTCCATGGTTTCCTGCACACTCGACAACACGGGAACCTGTTTATCCTGCTTACGCTGCTCTTTTGCTTCCCGTAAGAGCATCTCGAACAGGCCAGACGTGCAGGTATGGGAGGGAGAGAGAGAGGGAGGGGAGACGGTACGTCGGCAGGGGCCGGATGAGGGGCCAAGAAAGCCCAAGGAAGCCCATCACGGCGCAAGGAGTTTGGTGGGGTTCCGACCGAGGCTGAGGTACAGCAGAAGTGTCTTTGTGGACGCCAGTGACTCCGCAGTAAGGGGACGGGAACGCGGCCCTGCGAGCTCTTACCAGGATGAAGAGCCCCTCGTTGGCCATGTCCTGATGTTCGGGAATGGTGGAGAAGACAGACAGCACCAGACAGCTGAACACGAGCAGGAAGCTGAAACGCACATGGACACGGACAGACACACATACAGACATGGGGTTAACACAGAAGGACGTCTCTGGGGTGGGAGGAAAGACTAATATTTCGAAGTTTTTCACCATAGTACATGAAGAGTCTTCATAATCAGCTTTATGTATGATTCTTCACAAATGGAAAACTTGCAGTTGCTTCTTGCTCGTTTTGCTTTGATGATGTATAAATATGGCTGAACAACTGAGGACTTATGGAACATCACAGCTACACAGAAGGAGGAATGAGACACACAGGTACCTGGCACCCCACACCTCATGACCTCACAACATACGGACACACGTGGATCCCTGAGCAGCATGGGAATGAAGCGTGAAGCCCGCTGTCTGGGGACAGAGAGAGGCGTGACCACTGTTGATTATATACCATAACCAAGGAGACTCTGTCCAATAAGGTACATGCCTCTGGAGTCACCATCTGACTGGCTAATCTAGCCATTGACGCAGATAACGGGTTAAGTTAAGTGACCAAACACCTTAGTGTCACCCTGTGCTATTTTTTGGTTACTATGCAGTGTGACAGAAGGCTCATTCATGGACACTGCAGACAGGCTAGATGAGTGCATGGCACACTAGAAACTTTATAGGGATTATTGGTGTGTGTGTGTATTTGTGTGTGTGTGTTACTGGCTTAATGTGCGTGTAACAGCTTATTTATTTTCTAGTGTACTGGCACAACTTTTCCAAAAATCAGTGTCTGCACCCGATTTGGCTTGGTATCCCCTGTGATGGAAAAACACGCGACTCCCCAGGACATTTCCACACCGCTGGTCTTCAGCCACTTGACACACCCAGGAATCCAGAGTTTGGTTTGAGTGCAACTGACCAAAAGCCAGGTTCACGCCAGGACCCTTTCTAAATCACAGTTACGGTTAAATATATGGTCTTATCTCCATGTTTGAAGTCATGGATCATCAATAAACAGGATGGCAGAAGTACTATCGACGCAGCCCCACAAACCCAAGCGTGCCAGTGCTCACCAGCGAGCGGGGCACATCTCCATGTGCTGGCAAACCCAGGCCATGCACTACAGCGCACTAAGGTTGATCATCTGCCATTCCATAAGGGGCACTGGCCCCCGTTGAAAGCTGACTGGCCCACCAGAGTGCCACTTACCGATTCAATCCATATCATTGGTTATTGATAAAGCCAGCCACTATGTATGAATAAAGTCCACTATAATGCCCCCCACATTTAAAAAAATAAAAAATAATAAAATTCTAGAATCACTGCCACTTTCCATTCATGGAGCGCGGATCACACGCCCACGCTGCGTTTCCCAACCACGGTATTCACTGTGCTGCTCATCCTGATCTATAGCAAAGGCTGAGAATGGGAGGGGTGTGGCCCTCCCCCGCCTCTACCCATCTCCGCTATTGATCAGAACAAGCAGTAAAATGATCCCTGAACGTGACACTGAGAGGGAAAGCAAATATCCAGCAGCCTGCACTTATTTCTCAGTCTCCCCCCGGATGGAGGCACAGGGTGTAAAACTACTGAAATTGCTTAGTCCTCCCTGACTAGAATCTATAAGGAGAAAAATGATGAACAGGTAAAAAAAAACAGACACACGAGAGCACATGATGTCCATGCGGAAGGGGTTACATTTCAGCTGAGAGGCAGTTTTTGCATCACCCCCCATACCCATCCCAGCAAGGAAGGGAAAAGACATTACTACTGAAATGAAAGCACGGAATCAGCGACATTGGCCTTGGAGGTCAACGGCAAAGCCACTTTGTCAGTGATTTTCTCTCCCGTTCAAGCAGTTAGATTCCTGAAAAAGTGGGTCAAGACTGAGAGTGCACCGGGGCCCTAGAGAAGAGGTGTGCTCAGAGCCGCGGGCTGCCGCCCCCGAACCTGGAATGGGTAGAGGGCGTGCTGGCAGATCTACCCAGGCAGCACCGAGATGGCCCCCCTGGACCACAGGGACACCGTCCCCTTGCCTCCCGCCGAGGCTTGGGTCTCCGGTTTTGTCACGTTATCATTTTAGATGCTAACGCGGCCACTTTTCACGGCTGGAATATTACAAAAAGCGAGTTGGGGGAGTGGGAGTGAGGCGGGAGCTGGCGATTAAGCATTGGTTGGCATCTGGGCCTCTTCTGGGACCAGCTTTCAGGAATCTCAAGTATGAAGTTTCCCGTGATCATCTCCAACGCTGCCGGCCTAATCCAAACTGAACCTCTTAAGGGAAACGCAGTAAAAAGCCTCAACTGTGCCAATGTTTGTTTCCTGCGTGTCCCATGATTGAAACTGCCCCAGACCTGAGTGGAGAGGAATATCCGCTCCCTGGCCCATTCCCTGTGTCGACATGGCGACTTCAGCCTGAACCCCTGCCAGGTAGGGTGGCAGCATCCCGTAGCCAATAGAAACGGTGCGGCCACCAACCACCAAAGGTCTCTCTCACTCCGTCTCTGTGGACTGAGGTCTCCCCAGAATAGCAAACCAAAAGTCAACAGCTCCATGGTGGATGAACATGGCCCAGCTGGGTGGGGGTGTGCCTTCCCAGAATGCCCCTTTCAGCTGCAACGTCTCGACGCGTCTCTGGGAGGGTCTGGGAAAACTGTGTAACAAACAGGAGTGTAGCACAAGAAGTAGCAACTTCACAGCAGTAAAATACTTGAGACTGAAAGGGCCAGTGGGCAAAATGAACATTATGGCTGCTTCCAACGTGCATGTGCTCCCCGAGCGCGTGAGCGAGACGACAGCAGGACTTCGCACATATACTGCTATGTCTACTGCCGCTGCCATAAATCAGCCACCATTACAGTCACCTCCACAGTCGTTACGAGTAACACTCCTGCTAGCCCATTCATCTTCCCACCGCTTATCTCAATCAGAGCCGTGGGGGGCCTGGAGCCCGTCCCAGGCAGCACAAGGCATCAAGCTGGGGTACAGTCTGGATGCGGTTCTGCTCCAATCCAGGGCAGACACGCAAACATCCACAGCCATGCACTGTGGCCAATTCACGGTTGCCACTTAGTCTGACTGGCAGGAAATCCCACATGACACGGGGAGAACATGCAGATCCCAGGCACACTCCAGGGTACTGCGCTGCCGTGTCACAGAGATACACTACTAGACACCACAATGCTTCACACAGTCCAAAACATAAGTTAAAAAAGAAAATAAAAGCATGTAGAACCATCCAGCTCAATCTGGCTCTCTCACCACTCATGGATGGCGGCTCATACATTTTAAAATACGCTTTCATCTAAAGCGATGTACATTTTTGAGAAGGCAGGGTCAGACAGTTCCTGCAGCAAATGGGGTTAAGGGCCTCGTTCAGGGGCCCGTCACAAAAAAGACTGCACCGACCGGGGGATATGAACCGGCGTCCTTCCGATCACAGACATGGTGTCCCGACGTGCCACACATGACCCAGAGAAAGAGGTAATGTGCAGATCGCTTAATACATCCAAAACGTCACAGTGTACTTAATGGCTGCAGGTGTTCCAAGTTATTTAAAGGGCCACTTGAGGGCAGAGAGACATGAAAGGCAGACTGACGGCATGACAGCGGAACAAATGAGTGGCTAAAGCAGCAGCAACAGGGCAGCCTGTGGCTGCCACTGACCGCACATGTGCAGATACAGCACAGGGTCGATCGGTGGACATGTTCAGGGATTAAACTTCCATGTGAGGGTAGGGAGGGTGGAGGGGCAGAGCAGGGGAAAGCCCTCGAAGAGAGAGCGTGGCTTTGTTTGACAGGGCTGTCAAGGGTGATATACCTCACTGCAGAGTCACACACAGGCAGATATTCCACATTGTGGGGGCGCCACTGAGCTGAGTTCTCTAAGCAAGTGTACACTGAGAATATGCTTGGCATTCCATCCGGGTCTGAAGCTAGCTTCCTATTAGTAAAAAGTGATCGCCTTTGAAGTGCAGGTCCTACTTGGTACAACAATCTCGTCCAATCAGTCTATTTCCTAGGTTTCGAATGAGAACAATCTGGATTGAAATATGCCTTCACTTAGATTGACACTGGAGCATAGTGACTGACCGGGACTACACAAGGCGATCTTCAAATCGCCGCATTGCCTTCAGCATGCAACCGCCAGGCTTCCAGAACCACCAGTGCTTCAATAGTCAATAAAATGAGCTCTGTCAAAGTAGGTCTAAGGTAACCCAGCCCAAAAATGGCTGGGAGTCTAAAACTCCAGGATTTCTAGCCATCAAAAGATCAATAGCTGAACACAGGCACACAGTCCCACTTAAAAGCCTCTATTACTCCATATGGGGAGCGTATTCCTGTTTAATACTGTGGGAAATGCACAGTGAGCATCTTAAGCTTCCCTTCAGTAAGAGCACAGGCTGTGCGGGGGGGTTGGGGGGGGGTGACAATTAGAGCCCTGAGCACCGTCCGCCTCTAACAGGAGGGCAGCAGTCCCTAAGCGGACCATTCAAACTGACATTGACAATGACTAAGCTTCATTTGCAGAAGCACAGGCCTGTTGGAATGCTTCTTTTCACACAGCCCATCTTGCTCTCCTTTGAGACCAGTGGAAAGTGTCTAACACTGGGGGGGGGGGGGGGGGGGATTTACCACAGTGGCAAGGGGGTGCGATATACACTGGACTTAAAAAGCCTACATACCCCTTAAAACAAAGGAGAATCTAGCAGCCAGGTTATTGTATGGTGGCTATTTTCATTTTCTACCCTAAACAGCTCCTAATTTGTTTTCACTTTCTTTGTATAGATTACAGTTTTGAAATAAAGCTAGAATAAGTTCTGACGCGATTAATCTTTGCTTAATTTCTTATCACACAAAAACCTGCCATCTTAGAAGGGTGTGTAGACTTTATACCCAGCGTGTGCGTGACATTGCAATGGGCGCCATGCAGTAGTAACACTGTGAAGGGATGTAGCATAAAAACTAATAAAACTTAAAAAATTACTTCTCTTAATCATTTATTGGTTTTTATTATTTAAAACAAGACTAACACTGTTTAGGGCGCAGTTTCACTATCAAACATAACTGATCTGTATGATAAAGTGACTGACACAGGACTACAGTCCAATTTTTGGGAAGGGGCAGGGGGTTGTACTGCTGATATTGGGGGGATGCCCCCCCGATTTCCAGTGACCAAGTTTGAGACACACACATTAACAAATGAGAGTGAATCTTTGGGTTGGGGTGCAGGGTCAGCCCTTTATCGGGGGGGGGGGGCTTAAGGGTCTTGCAGAAAGGCCCAACAGAGATGTGACTATTCTGCCGAGGATGGGATTCTAACCAGCAACCTTCTGCCAGCAGGAACAAAGCCCTAACCCACCGAGCCACCCCATGGCAATACGGCAGACGGCTTTGTCGTCTCCAGGGCTAATTCTGCATTCACACATAAAGGAGAAAAGCCCCCTATCACCGTCCGTGATTCCAAATGCTGTGTCCAAATATAGCTGCTTATGCTTCAGGCGAGGAAGGCATCATGCTCACATATGCCCTTCTTCCTGCCATTTCCTCATCAGCATCTTACACAGGAATCCCAGCTTACAATGGCCAGGGAACACAGCAGCAAATCTGATTGCAGGGTCAATCCAGATGTCTCCAGAACGTAGTTGGATCAAAGTTTTAATGGGTTGTGTATGAACATGCTTTGTTTGGGCATCTGGTTTAGCAATCCTACGCTTTTATATTGAGACATTCTCTCTACATTATTTCAAAAAACAGTATAGGTATATAACTCTCCAATAAAAATATAAATAATGTGGTCATGCTTGTTATTCTAAGCATATAAACTTTGGTGCTCGCTTCCATAAGAATGCTGATGTGTTACTGCAAAGCAGGGGGGTCTTGGGGCTTGGCTGAGCTGGTCACCCACCCCCAGATGGAAGCAGCAATGATGAGGTGCAGCTAAAATGGAGACCAGCCCCAGGAACACATTCACCTGCATCATAAATTTCCTAAAGGATGATTTTTCACAGTGATTTTGATTTATGAATTCAGACAATGATGAAATATTTCACCGTGAATTATTTCCCCGTCTTGTGTTCAGCATGTTTGCGTACTTTTCACAATCAGCCCTTCTGGAACAAACTGAAACGTTGAGTAAATGGAAGGCTGAGTATAAAAAATAAGTTTCTTAATAAATCTGATACGAAGATAATACATTGTTCCCCCTCACAGTCATTACCTGGTCAGGCCACAGGTGGCAGTAGAGAGCTCAGCAAAACACTTCCCGAAGCTACAGGACAGTCCTGAAAAAAGCTGACTGAATCACTCTGCATGGACCCGTGACACGCAGGCTCACAATCAGGAGCTGCTCATCTTGGGATCTGCCATAAATCTCACTGGCCAACACAAAATGCAACATATACCCGTTTAAATTCAATAAATGGAATTAACAGGGTATCCACCTTACAGGGTACACTTTTTTCTTCTGTACATCGGTTCATGCTCAGACTTGACTGGCTTACAGAGAATTAATGACGGCTAATTAAGGAAGACGTCAGATAGGATTTGTAATCCACTGCTAATTATCAGTTATGCACAAATATACCGTGTGTGTGTGGCAGAGAGACACACACGGGCCGATGTGACCATTCACAGCATCATATCAGACCTTCAGAAATCCTTATGAATGGCCACAAAGTCAGCCATCATTTCTGAATCACTGCAATATTTTTAGGTTACAGAAAGAGTTAGCACAGCATTTCAGTGGGGAGACTGAAAGAGTATATTTTCGTAGTGCTTGACAACATTTTCTGAGGAAAAGGACAGGTGACACTGTCCCCACAAGGCTGCTTTTCTCCCACAGAATTGCAAAGGTGCAAAAGCATAGTGACAGGTACAGAAGCTCTACTACACTCCTGGATCATGTTCCTTCCCGGACCAAACCAGTAAGGCGTCCATTAACCCCCCCCCCCCCCACCCACCCAAATAAAATAAAAATAAAAATAAATACATGTATCATTTAAGCACAGCAGTGTCCTGGCAGAATTCAGGGGGAGATTAGATTTATTTCTCTTCATGCAGAAGGATCACAAAGAACTTTGTGCTGAACTCATAACCAAGAATGTGCAGTAGGTGCCGTCGCAGTTACGGAACTAAACGGAAAAGTGCAGGTATACGAACCAGGAGGACTTCGGTCTCAAGTTCCTCACTGAATTATCTGAACTGAGTTGCTTTGCCAAAACATCCAGTACTAAAGAAGCTTAAAGCAGAGTTGGGTAGTACAGAGTCAGAGAGTCAAAGTCCAGACCAAGATTTTTTTTCTACCAACCAGCAGAATATATATATAAAAAAAAAAAAAATCAGAGTACTCTACTGGTTGGTTGAAACAAAATCTTGGTCTGGACATTTACTCACTGGACCTGAACTACCCACCTCTGGCTTGTAGTGTAACTAATGTAAGCTGTTGGAAGTCCGGCTGCATCTTCCAAGTGACTGACTGCATCCAGCGCCTCGGCCTTATATTGTGGCATTTAGAATGAGGCCCAGCGCACAAACTGACCCACACAGGCCCACGTCAGTCCTGCCCGCTGTCTCACGCTTTATCTGAATAAATCAAGGGCAAAGTGCCTACCTCCAGAGCTGTGTACAGCCTCCAGGCTGCCTTCTACTGATGCCCCATGTAAACAGGGTCACGGGCGTAAGCAGGTGAGGGGGCAGTGTGCTCACATCCAACACCAGGGTGAACCGTAACCATTCCCACAAAACAAGAGCCGAAGGGGATCGCCCCTGCATCTACTAAAACACGTCAAATGAAAACACAGCAAAAAGGGAGCATGCCTTAAATGACAGAGCTTAAGTAACAGGTCAAGATCATACCACCCCCCCCCCCCCAAAAAACACGAAAATGCTCACATTGTGGTGGCTAGGTGAAGATTTCAGTCCCTAAGCCCTCTCCCAGGGTTGGCACTCATGTAAGCATTTTTGCCCGTTAGCATTTTTATGAGTTTCTTGTCTTAGCAGGACCTCCTCTCCCCAGCCTGGGACGTGAAAGGCCAGCACGCATTCTCTTTGCGACGTGCATTGTCTCTGAGAGGTGATACGCTCGGCGCCAGCAAGGCCTGAGCTAAACAGGGGAGGGGCCACCGTCTCGAAGAGGCGTGACATTTATACAGACAATAGACCTGCTAGCGCTGAGGCAATTAGCACAGGGTGGGGGGGGGGGCAGTGACAGCAGCCATTTGCATGAGTTTGCATGCTGACATTTCACCATTCATCGCACCGCTAACTTCAGCCTTTAATGAAAAAATAAAAATTCTGAAACCCAGAGCATGGCATAAAAAATGCCAACATTTAGAATGTGGTGCTCAAATAAAGTGAAACTGCTGCGTGTGGGAGAAAAAAAAAAAAACTATAGTTTAAGCAGCACTTCAGTGTTACACTTTGGGGGATTGGGTCGTCACTGAGGAGCTATTCAGGTAATGGGTCAGCACGGCTGTCAGTGTGCACAAGGGGGCGCTCCCACATCCTTACAATCGCTGCAGACAGGCTGGCATAGACCAAGTTCTGTACCTTAGCCTGATACATACCATGCCCCTAAACGAGGAGCCAAACCACATGCTCTCACAGTGTCTCTGCACTTGCTGTAGATCACATGACAACATCCCACTCTATAGTATGGAACGACAGCATCAAAAAACAGGTGCAATTTACCCCGATTTCCACTGGACAAAAAACCAACAAGAAGCATGAGAACAGCGGCTGCAGCTTTTGACCTGTGCATGATTAGACTGATTTTTCCTGTGGGGGACACAGAGATGTAGTGAAGTCACTCATGGTCTGGACTGTCAATGCATTCTTACTCACGCCTACAGAACTGACCATCTATGTTAACCTTCAAGCCACATGCATAGCGGAGGATTTTCACAGACAGCCATGGAATTGGGCGTAGTGTCGGATTCCTGCTACATATAAATTTTGAGTGTCATTCTTATCATGCTGGGAAGCCTTAAGTGTCTTTGAAGAATGCAGAATATCAACGTTACGAATCCCAGGGACTATAGGAATGCCAGATCAAAGGCAAGCTCAGTGCTCGAGGTGGGAATATCAAAGTCTCAAACCGTGGCTGATGGTGCTACTGTGCTAGGGTTCAGTCTGCCCATTAATCCAGATCCCTTCCAGTGAACGTTATAAACCAGCTAAAGGTAAAGGCAATTGACGAAAAATAAATAATGTAACAATGATCTATTTTTACTTGTTTTGATGCAAAAGCAAACCGTCACAACATGCCCTACACTATTCAGAAAAGGATGTGCCACAGACCGCAGGGACCTCTGCTTTTATTTGTATCACATTACCTCCAAAACCATTACGTACAGCTTTAACTCTGCTGTATAAACAAAATCCCATGTCTTGCTGGGTCCCCGAGTGTCTCTCTCATGGCTTACAAGAGCGCCATAATGACTTTCAGCATCTCACAGTCAAAGACTGCAAAACGGCTGTGGTTGTCCACAATTTGAGGTTCAGAAGTTAAATTCAGAATTTAGGGTTTACTGGTGTAAAATAGATTTAGATAAGGATTTCGAATGAACGCTCAGAGATTAGTGACACAAAGGTCATACGACTTCAGGATTCCGGGAAATAAAGTCCGATTTAGAAGGACTTCATTGATCTGTCAAGTGCAGTCAGAGGCATCGATAGAAATTCTGGGCCCCTTGGCAAAATGTCAGCTTGGGCTCCCCCCAATAAAATTCATTATTTTATGTATTCAAGGACCCCTGCAAAGTACTGCCCCCCCAGAATCACG
>JAAGVU020000045.1:15252395-15274261 GCA_011763525.2 Mormyrus iriodes | reverse complement strand
GTTTTAAGAATAGTGGAATGTTACACTTTTTTTCTTCCTCCGTTTGTGGCGCCCCCTGGATGGATGGCGCCCTTAGCTTTTGCCTATATTGCCTATGCCACGGGCCGGCCCTGCCCATAAGTATAACAACTGTCTCGTATTCTGCCAGGACACAGAAAGCCACTTGTGTGGCACTCAGCTGCGAGACAGCCAGATGATTCTGAGGCTAAATACTGCTCTGCAGAATAATAAATCAGCATGTGACAAGCCCCGCCCTCCCACCACACCAGTGATGTCAGACTCAAGCCCCGCCCTCCCACCACACCAGTGATGTCAGACATTGCCCTGATGTGACGTATGAAAGGTGTGACGTACGGTTTCAGTCATTTTAGGTTTTCTCCCCTCACTGCTTTCATGTAATGCGCACTGTAAAGGACAGATGACCTTAGAAAATTAGCATATCCCATCTGTATCTGCAGGGCCAGGTTGTGCGTCTGTCATATAAAAGCACACATAAGCAATTCTAAGTGGTTTAGTGCATTTTATATGTCACATATTACATAATTCTCCAGTAACCTAGTTTATGATGTGGCAACAGCATGTGAGATGCCAGACACGCAAGTCTCTCTCAGGTAAACAAAAAAGTACGGAGAGGCCGGGGACTGGGGGCGGGGCAAACACGGAGACACACATATGACCAATCAGACATACTTCAGATGCAGCTGGAGCCAGAGCGAGTGGGTGGGCGCTGACCCTGCAAGCGAGATGTCTGTTCAGACCCACATACTATAAGGGTGCTTCCTGTCAAAAGAGTTCAAAGAGAAAGTAAATGCATCACTTAGTGTTTTCTTCGGTGAGCCGGGGGAATTCGCCCAAGCCCCCGGCTCAAATGGAATATCCAATAAATATAAAGCGAATTCTCATCGGGCCGAATCAAAGAGCTGGCACGGACTGCTGACTGCTGCCCAAATACGTTTAATTGTGACTGTAAGCAGAAGGCCATTCCGTCCAGCGCTGCCTCTGTGGGTAGCAGATGAAAGCGGCCCCTGCATTAACCCCGAGACAATGGCATTTTAATTTTTTTGATTCACCCTGTCCCCCCATCACTCTTCCTTCTTATTTCCTGAGAAAAAAGCATGGGGGTTAATTATTTGGAGGGACTGTAGCTGACCAGAGGGAAGTGAGATTTAAAGAACGACATCAGAAGAGGACGAGGGCGTGGAAGATCTTTGGGGGGGGGGGGGGTCTGCCTCAAACACTTGTAGTGACTCGTTTATACAGCACCCCCCACGCGTAACACGTGGAGTAGGCCAGAGCTGCATGCCGCTGGGCAGGCTGGGAGTTATAAATACTGCTCCATATTATGAGTTTGTTTTATTCCCGTCGCCATGGCGAGGCTTCCCCGCATGTTTACAGAACCTGCCGTTGTAAATTAAAACGGTCTTAACAACACTTTAGCCAGAAGTTACGAGTGGTGGCAGCCCAGAGGTGAAGGCGGGAGCAGGGGCAGGTGGGGAGGGGGGTCACGCGACCCAGGACCTCCAGAAACATCACCCCCACACTATATACAACTGGCAGCTACATGTCATTAGAAGTGCCAAGATAAGCCAAGAGAAGCAGATACAACCTCACCTCCAATGGGCTCCAATAAGTTCCCCCAGTAACGACAAGCAGGAGAAGCGGGTCGCTCCCAATGCCGTGCCTAAACTCTGTAAAACCACAGCAGCACCTATCCCATCAACACTTGAAATACTCAGTGAAATACTCAGGAGGTTTCAATCAATTCAAGAGATTTGGATGTGATGGGGGGGGGGTGTGTACGTGTGATCAGAAGGGCAGTGGTTCAAATCCCAGGGGCAGTAGGCATCACCACTGCGCCCTGAGCAAGGCCCTTAACCCCCAAGGGCTCTAGGGATGGTCTGACCTAGTTTCTGATTAAAGCTGTATTCTACCTAATAAATACGGTAAAATGTAATTGTGAAGATTGTTCCCGATTCCTCATGTTTGCTCTGGTACGGAACCGTCTGGTGCAGTACGACACAGTGAGATACCTGACCGCTGTGAGGGAGACCTCAGAGCCGGGCGTATTGGCCGCAGTGGGGCTTTAAGCACACACTGGCCGAGCAGACGCGTGCGGAGCAGTGCGCATTTGCCGTGCGCTGTCCGGACGCACGCTCTCCACCCCCAAGCGGGTGACGAATGGGTTGTTATGGTTCTGCCGCTGCCGGGTTCGTCCCGCAGACCGAGGAGCGAAGCGGGCTGGTCAGTCTCAGGACAGAGACGGTCTCTGGCAGCCTGGAAGGCATCCCAAGGCCACAGCCAGAATCCGTGCCTGACTTCCAGGAGCAGGGGTGCTAAACAAACGCTCCGGCAGCTTTCAGGCGAGCCGGATTGCGGGCTGAACGCGAGCACCGTCCAGCTGAGTGCGCTAAAAGCAATCCGCTTCCCGACATGCTGGGGAACCGGACTTCCATTAGGATGCAGGTGCTCGCAGATGAACGGGAGGGGAGTATCGATTCATTTTTATATGGGCTTAACTCTTAGGGTGAACAAGTGTCCGCCTGGTAACTGAGAACCAGCTGCGATAGGGGGATCACACAGCTTCATACTCGCACAACGACACCTGTGTCCTCGTGAAACAGCTTTTCAGTCATCCAGACAGCAGGTGGTGCAGTGAGTAAGGCGTTGTAAACAGATTCACACCAGGGAACTTTGGAAGGTCACGGCTACTGTGTGCACACACACAGACACACACATGTTTGTATTCATATCTTTGTGGGGACTCTCCATTCATTTCTAAGGGCAAAATCCTAATCCCTACAATGACAACCTTAACCCCTACCCAGCCCTAACCTTAACCATAAGTAACCAAACAAAATACAAGACTTTTGGCATTTTTAGTTTTTTTGATTGCAGTCGTAGATATTTATAAAATTGAGCTTCCCCTTGTGGGGACTGAAAAGATGGTCCCCGCAAGTTCAAAATAACAGGCTTTTATCACATTGTGGGAACATTTGGTCCTCACAATGTAATATATATCACACACACTCACACACACCACAGCAGGAGGTGACGTCTTTCTGTGCCGTACTTGTATATAATACATGGGATCCACAGACTCTTTGTATACCTTTCCTCTTGTCGGATGACATCCAAAAGCTCTCCGCTGTCCGGGGGAGCTGCGTTACCGGCAGAGCTCTGGCGCTACCGGAAGTCCTGGCCGTCACTCTCCAACCCTGCATGGAAAGGAACGGGACCTCTGGCCGGACCTGCGCCCCGCTAAAACAACCGGGCCCCTGGCCGGACCCGCGCCCCGCTAAAGCAGCTGCAGCAGGAGCAACAGCTGGTAAATCACTGAGCCAGGCAACTAACCAGCGCTATAAATAATCCTTACTGCAGGCTATGCATGTTACTTGTCAGGAAAAAATATATGACAACCGTGAAATAATGGAAGTACTGTAGCATAACCCACACAGGTACTACGGGTGGGGTACTGGTTAGCTCTCCAGTGCTCAGAGCAGTACAGGAGCATTTATCAGTAATTATGAACCAACTGGCCTATATTTGGGACTACATCCTTCACCTTTCAGGGCAGTCTGGTTTTGTCGATTCTCCACCAGCTCCATCAAGCTAAGGGGGGAACAACACTGAAAATGAGACCTTTCCTGCAGGCTGGACACCTGGGCCTGGGCACCAGACCAGCTCCTGGGTGACCACATTGCTCTGTGTGCCTAAAATAAAAATAACCCCAGCATATCCCCTGTACCCAGAGGAATAGTATTTCTGGACTGGCTTTGCTGGAACAACAGGAGATATACAGAGGTTACTGCTGATTGGAGCAGAGCAAACATCCAGTGGCGCTGACATAACCGCTCGTTCCCATAATGCAATGGGAGAAATTCCCTTATCCTCATCCTACATCCAAGTCAGATTTTACTATGGTTATATTTTAGTATTAAACATTAACTCCATTAATGAAATGCCCTACATTCGTTGATTGTACTACCTCCAGATTCAAGAGTGGTATTTCAGGTTCTTTGTCCTCAGAGAAGTCCAGATAGGTGCCCATATTTACCCTCTCTCTGTCGGTGCATAGCACCTAGCTTCAGACTCAAGGCCCCACCTCCACAGGCTGGTATGACTCTTCTCCACCTGTCCATCTTGGATGGGCGCACTGCTTGGGCGGGGCTAACAAGGCTCCCTCCTCCTCCTCTCTGTGGATCACAGTTGTCTTTGTAGGATGAGCAAACAGAAAGGTGAGCACAGTAGCACGTACTGTTGGCCCCGAAACCCTAGCCTTGCTCACCCTGTCCTGTGAGACAGGGACAGGCTCAAGGGACAAGTTTCTGCACAGGAAGGGGAAATGAATACACCTTCACCCCCCCTCCACCCCTACTCCACCCCCCAACTCTGTCTCCAGCCTTGTCTGTCCCTAGCAAAATGACTTCCCCCACCTAGGATGATATGGAAGCTTAAAAGAAATGTAAAGACAATGGCAGGGTCCCGTCACATCCGCTGGACATTGCTGTAAAGAGGTGGGGAAAAATGCCCATCCGCCCCTGCTGCCTCTGTCTGCTGCATTTCCAGCCATTAAAACAGCTCACTCTTGGTAAAAGTAGCCCCAGGGGTAACCTCAGGAGACATACATGGGTTAAGTCCCAGCCAGAGGAAAAAGGCCACGGCCCAGAGACCACATGGGGGAGAAGCTGCACCCCCGGGCCGGGCTGAAGGTTCATCTGCTTTTCGTTGAGGTGCGGCATGATTACAGTGACAGCAATCTAATCATCAGCCCAATTTGATACAAGATCTGCACCACATGCCTCGAGCTTCATCCTCTGATGTTCTCTAAAAAATGAGAGGGGTAAAGAGACCAAGATGCAGTCACCCATCCCCCCACTGGCAAGACATGATCCAGGCACTTAAGCAGAGTGGATGGAAGGATCGTCAGAAAGCCTTGCCTTTATCATGCATCCGCCCCTTTAACTCAACCCCTCCCCCACCCTGGTAAGTGCCAGCCTCTTTTCTGACTGGCTAGTCACGCAGCACTCTTCATTTTTCAAGGGGATGCCATATCACACTCTATGGGTGCCTTCAGAATTGCATACTTACACAGTAGGTACTGAATTTCAAAGCCTACTTTTCGACTGTTATGCAGTATGTACTGTATGTATGCATCAGAGCAGAACATATGCATTCGGACACATCGTAGTCACCTGACCTGGATGTTTAACAATGATGCAACTTGACGGCCACAAAAGTTAAAACTTTCAATGAAAAATAATACAGTCATAAAGTCAACTTATATAACAGGAAATTTTTTTCTACTTGAATTTGTGCAGAGATGACACTCTATGACGCACTGTGTCATCCGGGTACCGTCCGCCTACTGTCTCGTCCATACCGAGGATCTAGCAGAATGTAGTATGTCATCCGGGTACCGTCTGCCTACTGTCTCGTCCATACTGAGGATTTGGACATGCTGCTCTCTTCACATACTATTTTTCACCCACTACATAGCAAACAAGTATGCGATTTCAGGCGTGCCCTATAGTTAATATAGGGTTATAGTGAAACAGCCCACGTCCCTTTAATGAGCCAGACAGACACCCAAACAAGAATGGGAAAATGTGCATTACGACACTAAGGACAGCAAAGCTGAATAGCACCAGGATACCCAGGCGACAGAAGAGACATTAAGCTGAATTCCGTGACTGTGGCGATTTCCTTGTCAACGTTAGGAAGTAACCAGCAGCTAATGATTGGCGGGTGGCCAAAACCCACGTGCCACCAGAACTCCCTTGAAAACATGTGGTGGGACACCCCCCAACCGCCAAAAAAGGAACATTTGCAGCTCAGCACAGAGTAAAGGACCTCAATTTAGCATCTCTCCCCGTCACACTGCCCTGTCCGCTGCCACACACCTGCTATTAGCCCCCACAGTTTGTGGATTTAAGCAGCCACTATAATCAGCAGTGTACACCCCCCCCCCCCCACACGTTGGGACCAAAGGTTCCATTTCCCCATGTGCTTTTGTTGAGGGCCTGGAAGAAAAGCATTGTGGGACCGCTGTGACGATCGTCTCCCGGCATCTATAAATAATATGGGTTTAAGCTCTCGAGAATAAACAAGCTCAGTTTTAGCCCAAGTGTAGCAGCCGTTCCATAAAAGGTTAAAATGCGAGATTCTCTGTCCTGCTGCATAATTGCCACACTGACGCACGTGAGCAAATAAACAAGTTTTAAACCCACAACAACATGACTGAGATGAGCATATCTCATGTCCGGCTCACGAGTTCAAGGACAGTGACAGCAGGAGTGAGGGTCAGGGAGGTATCGCTGACTGGAGGTCAGCTTGTCCAGTGTTATCGTGGGCATTAACGGCTACGGGTATGGCTGACATGCTGACCTCCAGGCCACAACAGCAGCTGAAGGGGACATGAAAAAACCTGTCGACAGGCTCTGAATGGGAACAAATTTCTTTAAAAACATAATGCATTATTAACCACTGATGAGATTACAGCCAAAATCCAAATTTCTCACACCATTCCTCCCGGCACACATGGGCTCCTGTTCACGTCATCACTCCCACCCCTCTCTACCCCCATGCCTACACAGAGCAGCTCTTCTAGAATTTGTTGGCATGTTCTCTCCTCCAGCTCCATAAGATGGGGATTTCAGCTCCATTTGTCAGAGCTGCTACCTTCCTGAGCAGCTCCTGGTGCCGAGAATCGCCCGACTAAGCATTTTATCCGCCTCGCTACATGCCCACACAGCCTTCAGATTCTCCGAAAGTGACGCTGCTCGTTAACAGAAGCAACAAAAGCTAATAAAGACAAAATAAAAGATTTACAGCAGCACCGCTGTCATTATTAAGGTCCCGCAGGTCTTGCTGTGGCTTTGCTGCTGGCCGACTTGCGATCCGTACTGCCGTCTGGTTCCGCGGCCACCTTCACCCCCCACACCTCTCTGATCAAAGCTCTCCGGAAACTCCCAACCCCCACCTAAGTAGGGCCCCTGTCTGCCCAGCCTCCACAGGCTGAAAGCTGCCTGTTCATGGCCTCTCAGATCCTGCCACTGCAGCCACATCTGGTCAGGCAGTGGTTCTGGGAGACTGAAATCTCACACTTTATGAACAATTACAGGTAACTGGCTTTTCATGGCACCCACTAGGGTGTTCCTCATCCCCAAACCATCATAAAATCCAACCATATTTCAGTTCCTGCCATGTTGGGTGGACAACTGGGGAAGTTGTTCCAGACCAAGACAGTGCAGGGGGGAGGGGATGGCCCAGGTGGGTAGGGTTGCATGTCATGTGGGGCCCAGTTGAAACAATTTTGTCCCAGGCTTGGCAATTGTGTGTGGTGAGCCTGCCACATTACATGATACATAATTTCAGTTATAAACTTACCAATACTTTTCATAATGCATGGTTCTTTTATTAAGCTTATCAAGTTAAAATATGGGTAAAGGGACAAACTATGCACCCTGGACAGGGGCCAGGTTCCAAAATCTCCACGGAATTCATTGGCAAGTAATGGGTCATTGGCAATGAAACAATGAAAGTTGTTCACTCAGCAGTATATGCGAGTGAAGCAGTGGTTCCACGTGCGGGTGAAGCAGCGGTTTCGCTTGTTGTATCCAGCTGGAAGCAGTTGAGCAGCTCGGGAGGTTATAGCAGCAGGGCCGTCCCTGGGGCCTGGACATACTGCCAACGGGTCACAGCGTTACAGCTGGGGGAGCCATGCGATTTTGTATATGTGAAGTTAAAGGTGGGGGGTGGGGGGGTGGGAACGCCGCCGCACGGGGGCGGGGGGAGGGGCGGGGGGGTGATGTGGGTTGTGGTGGGGGGGGGGGGGGGGGGGGGGGGGGGGGGGGGGGGCGGTGGTCATGGGTCAAATACCGGATAAGCCTTAAACTGCAGAACCAAAGCACACTCCGCCGACCCAGCCACAACAAATGCACTTTGCAAGCATACACACAATAGCTTGACTGCCATAATCGCACAGTGATTGTTCAGGTTGTAAAACGGAGCCGAAGCAGAGGGTACAAAGGAGACGCTCACAGCGTTACCAGCTGACAGTGTAATACCACGCAGCCCAAAGGCCCGGCACGTACAACCGTGTTTCGTTTGCGGTACGATGCTGGCGTAACGGTGGGGAAAAAAGGTGCGACATTAAGAGCTGCTGAATGTGAATTTGTTCATTTGTGAGTTTGTGTTAGTTTGAGAAATGCTGTAGTAATCATACAACTACGTCAATAAAGCACTATACGGTGGAACTGAACTGGAGAAGTTTTCAGACTGGAAAATTTAAAGAAGGAGTGCCCGACTAATTCAATGAAGGGCAACGATGAGTGGGGGAGTGAGAAAGGGGGCTTATGGACTGCATAGCACCATTCATCAAAAAACAATTAATACTGACAAGTGTCAATAGACATGGGTGCCCACCTAGTCCATCATGCTGAACACCTAATTAACCAATCAGGGGCTACTAACATGCTGCTATAACCCACTGGTGTCGCCTGTGGGTATGCAGACTTCTGGCCATTTGGAGGCATCTGACATGTTCACTTGAAGCCCCACATTTCATGGAGGCGGTGTGACTCAGTGGGTTAGGGCACAGTGCCTGTTATCAGAAGGTTGCTGGTTTAGATCCCATTATCAGCAGAGTAATTTCACCACTGAACTCTCGAGCCCCCCCAGTTGCTCTAGAGCAGTATTTCCAAATCCGGTCCTCAAGGACCCACAGACAGTTCACACTTTTGCTCCCTCCCAGCTCCCTACTGGGGAGGATCTGGCAGGGAGCTCAGAGGGAGCAAAAACATGAACCAACTGTGGGTCCCCTGAGAATGGGGTAGGGAAACACTGCTCTAGGGATCGGCTGACCTTGCTTTCTCAAAAACAATTGGACATCACTTTGGGGAGAAAAGAACATCTGATAAATAAAATTTCTGAGTTCACCCTCCACTGTATTAATTAACCAATGTATATAAATTATGCTCCACTGTTTTTACAGTAATAGTGATAAAGCATTATTTCCGATTCTCCTATGAATCGTTTGACGGAATCCTTCATTCTTACGAATGGATTCTTGTAACATTCCACACTCAGTCCTTACTCAGCTCAACAAGCTTACACAGCACCCTTTAAACAATTACGATTGCAGCCTGATCACTTGACAGCATCACTCCACGTGTAGCATCCAGTCCTATTTCCAGTAGTTTTTTCCCCCTCTGATTTCTAAAAAATCTCCTTCTACATTCTTTAGCAGGCAGGCAGGCAGACAGACACAAACAAACCTGTACTCATATCTCTATGGGGACTCTTCATTCATTTCTATGGGTTTAACTCTAATCTCAGCAATGACAACTTTTAACCCTACCTAGCCCTAACCTTAACTCTAAGTAACCAAACAAAGTACAAGACCTTTTGGCACTTGGATTTTAATAAAAACTGAGGTTTGAAAAAAAAAAAAATGGTCCCCACAAAGACAAAATAACAGGTTTTTAATCACATTGTGTGAACATTTGGTCCCCAAGACATAAGGTATACCAGCCCCCCCCCCCACCACACCCACACACACACAGGACCCAGGCGATGCTCAGAAAATCTATAAAGGTCACACAAAGGCAGGCTGCCAGCAGAGTGACGTGGTAAGGAACCCCTTTGGAACTAAACCATTATAATGAGCCCTCCCCTGCTTTTGTGGGTAATCAGTCTTTTTCCCCATTTTAAAGTCGTCAAGAGTTTCTTTTTGAGAATCCGGTCAAAAGAAAACCATATTTGGGGCAAGAGTGGACAGCATGAACTTTTCTCTGGGTCAGGAAGAGCTTTAAAAGTGTTTGTATCTCACCCAGCCAATCAGTTGCTTAAAAATACAAAGTAACAAACTTTGAGGAACTGAAAGACAGACCCACGAAGCCTGTGTGCCCAGACTAAGGGACTGGCAATAAAATCACAGGATTACAGACACCGCCCACTCCTGCCATTTACACCCTGAGAAACAGACTGCTTCTGAATCTGTTAAGGTAAATGAGGGAGAAAAGAAGCCCTGCATGGTCCCGATAAGCGGCCCGCGATCGCAGAACCGCCACCCGCTGTTGACGAAGCTGCCAGCACTCCTCTCTGACTGCTTAATATTTTGCATATGTCAACAGATCACACGGATACACTGGACTGGAACACGACCAATCATCCAAAGACCTAAAAACAAATAAAAATGCCACCATCTGTAATTTAAGCTACACTATGCAATTTTCTGATTAATGCCGTGTACTAGGAAAACCACAGCTCTCAAAATATGGGCAGCAACCAGGAAAACAGGCTACACACCCCCAAAGCCATAAAATACAACTTTAGTAAGTTCAATAACGAGGGCTAATGTTACACACACTTTCACTGAACAAACCCCTTGTGCCACTGCATGGAAGGCCAGCGAGATACAGCAGACATCATCACTAGACCTTCTTAATCTGCAGTTTGACAGGTTACCGGTGTTCAAGAAATTCCAGTCCATCATGGTATTCCACAATACTACTTCACTAAAGCGTTGCATCCACCAAATCTTTAAGGAAGAAAGGTGCAACTATGAGCAGAAATAAAACGGAGAGTAAATATATCGAAGTTTCGGCTTTTAAAGGATGCACCATTTCTGCTTTTTGCTTCATGTGAAAAGTACAAGCCTTCATTGAAATGTAACTCCTTTCCGCCTGGCATTTTATAATTACCAAGTGCTGAAGTGGCATGTTACAGATCAGGCTCACTAATATCGACACAACAGAATATGCATAAAGGTTTCTGACCATACACGTGTGTTACAGGTCGATACGTGAGCAAAAACGCGGCGCAGAGACCTGGAGCAGGAGTAAGATCTGTGGACATTAGTAAATGCATGATGCCTTAGGTTTGTCTGACGCTGCACTATATCTTTGGGAACCTTGAAACAAAGCGGGTGTGCTGTGCCGATGGAGGCTCTATAGAGTGCTACACAGATTGTGAAGGTGTACCTATTGTATTACAAATTTGGCCCATGCAGAAAATTCATTACAGTGTATGGGGGGGGGGCAGTTGATTTAGTAGGAAAAAGTTGTGTCAATTTTGCTTCCGGCAAAACGGTGAAGAGAAGCACGTAAAACGGCGATGGTGGGAAGGAACGGGGACGGAACTGGGCAGTTGGGAAAAGATGCAGGTCTAACACAGGCATAAGGAAGGGACGATAACGGCTGTTTCAGCATCTGCACGAGAAAAACAGAAGCAAGCACAGACGCAAACCAGAGCATCAGGTCACATGAGGGCTGCGACTAGCGAGGGACAGAGCTGCGGGCATTTTCGAAAGTGGACAATGAGCTCGTCATCAGACTACCCACATCCCAGATCCACCAGGCCCCTCCCCTCTAGCCATTAGGACGTATTCTAGCTGTAGGCACTTTCCGAGATGTTTCCACCATCACGTCACGTATGGGAGTCCAGAACCTCCCCCTTCATCTGTCAGGAGGCTGAGTGGAGGCAAAAACAGCTCGCAAAAGGAACTAATATCCAAATCCTCAACTTACCCATATTTAAGAAAATGGTACCCTAATATAGAAATTACAACCGTTATTTTGACTAAATATTTGTAGACCAAACCACTATAAGTAACATCATGGTCCCTTTTCACAGCTGAGTTTTTAACTGTTGCTGTTTAGATTGCCTACACTGTAAACTGCCTACATTTGCACTTTATCTGGCAAACGGCATGCTGATGAACAGCATCCCCTGACATGCAGCCCAGGGGGTGAGAAGTGACTCCTAAAGCCATTAACCCAAAGTTCCTGCCACCACAACAAATGAAAAATGTATATGAGGAAACTAAACATAAGGCACCAGCTGTTCACCGAAAAAACTTCTTGAAGTTGCTGGATAGCTACTGGACACTTAACGTTCATATTAATCAATGCAGGCCGCTTTGGAAACTTAAATTATACCGTTCTCAATAACACCAAATAGTGGAGGGGATTTCAAAAGAAACCAGTTCATTATTATTTATGCAAAACAAGAACTGAGTGATGATGGACCTATTGTGACAGGGAGGGCACTTTTACAATCAGTATTTTTACACAGGCAGACGATACACCAGTTTAACATGCAGGTTTACACATACGCTATAGCTCTCCGTCTAACATTGAAAAGTACAGCAAGGGCGCTGTGTGTCAGGCAAGGACTCTGGTTACGTTTAAAAGCTTAAAGTAGCTTGAAATGCACTGTTAAACGGGCATGACACATAAAACTGATGTTTTTTACAAATAACCGCGAAGGCTTACACATGTGCGTGATGATGGAGCCGTTCTCGCTCAAATAGATCCAATATCATCAATGTACGACCCGAAGCTGCACTTTTTCTGCATTTTGAGTTGTTTCACTCACATAGGCTATATTCAGTGTGACAGTTAAGCGGTTCCCCGTTTTTAGAAATTGTTTCGGTACTATGACACAGTCGGTGTCTCGCATCAGTGAGGTAGGCAGGTATTTCAACTATAATTGTCACTGCATCACACATGCCGGCGTTCTGCTGCCCCTCGGCGCACCGCAAACACTCACCGCACCCACCGTGCGTGTCACTGCCCAGCATGAGGCATCTGAAGACCGACACGAAGTGTTCAGGCCAGTTGTCAAGGTTTTTCAAAGGCTGCCTGCGCTTCAGCAGAGCCAGTCCCCCCGATCGCCCCAAGCAAGCGGCCCGGTCCCGGCTGATCCGCCCGGGTGTGAAAAGCGTCAGGGAGACACACTGGAGAAGTTCTCGGTGTTAGATAGTTCACCGGGCGTGTCACTCTATCGCGCAAAATCACTCGTTTCATAAAAATGTCAGGGGCTACTGTTCGCTTCCGGGCTCGTTCCCGGCAATATTATTACGGGAAGCCTATTTAAAGTGTCCATGAGACCCAGCGCCGGATGCTTTAGTCTGCAGGAGCTCCGCACGGCATTAACTTTGGGAAAGACCTCGCTTTCAAAACAATACCTTTCGGGGGCTTACATCACCCGTGTGTTCCACGTGCATTAACGCGAACGGTGCCGGTACTCACATGAAGGCGTGGTAGACGAACGCCCATCCTCGCGGCCGTTCCAGCACGTTGTACAGGTAGTTCTGCAGCCTTCTGCAGCGCTTGCTGGAGGCGGACGCGCTCGCGCGGGGTCCGGGCGGCACTGGAAGCGGGGTTCCCAGCAGCCCCGTGCGCTGGCACGCGTGTCCGCGCTCTGGCGTGGACGGCTCGCTCCTCTCCGCGTGGACGGCCGTTAGGGCGACGAACTCGACCTGCCGCTCGTCGGCGGGCACCGGCGGGGCCAGCAGTCTGAGACCGCCGTTATTAGACGGACTGGCCGACATAACCGGCGTCAATAAAGCCAATAAACTCGGAATTAAACGTAGCGACCAAACCGTTAAAGTTTTTTTGTCACAGGTCTCCGCGTATTTAACTACCGTTTCCTGAACCCAACTTCATCCTTAACCTGAAACACCAAGAGCGGCGACGGACGGTCCTCAAGTTTCAGAAACCATCATTTAATCATTTTTAACTACCTGAAAAACACGTTTCCCTGATTAAAAACAAACAGCAAAGCATTAAAGTGGCTTCTGAACTGGTGCCCTTCGACAGGCATCTTATAAAGCGCTATTCGTCCTCACGGCATTCTTCTAATTTTGCTTAATTAATGTTTTAATAAAAAATAAAAAAAACACTGTGACCTTAGAAAGTTAAGTTGCATCTAGTAGTTTAATTGATCTCGGTACGGCAGCAACTGTCTTAGTAATATATATATATATATCAATTCAGGAAAATATCTGGTAATATTTCCGTTTAATTCTAACAGCAATGAAATGTTTGGAGCACTCACGGAACGAAAACATCAGCTTCGACTAGGCTGGAGCAAAAGCTTCTTAAAGTTATATGGCTGTATTTGTAGTGGAAATTCAGAATCACTTCACTGTCACTCGGGTCAGTTTATTTTTTTTTCACGGGGTCCCGTAATTAATCCAGCACCGCGGACGGTAGCTCAGCGCCTCCCTGCCGCCGCCTCCAACGCCTGTGGCTGACCCGGCTCGCCGAGGGAGAAGCGCTGAAGTCCTTCAGACGACCGGCCTCAGAGCAGATCTGAACTTGGACGAGACCCCCGAGGAGAGCAGCCGAGCGGCGGCACGGTGAGCGAGCGGAGCGACTCTGGAGGCGAGCGGCGTGCGAGTCTCGGAAAAAAGAGAACGCGCGGAGGAGGGACGGGCACGCGCAAGGGAAAGGGGAGGAGAATAGCTTCTTTTCCTTAACTTTGTCTGATGTTTGTTTTCCCCCTTTTTATAAGGGATCTCCTGAGCAGATGTATGCTTTATGATGATAAAAAATAAAATTCAAAATTCTACCTTCGTTCTTGACTGTAACGGTTCGCCTTATTAATATGACAACGTTTTTAACGGTAATGGTCAAATGTTTAGTAGGGAAAATGGGCGACACTCGAGTAAAAGCACATCATGTTTCGCACGTTTGTGTGCGTGTGCATTAAAATAAAATATAAAATCTCAAAACTTTAATTTCTTTGCAACACACTTAGTAAACACTACTCATGTGAAGTTGACCAGCTAATGAAAACATTTTAACATGTATTGTTCTATATACATTCTTCCGATGTATGAAAAGATTACATATCTATATATAAACCTCCACGTGGGCAACCATCGTAGAATAAAAAACGTGCAAGGGAAATAATTCTCCAGTGCATCTGCACAATGTGCTATCGCTACCCACTGGGAGAGTGCCCTGTTCTTTTTAGGTGTAATGCTGTAGTGCAACTGGGCAGCAAATTTGGCAAGTTCCCACTGTGCAATTAAACTGCAAGTGTTGACCCACCCATCAATCAAGTGTTACTTAGTTTGGAGGTAACACCCAGCCCTGCCCTTCCTGTCACCACACGGGAAACGGCTCGAGAACAGACGGGCGCACGCGAGATGAAGAAAGCCCAAAGCACAAGGCTCGCATGCATCAGATTTTCCGTAAGCCAAAGTAGAGGATACTCTGGTGAGCAGGAGTATGCACTGACCAGTGAGGAACAAATCCCCCCCCCCCCATTACATAACACTAACCTAGGGAGCCTCACTCATTCTCAAACAACTGTAGCAATTAACGCACTGACAGGATGAACCACAACAGCAGTAAAGCCGTAGCCAGGGTGCTGATGACAGCCAACAGGTGGACAAGGTCAGAGATACGAGCACACGCAGGGTAACCCTCATACACAGATGCAGGCACGTTCATCTACACACATGCAAATACACACTTGGACACATAAACACCTTTAGACAAAGAAAAACACCCAACAAATCCATGAAACAGTCGCACACTCGTTGCATTCCTTGTCAGCTTACAGTTCTTCTCCTAATACACAGAGGCTAAGTATAACACACTTAGTGCAACTCTGACCCCTCTACCTCACTTAGCACTACATTTTGCCCGTGGTCAGCCAGTCTCCCTACACCCTGTTTCGGATCAGACAGCCACAGTGGGACCTTCTGTGGATGTAAAAATAGCCCAACAGTCAGTCCCCAGCTTATTAGTCCTGCTCTGTTTCTGCACTTTGGTTGCACTTTGTAATGGCTGTTCCAAGACACTGTTTATCTTTTTTTATTGTTAAAAATATATTTTGTCTTCCATGCTTCCTTCAGATTCAGCTTAATGAAAACATCAGAACAGTAGTATTGAGAAAGTTAAGTATCCTAAGACCTTATTGCAGCCATGTTGAGGTTTCTCTGATGGGACGTTTGTATGTCTTGGCAAAAGCTGAAATGGCAGAACCCCTTTCCCCATCAGTGGAGCTCACGTATTCACCGGGGGCTTTGGGATTTATACGTTTGGTGTCAGTTCAGCCTTGTCCAGTATGTCTTTGACGGGACTAAATATATGTATAATTTACATTCCAGTTATCAGTGTCATTCCCCGCAGAGTCGCATCGCTTTTCAAAACAATCCTGGGTCTCGATCAGGGGACTCAAATGGCGCAGTCCGGTCTGCCTCCGGGCTGAAACACAATGTAATCCAGACCGCGTGATTGAACCCCCCACCCCCGTGACTGAAAAGTCAGTGAAATGTCCTGTGGGGGAACCCCCCCCCCCCCAGGGGGTGATATTTACCAAGGGAAAATCTCCTCTCAGCACACCTTGACCTTGGGTGGCTGATAAAATTTGCACCTCAGGGAAAAATAATTGAGTTGCCCTGGTCTATATGTTGCTAATTGCAAATTAAAAGCAATTCCGACATGATGTGTTAAGTCTACAGGCAGATATATGCAGACTGAAACATACAATGCAATGATATAAAAGGTTTCTTGATGCTATATGGGTCCTGCTGCCAAGGCTGAGCATGCCCTCCAGTCTCAGCAGCTGACTTGTTTTACAGCATCATTTAAAGCTGGGCTATTCAACTCCAGATCTCGATTCCAAATCCATGCCGTGTTTTCAGTTCTCCCAGGTAGTTAGTTTAATAATTACTGACTCTGATTGGCTACAGAGGCTTCACACCTGGTTCACAGTTAAAGGGAGGCTGGAAAACCAGCAGGGCTCAGCCTTTGAGGACCGTGATTTGCAGAACTCTGATTTAAAGCATGTTGCCTGCACACCATCTACCTTTTCCTGAAGTAAATCTAGATATGGTGTTAGGTGTGAACAGCCACATTAATGCATCTTTAGTCTAACTGAGTATGAAAATTTTGCATGTTGATGTAATTGTGTAATTTATCATATCTAAATAAGTATGGAGTACAGGAGTGAAATATAAAAAAATTATTTCTTCATTTCTAAGCAACCTAGTTATAGCCATGTCTTAGTGATGGCACTGCACAGTGTGTGGCATTATCATGTGCTGTCAATCACTGACTGATATACTTTATCAGTTACGTGGATTCCAGTTAGGTTGAACCGGACAGTGATTGTCAGGATATGTAGCTCCGCCTACCAAGGGTTTTGAAGCTTCTGTTCCTCTATCGCTGTCTCTGATTGGATAATGCTGTCATCCTGGAGCATGCCATTGGTCTGAGCTGCATCTTTTAAACATAGATCCTTAGGGATTGCAGATGAACCCACGGGTCCCCCGGGGACAGTGCGATGACACAGCTGCCTCAGAACAGTGCCATGGCATGTCTTGTGACACATGGCAGTCTGGAATATAAAATTCAGGATTAAACCATTAGAATAATATTTATCATGCTGCTGTCATAAACATCTGGCCAGTCTGTGACTATGCTTGGGATCTCTGTATTAACTCACACTTGTCAGATGCATTAGACAAACATTATAAATACATAAAAGAGTTTCTAATTTATTTAAGACTTGCCCTGATGACTTCAGATAAATCACGTGACAAATTTCCAGAGGTGCGGTGTTATTGTACTCATAACGAGGCACTTAGTACCTGAGTCTAAATATCTACTATACCCAGTTTAACGACGACAATAACATCCAAAAAATGTAATTCTTTAACTGCAATATTACTTACCAAACCCACTACCAAAAATGAATTAAAAAATGTTAAGGAGCTTTTCCCACTAGGAGTCCTGACCTCCTTCAAATGGAATGACATTCAGAGGATGTTTAGGATGATTTGTCCATAGGCTGTCCGGCTTGCTGCTCGAGAACACAGCCAATCCTGTGAAAGGTAACGTCTGGTACAGCTGTATTTAAGACTATAAGGCTGAGACAAAGACGTGGATATATTTTGGTTGAGCCTTGTTGGTTATTGGTTAATGGCTAGCATCGCTACTTTGTCATCGGTGGGTTGTGGGTTGAACTCTGGCTCTGTGTACCTGAGTTCTTTTCAGGTTCTGCCCATAATCCGTGTTGATTCGGCAAATTGGTGATTTTAAATTGCCTTCAGAGTGAATGTATTTCAAAGTTATTCAAAATCCCCCCTCCAGTTTCCAAGCAAACACTGGCACCCCCCCCCACCAGCTTACATAAAAAGTTTGTGAAGCATGGTGGGGGTGAAATATCCGCCCCCTCCAGCTGGGCCCTGCCTCACAGAGTGGTCCATTCTTTAGTTCTTTAGCATATATTCCATCAGGTATGGCCCCAATTACAACCCCTCCAGCCTTACACTCCACAGCAGCCCCGGATAAGGGCCCAGATGTATTTGTTTTTCACCACTTTCCACGGTTCCTGGTCCAGCACAAACATGTGATATAAAGGGTCAAGCTGGTCTTCGGTTGTAGTTCACAATACCAAACCTGAACATTCGCTGATCCTTCACAATTATGGCATCGTAATAAAAAAATTTTAGCAAAAAATAAAAATAAAATGAAATAATAGGTCTGAAAATCAGCTGTCTACCTTGATGACTTGCACCACCTCTCTAAGGTGCTTATTCAGAGGTTTTGTTTAAAAAACACGTAATTGAAGCCTTAGTAAGGCAGAGTCGCTCACAGGGGATGTACCAGTTAGTTTTCGCGGTTATTTTGTATTTAAACATAAATGTAGTTGAAATTCGTAAAACCCTTTAAAGAGACTCGTGTCACGTTTTGCGGGATTCATTTTCAAGCAGGTTTACGTTTGAAGCGTTAACTCCGAACCCGAAATGGTAAAGGGCAGCAGAGAGCAAAGACAAACGCTTCACGTAGTTATTTTGGAATAAGACAAACAGCCCACTCTTAAGGCTGCTGATATCTTCCATGTTGATGCCCGGCGCAGCGGACAGATTACAAATACCAGGGTGGTGCCAAAGCAGTCAGTTTCATTTACAATGTCAAAGATTCCTGGATCCCAGTGAAGCCAGCACCGATTCCCTAGTTAAATCCCATTAATTCCTGGATTAGGCATTGATATGCCATAAGAACCCCGTTTCATGTTTTTCACAAAGCATAGATCCTGTAAGTTTGTGCGTGAGTTAATCGAAAACATCATCTGAAAAGCTCGAATAGTCGAATATTTTACGATAATCAAAATACTACATTTTGTCCCAAGCTTTGAATATAAGCGTTTGCCAAACCAAAGTAATCAAATACACAAGAGTATAGATGGAAAAACTGTTAATCTGGGGGGAAAATCAAGAAAAATGGTTGGTGGTAAACAGGACATTGCCGCCAACAAAAATAAACGCATGATGATGTTATTTGGCTATCAGCGAATAGTTCAATAATGTTAATCGTAAAAAAACAGGTTGTCATCGGATTTCACAAAAGTACACGTGGAACATAAAATAGCTTAACCATCTCTTTCTTCCCATTTTTCTGATGTAGCCTAGTGTGATTATTTTCTCAGATTAGCATCGGATTAAAAAATTAAAAGTCCCAAAAAGTCCCGAAAAGCCTCAACTCGTGACTCCGGTTCTGCACTGTTTCCCACGCCGATTTGCATGAAAGTTTATGAGGAAAACTGTGAATTAACAGGCTTGATTATGGGCACACAAATATCACGTAGGAGAGTTACAGGTTAACAATACGTATCGAAGGATGGATGTTGATAAGTAAAAAAAGAAGAAAATAGAAGGAAACCGATAAAATCAGACATAACTTTCACGTTACCCCGAACTGTCCAAAGTAACAAAGCGACGCCACCGTGCGGCTTGCCGTGATAGTGCACCCTACGTGTCCGGTAATGCCAGAACACGCTGTTTACCGGGCGGACCAGAACCCTCACAAAGTTTTAGCCTAATAAAAAAGTGGAATTTACCCTATACGTTATATTTCAAATAATGTGGTAATACGATGTGCCTGCTCACTGTTACAAACTGGCACACGAGGTGTGATTTAAGACAATTTCCCCCGCATTTCATCACCAATCCATACTGATGAATATTGTACTGGAGTAACTGAAGTTAAGTGACTTGCTTTAGGTACAAGCTGCGGGTGGCTCGTCACTGTACTTATAAACTACACTCAGTCCATAAGCGCAAACTTAACACAACTTCAATTCATTCTATAGATTCATGTATTCGATTCACGCTTAAGCTCTCAAATATTCCCAAAGGATTACTAAAAAAAAAAACCTAAAAACTGACGGAAAAAGGGGAAGAATGAAACTTCATAGTTACTAGATAATAAAACAAGGAAACATGGATGGATATGGTAGCGGCAGTAAGCGGCGGCATCTAGAATGGGAGCGCATCTCTCCCCCGTCACGGTTTATGATCCCTCTTCCAGCGCCTGTCTCCTCCAGACTGTCCCGGCGTGTTTGTGATGGCTAATGGGCTTCACTTTACATATATGTCTAAGTGATACTCCATAGGTTTAATTGCCCTTGGTTTGGACCGGGAATGCTATATACTGCATGTATCCAGGCTATTTTTGTCAGCATTGCTATGCACCGGCAAGTAGAAGTCACTGCAAATGGACGCATATTTCCATCAGTCAACAGCGGTACCAACTACAGCAGCGTAAAGCCTTCGGCTGAAAGTGACTCCCCATTCCTGGCGCAAAACTCTCGTTAGAAAATTCCAGGTAGTTTGGAGACTGCCGTTGTTGTTTGCCCTGCAAAACCAGAACAAAATGATGCAAGACTTATATTATGACCTACATGCAGACGAACGAAAACCCTTAGTAAAAAAAAAAAGCTAATTATCCCATTTACTGCCGTGCCAAATTCAAATTTAGGAAAAGTTGAACAATTGCTTTAGCCTCCAAAAAGCACGTAAATATATATATAATTGCGTCTCGCGTATTATGTGTTCCTCTTTTATATGTAAACAACTTCGCTTACTGCCAGTGTAGCATTAATGTATTAATGTTCATGGAATAAATGATGAGCAACCTAAAATAGATTCTCTTTCGTACACAGATGAACACTGTGATATTGATATGCAAATAAATGCAACCGAACAATATTTGTTCATCCATCTTCCAAATGACTATCCTGGTTGTTGCCGCGGGGGGAACCTGGAGCTTCTCCCAGGAAGACCCTCCACAAGTTCAGTAATTCTTCGTAACGATAACCGCGAAGACGGGCGGCCCCGGCTTGCTTTAACCGGGTCACACGACCCCAGGTTGGAAACACCAGTCCTAAAAGGACCCAGATTACATAAAGTTTCACGACAAATTACACATACCGGATAAAGCCACAAATGAGGAAAAGTCGACATTTTTATTATTTAATTCGTTTTCTCACAACAAAACTTTGCTTACAAAAAATGAACCACAAAAAATATCGGTACCTATCTATTGCATATCATGCTGGCAGTTTAAACTACATGCAAAACAAGGATAAGATCAATAGTCATTATACAATAAGGGGCAAATAAATTTGAGGGAAAATTACAATACTAGGGAAAAATATCTACGTTACACTTATGAGTTATTATAATTGAAACGATGGTATAAAAACGTTGTTCCTGGACAGGCTGTTTTTTTACACAACTCGGGAGTTAAGTGAGACGGAGAGAGAATGAGACGAGAGAGATGAATGGGGCGCCCCAGAATAGGTGGCAGTATTCCTGATCTGGTATCTGGTCCGGAGGGAGGTTTTTACAGCACGAAGTCAAATGCAGAAAGTTCTTAAACGTGTTGGGCTCCCTCCCACGCATGCATTCGCGCGCGCACACACACACACACACGCACGCACACACACACACACACACAATCTATGCAGACCTCCATGAGACTAGGCTTATCCTGCGCACAAGTTAGTGTACACAACAATGGGAACAACTGATGTCTTAAGAATCACAGTGAATCTCACAGTGGAATTTACAATGCTCCTTGTTTTGTTTCTATTTTAAATCACATTTATGGCTCAATTGCTTTATAGCAATAAAATGGAAGTGTGACAGTTGGCATGGTAAGTCTAGTACACTTCAATGGAGACAGGTGGACTCACAGAGGTCAACAGCCAAGGGGGACACTGGATAGAAAAGGCGAAAGACACTGAGCAAACGCAGGTGGTCTGGGGTCGGGGGG
>JAAGVU020000045.1:15229558-15251137 GCA_011763525.2 Mormyrus iriodes | reverse complement strand
TTTCAAAAGCAAACAGACAAGTGCATATGACTATGCCCCTGCCCCCCCCGTTCAGAAGAGATGGCGCGGTCCATGCTTAGAAGGTCCCCTCTTGCCTCACCTGGCCGTCTGTGAACTGGTTAAACTGCTGCTGCCCAGGCTGCACCTCTGTCTGCGTGATCTGGGGGGAGGGGCGGCAACACAAACAGGTCACAAAAGCATGACAGGCACCCGCCACCCCACTGCCCCCCACCCCAGGGACAGAACTGACACCCAAAAGCCAGGGGCTTCCGCCAAGGCTCGACTAATCTGGAACAAAAACATCAAGCTGTCTAAAGTCTGCTGTGAATGGGAAGCATATAAAAGTATCTGTGACACCTTAAAGAAAAGAAAACAAAAGTTCAATGCAAAAATTTCCACCAACTGCAATGCAAAAACAAAGCAGCTGTGATCTACAAACACGGTATTACAGGGCGATGGGAACACTGAAGGATTAGTTCAAACATTTCGAAATGCTTTCAGAGGTGGCAGATGGTACTCTCAGCAGACCTGCACTCGTGTGCCTCACCTGCTGGGCATTGGTGGCCAGCGTCTGGATCTGTCCTTGGACAACCTGTGTGCCAGAAACTGGCTGGGCCAGACGGATGTACTGCAGCTGGCCAGTGTTCAGCTGTACCTGCAACACAGTGCCACCAGGGGGAGACAAAATTAAGTGCATAATAGGGGAGCTGTCTGGGGACGAGGCCCCTAAATGTGCAAAATCCCTTGAATGTTCGAAACTAGAGGCTGTGAACAGCAGAGAGAACAGCAAGCCATGGCAGAAACACTGATGTTAATCCAGCTGTTCGGATTTCTCAAAGGGAACATCGGACTGCAGAAAAAAAATCTTTGGGTGAAAATGGTGGCAAACGAATCCACTGGTTCACACGTTTCTGTTTAACCTATTTAAAAGCCAGTGATGGTGGAAAAAACACTAAATCTGTCACTGAATGCCTCACTCAGTCTCCTTGCCCGCTCACCGGAATCTGCTGGATCTCCCCCGTGTTGGTGATAATCTGCTGCATGACTTGCATAGTCTGTCCGGTCGGCTGCGCAGACGCCTGCCCTTGTGCTGCCTGCACAATCTGCACCTGCTGTCCCTCCCCGACCTGCATCGTTACCGGTGCACTCTGGGTAGAGCGGGAACACACAGAGGTGGGATGACATAAGTATGACCGTTACACACTGGGACCGCAGGGGTGTTGGAGTCAATCCGTGGCGAGCTTCGCCCTCACCGACTGACACCCCCCAACTCGCACAGTGCACATGAAATCCAAAACATGTGGAGGAAATGACACCAGTGTGGGGGGGGGAAAACCAAACACCTTGATTCGCCTGTGACCCGAGCACTGGCCCGGTCACGGAACAGGGACAGACTATCTGGTACCTTCTGAGAATGTCACTGGATACAGGGTTTAATTAATTACTGGGCCGCAGAGTAAGACCTCTTGTAGTGGGCAGTGTAGCGGCGATGACCTGGGGAGATTAGGCTCTCCACAAACACATTGATGACCACCCCCCAGCGAGGGCTGAGCGTGAAGCCACCTTAAAGGCTGATGAGCAACAGAGGTTTTTCAGAATGGAGGGGGGGTACAGAGATGGTGGTAGAAGGCTGAGCAATTTGTCGTCTTTCACTGTTTCCCAGAGTTATGTAGGACCTCCAGCATCACTCTTCTCACTGGTAACACCTGAGAGGACTCTGGGTAAAGTGGGTGTGGCCTGTTGGGCAGAAGGGGAGGGGAGGGGCACGTCTGTCAGGTGTTTACCGTGATGGGCGTGGCCTGTGACTGGGCTACCTGAACTTGCTGGAGCTGCTGCATGGTGGTCCCCTGCAACACCTGGGGAGGGACATGTGCCAAAAGCGAGAGAGAGAGGGGGAGAAAGAGAGAGAGCGCGAGAGCTTTACTTGACAGCCAGCACATGCATCGCACACACAGACAGAGGCAGTATGGAAACAACAGCGTGGATGTAGCATCACGGCACACAGGCCAAGCCAGTGCCAGGGATGACATCACGATGCTTGGAACCAGCTGAGCACAATGGTATGGCAGGGGCTGTGCTGCATTTAAAAGTGTCCCATTCTAACAGGGGAAACACTGAGGAGATGGTGCAGGGGTCGAGCAGGCTGTTTTGGGATCATTGTGCTTAGCTCGTCCACACTTTCACTTACTGAACAGTGAACGTGGACCCCTGTTTCAGACTGGAGAGAACTCTATGGACCATGAAGGCATTTCTACTACAAATTAAAAAAAAACAATTAAGATGAAACTACACTGGGAATGACTAAAAGGGCACATTTAATGCAAAACACCAAAAAGCACCAGGAAACAGTATGGAACAGTAGGGTGCATCTGATACTGCAGGCTACACAGAAAATTCAAACGGTCTTTCTGAAAACTCCTGCATATACTCTGGGGTACCGCAGTGGATCCCAGCATCACGGCCTGCATGGGACAGAAGGCCTTGTACCGACATCCATGCAAATAATGGCATTTATAACCAGCGAAAGTGCTGAATGGCATGGAGGGGATACAGGGTAGCGGGAGGACGGATGAGGAGATCGATACAGAGCGAGCAAGAGAGACAAGCCAGGCCACACGCGCGTGTGCACGCACATGCGCACACGTGCGCCGGGTAACAAAGGCAGGCGAAGCGGGCAGGGTGGCGCGACGCAGCAGCAAGCCATGAGCACTCCAGCGCCCCCTCTCTGCCAAGCCCCCAACTGCCCACATTCCTCCCTCTCTGCATTTCACAATTCAGGGGTTAAAATGGTAATACAAAAAGTAAATGTATGATTATGCATTATAATATGCATTTAGAAGCAAGTTCACCCAGTGATTAATTTCCCCAGTTCCACTTTAGCTGGCAAAATGCACAAGGCCAGCAGGCGTGAGAAGTCTCTCCTTCTATGAACTGTATTTATTTATTTATAGTTTATCAACATTAGCCATATTAAGTGAATATAGCACAGAATAATGGGCACAAGCTGGATCTTACCCACCTGAACCAGAACACAACATCAGCTATGTGGCCACTCCGTCAGTGAGAATTCTGCCCCATCGGCGACGAACCCCACCTCCTCCACAGGGAGGTTTGGGAGCACACAGGCAACCGCGGCACTCTGACAGTCAGCAACCCACCACCCCCCAAAACACAAAAACACACCGCAGATCCAACTGCTAGAGACATTGCGGTCAGTAGCAGAAAGGGGAGGAAGGCTGCAACATGCACTGAACACCACCAAGTGAAGAGAGCGCCAGACACTGCTGTCCGTGCTGAACACCACCCAGTGAAGAGAAACAAGACACTGCTGCCCATACTGAACACTAATCAGTGAAAACACTGCTATGAAGTGCTGAATACAACCCAGCAAGTAAAGTCAGACACTGCTGTCTGTACTGAACACCATGTCATGAAAGAGCCAGACACTGCTGTCCATTCTGAACACCAACCAGTGAAGAGATATGCAGAAACTGCTGCCCATACTGAACACTACCCAGTAAAAAAAAAAACAAAAAACTGCTGTTAAGTACTGAATACAACCCAGTAAAGAGAGACAGATACTGCTGTGCGTACTGAACACCACCCAGCAGAGACACTGCTGTCGGTACTGAACACCACCCAGCAGAGACACCGTTGTCGGTACTGAACACCACCCAGCAGAGACACTGCTGTCGGTACTGAACACCACCCAGCAGAGACACTGCTGTCAGTACTGAACACCACCCAGCAGAGTGAGAGAGAGAGAGAGAGAGAGACTTGGGCTCATACAGAGCCGAAGGGCATGTCTGATGAGACCTTACAATGGAGCAGCTACCGAGAATGATGGCGGAGCGGGTGGGGGGTTAATTCATAAAGTCGTGTCTATAAGCCCGTGAGACCAGAGAGGGTAGGTGGAACATGTCCAACCACCCGTGCCGAGAGTCATGGTTTCGGAGGTGATTGGAGCGTCACGTGCATGCGTATGGTGCGGCTGCACACGCTACCTGTCCCTGTGGCGGCTGGGCGATGATGATCTGGCCGGGCTGCAGTGTGGTGGCGGTGGGTGTGGCTGGTTGGCCCTGCTGCTGACTCTGCACCTGAACGGCGCCCGGCTGCTGGGCCAGCGTGAAGTAGTACTGCACCGGCTCGGCGGGGGCCACCGACTGGCGCACCTCCTCCTGCGGGACGCGCGGAGAAGGAGTGGGCAGGCAGACAGAGAGAAGGTAAAAGGTGATCAGTCCATTATAACCACATGAATTATTCCAGCACGGAAATTCTATAGGGAAACGAAGGATAAATAAGTAATGCGGGGAGTCCTGTGAGGCCACCAGGGGTACAGTTCACGAGGCGAGACCCTCACGTACACCAGGTGCTTCCTGGTTATACCCGGAAAGCAAAGCCGCCCTCCGCCAACACGGAAAAGAACGGCTACGGCGGCACGCTGAGGAGGGTCACTGCGGCAAGGAGTGTAAACAGCCCTCTCCCAGCTCCGCCATGCCACAGCTGAGAGTGTAGGATGTTTACACGCCCGAGCGCACCGGCAACATCGCAGCCAGGGGGCACTGCACTCCTCGGCTCCTTCTGTATCTCCAATGTCCATCCTTACAGCTCACCTGGGGTCGCATGTAACCAGCAGGGTCTCTCACATTTTATTCAAATCGCTATAAAATGACCGTAAGCACTGCTACAGCATAGCAGATTTAGTAGCTGTGAGGATCCATTTTGCTCCTGGAGATGCTGCATGTTTAATACAGGTACATTTCTGTGATGATCACAGCCCAGACGCCCTACTACATACACACACCGCGTGTCTGTTGGTTCTGCAGTCACCAGTCACGCTCACGCAGTGGTCGTTATGGGGAGCCGGACGCTGCAAACATCCGACTGAAAGCCCCGGCAGCTATCGCTCAGCTTCCAGTCAAGGATGTTTACAGCGCCCCCGGCTCCCAGTGCAGGTACTGCGACAGGTCAGCCGGATGGGCCTTTCACACTTCCGGGAGACACGCCAATGAAAGATCTGGCACCGGCACCCACCTGCCGCTTAGGGGGCTTCAGCTCATCCCGGGGGACGATGTCGATCAGGAAGTCGAATTGGTCGAATTTGGTGATGGCCATGGCGATGTCGTTCCTCTACGGGGGGGACAGGATAAGGTACAGTCAATGAGCGCCCCTCCCACATCAGCCCAAAACAACGATGAGGTTCAGAAATCGTAACCAGCTGAACAGCTAACTGACTACATGTACGATAAAGGCGTGCGGCAGGGAACAGTCACCGCGAGCAGGGACCCTTCCTTTGTCTTCTGCTACATTGTTTAAATTACTTTTGATCAGACAAAAGCCTCACTCAGGTCCTCTGCTGGTCCCTGCACTTCGCATTGGACAGGACCGACTGTAATAATTAACCAACTGTATTGTTTCTGCTGAGCATACACTCTCTGTGCCTTTTCGGAGCAGGCCAGGTTCCCTAAACGTGTGTGTGTACACACACACACACACACACACACACACACATATATATATATATGAATGTATGTATATGAGAGAGAGAGAGAGTCATTTCCACTTCTTGGGCACACTGTTATTTATTTTGCTGTGGAACTCTGCATGACAGTTTGTACATTAACAGGGGGGTGACAAACACAGGAGAAATGGTCAGGCCTCCTGATTTTTTTGTTTTGAACCAGCCTGACATTGGCATCATCAGGCCAAAATAGCACCCCCCTTCCTGCCCTCTACCTTTTCCACTGCCCTCCCCCCTTGGGCAAGTATTTTCCACAGGATATTGACTCTAAAGTTACCCCCCACCCCCCAACCCCCTTTCCATGTAATGTCTATTTTTGGCACTGTGATTAATATTTGTGGCTGAGGGGTCACGTCCACAGCTGCTCCATTGATGAGCGTTGTCATAACGACACCGGCTGCCATGAGGCCTTCACGATAGGCGCTGGCCTGCAGGTGTGATGAGGACAAACACACGTGTGCAGGCGTGAAAGCGGGGCGCACGCCAGTCGATTCCCACGCTGAAGATGAGAGGGATCGACAGTGTGACTGCCCGGGGGGGGTGGGGGTGGTCAGAAGATTTTCCGAAGCATTCCCAAAGCACTCCACGCGGGGATGTCATGGCCCAAAATGGGAGCCCGCAGCAAGATCTCATAGCCTGTGCTGCCATCTCAGTTGAACTAGGAGTCCTGATTAGACATACGAGAGGCTCGAACGCTGAGAGAGAGAGAGCCCCTTCTGTTTAGCAACAGAAGTCCAAAAGAAAACAGGAACCACAGAGACATTTCATTTATAGAAAGTGTACAGAAATGGCTTTTGTTTGAGATCTGCTCATTTGAAGCAGACATGTCCTTTGCTCTCTGATCATTATTCAGTGTTAAGCATTAAATGATTTAAAGGGTGCTCGACTTGGCGGCTTAACTATCCTAACGTATCGAGAGTCAGGAGCACGTTACATCCCCAGTAAAGACGGCACAAGTGATATGAGATCTGACAAGAGTGTTCAGGAATCTGTGCGTCTGTGTATGTCCCGGAATCAGACCGAGTTTTCCGAGCACAATGTTCCACGGAAAAGTTCCTGGAGTGGATAATAATAACAGGGACGGCCTATAAAGGCGTTCCTCTGAAAAGAGAGCGCTCGGCGGATTTACCAGCACTCTCCATCGATAGAACAAAGTAAATATATTACTCATAGCTACGAGTGGCTGTATAAGTCCAAGCTACTCGTACATCCTGGACTTTGCAGCAGCGTCCGCTCCGGGGGGGAGCCTCCCACACGATACGGCCGTGTTCACGTTGGCCCGTTTTGGGATCCATGTTATTCTCCACAGCTGCAGTGCAAGCGGAGGCAAAATGGCATTCGGGAAAGTGGGTCACGGTGGCGCTGCTGGGAGATCCGGCTAGGAGCAGGAAAGACATCCGCAGGGTGGCACCGGGGCGACTGGAGGGCAGCGGCGGAGGTCAGATCAGTGCTCAGCTGGGGCCGGCAGGCGGGAGGGGGTCGCTCACCTGCAGGGTGCGGCGCTTGTTGTCCTCGGTGTGGATCCAGGCCCGCAGGGTGAGCTCTGTGATGAAGATCTGGGCAGCTTTGGCGAACAGTACCGGAGCCTCGGCACTGATCATCTGAGGGGAACACGACGGGGGTCAGCGGGGCCGTACACACACACACACACAAACACAAACACACACACACAAACACACACACACACACAAACACACACACACACACAAACACACACACACACACAAACACACACACAGCATCGTCTGCCACCACCCCCTCCAGCCCTTAATTACCTCGCCGCCCCAGGCTGGACAGTGTAGCCCTAGTTCTGCTTAAGCTGGAGCTTATTTCGGGACGTCCTGGCAACGGGCAAAACCTATTCCACTGCCACACCCCTCACACACCCATGACGGCGGGGACCTGACACCCAGGCTGGCATACCGGGGAAAACACCCCCACCCCACCCCGTGCTATGTGCCGGAAAGCTGACGGTGACCCCCCTCCCCCCCGTAATGATCCCGGCCGCCATGGAAGCTGGACCGCCACTGGCTGGATGGATGGATTTAAGGGAATATCCTCGACATCCGTTTTTGACTGGCACAGATAAACTACCGATCTGAACTGCCATACCATGATTGCACAGACCCCTCCCCCCGCTGCGCCCCCCCACCTACCTTCACATCCTCATCTAGCTTCATAATCTTCTTGATGCGGGCGAGGGGCAGCTCCTGGACACGGAAATCCTTCTGGAAGACAGACGTGCGGCAGATTAAGCAGCGTGCACACCAAGGAAAAACCAAACGAACACACAGTGGTGTATGCCAGTCTCACGCCCTATCTGGGCACATTCATCATAGCAAAGCACACGCGAGAAAACTAAGGAGTTGCGGACAGAGGCTGAAAATGAAAGAGTGTATTTTTGGGAATCGGGGGGAAGATGGTCTACTACCAATTATCATTATGAGTTAATTAGATTGAAGGGGTGCTCTGCAGCCTGCTGCCGTGCTGAGTCTCGGCCTACCCATCCACTCGCTGCCGGTGGAGAAGCCAGAGCCAGCAGGGATTGTGGGATTGCGGCGTTGTGGCCTCCGGGACACGCCATTACGCACTAGAGCAGGAGGCCATGTTCCCAGAGGAAGCTAGACCCTGCCAAATGAGCTCAGAGCAGCCGATGGGCTTGCCGAGTACTCTTCAGAAATTCAGTGTTTGTGTGTGTGCGGAGAAGGGAATCATGGGGGCCTGTATCACAAAGTGAGATTTGCTGGCTAACTAGATAACTTGTCGGATTAAGGTAGCCCAGTTTAAATGGACTTTATCTTTGTTCACTGACATTTAGCTGAGTCTACGTTAAATCCAACAAGTTATCTTGCCAGCTTTGTGATACAGCCCCCAGGATGGGGCAAGAGCGCCTTAATGACGGGGGGGAGGAGAGAGGTGACGAGAGCATCCCGCTGCAGGACAGCCGGCCCCAAGAGAGCCACAGAGTGGTAGAGGTACGCACCACAGTGAGGTTACGGATTTCATCCATCACGCGGGGCCAGAAGGACTGCAAGCTCTGCTGGGCATCGCTGCCGGCTGCTCCGAACGAGTTTTCCGCTGACATGCTGGATCCTGTGGGAGGGGACGCGTCAGACATACAGCCACGCACCGAAGCGCCTTCAGGCCTCGGCTGTAGGATCCGACCGCCTGTTGGACCTTTGAGGAAGGCAATTAAAGTGCATCTCTCCAGCAAAAATAGACATCAGTACAAAACGGGTAAGAATCAGAATGGACTCCAAAAGAAAAAAATATATATATCTGCTGGTGATAGATGTCTATCGCACAGCCTGTATGGCACCTTGCTAGGATCACTGCCACACTAAATGCTATTTATTCTAATCTGTTTTTTAACACCATCACTGTGTGCTGTTCTTGCACTAGGAGAGCCTGCTGCCTAATTTTGCTGTGCATGTTAATAAAGCTGATATTGACTGTGACACACGCTCCATTGTCCATCTCGCCACTGGCACTCAGGTGAAACAAACATTCTAAATCGACTGCAATTCTACAAAATTTGAAAACTTGGTCATTTAAGTTATAAAAAGTTTTATAAAAAAGTTAAGTCATAAAAGCTGAGAAAGGAAATGTGTTTTATGGTGATGTTCCCTCACAACTATTTTCGTGATATTATCTGGGGACGTTTTCTCAAGCTGTATCCTAACAAAGGAGAGAACGCACGCACGCACACACACACACACACACACACACGCGCACACAAAAGCCAACACCTGGTTACTATGGCACGGCAAGAATTCGGGCTGGCCTGTCCCAGCCTGCACTGCGGAAGCCCTCCTTCACTACTTCTACCTCACCTCCTCTCTGAGACAAGAGTAAGGACTGAAGTAGAGGAGAAAGATGGACAAAAACTGGCAGGGGGCGGAGAAGAGAAGAGGCGGGACTGGAGGAGAGGACGGGGGAGCGAAACAGAGGCAATAAGAGAGGAAGAAAAAGGGGGGGAGAGGGGAGCAAGCAGCTTTTGATGCAGAAAAAGAAACAAAAAAAATATCAATTGGTCAGAAAAACAAAGCCAAGCTGAAGAGGACTGTGCGTATGGAGGGGCCAGGAACGGGGGAAAGCGACAACAGAAAAAAAGCTATGTAAACAATATAAAAAGATGTTGACACCCCAGCAGACAGGTGAGACAAGTATCGTGGGCCAGAGACTAGCGGAACGGCAGCGGTAGGGAAGGGCAGCCGAGACAGTGCCCTCTACAGCCATGTCCTGAACAGCAGCGCCGGGTCATCCCACTGGCCATGTTGGTGATCCATCCAGATAACCTGCATCTTACAGTGACTGGCACTACGGCCGCCCGATCACAAATCGGCAAGATCTTATCTGGGCAAGAAAGTACACAGCTTCCGCGGAGAAGGACACTAAGTGACCGTGTGCGTGACCCTCACTGGAACGCGATATGCGACAACCGGACTTTTCAAGCGCAGGGCTGGTCCCTGCACACTCTTTGCGTCGCTGAGCGCTGGCGTCTCACGCCAGTCCTTGATAATTATCAGATTTGCTACTTATTATTAAGAAAAGCCATCTGGCTGATTAGCATGAGCGCAGAGTAGGTACTGCCACGGCGAGTGAGATGGGTGAGAAAGGTAAACAAGTGACACTCCAAGTACGTCAACAGACTCTGAATGTGTCAACGTGACCTTTGACCCCAGTATCCTGCCCCTTCCCCCAAGTCAGTGGGTCATGTTTGCGTCGACGGTGTGCGTTACCATAACGCCTTGTCAATTCTTGTCAGTGATTAATGTTGTAATCTGGAGCAAAATAAGCATACAAATATATAATAGGAATTTCTCAGAAAGGACCGGGGTAGGTAAAACAAAGTAAAGTCTTGAGCGCCAGATAAGCAAATAAACACGGAGAGCAGCAACAAAGAAGCTATAGACATTAAAAGACCCACATACTCACTCTCACACACACGCACATACAGCCCAGCAGAAAGTCCCGGCTAGCTCAGCATTAAATTCAAAAGCACCTTGGATGGCAGCCTCGCCCCAGCCTGACGGGACCAATCGCGTGCCTTTATTTATTGCCGGTTTGGTCCTGCCATCTCACGGCAGTAAACAAACAGCCCTGGAGCGGGACGGCTTCTTCTATAACCATGGAATGTACCTAGGAGGTTCAGCCAGACCACGGACACCAAGAATCACACGAAAACGTCGAAGAACACCTGACCACGAGCTCATGCACGTGTGTTTGCACGGGAGTGCAGAGCATGAGGGCTTCTGGACCAATGCGCCAGAGAGTCCGGCAGCACTTAGACGTACGGATACGTTTCACTTTTCATTTTAGCATGACACTATAATTTAATCACCCTCCTTATATAGCTGTTGGCTAATTCTAGATTCAGTGGGAAACTTACCTAACTTCGGTGAAGTGATGCACACTGTTTGCTCGAGGCGGGCGACTTTCGGGTGTGTGAATGGGCACTCTCTCTCCTTCTCGCTCTCTCTCCCCCTCTCCCTCTCACACATAGCTACGTGCAAAACCATTATTCTACCTGCCCGGTTGGGAACAGTCACCCTCACAGTGGGACCTGGTGAAACCCAACCCTAGAGACCAGCCTTTTGGTCAGGCAGATGCATCCACTAACTGGACACCGTCACAAAACGCTCTTTGTGCGGCCGCCAGGTAGATGGCCGCTGCCGGTCTCTGTCTCCTCTGCTCCCTGCCTCCTCTTTCAGAGGGCCGCTCACCCAGCCTTTGTCCCAGTCAGAGTGTGGGAGATGGGAGCAGATAAGATGGGGGGAGGAGGAAGGGACGGCGGATAACGCACATCGGCTAGCGGGGAGCGCAGTGCTGGATGGGCAGCAGTCGGCGTGCACTCGACGTGTTACTTTATTAGCCAACAGTCACTTGTGCCTGGGCGATACATGAGGCCGGCACATTTCACCATGGTGGGTGAAACGTGTGAAACTGAATAGGCAGACTGGGGAAGGGTGCGTCTCAGGTGTAGGGTTGGGGTGCAATACTGATATGGGTAGAGGATTGCATCTGCCAAGGCCTGTCCCTCCACCACAGAGACGCACCTACAGCCCACCCTGGGCTGCCAGCGGCCAGAGCAGCTTACTCAGCCAGGACGGCGTCGATGGAGCACTTCGGTGTTAAAGCTCAGAGCTGCGGACTTGATGAGTCAGTTCCATTACTGAGTGAAATTAAGACAGGAAAAACTATGGAGAAGCAGACTGGAGCTCAAAGCAGGCACATCACACGAGGACAACATTGTGCAAACTGCTCCACTGTCTTACTTTACCCAAAATTATTCCACAAAAGGAAGGAAGACCTAGTTCTGCATGAGAATAAATTGTAAACATTCCATGTAGTGCCATCATAAGTCACAGGATCACACACCTATTGAGGGGTGAGTAACATAACATAGGAAGCTAAACAAAAAAAGGTGAGAGTGTCACTTCAGTGCCCGGAAGGGGGGGGAGCTCACGAAACAGACCGGCTCATTGTGCTTGATAATGATCTACCCAGGGAAATGGGAACAGCAGCGTGCGGTGCGTTACGGATTAACTGAGCCGCAAACTTCCCGCCTTCCACCGGGGCGGCAGGCAGCACCATGAGCCACTGCCCATTTTCCCCCCTCCCAGCACTGGGCACTCGACTGCCATCGCGACCTTTGACCTTGGTGCCCTTGCCAGGTCTCTCTTCTCTCAAGGTCATTGGTGGGGGGAAGATGTGAGCCCTGGGTTTTCCTGCTGATATTTTACAGGACCGGGTGCTAAAGCCCAACGAGACCCCCCCACATCATGGGAGTCCCCCCACCCCCTCCTACGACCTCCATCCTATCCCATGCACAGCCGCTGACATCAGAGTCACAGAGGGAGGGGAAAATGATACAGCCGAAACAAGCCAGGAAGAGCCAGAGTGATGGACAGAAACCAAAACAAAGCAGCAATGAGCTAAATATGCTGCACAGAGAGAGCAAGAGGAAAACGAGAGCTGCTGACAGCAGGGGGCGCCATACCATGCTCTGTGTTCATTTCGCTTTTGAGGCCCTTAACACACTGTACAGTATGTGGTCCAAATTATATTCAAATCTTATGCAAACAGTGATGCGCACCAGGATTTGCCAGCGAGGGCTGTAGCACTGCGCTATATTTAGCAAGATGGTCTCTTGTCGCCAACTTTCAGTTAGTCTGGGGACGGAGTTTGAGGCGGCCTGAGCGCAGCCTCCGTGCCCCACGTACCCAGCGAGGCCTCGAAAACGGGCCAATCGCCACCCATGTGCCGACCTCAGGCTATCAATGGTTATGTCCCTCAAATGACTACAGGTCCGGACTGGATGGCCATGCTTTGAGAGAGTGGGACCCACTACCTTCTCCAGCGTGAACACAAAGCGTAGGGGGACCGAGCCGTCAGCCGCACGTGCACACGGCTGTCATAAACACGCACATGGCAGCAGCCTGCCAGCGGATACGGACCTCAGGTGAGTCTAGTCAGACCCTCGTCAGGGTCGCCTCACGTGTCCAAACCAGCATTCCAGCAGCAGGACCCGGCTGCTCGCTAACCTCTCACCCCGTTTGCCCACCGCAAATATTGACCCAAATAAATAAATAAATAAATAAATAGACATGCAGCAGGGGTGGGAACAGACCAAGGGCACGCGCCGATCAAACGACCCGCCGCTGTGCGGGATGGCCAGGAGGCGCAGGGCTGAGCTCAGATTCCCCCCCAGGAGAAATGCAGACCGTGTGAGTGGCCAAGCTGTCACAGAAAGAGAGACCCGCTCACTCCACTCACACTCACAAGGGCGGGGGGGACAGAAGCAGAAAGGACGACAGGACTGAAAATTCCAACACAGACCTTAATTACCCCCGCCCCCACCCCAAGGTGCTGACTGCACTCAGACTTACCGTGTGTCCTTCACGCCGTGCACCAGAGGTCTCCTTCGCCACGGGGGCAACAGAGAGTGTCCCTCCACCTTACTCCACTCCCCCCCCGCCACGGCCTGATCCCAGAAGCAGACAAAAGACAGTGTGCTGCCTTGAAAGCTTGCAGCCATAGCGAGCCCTAAGCCCCCCCCCCCACCACCACCAAACACACCCCTCTCCTGTTTCTCCTCTACCCGACTTCCCTCCTTGGGACCGGTCGGTCCGAGCCTTACAGTCTTAGCAACCCCTGCTGCTTGCCTTTCAGCTGACCCCCCCACCCCCGCCACCACCTCTCTCCACGGTAGGGGAGGGGGGGAAAGAGAAGAGAAATGGCTGAGAAAAGGTGAAGCAGCAGCAGCTTGGCTTGAGAAGAGTCCCAGACACACAAAAAAAGAATCCACAGTCTTTCCCTTTAACATTCACAAGCTATCAATTCAGCTTGCTACATGATGCCTAAGCCCCACCCCTCAAGCAGCTAGAGCACCAATCAGGATGCAGGGCACTACCCTATAACAGGCTGTGCCTCCTGTCACTCAACACTGCCTCCTCCCTCTCCTCCCCTTTCTCCACCCACCAACCCCCTCCCCTCGCCTTCAGCGGCAGCCAACTTCCTGTTTTAAGTTACCTTGAGCTGCAGGATAGGGGTCAGGCAGAGAAAAGAGGAAAACAGAGAAAGGAGACCAGAAAAAAAGATTAAAGTTAAAAAAATAATATATAAAAAAACAATAAAGCACCTCAGCAAGGTGAAGCAGAGCCTGTGTGCGCCGCCCTGGCCGCCTCGCCCCTGCCGCTCCTTTTCCATATTCTATAGTAAGACGGAGAGATAGGAAACAACTGGAAGCTCTCTGACAACTGTTCCCTGCTTATTTACAATGTCAAGCTAAATGTCTCTAAGACCCACCCCTCCACACAGCTGATTGGACACCGTGCCCGTGATGCAGATGGCCTCGTTGGCCGTGACTGGCTGCCAGTAGGCTCAGTGAGAGGCAGCATGTTGTGGCCACATGATTTAAAGAGCAAAGACGAGCAGAGCACTGGATCAGATTGCTCCATGCGCACGCATGCACACACACCCCATCTTCCTCAAAACACACATACACTCGTATCACCAAGTCGGTAAAAGCATTTTAACCAGCAGCACAGGTATGGCCACATTTTCATTCATTTCAGCTGCAGCCGTTCCAGAACAGCAACAGAAATAAATCCTAAAAGAACAGTCTGTGTACCAGTATTATGATGGATCTCAGCAGTGGGATTAGTCACAGGAGCTCAGCGACTTCTCACCTTCAGATACGGTCACCTTCCGAGCAGGCGGCAAAAGAAAAAAGCAGAAAGTGTTCAAGAACAGCTACGAGCCAAAAGCCCAAGAACACACAGTCCTGACCATCAACTGAAGAAAGATACGTCAAAATTAATAAAATCCTGCAACTGCAAATGGGCAGAACACTTCGTTTATGTCAAATCATCATGCCCTTCAGTTAGAGGACAAAATATTTTTATTTATAAAACAGGAATCAGATCAGATATTTGCCGGCAATAAACTATGACTACATTTGTACCCGGAATATTTTTTACAGCCTGTCAGTGATAAAGCTAGGTAGAGATGTTCACTGAGTGCCGTTATGGTGATCGGTTACAGATGATGTATCCATAGTGACAACATAACTTTATAAGTTTCTGAATGAACCTGACATCTCAAGGTCTGGTGACCTTTGGTATAACAGAAAGAGTTAAATGGCTAGACATATACACACAGTGTGTGTATATAGACATATACCCATATTAATAATTGGCTCTCGCTTGTGTTCTGCTTTCTGAGGAAAGAGTGAATGCCATGAAGAAGCACACCTCAAAGATTCCCACTCCCAAAGCAATGGCAGCATAACTGAAACGGGGGAGTAATCACTAAGAATGCGGCCGCAGGACCCAAAAGGTTCGTCATTCTATTTTGCTAACTTTTGCTAACAGTTGGCAAGCTTTAACAGCCTCCTGAAAATTAATTTCCAGCAATTAAAATCATTATATTATCCACTTAAAACTTAACCCGAGGCGAGCACGTCATGTTACACCAAGTCCGTACAACACCTGAAGAGATCCCAGAATCGAGGACACATTCCACAAGCGGAGTGGAGCTGGAGCAGAGAGGATCAGCGAGGCCAGCGGCGGGGAAATAAGGTCACACCGTTAAGGTACGCAAGACAAAGCGTGTCTGTCTGTGGAGGGGAGTCTATAGACATCAAGCAAAGATAAGCCATGTGCATGGCAGATTATGTGCCTCAGAGAGGCCATGTCTTGGGGTGCTTCTGCAAAATGCCCAACTATACGAGAGGAAAACCAGTAACAAATAACGAGAAAAGAAAAGCGGAACGGCTGTGGGGTAGGACCTTCAAACCCTACCCCCTTCGAAGCGGACCAATAAGGACAAATGCAGCACACACGCACACACACACAACAAGCAGAAGTAGGGAGGGGAGGAGAGACAGGCAGAGGGAGGAGATAAATGAAGGAGATGAAGGCAGAAAAACTGGAGGTGGAGCCTGAGAGACGGAAAGAACAAAACGATCCCTTTCTATTTTGGAAGTCTGCAGTTATGCAGGTGGCGGGCTGGTTAATTATTACAGGACAGAGTGCGCGGGCGGCGCAGACGGGATCACCTTCCAGCAGCAGGCGGGCCCGCTCCTCCGGGATGGACGGATGTGCGCGCCGCGCGCCCCACGCGGACGGGCACGCTCTCCCCTCCCTCTCTGGCGGCACTGGGCAGCGCGAGCCGGCACGCGGGCCGCCGCCTTCCTCTCACGTTATGCAACACGCGAGAAGTGCCGGAGCTCAAGGCTCCTCGGCCCCCCGCTCACCCCAAATACCAAACAGGCGTCACTCCTGAGCACGAAAGGAGCGTCTAAAACAGAACAGAATGCGACCAAAATGACAACAAGACCCCGGGCTCAGCGCCTTTTTAAGCCGCTACGGAGCCTGAGATGCCGCTCATAAGCCAGGAAAACGGGAGAACAGCGGAGAACGAGCGCAGCGTGTCAGGAACGGCATAAGCGTGGAATATAAAACAAATTACACATAATACATGGCATAAGAACATCTGCCGGAAAGAAGCTTCAGAAGCTTGGAATATTATTCTGTAGCAGAGCAGAAAAGACCTAGTTAATACGTTACTCATTAAGAGATACCTCGTACATTCGGGTCTCTGTTCAGGTGCTAGTTTGTCACACAAGGCATTCCAGAGGAAAAACGTGCTCAGGAGCTGCAGGAGTTATTACAGCGCTTTCACAGTTTCTGCACAAACTGTCTGGACAAATACAGGGTGTGTGTTATTGTGAAACACTTCCGAAGGCTGTATGAGAATGCAGAAACCTTTACATTGATATACAGGTTAATAAGTCCCTCAGACACCAAGGTTACATTGTCTTTCTGACGTACAGCATTATATCCCGTGTATATAAGGGCGCTATAAATGTAATGCTCAGTATGGCGCGCGCTTTGTTCACTTTAACCGGCGAATGCCACGTGCGCACACATACATTCCCTTGTAATAACGCAGAAACCTCCTAATACATACATACTGCACCTTTGCAACGATAACAGCGCACTGACAGAAATACAAGCCGCCCCCCCCCGGCGTATTCCCTCCATCACGTCCCTTTTGTGACTCCATCATGGAAATGGAGGGTAACTGGGTGCTGGTTCAACCACATCCACCAAACTATAACAACTGGCAAAAATGTGGTGCTTTATTAAAACCCATGAACTTTGCAGCGCCGATCACGTAGTTTATATCGATAGAGGAGAGTGATGAGGGACGCGGCCACCTTTAAGTCCCCCCCCAGCACATGTCCTCAGCCAAACTCCGCTCCGTTTCTCGGCGTAACAGCTGGCAAAGTTCAATGGGGCCGCAGAGCCGCAGCTGTAAGCCTGCCAGCCTTATTGTGCACGGATATGCACGGGATTCAGTGCGGCGAAACGGCAGGCAGCACCGGGCTTCGGCGAAGCAGGGCGAAACAAAAGATATCCCGAAAGCAGCAGCACACCGGCTTCCAGGGAAAGCAGAGACACCGCCATTAAGGGTACCTACTACTAATGCTGCTTTTTGCTTCTTATGTCTGTACAGATAAATAGCCAAATTACCTCATACATTAAAACGAGCAAGTTTATTTACGCAGCCTTTGCTAAGCTACCCTGCTCGACGGGCTTCAGCGGGGAAAGGAGCTAGACTCCAGCAGCAAGCTATTCGTGCAGCCAGCCCGCATTATTGCACAAATCCTCCGAAACAACAGACAGTGTGATAATCAAAAGCAAGTTTCCCTAAAACATTTGCAAAAGCTGTGGAAAGGCGCTCTAACCAATAAAGATTAAGTTTGGATCTGTCCTTCAGACCAATCAAACCTCGGACCAGATTCCACCAATCAAGGTTTCTAGAGTTCAGGTCGTTCTGAAACTAACGCCATTCGGGCTCTACCAGTGCGCACACAGCCGGCACGCGGCGCGTGGAGTTGGAGCCAACATGGCGGACACAGCGCTACAGTTTCTTCACTTCCTCTACTCCCCAACGCTGGCCACCAATAAGCGCTTCAGAGAGCGGCGAGGGAAATGGCGCCTACGTTCATCTTCCAAAACAATTGACAATTGGACAGAAATATTTAACTGATCGAAACGCGGCGATATAACGAGATCTGCGTCAACACATGCACCATGAACAAGGACGGACGGAGGCAAAGCATACTCACCGATTCCGGTTTCGCTACGATTTCGTAGTGAGGTCCAGCTCTGCCTATTATTTATTTTATTTAAACTGCAACGGGAAACAAGATGGCCCCCGAGCTTTGACAAGTCGCCCTCAAAGCGGAAATGGGGTTGCGCTGACGCACAGACGCGCACGCTGCTAATATGGCTGTTCTCTAAAGTAATATCTACTTTTGACATGCATTGCGCATTTCATAGAAGCATCAGTAAAAACACCGCTCGATTTACCACTTGGGTAGCTGGCATTTATTACCAGCTGTTTTCGTTTTTTTTTTGCAAACAGGTAAAAACTAATTAGAAATACGGAAATATGGCTATTTGAAAAATAAAGGTGTTCGCCAGTAGATGGCAGTATTTGATATAGATGACGTTGACGACGCCGCAAGTCTACGTAGTCGTCGAATTGCAGAGGAGCGCTCACGTTTAATTCCTCAGTTATCAGTGCGTGTGAAGGCGACGCTGTAGTCATACATGTACTAGAGAATAACTTTTTACAACACAAAATATCGGAAAAGAATATAGTAAACAATTCTAAGAATAAGGATGTGCCAACCTTAAAATAAATGATAACACAGCTAGGTATTATCCATTAAAGATTTGTGTATATTTGATGAATGCCTACATGAATTTCATGATTAAGGGCGAAAGATAAATTGGTAGACTTTTCAGTTTTCTGTGTTCAAGTCAGATGGTGGAGTGGTTAAAGGTCCAAAGCCCTTGATGTGATTCTTAACCACATGATTTAAGGGCTCGCACTCACAGACCCCTCTGTATACCTCATATATAATGGCATGACTGCGCAGTTTGACAACTGAGTGTGCATGTAGCATTTGTGGTGATTTGTGTGAATGTCAAAGATGCAATGAGTATTTCAGATGGGAAAACGGTTGCCTGGAGAGGTAAGTGTTTCATAATCATGTGCCTTGATCTGTTTTTGGAGGTGGTGGCATGTCTGACATGTTATACATGAACCTGGCCAATTCGAACAAATCCAGCTCCCTCTAAACACAGGCTCTGGGGACCCAATCAGCCTGCCATTTACTCACTGATCATGAATCCAGTGGAAGAGAGTACCTTGGTATATCACCATTCTATTCTATGGAACTTACCTTGCTTTTAAATTGTCCTCTACAAAGGCAAAGATGCCACTATAGGCTGCCCTACGCATGGAAAAACAACGATGGGGTGCTGCCTACAGCGCCCCCTTCATGTGAGATAGCATGCTGATATGCCCAATGGAAAAGGCTGCTGTTATGAAGGGCCCTCTATGCCACTCCTACATGAATCAGGGTCCCAAAGGGTACTGTAGAGAATAGAAGGCAATGCCTGTCCACAGACCAGTTTACATCATACGAAAAGTTCACTGACTGGTACAATTTTTCAAGTGCAACGGGAACATACATATATGAGGGTTCACAAAAAATTGGATACATATAATTTTTTTGGAAATTAGCTAATCCCTCCTCAAAACCCACAACGTTCTGTGTCCCGTGAACCTAACTGAGTACTCTTATTGCTATGTGATGAGACAACATGGTGCAGTGCCCAAATAGGCGTCCCCCCCCAGTGGATAAAATGTCACCCGGTGTAGTGTGATGTAGTGCCCTGTAAGGTGCCTATATAATACGGCAAACCAGAGTCGCAATTTCCCATACATACGAGAACACTATTTCGCTGTACATAGTGTCCCATTCTACTAGTGCATGTCAGGGGCGTGCTTGTCTTCGTCTGCCTCTGCATCTCACTACGAGAAGGTGCCTTTCAACAGAATCCTGAGAGCTCAGTGTTAGTGTGGAGTTTCCAGCAGCAGAAATCCCAGAAGTTGCGTTTTTGACGTTACTAAGCGGTTTGTTAGCTTTGTCTGTTATAGTCCACATTATGCCCCCATCACAACTGTCACAAAAATTAATGCAAATCTTTAGATTGTGTTCGTTTACAAGAGAAAATAATTGGATCTTTTCATCATTCTTCATAATACACTTCACGGCCTGTATCGTTGCTAATCACAAGATCTGCGACTGTTAGTCATTTTATTAACCCTTTTAGTCATGCATATTATTTTACCAGAAGCCATTATTCAATAATGAACAGAGCATTTGAAAATACAGTATTAATTTTACATATAAATCGCAGGGCTCCAACTGTGTATAAAATACTTCCATAGGTATGGTGGAGTGGAACTATAACCTAATGAAAAAGCTCAGTAGGTCAGATTTCTCGTATATTAAATGAAATCTGGTGATTATTAATGCTCCAGAAATGCATATCGCATTCATATGTTGTATCTGGAAGCAAAGTCATTTGCCATAAATTAATAAAAGAACATGACATTCTAATTGCATACTAGGGTTGGCTCCACCTTTTCGGGGGCCTTAAGCAAAGCTGTACTTGGGAGGCCTCCTATCAAGAACATTGATAATCATTTTACTTTCTCTACGCTACGCAGGTAATTCAGGTGCCTGTGGCAACTATCACACATTCTGCCTATAGTTAGGGTTGAACCAGTTGAAGGCAATGTAGTTTCTCACTCTAAGCCTGACCAAACAGATACTAAACGGTAACCTGTGTTATTTCCTAATCCCTTCCTCGATTTGATCATGTGTGGTCATACAAGTGTCTGTTCTGTCCGGGCCTCGCAAACAATACAGGCTAACAGCAGTAGCGTCTGCAGTCTGGTGACCCAGAGAACAGAACATATGCAAACGGGGATTATTTTTAGAGCTGGCATTTCTCCCTTGTGACGTGCAAGAGACACCCAGGCTCTGCACGAGAACACGCACAGCCCTCACGAATATCGCAGCATCACCACTCAAACATCATCCCTACCCTGTCTCGGGGTGGGGGATGGGATTGCGGGGTATTGTATATTTTATTCCTTTGCACAGAGTGGGATCTAGAACAGCTCTGATGGTCGGGCCGAAGAGTTTCATGTGTGTGTGTGAGCCACAGTTGGAGGGATGGTAATAGATGTCAACCATGCGGGGGGACACTAGTTTGTGAGGGCTGACTTGTCTGAATGACCCCCTCATGGTACTGACTCAAAACCACTGGCACTAACTGCAGGATAACTGTCAGGTCATGTGACATTCAAGGGTCACAACTCTGCCTTCAAGTCCAAATATGACCTAAATTGACTACATTTGTGTACATAATAGTTACTCATTCTGGCTCAGTGGGTTGTGCCATTGCCCCTGGTTTGGGGGTTTGAATTGCTCCTCTGTCTATGTGGACTTCCCTCTGTGTTGCGTGGGCAGTCTAAAGACATTACAGTTAGTCTCTGAGTGGTTGGAAGATGGATGGAAGATGGAAGTCACACGATCATGAGTGGGCTATCACTGTAAGTCACACGATCATCAGTGGGCTATCACGGTAAGTCACACGATCATCAGTGGGCTATCG
>JAAGVU020000045.1:15216375-15227225 GCA_011763525.2 Mormyrus iriodes | reverse complement strand
GTTTGCTCCCTCGTCAGTGGTGTCTCCCAGTGCCTCCCAGTCTTGAGCTCCCCAGTCCAGTCATTGATGTCATCTCCTGCATGTTTACTAGCAGCACTCCTGCCTGTTACCCGCCTCCTTTGTGTCTCCCGCCTGTTACCCGCCTCCTTTGTGTCTCCTGCCTGTTACCCGCTTCCATTATGTCTCCCGCCTGTTACCCGCCTCCTTTGTGTCTCCCGCCTGTTACCCGCTTCCTTTATGTCTCCTGCCTGTTACCCACTTCCTTTGTGTCTCCCGCCTGTTACCCGCTTCCTTTGTCTCCTGCCTGTTACCCACTTCCTTTGTGTCTCCCGCCTGTTACCCGCTTCCTTTATGTCTCCCGCCTGTTACCTGCTTCCTTTGTCTCCTGCCTGTTACCCGCTTCCTTTGTGTCTCCCGCCTGTTACCCGCTTCCTTTGTGTCTCCCGCCTGTTACCCGCTTCCTTTGTGTCTCCCGCCTGTTACCCGCTTCCTTTGTGTCTCCTGCCTGTTACCCGCTTCCTTTGTGTCTCCCGCCTGTTACCCGCTTCCTTTGTCTCCTGCCTGTTACCCGCTTCCTTTATGTCTCCTGTCTGTTACCCGCTTCCTTTATGTCTCCAGCCCCTTGATTTTGATCTCTTGTGATCCTTTTGTATTGCTCCTGCTCCCAAATAAAGCCCCGTTTGGTTTCTGTTCTGAATCCTGCTCCCATGTCCTTTCTCCGGCTACACCCTGACGTGACAATGTACCTAACGATAACACAAACCAAGTATGAAAATCTGCAGTGGACAAGGATTTTGGCCCTTTAAGAGAGCTGTTTTATCATTGGACCTCCAATGAGCTGTATGATGCATATTAGCAATAGAAGGAAGACTTTACCTTTGATGAGGACACTAAGAAGTTTGTCATATCATTGCATTTGGCATCAGCCAGTTGTTATGTGAAGGTTGGGGGTACAATGTTGAGGTGTGGAGGTGCCAAGATTCAATAAGACAAAACTGAGGCTTGTCTCTCATCACAGAGTGTCTGTCGGAAGTCAACAGACAATTAGATCCAATTGGTAGGTAAAAAGCACTTGGAAGGTCTATGCTAGATATCAGGCTGCCTTTTGCTGTTGGTTCTGGCCACCAGATATTGGTGTCATGGACACCTTGGGGAGATTAATTATTCCCCTTCAGTACACTTGTAACAGTGGGAGGTTTGAATAGATGGGCCATAATGGACCCCACCATGTCAGCTGCAGTTCCTGAATGGGAACTTGTGACCACGCCCATCCTCAGGTCACATGGGACCCACCCTCACTGCTGCTTTAGTGTGGACATCGTGTCGGCCCTGAATATTGAACCGGACATCATCGACACGCCGGTCAACTTAGTCTCGCTTCACTGTCTTTGAAATGTCTGCCCGGCAGCTTCCTAATTCCTTGCCGGTAACGATGCAAAGGATCCATCATGGCGATATGACGTAATCGCACTGGTCTTGCTGACCTATCAACAGGTCATGCCTGTCACAAGACAGAAGAACTGAGGCACAGAGGAAATCTTCTTCCACTGTGCAGCTGAACACGCAGGTGATTGCGTTCCCGCAGACTTACAAACCACCAGGGGATGAATGTTTAGGGCTGGACGTTCACTGGGGTCTTTCAGACATTAAGCCCCACTTTCAGTCTCAGAGCAGGGCCATTCTGATGCACGCAGTCACACAATGCGATACAAATGCTGTCCAGTGAAACTTGCTTGAAAATCACTTAAGGACCAATCTGATTCCCCTGACTTTGCAAAAGAAAGAGTTCTGAGTCTCTCATTGTATGAAAAACTAGCTCAGCAACATCCCTCAGAACCAGTACCCTGCACTTGTTTCTGCTACGTCGAGCTGCTGTGAACACACAGCTCTAATTATAGCTCACTGTGGCAGGGAGGTGCTGCGGTCCAGCCGTCACCATAGATTACAGGGGCTCAAAACCGCTTCCGTAAGAACCTTCTTGCACTGGATGCATTAATTACCTGCGGATGTACGGCACTCCGCAGTCCCTGTGATGCTAGTGTAAAAGATAAATTCCTAGGCACCTTATGTAACGCGCTGACAATTAAACCATAAAGAAAAGGAAAACGTACGGATTGCAAAATGTTGAACATACATTTTAAAAGGGCAATCAGCTCATTTTAAAGCCTTGGCAACCCTATGCATTCAGCAGTGCAGCAGTGACATTAAAGAGCAAAGCTGTCCCAAAGCTGAGTGGACAGTTTTGCTCTGTAGCAAAGACCATGAGCGATGGGCTGGCCTTCACTGCGGGGGCGTATCATTGTGGTCATTGTAGTGTCAGGGTACGCTGTATCACAAATCATGGGGTTCTTTAGATGGCCAACTAGCCATTTATACAATTACAGTGAGATGCATTTACGTAACGGATGTTAGAGGTTATGTAATTTAATTGAATGGAATATTTCCTGTCCATCCATCCATCTATCTATCTATCTATCTATCTATCTCTCTGGTTTAACAGGTGCTCTTCAGAACATAAGAGAGCAGAGACACTTACTGGTTCTTGAAAGTGAAATTTACCGTCTGTCCCCATAACTGCTGCGCCATCTGCTGGCCGGAGGCAGGGCTCCCTGTGTTCCTGGTCCCTCTCCTGTGGGCTGTCTGCCATGTGGCAGGCAGACAGAGGGTGTACCACTCAGGCCTGGCAGAAACGCTTGTCCTGACTGCATCAGCAACACCAGTAATTCACTGCACTACGCATCACACTGAAGCGATGAGCCCCTTTTGGAGGATGGTCTTAAGAGAGAAATATATTGGACATCCTTCTCCTTAATTGTCTCTCCATGCCACATTATTGCTTTTTTAATTTTGTTTTATTTCTGAAGTAAATAGGCAAAGTGCAGAACAGTTTCCTACCATTTCTGTCACACGAGAACAGCTTCAGCATTACGATAACTATCGTTAAAAGAAGTATTCCACTGAAATAAAACACAACGTAACAAATATAAAATATATTTAAAAATATAAAAATAACTTCAGTCCCTTGTGCGCTTTAAATAACTGAGATAACTGAGATAAAAACAACTAGTCAATACGAGTGTGTTAGTTCACAGCTGTGTGTTCATGGTAATTATCCTGTCAGTGGAGGGAGGGGATATGTTTGCATTCTGGATCAGATGGGAAATGTGTCATTTCACTTGAGTCCGGTTATCACGTAAAGAATATCATTTGTTGTTCTGGGAGCAGGAGGCGCCTGGTTCGTACCCTTGCTTGGCCCTTAAAAGGAAATATATATAAACAAATATAATTATAATATGGAATATAAACAATATTTTCCTGCTTTCTTTTGTATTTCAATAATTGAATCCATCAGTTGAGGGCCTCTTGTACTGGAGGAACATCCCAGACTATAAACAAAGGCTCAGAGAAGGTCAGCTCGCTCTGGGAATCCATACTTGTTGCTGCATTTTGTCCCCAACCACGACGCAGCATAATAGAAGGTGGCCACAAAGTGAACTGTCCAGCCGGCTGGGGGCAGGTGAATCAGGCTGGCTCACGTCTGCAGGAAGAGGCCGAGTGCACACTGCAAGTAGCACTGTGCTTATGAACCCATAGTTTTGCCAAATCAAATTCGAAATGCCATACTCCTCTACATTAACATTTAGAAGCTCAGTCAATGTTAATTCAATCACACGTCTGGAGTAATTCAGGTTAAGTATCTGAACATGCAGCCTACGGAAGCATGAGTCTCTCATAAATGTTCTCTACGTTTAATTTTTACCGATTTGCAAAATGGCACATATTAACGGAAGTGTGGCCAGTGACCGCGGACTGAAACATGCTGAGACACCCTGACCACAGCAGCTCTCCAGGCCCTGTATGCCCACGTGAAGATACCCCATGACACAGTGCCATTGCACCGCATGCCCACAGTAGGGGCATGGATGCCCTGGCATATACAGGGGCCCTTGGCAATGTAAAACTGGACAGGAGGGGCAAGGTGACATTTTGTCAGGGGGCCCAGAATTTCAGCTACGGCCCGACTCAGTTAGATCAGTGCGTGTTGCAGGACCTATTTGAGGAAGAATAGGCTGATTTTTCTGAAGAGCTCCGAAACATGTGGATCACCAATAGTGATCTGGTATCTACAAAGAACTTCAGCATCCTTCTAGGTGACAAGATGTTGGGGGAACGTCTACCCTCATATACTGAATTTAACGTCATTGCCCCCCTATAAATAGACCTTTGCCTCCACCCCATATCAAACTCTCCCCTGGCCGCTGGTTGTCTTTTACATTTACTACAGGTGTGTTCGTTTCTGTAAAAGTGTCCAAGTAAAGTATTGTTAGCGCATGGCTGCTGTACGGGAGTAAGTGGGTCAGGTGTGTAACCATGGAGATGAGTTAGCTGGGGGAGGCTGTGCTCGGCGTCTCCTGCCTCCCCGCCTCGGAGCAGCCAGTCCCGCCTATCGCGCTCGCGTCCTGTCGCTTTCAGAGGCGGATACGGAGCAGCACGGCCAAGTCGCCAAGGAGCAGAGTAAAGCTTAATTAAAAAGGGGGAAAAAACATGACATTTTCAGTGATCAAGCAGAAGCCCGCGACCGTCTGACCGATTCCGACAGATTCTGCACTTTAGCCGCTACTTTCTGTTACCGGTGAGTGATTTGATCCGCATTGCATGATGAGATGAATTTTACCTAATAATGATTATTGTAGCTAGATGGAATAATAGCAGCAATGAACTCACTTTTATGCCATTAAGAGTAATTTTGCATAATAAAGGATATTTTAACCGTAATTTTAATGTTACACTTGTGTTTATTTTGAGTTATGCCTATGTAATATAAAGATCCACGCGTAAAACCGCTTTAAAAGATGCAGTGGTTAATGAATATGTATACTAGAGAAAAAATGTTAACTATGCCATAAACAGATCTGAAACAAAGGACTAGAGTCGTGCGATTTGCGCCTGTTTCTAGCCAACACTGTGTTTCTCAGCCGCCCTTAAACTCTGGATATTAAACATGCAGCGCAGATGTATGATCTGTTTATCAGCCGGACGTCCATGTGCGCGCATTTGTGGGAGGATGTAGTGAGGCGGCGCGGCTCGCGGTTTGCCCGGGCGCTGGCGCTGCATGCGGGGCTGCAGCCTGCGCTCCGGCGCCCCTGCCTCCGGCTCCCCGATCGCCCCGCCAGCCTTCACATAAACGCCCCACGGCGGCTTTGCACTCTCCCGGACCGCTCGGCAGCATCCCCTAAACCTGTTGTCTTGCGCTTGCATAAGTTTAACTAACTGAAAAATGCTATGAATGACATAAGGTGTGCAGTTTGAAAGATGGACAGATTGTTTCATGGTGCGGAGTGCAATGTGCGTAATCACCATGTATATTAGAATTTACTGAATGCATTGATATGCTGATTTATGAACACCGCGAATTATAATAAAGAACAGCGCGCTGCCGCAGTACGCTCTGCGGATTTATATGGCTGGGTGACTTATGGCCATTCATTTTTATAAGAGTGTACATGTATAGGCTGTTATAATGAGCTCAGAATGACAATGACCGCCGCTAACGGAGTGTGAAAAGCCTTAAGGAGCCGAAGGAGAGATTACCGCAGTAGGAGCTGCCGGGGTCAGCGGACTTGCCGTGATACCAGGACTGGGAGATGAAGTGGCGGATGATTGGGATTAAAGGGCAGCTGCGGGCTCAGGAAGCGCCGGAGCCCCTGGGCTGCTGCCGCGATCAGCAGAGGAAATAGGCAAATGGGTATTTAATCAGCCACGGTTGGGCGGTCTTGTTCTCCAGGGGAGCCGCAGGTCAGGCTGGTGCGGTGCCGTTCAGATTGATTGTTTTATTGAAGTCATAATTTGCATAGCAAGTCACATTGCTTGGTGCCAGATATGAGAGACTCGCTAATTAAAATGCGCTGCAGAAACGGAAACGTTTCGGTTCTTCTTGACTAAGCGGGTCAATGAAACGTTTAAATATGCATGTGAGGAATATATCCAGTCAAACTTTGACTCACATGTTGTGACAGCCCTAACAGTGTGGAACATGTTTCTTTTTTTTATTTATAATGTAATTAATTACATTTTTTTTCTTTCCTACGGTGTTTTGCACTAGTCTGACACTGTGAATTGAGCCTGAGTTAAATGCCTGTCTGTCTAGCCAGATTAGCATCCTCTCAGAGCTGACAGAGCACAGCTCATGACTCAAATGGACACATCAGTTTGTGACAATAATCAGAATGGAGCATATGTCCCCCCCCTCGTTCGTTTACAGTCACTTGTCAGGCCCCGTCTGCTGCGGTGGGTGGACAGACGTGGTCACGCCTCTGCACATTCCCTCCTCGCTGCTGCCCCTGTGATATTAATACTCTTTCTGTATTCCGTACGCAGAGGCTGGAGACGGGCAACAAATGAACAATTCATGGGCTGCTGCTCTACTCCCAGAATGCACCTCTAACGTGCTGACCGCGAGTCGGTTGGAAAAGTGGGATTTGACGAAGGGCCCGTCTGCGGCCATGTGCGCTAAAGAGCACGCAGATATGAGCGTACGCTGAGGACGTGTTCCGATTGGGTCCCGGGGCGGCCCTGTCAGCTCCAACTCGAATGGAGCCATTCAGCTGAGCGGGACTTGAGTGTAGTCATACTGTTCTCCATTCTCAATGAGGGCCAGTGTACTTGTGTAGCATTGACTGTAAGTGGTTTGTTGACTGTATCTAAAAGGAAATTATTTCTGCAGTTAAAAAAGCGCAATGGCTGTGCTATTTCTCCGGAACGCGCTGGGTCCACTCATTCCATTTCAAGGCAAGGTCGTTGAAGTGTTTTACAGTACCTTTCTGTGCGATCAGGCTATTTCTGTAATGTTGCCTGATGGACGGTCTGTCTTCCAGGATGACAATGCTTGAGTCCGTTAGGAACATGTATTATTTTTTTCTTTTTACCAGATGGTTCATGTAACAGATGGACGAAACTGAAATTGCCCGTTTTCTACAACCGTTCCAATCGCACAGACCTCAGTCCCGTAGAGCATGTGACCGAGTGGCCGGATATACACACGGCTTAGCAGTTTTCCAGCAAACGTGAACCGGTGTGAACTGGAGGACTTCCTGTACGTGGCGTGGCGGTCATGCAGAAGACGTCCAGACGCTCGTTACCTACATGTGCCCTCAGATCCATGCTGGCCCACCGACACGTTGAGACTTTCGCCGTTCTGTTAGTGCTGCTGGTCTTTTGCTGATCAGCTGTAGTTCTTGAAAACCCAGTTCCTCTGCAACCTAAGAGATTAATAGTCTAGGAAGACACACCTCATTATATTTTAAACCAAAAAACAACCACTTTGATAGAACTCATTGACATTCTGTGAAAAGTCTTCCACTACTAGTTTCCTAGATAAAAGCTCTCGAATGTCTTCATTAAAACGCACAGATAACAGCGAACAGTGTCTGTAGTGAAATACTATACTCCCTGAAAGCTGGCCTTCATCCCTCCTCCTGCTGGTGCTGCAAGTGCCAGAGCCAAACCTTGCATACTGCACTGTGACAACACATGCGCTCACACGCTCGCACATGCGACATGCGCGCACTCTGCCATGAGAGAGAGACGGAGGTCGATCCCACGCCTCCTGTGATCTCACCAGGTGATGTGAAAACTGAGATCTGAGGGCTGGAGACGAGAGACCTCTCTGGTCCTGGATGTTGGAAGGGACCTGGTAAAGGCAAGCAGGAGATACCTAAGGGCAACCTCAGACCTGAAGGTGCACATGCCACAGCTGTGCCCAGTCACACTGAGAGTTACCCCACGCAGATCTCCTGCTTACAGACACTCATAAAAAGCAAGAATTTGCTTTTAAAATACACTGGTCTCGTATGCACATGTGAGCATCTCTGTGTGAAAGATATGGAAAGTCTTGCCCGGCTGTCTCGCGTGACAGTCAGCAACAGATAATCCAGGTTGTGTAATTTATTTTTTTCAGTTCATTGTATTTGTTGAGCAGCGTAACAAATATTAGCAGCCATATAGTGTAAGGCAAAAACACAACCTGGGTTGTGATTCCATCGTTATACAGAGCCTCAAAAAAGCCAAATGCACCTTGTGTATCTTCCCTGCTTTTCAGATTTACACTTTAGCTAACACATGTTCCCGGACGTTTCCTGCAGCACATCCAGAGACATACCTCCCCCTTGTTTAAACAGCGAATCTTTAGGAGGGAATAAGCCTGGCGTTTCAATCCCAAGCCCGTTGCCTTAATCATTAAACCACCTGTAGAGTTAGACCAGCCAATGATTTTAAGTGTCCAACATTTAAGTTGCCAATTGAAATAGCCAAGGTGTAACAGATAAAAAAAATGTACGGGTCAGGATGTTATATTTTTCACTGAAGCACTATTTTTGTGGAGCACACAGGGCCAAAAAAAGAGTAAATATTACGAGATAAAAGATGGTTGGCATCTGAGACACTTTTCAATTTTTAATAGCCGCACTTGCTTTGACTTTGAAGCAGATGAAAGCCGGGAGTTTTAACTTGCGGGGCCGGGGCTGGGTTCCTGCTCTGTGGTTTTCACAAGAAAATCCGGGTAAAGTCTCAGCGCACGAGCATTCTGCAAATAAAATCGCTCTCTTTCATTTCAGAGGTCGCCGCAAATGCCTAAACATGTCTCGAAACCAAAACAAATGAAGTAAGCAATGTGAAAGGAACAGATGAATAATTAATCGCTTGACTTTTCTGATTTGTGTCACTTGGCTTGGAGCTCATGTATACATTTATGTGGTCATGCACGCACGCACACACACACACAGACACGCACACACAGACACACAGACACACACACACACGCACACACACACACACACAGGCACACACAGACACACACGCACACACACACACACACAGGCACACGCACACACACACAGACACACACATGCACAGACACACACACACAGACACACACACAGACCACTCTCTCGCTCCCTCAGCGATAATAATGTTAATCTTATGTCAGCCAGCTGGCAGGATCTTTCATATGAAAATGAAAATAAAACAGCATGGATGTTTATCAGAATAATTAGTTTGGTTAACCCCCCCCCCCCCCAGTTACCCTCTCCCCACAGATTTGCCTCCCTTCGTCTCAGAGGCCTTTGCCACCTTGCCTGAACCACCTCAGTAGGACGTCGAGAACAAAAGCCCCGAATCTAGCAGTAGCCACCATCAAAGTGTGCAGCTGCAGATCAGGGGGCCACTGTGTTATTGGGGGTCAGTCACTGTGTCGGTGGGGGCTGGCCACTGTCTGTGGGGGTCGGTCATTGTAGGTGAGGGTTGGGCACTGTGCTGGTGGGGGTCGGTCACTGTGCCAGTGGGGGTTGATCACTGTGTCGGTGGGGTTCGGTCACTGTGCCGGTTGGGGTTGGTCACGGTGCCGGTGGGGGTCGGTCACTTTGCCAGTGGGGTTCGGTCACTGTGCTGGTGGGGGTCAGTCACGGTGCCGGTGGGGGTCGGTCACTGTGCTGGTGGGGTTTGGTCACTGTGCCGGTGGGGGTCGGTCACGGTGCCTTTCGTTTGATGCCACCTCTTCCTCCCAGCCATGTAGATGAACCTAGATGCCATTTTTGCCTTGGGCATTACCCACAGGCCTGTAAGTAGGTTAATCGGTCACCACAACTTTACACCTGTTCACATACGTAATGTCTAATGGGTTATTCCTCTACTGCGCCTGTGTGAGACTTGCACTGCTGTGTTTGGGGTGTTTAGCATGTTAACATGTTAGCATGTTAGCTGTGATTCAGTGCGCTAGGCTAATCATTTTTTACTCACCTGATGCTCCACATATATTGCATGGCTGATGCCTTTGACTCATGAAGCTAAGCTTGCAGTTTTTATCTGATTGGTTGTGACTCAGAGTGCCTGGTCACCCTTTTCCCAAGGAGTCACAGTGCCATGCTGGCAGTTTTTGTACTAGTTATCTGTGACTCATTGTGCCAGGCCAATGTTTTTTTGCTGTGACTCACAGTAGTTAGCTCTTGTTACCTGTGACTCACAGTGCCCGGTTACCCATGACTCATGATGTCACACTTAGGTGGGTTTTCACTGATTTGGTGCGTAGTAGGTCACATGTCTCTAGCCAAACTGCATCTTGGCTTTCTGTGACTCATGGCGTTAGACTAGCAGTTTTTTGCCCATTGGCTGTGACTCTGTAGGCTAGCTTCTTGACTGTGACTCATGACGGCAGGCATTCTTGCTGTGCTGCTGGAATCCTTCCAGTGCCCAGTTAGTGTTGGTCTCCTTCTCTTGGGTAAATTACACTGATTGGAGGGGACTGGCTTCCTGTCCAACACACTGTGGGTGCTCTTACTCAGTACGACACTAGGCGCTGCGTAGGTGTGCTTCATATGAGGTCAACGGTCAAGGAACAAAAGATCCAGAGCGAAGACAAGCATTGCAAACACCTCACAGAGACTGTAATAATGTTTCAAAGAACACATGAGGCAAAGCTGAAATGAAAGTGCAGAGACTGTGAATTTGATGGATTTCTTTAGGCTATGTGGATGACAGGGCACGAGCTCCCTACTATGTTCTTGAGTTACACCCGAGTTACACATGAGTTACACATGAGGTACACATGAGATACACATATATATATTGGCAAAGAACAAGAAAACTGCTGTAGGACAGCAAGAGACCGTTTGACGTACAAAGGTCATTACTCCAGAAAATAGGGGAGAGAGAAAATTTCAGCTGGACATCGCACCACATGTCTGAAGTGTTTGCATGCATGCAAATATCTATTTTTTTTATCCAGATAAGTCTTGCAAGAACATAAATTAACCAAAAACAAAATGAATAAGCAAAGCATTTTAGAGATTTTACCTGGC
>JAAGVU020000045.1:15198469-15216275 GCA_011763525.2 Mormyrus iriodes | reverse complement strand
CCAGATAAGTCTTGCAAGAACATAAATTAACCAAAAACAAAATGAATAAGCAAAGCATTTTAGAGATTTTACCTGGCCTGTGAACCCGGATGGCAAGATCGGTACAGTGTAAGGCCACACTATGGCCGTGCTGCATGTAAGATGAATTAACAGATCAATAAGCAGAGAGTGAGAATGCTGTGACCAAAAGCCCATAGGGACTGGAGAAACCACATTTCCATGGTAACCTTAAGCAGGAAGTACAATCTGTTGCCTTCTGCCCAACTTCTGTTCTAGATCACTACCACCATAACATGTGTTCCAAACCCTGTGTGTCCCGACTTCCATCAACACTTTGCTGATTCCTTTAATGGAATCAAGGGCATGGGGGAAGTACCTGACTGGTGGGGGCGGGGCTAAAGGGGCACTGGATCCAGCTAAAAGCTAATTAGTGTTCAGAGTGCCACTCACTGTCACTCACTGATTCGAAACATAACGATAAGGTTGGCCCCTCTGTTATGAATAAAGGCCCCTCTTATATCCCCTACCTTAAAAAACCCTAAAATCATTGCTGGGGTGTGAGGAGGAAGAGAGTAGCTGGTTTGGGGCGCCTGTGAGAAAAAGCTCTACAGGGCATAAAAAAAGCAAGAGTTACCAGCAGTGTTGAGTCATGCTATTAATCTCTGAGTGCTGAGAGGAGGAAATCGCACATGCTGGGAGTTGATGCTACGTGGTAATAAAGGTGCCATTTGCCGTTTATACGAGCTGAACACATACTGCACTCTGAGAGGTCTCACTCAGTTTCAGTTATAATTATGAATCTATAATTCAATAACGTGTACAGTGTGAAACAGGTGGACTGCTAAAAATAAACCAAATGTTTGGAATGCCCAGGAAGCAGGCAGCAACATCATGTGATCGAAGATAGACGGATATCTTCATGTCTATAGCAACAGGGCTAATTAAACCCACCGCGATTTGCTTCCACTTACGCCACCTTGCCAGTAATATCGGCCCATTTCTACAGCCTAATTGTATAGCTCTCTCGGTGATTAAACCACAGCAAAGGGACCTTTGTACATCAAGCGGCTCTTTGAAGCCACGGGGAAATTGGGGGTGACAAGATGAAAAATAATAATGGAGTGTTGTGACATCAGGAGCACGCGAGGGGGGTGAGTAAAGCGGGAGAGGTGGCTCCAACGGCCATGAATGATTAGCTTGTTCCTCGGTGCCACGGAGCTCTTGCGGTTCGGCCCAAAAAATCCTAAAACTGTCAGACCTGTGAGTGCCCCGGAAAAGCCACACACTCGCCGAAGAGGGACGGAGAGGGATTTTACGCTTATTATTTTATGCACAGTGTTTGCTGTGATCTAACGGATCTCTATATATTTCCATAATACTACAGGCTCAGCTCCGGCAGAACTGCTCATGCCGAAAGAGAATTACATCACGTGAAAGGCAGTGCAGTCTTTATTGTGTCTGTAGCAGGACTATGCTGCAGTTTATTCAGTCTCTTACATTCTTCCAACGGCAGCCGTCTTGCTTGTAATAGAGGGATACTGGCTATGTCTGAGATTTTGCAGCTGTACAAATGAATGAGAGGGCGAGCCATTGAAGTTGTTTTGATGACATGGTGTGCATTTATTAGATAAATAGCATAACGTGTGATTGTGGAATGGGAGAAATGCTCACTGTATTGTACAAAGGGCGTAGTGGCTCTGAGTGTGCGGCAGGCTCGTACGCCTGGGGTTTAGAGGCAAGTCGCGCTAAAATAAAAAGAGATAGATCATTAATCGGTTTTGAATGTGATGTAGGAACGGATAAATAACGACAACTGAAATCCATGTGAAAAGTATGCGCTGCGTTAGCGCGGCGGTGGGCCCCACGCATATTTAATGCGTCCTTGGGCTGTTCGATTAAACTTTGCATTGTGACTCTGCAATTAAAAAGGCAAGAAGCCCTGGACAAAGAGGGGTGCAGAGGGAGTTCTTACCGGAGCGTTTTGGAACATCTCTGCCCATCCCAGCGGTAGTAAGCTGGGCCTCTGTCTCTGGGTCCCAGAGGCTGCAGAATGTCAAGGATGAGTAACGCTGACCGCTGATGTTTGGCACAGAACGGTAGATCTGCTGTTTTTAAGGTCAGAAGAGACAGGAAAAATATTAGCCGGTGAGCCTCCTAAAGCCACCTTGTGTCTGGTAGCATCTCTGCTAGCTTGCAGATGAAAAACCTGTGAAGGTTTTACGAAGCTAGCACGCAATTCACACTTTTCGATACAAGGAATGAAACTCAAGGTGTAGAGTTTGGTCAGACCTGATGATTTTGGAATTTCAGAGTGCCACATGAAGTTTGTTCCTAAAAAAAAGGTGTTAGAGCCACATTAACCTGGGGAAAATCGACAAAGTGCTGATCTGTATCTGGGTTACATAAGCTACAGTCAGGGGTGGGGCCACAGGGGCACTCGTCCTAGCTGAAAGCTGATTGGACATTGAAGAGCCTCCTCCCCTGTCACTCACCGACTCAAAACATATCATTGGCTAATGATAAGATTGACCCCTTGGTAGGAATTATGGCCCCTCTTATGCCCCCCACCTACAGTAGAATCCTGCAGTATGGACCTGAAGATGTGGTGCTCCTCTCTTTCAGGCCTGGCTCCTCCCAGCCCCCGAGGCTTTTGCGGGACCATGATGCTCAGCAGCTCGGTGGAGGTGTCTGGCCCGGGGGGCATGGTGTCGGCGGTGGATGCGGCGGGTCGCAACGTCATACGCAGCTCGAGCATCAGCGGCGCCATGTACAGCTTGGAGAAGAGCCACAGCGGGGGCAGCCCCGAGGCCCCTGGCCTGGGGGGCAACAAGAAGCGCCGCTCGAGCCTGGGCGCCAAGATGGTGGCCATCGTCGGACTGTCGCAGTGGAGCAAGAGCTCGCTGCAGCTCAACCAGCCAGGTGGGAGAAGCGTACGGCCGTCTTGTCCGCTCAGCGCCTCTGATTTCAGTGTGGGATAACAGCAACCTGCTAACATGAAGTAGCAATATATGTCTGATGGGCTGTTTGTATATACATCATATATCATAGAGCAAGAAGGACGATTTCCTTTCTCCATTTGGGAGGTGCCTGCAGAGCCACAGACCCTCTCACTATATCAGTTTTCAGATTTTTATTAGCGTTAGCATAGCTAGCACGTGCCCGCTACTTTGCCGTCTCCACCCACCGTCTGCTGAGCCGGAGTGCGCCACCCTTCGCCGCATCTGGGCCACTAATGTTGCGGCATGGTGATGGTGCCGGCCTTCTGTTGGATAGCGGTCACCTGAGAGCCGAGGTGGCCGGGTATACGAGGCGGTTTGAGTGAGCTCCAAGGCCATCTGTGCGTATGTGGGGGGCGGGGGGGGCGCACTATTTCCTGGACTCAGGAATTACCAGACCTTATGGTGATTTGACTGGTTAGTGTTGGGAGACATCACTGTTGCTTAACAGTCTCCAAAACTGAAACACTCGACAAAGAATATTCGATAAACACTTAGCTACGTTCACTTTCTTCTTTGCCTCCTTTCCTCACTCAATCCTTCCATCCGTGCCCTATCCCTCACTAGATCTTTTGAACTGTAAGCTCCTTACACTCCTCTCCTCTGTCATTTTTCATTCTTTCCTGCTTTAATCTCTGTCTGCTTGATAACGGTGCAGAACGGTGCAGAGGGAGGGCACTGCAGCTCAACAGCTTTTCCTCTGAATCTGCAGGGAATTCGCCTGCGTCTGCAGTCAGGCAGCCGGTCATGTGAAAGTGTCATGTGGAGTCAAGCAGCTTTCATTGTTTATTAAGACTCTTCTGCAGATCCCGCTCTAGCTACAGGCAGCACAGGCAGCCGCCCAGGACCCCCAAATTACCTGTGTTGTGGATGAAGTGAAATTATCGTCAATTTTCTTGGTAGGAGGCCTCCCAAGCGGAGCTTAGCCTAGAGCCCCTGGAAAGGTAGAGGTGGCCCTTGCTCTTTCGCATAAATGAGTGCGAAATGCATTTTGATTTTGTTTTCTTATGAAGGCGGCAAATTAGCGATTCGGGAGGAGGATTCAACCGACCTTCTAAGAAGCTGGCTCTGCAATTTTCCATTCAGAACATCGTCTGCATTCAGAATGGCTGGGTGGTTGTTTCCTGCAACCTCCATTGTTCTCTCTGTTTACTTCAGTCTCTCATCCTGGTGGAGCTGCACACAGGCGGGCGGAGCGACCATCTATGGGCTCTGGCACGGCCTGAATCGTTACAACCCCATCACCGTGTCACTCGGGGGCAAAGGCGAATGGGAAGAAGGCATTAGTGTAACTTTGAGCTGTGTACTTTCATGGCTGACAGCAGGTTAAACATCTCCGCAACACGGGCTCCTGCACGGCCATTATACGCTCGGCGTCCTGACGCTGGAACGTGTTTTCCGGAGAAGTGCGATTTCTCAATAGCATAACCGGGCCGCCTGGCACGACTTCAACAAACATGTCAGGGTGACCTGTGGCATCCTGACGGAGGAGGCTTTCAGACAACAAAACGAATCAAAGTTAAAATGTAAACCATGCTTACCCCCCCGCCCCTGCCCCCCACCACATCACCTGCTCCCAGCTGCTGTAGGCAGAGCTGCAGGAGCTCACTGCGTCACCCCGTTTGTCAGTTCCACTCATCCTTCACTTTTTCTACAGCTAGCTTGACCTTTTCACAGTGCTTTATGACCACGGGCGAACAGGAAGGATGCTGGGAGGGCAGATATTTTTTTTGGTGGGGGTGGGTACTGGCTTGAGATAGGCATGCTATCCCAACCCTGTGGCCAGTGGCTCATTTTTATAATGTGCAACGATTCAAGGGAGAGACTGAGATTTTCCGTATTCTCCCTCCGGACTCATCAAGACAATGTCAAGTCTGTCATATTATTGCCAGACAAACGCCCGTATTACCATGCTGTGTCATTAGTTGTGTATTCAGCTTAAAAAAGGACGGATCAGAGGCATTGCTAAGACCTTAAGACATCAGGGGCTTTGCCCAGCGACCTGATATGTCCGAGGGTCATCATATTGAATTGTCCCTCTCTGATGATGAGATGATCGCAGCACTAAGAGGGCTTTGGGGAGCTCAGCCCTGGTCCAGGACTGCTGTGATGTACGGGATTCTCAAACCGACAGCATGGCTGTTAAAACATCTAAGCTAAACTAATCATCTTGAGACTTGTGCTGGGTCTCCGAAGAACCTTCCGGCAGATATCTGAAGACCCAATGAGTCCCTCTCAAACCAGAAAATACCGCCCCGCTCACTCAGGATCTACCTTGACCCCTAAATGCAGCCAAGTTAATCGGCCTATTCCGAATCCCCTGTCGAGTTAGATCTTAGTCACAGGGAGGTAGAGCTGAATGGGTGGTGAGAAACGAGAGCAGGAGAGAGGGATGTGGTGGGGGGCAGTATAGACGATGACCTCACCCGTGCCCTTGCCAGCGGTGACATCATGGCCAGATGGAGTCGTGTTGCCGTTTGCTACAGTTGGACTAGGAGCTGTCCCCAGCTGGCAAGGCTCCCTGGCAAGTGCCCCCCCTCTCCATGACCCTACTACGCCCTCTCTGGCCTCCTAAACTCAGCCGCACCCCGTGCCCTGTCACCTCACCAGCGGGCCCTCTCTCGCAGCCAGCATCCTTGTCTTCATTTTCGCTCCTATTCTTTATTTTCTCCACAGGGGCGTCGGTTACAACAAGGCGCTAATCGGGCGAGAGCGGCGACTAAATTTAGATGTTGCGCCCTGACAGCAGGGCTGGGGTGGCCCAGGGAACCGGCCTCTCTCTTTGCGTCCATCACCGTCAGGCACGTGTGCCGGGGCTGAGTGTTTCAGCTCAATTACGTCCACAGTAGATATTCTGATTCACATGCGTTGCATCTCATCTCCTCAAAGAGCATCGATTAAAGCATTATTCATATCGAGAGTATGCGATTCACACTGCGGCGGCCCATTAATCGGCAGCCAGGGGGGCACTCGGGCTATCAGTAGAACCTGGGCCATGGAAGTTCTCCCCCTGGCTTATCACATGGCATCCCGTCACCTGAAATGCGAGATATGAGGCTGTGGGGGCGGTGTGTGGCTCTGTGGGTCAGGGTGTCTGTGATCACGTTTTCCATAGGTGATGTCTTCCACATGGGCCTCCTCCAGGCCGTCTGGTCATCTCCCTCAGTCCAAAGCGTACTATTTATGTGACTCTGAACTTCCCAGTGTATGTGGAGGGGCGCACGTGTGACCTGCCGTGTGTTTTAGGCTGTGGACAGGGGTACTGTAAAGCATGGGACAATTTCAAGGGCCCTTGAGTGACAGGGGCCCTAAAAAATATGGGACATAATTAGATTGGTCTGGCTTGGGGGCCCAGAATCCCTGACTGTGCATAGGAAGCGCTTTACACTGATGGATATACCATTTTTCGAACAGGTTAATAGGAAATAAATCAGCTAAAAACATTTCATCATGGTAAGTGACATAACTTTGTTAACTTGGCCAGTTTTCTGCCAGCACTGCTGTTAAGTGTAAAACGTCCGCTGGAGAAGCCACCCCATGACAGCGTCTCGCAGGTCGGCGGGTGCAAAGCCCACTTGAGCTCCTGCTCTTGGCCTGTCTGGCCGGCTCTTCCCCGGAGGGCTGCGCCAGCGTGCTGGGATCTGTGGGAGCTCCTCCCGGCCTCCAGCCTGTCACTCTGGCCCACCTCTGCTTTGACTCCCGTTGCCCAAGTGCAGCCTTACAAGCTCAGCAGAAGTAGCCTGTCAGCCAGCCACATTTACTCAGTCACTCTGTAAAGATTTGGCCCTTCTGGTTCCAGAGGCCTCAGGACCATTAGGCTCACAGTGTGAACGTAAGTGTTCATTTGATCATCGTCAGCATCCCAGCGATTTACTACAGGCAGAATAACCGGTTGCCATGGGTTCCCGAATTACCTTCGCTGCAGAGGAAGTGAAATGATTGTCAATTTTCTTGGTAGGGGGGCCTCCCGAGTAAAAATTTGCCTAGGGCCCCTTTAAAGTTAGATCCCTTCCAACGAGGTAAGGATCTCCGTGGTGTGAAGCCCATTGACTAGGTATATGACTGGCACACCATTATTTTGTAGACCGTGGACCATGCAATTAAGCTTGTTCTGTCCCTTTAAGAAGGACAGGTTACCCCAGCAACCCCAGGTTACCCCAGCAACCCCAGGTTACCCCAGCAACCCCAGGTTACCCCAGAGTCACTTTTATTCTGACTGGCATGTGAAACATTTATTGTGTTTATAATAATACAAACCGTTAGGATGGAATCAGCCTTAACATAAAAAGTGCAGATCTCATACATCCGGAAGGAGGTACTGAATAAGCTGTATTTAAAAATCTGCCCAAGACCTCCACAGAACAACAGCACTTTTGAATTTGGAAACGCTTCTGTTGTGTGCGTACGTATTCCAGTCGGACCTGCGTCATGTTGTTTCTCGTTAAGGGCCGATTAAACATTCTTGATGTTCAGTTGCCCACTTGTCTCCTTCGCGTGACTCGCGACTTTCCCATGTAGGGTAAATGTAGAACAGACCTTACTGGGATTTCTAGGGCTCTCAATGGAGCTCAGATTATCACTGTGATCTGGACACGGCTTTTGGCTTCAAGTCATCACTGGAAAGACTGTTTCTTCTTCTCCTTCTTTACCAAGTTGTTTAGTCTCCGGATCACTATGAAGGCGGTTTTGGGGCCTCGCTGCAGATCTGGCCTTTGTGAGAGCTACACCTAACCCAGCCCCCCCCCCACACGCACCCAAAGACCCGTGTATTCTGAGCAGTGACTCAGTTGTGCTCCAGATGTATATTTTCTCAGGCCTGCTGTCTTGGCCAGTCACCTGTGCTTGGTGATAACGGCCGGCTTGTTTGAGTGACTGGGTCGCCATCATTACCAGTGATGTGCTGGTCATCTTTTCTCAGGCTTTCTCAGGTAGCTGATTTTCCCTGTTTTTGATTTCAGCTATTTCAGTTAACACATCACTGGGTCATGCTACCCTTTGTGTTCCATGTGTTAGACGACTGGCACAGCAGGCAGTTTGGGGGGTGCTGTGTGTGCCTACTTCATTCCATTCAGAAATGAGTAATATTTGGACATTCACGCACATTATGTATGACGCTAAATAAAGTACAGTGCCTTTATTTGGCAGATGCTTTTATCAAAAACAGTGTCAGACAGTCCCTGGAGAGAGTGTGGGTTAAGGGCCATGCTCAAGGACCCGAAAGCAAGATCATTCTGTCAATCTCGGGATTCACACTGCACTGAACCCTGACCCGCTGAGCGCCACAGGACCACCTAGGCTGACAGCAAGCACAGAGATATTTGAATAGTTTACCCGCTCTTCCTCGAGATTCTGTCGTTTAGGGTGTTTGCCTAACTGGTGATTTTCCCTAAATGACCGGCACAGCAGAATTAGGGACCTCTCTCGGCCCACATGCTCATGCTGACAGTTTGCGACGCCTATGGCGGTGCACTCTCAGCAGCTTTGGTCTGAAATGGGGCCTGGCTGGCTCAGGCAACCCTATGCCACACACGTTTAAAAAGGCACACAGCAGCAGTCGGGGAGGGAACAGGAAGAGGAATCAGCTGTGGTGTGTAACAGAGAGAGCCCTGACTTCACAGAGAGTCAGCCTGCGGCTGCATATTCGCTGTAGATTCGCTGTATCGCATCTCCAGCAGGTCAGGACTGCCGACGTGGACGAGAAGCACCATCGCAAGACGCCTGTACCTGCGAGCGGCTGACGTGTCTGTGAATGAGCCTGGTGGGTGGCGTTTGCCTCTGAACGAGCCCTGCAGTAACGCTGTCTTTGATTGGTCTTCCTGTCCTCTGGGTGGCCTATAGAGCGCTTGTGACCTCATATGCTCCATGGCTATTGTTAAACCCCTAAGCAAGGCCCTTAACCTGCGTCACCCCAGTACGCCGCTGAAAATGCAACCTACAGCAGTCGCTTCAGACTAGGCCGAGCGGAACAGAAAATAAGAATGGAAGTACGGAGCGATACCATGTGCTCCTACGGCCCGAGGTCTTCGGCGTAAACGGCACCGGCTTTAATCCACCCACGCAGATCCGCTCAGCGGGGGCCTGGAGGAGGCAGCCAGGGCTGACTTGGGAAGATTAGGGCCCCCACCATTGTGGTCTGCCAAGAAAACACAGGCTGAGCAAGTATTACCAGAATCAGCACTGCCTTCATCTTCCTGTAGGGCGGTGCTATGCTTAGATGCCTTACATCTGCCCTTGGGGCTGCCTAACATTTACCCAGTCTCAGTGTTTTATTAGCTAAGCTCACCCTTCTGTGTCTTATGCATCATGCGGGGAAAATTCTCACCAACAATATACGGAGCGTGATAGTGAACAGTATGCACTTTTTTTCCTGGTTATAAAATTGAATTTGTATACATATGTAATTAAATGAATAATTTTGATGCCAAGGATGATTAACCTCTTTGTAGATTCTCTCTGAGACTTAATTACTACTAATTGCTAAATCCTCGACTAAGCTTTTCGGTTTAATTGCTAGATTAGATTTTGCAGGTAAGAAGCTGGGACCTTCGCTTTTGCGACCTCGTGTTGCCAGCTGCTTGCGATCGTCTCGTATCGTGGCGGACAGTCACATACCGGATAGACAAAAGTAAAAGTCCCCTTCGTGGTTCTTGCTGTGTCGACGCCTCGAAACTTCAGCTGCGTCTGTCACGGCCGGATGACGCAAATCTGCTAAATCAAGCGCTGCTTATTTCCCAGCTTGCATCACGCCTCGGCAAATCGCCGCGAGACGTGCACAGCACCAAATTCAGAAGTATTAAGAATTATTTTGTAAATACTGAGCGTAATTTGTCCTATTTTCTGTCTGGGAATAACGGGAACATGCGGGTCACGGCGACGGGAAGGGGATGGATCTGTGATGCTTCTCGGCAGTCGCTGTGGCTGAACTTCAGGACAGATCTTGCTTAATGACGGCCCTGCTGCTGTCGGGGGCGTTTCTGAAAAAGCAAACGGCTGCCAAGTTATCGAGCTCCATTGCATGGTGCTCCGCTGGGGGCTTTGTTCCTGTTGAAGGGTCCACCGATCATAGCTCCGGCTGAATTGGTTTAAGCCCTTCCTGAGCTGTGCCAGAGACAAAGAGACAGCAGTTTACAGAAGGATGGAAATCCCTGTGGGAGTTTGTAGCCCCACCCAGGACCGGGGTGGGACAGCCTTACCGTAAGGCGCCATCACTGGAAATGCGGCGGATGTAACTGCGGCCAAACCGGAGCATCGCGACGATTAACCGGCACCACCAGACACTAAGACGACAGTCAGTTGATGTGTGGCTCTGGTGGATGCGTTAAACTTCCATGGAGGGGCGGCACAAAACAGCGGGAAGAGTGACGCCGTGCCCGGCAAGCTCCTGAGTGCGGTAGAGCATTGGGTCTGACCTGTGGAGACACAAATGCTATCGCCCCACTGCTTATCGTTCTTTTTGGGAGAGAAAGAGAACATCTAGATTTTGCACTAAAATCACATCACCCCCCCTGTTAGAATAAGTGGTCCAGTCCTGCAAAAAAAAGAAATGCAGGAGCTCATTAACATTAATAGGTGATTTATATATGGTGTGTAATTACAGACATGCCCGTTTCACAATGGGGGTGTTTATTGATTTCTGTGCAACGAGCTGAGGATGTCAATGTGGCCCTGGAGAAACACGACTGGCTCAGGTGTGAAGAGCGCCCCCCCATCCCCCAGAATTGTCCTGCACACCAGCATACTGAAGCAGCTGAAGGTTTGAGTCTAAGGATGTTGCACTGATGCATTCTGGGAAGTCCGACTTACACCAAAAGTGTAGTCAGATTTCGTCACATCAGCATGAACGATGCGGTGGAAGTCTCGAGCGGGTCGCTGGGAGATGGAAGGAGGGGGTCGTTCTCACCCCAACCCCCACTCCGGCCCCCCCGGCTTACGTTACACAAGGCTGCTCTGACATTTACCGCCCCGTGACAAACATGGCGGCAGTAATGAATTACACCTCGGCTGAGAGGTTTACATATTTGCACAGCGCGTGCTGCGCTGTAAAGGAGCAGCGTGTCACAGCTGGGATAATCTGCTTGGCTGGAGAAGGCAGGCCTGCTCTTGGGGCAGTGCATGCTGTTTATGTGTGCTCTGTTTATGGCTGGCCCTTAGCACAAGGCCTGCTCTCAGGGCTGTTTACCGGGGTATGCTAGGGCACTGTTCTCCAGGTGCACTTTTAACTGGGAATGAAGACTCAAACTGTGTGACTCATTAACAGCTTTGATGTTACTCGAAGGGCACTAAGAGGTGTCTAGGTCTCCCACAACACACAGACTTTTATTTCTACTAAAAAATATCTAAACCTATTTCTGGATATATAATGGGCGTGTTTATGTTGTTACCTGAAGTGACTGCCTCCTTTCTTTAGGCTTGTTGAAATTTATAGAGCAGGCCTTTTTGTTAAAGTTTGGCTTGTCTGTCTCAAGGGTACAATAAAAAGGCCCATCTTGGGACGAGATCTGTAGCAGCTATTAGCCCGACATTGTGCCTTAATCGCCGTGGCACCTGCTGGTTCCTCTCAAAGCTGGTGCTCCGTGACGAGGACTCCTACAGGTGACAGGAGTACTGCGGGGGTGGGGGCGTGGTCAGTGTCTCCGCCCACTTTGCACAGGCAGCCTAAGAGGGGGGAGGGGACCTTTTCACGGTCTTGAAAGGGCTGTTTTCTGGCACTTTCCATGGGCCGCCTTTATCTGTGAAGATGAAAGTCTTGGTGGTGTAAATCAGAAGGACACACACGCAAAGACACACACACACACACACACACACACACACACACACTTACACCACTACCCTGTCTCTACTGCCCATCCAGGAGAGGGTTGACGAGCCCCCCTTCCCTGCCCCCCACCTGAGCTATCTCTCAGTAGTGTCTCTTTCCAAATTTGGAAGGGCCCGAACTGCCGAGTAATGTGCGTGGCTGCAGCCAGCGCCTGCCTAGTTACTGTTGCTATGCTCGCTAGAATGTCGCAGGCAAGCGCCGAGCCAATGAGAACGTGGCAGAGGCCGAGTCTGGCTGCGGAAAAACAGCGAAATATATCACGCCCAAATGGGAGATTGGATTTGCTCACTTAACAACTCGAAAACTCATTAAACATCCAGAAAAATGGATTTCAATTTACAGTGGAAATAAAGAGGTTACATCTGCATAGCGCTGTGTTTATCGGGGGACTGAGCGGGGTCGCGCTGTAACGCACCACGCCTGTGTCTGTTTTCTGTCTTGAATTATCACCGTTTTGGATTCGCTTTCCATGTTATTATTATTTTCTTGTTTGACTAATGTTGTAGGTTATCTATAAATACTATTGTAAATATTGTACATCTGTAATGAGAGTGTCGCAATAAGTTATATAAGGTGGTTGTTCTTGTGCATTTTCGTGTGAACAGCTCGGGCAGAACAAACATGGGGATACGGAGCTGGTTAAACGTCCCCCTCCCTTTACTCGTCCTCAGGGCACTTTGTCTACCATCATCCCTACTTCACCTTCTCCTCTCTGCCTCCTTGCATCCAAGGGTGCACAGAATACAACAAAGCTTGAATGGGGCAATATGCGGCCGGTCGAAAACTGGGCACTGGTCTCACAGAGGGGCGGCGCTGTTGTGCCCTTGAGGAGGGTGCTTTGCCTGAACTCATTCATTAAACACCCCCCATCCAAACAGGAAATAGCATGACGGTTGGACCTTTATTCCCCGCAGTGAACGAGTGACAGCAGCTTCAGCCCGAGCGGCTCGAGCTGTCATGGCCACTGCAGACGGATGTCCTCCGACAGAAGGGGCATGCCGGCCACAGCAGGGGGCGCCGTGGCAGCCCGCTCTGCTCCCCGAGCTCCTGGCCGTGTGTGATTAGTCATCGGCGAGTCTGGGAGGAGCCTCCTTAATTAATGGCAGGGAGGTTCAGAAAAGGAAATGGTCAGCTCGATGGTATCACTCTGCAGTGTGTGAGATGGCATTAATTGCTGCGTTAGTGTAAGCAGGGAGAGTCAGTGATAGACCACCTCCCTCTGAAAAGGGGGGGTGGGGGGTTAGCACGGTGTACGACTGGGTGCAGTGCTGAGGTAGCAGGAGAACTGCCATGACTTTCAAGTCCAGCTGGAAATGGACTTTCTTATGGTACATTGTTGACATTTGCACACTGACCCCTCCTCCCCCACAGCTGTGTTAACTGGGTAGAACAGCCCCCCCCCCCCACAGTTCTTTTAGCTGTGTAGGACAGCGCCCTCTTTTGCAGCAGCCCCCCATTTCTCTGAAGGGGTACTGAGCTAAGGACCATGTGGATGGAGCTGAAAAGAGTAAAACAAGGAACCTCTAATTACATGAAGGAAAATATGGAGACGAGACACGAAAGGGGGAAGCAATGTAAGGAAGGAAAATGGGCAAAACAAGGAGGAAAAATGATGAAACTGCAGCCCAGAGATAAGAATGAAACAGACAGACACAGATAAACAAAGACAGAGAGAAAGACAAAGAGAAAGAGACAGACAGACAGAGGCAGAGAGAATGAGACAGACACACAGAGACAGAGAGAGACAGAGAGACTGACAGAGACAGAAAGAGACAGAGAAAGACAGAGAGACAGACACACAGAGACAGAGAGAGAGACAGACAGAGACAGAGAGACTGACAGAGACAGAGAGAGACAGACAGACAGAAAGAGACAGACAGACAGAGAGACAGACACACAGAGACAGAGAGAGAGACAGACAATGACAGAGAGAGACAGACAGACAGAAGCAGACAGAGAGAAAGACTGACTGGCAGACAAAGACCGAGAAACAGACAGAGAGAGACAGATAGGTAGAGAGACACAGATGAGACAGACGGATTCAGAGAGAAAGTCAGAGAGTGTGAAAGACAGACAGACAGACGGAGTAGGACATATATGAAATGGGGGGGTGCCAGCTGAAGAGAGCAGTGCAAGCGGCACAGGATCCCTTTGCGGGGCATCTTGGTGCAATGCAGACTGCATTGCCATGGAAACTGGCGGAGGAAGCGCAGCAGAAGTGGAGAGGATTACCAGAGATCCTACGGTGGAGAGAGCACTGCAGAGCGAGGGGCCAGCAGCGGCCGGGCAGGAGAGACAGGCCCAGGCAGGGCACTGGGCACAACCTGCAGCCTAAACCAGCCAGGCTACCTGGGCGTGTGTGCTTCCACAAGTGGGTCAGTCTTTGGGTGTGTTTGTGCATCACATATCTGCATTGGAGGTCAAACCATGGCTGTTTGCTGAAGTCCTTCAGAACCTCTAGGAGATCCTGAGGGGCCTGACCTGTGTTAGCCGATCAGGCATAAACGTTAAAATAAAAGGGGATTTAAAGAAAGAATGTCATTGATGTACGTGAAGAGGTGACGATACACTCTGTGGATATGAAAGATCAGGCAGGCCGTGGGGTGGTTAGGGACCGGCTCTGCTCTGCTTACAGAGGAAACAGGAGAGTATTTGCTGGACGGGAAAGACTGATAAAGACACCTTTCTGTGGCTGTCATATTGGCTTAATAAAATTGCCTTCCTTGGGGGGATTCTGCCTCTTTCCTCACATTAAAAAGTCCATATTTCCGCAGGACTTTCTTATTAATCCCGTCATGGATGTTCAGAGTAGCCGAAACATCAATTCAGGAAGCGCATGCAGGAGCAAACGTGCGCGGTGGGCTGTGTGTGCTCATGCCACAGGTGACAGCGCCCCCTCACCGGAGCTGCCCACCCTCCCCACATGGCAGAGATATTCCTGACTACAGGGATAAAAATAGAAGCTTGCAGCGCCCTCCCACTTGTCTGTTGTGTTTCTACACCTTTGCGCGCACACACACACATGTACACACACACAGGCACACACAGACAGACAGACACACACACACACACAGGCACACACATAAGCTCTCTTGCTCTGCCTGTTTACCTTTTTCATATCGTCATGGCGATTGCAGCTCAATATAAGTCCTGAAGACGCACATGAATTCAGTCTGAGAATACGGGCAGCGAGGGGGCTGTCAGAAAGGTCAACAACCCCCCATCCCCCCCCCACTCCCACCAACCCAGAGATTTACATACTGCCCTCTTCAGATAAGGGCGAAAACAGCGCACGAGAGTCTCACCAACAGGATGGCAAAAAATATCTGCCCGTGTCTCTGTGCGGCTCTCTGTGCTGCCGGCTGTTTCTTCAGCGCCGTGTTCTCTGGAGGGAAAAGAAACAGTATAAACAAATGTCATCCTTATATTAAGACATTCCCTCTGGAGACTCTTTGCCCGTCACAAAGCCAATACTGTGCTGGGCCGCATCCAGCTCTGCTGCTGCTCTACCCTGAACTTGGCAGAGTGTTTACCCACCAGCGCTACTCTCCCAGAATATCTCCCATCACTGCCGCCGTCTCGTTCGGAGATTAAGGCTAATTTTAGCATCAGCTAAGCTCACAGGTTCCCCTACCTGTGGTATATATACTCTGTTTACTTTGGACTATGAGAGATGATCATCTACAAAGCTCGTGGTCCTTAGGGGCCCATTCATGAAGCGAGGGCACGGCTGTGCCAGCATTCAGGCTGTACTGGCGACAGGGATGGGATGGGGAGTGCTCCCATGAGCTCCTTATGAAGGGATTTGCATCAGGCTCCCAAACCAGGTGGGGACCAGGAGCTTAGGGGAAGCTTGCTGGGAAGCTGTGTAGACAAAAGTGGAGGTAGCCACAACAGGCCAACACACACACACACACACACACACACACACACACACACACCCATTTGTATTCATATCTTTGTGGGGACTCTCCATTAATTTATATTGGAATAAACCCTAATCCCAACTGTGAAAAGGTTAACCTCTACCCAGCCCTAACCTTAACCGTAAGTAAAAATTGAGTTTCCCCTTGTGGGGACCGGAAAAGTGGCCCCCACATCATCGAAATAACAGGTTTTTATCACGTTGTGGGGACAACTGGTCACCAAAATGTAATATAAACATGAGTGTCACACACACATGCATGCACACACACACCTAAACTCCAGTCACCCCCATGCTGGGCTATTTAATATTTCACCAGATCGTCTCAGTGGACAGAATCTGCCACAGCTCTGGTATTTAGAAACGTGGCCTGGAACTCAAAGGCAAAGGCTTTGTATGTGTGTGTCTGTGTATGTGTGTGTGTGTCTCTGTGTGTGTACGTGTGTGTGTGTGTGTGTGTGCATGTGTGTATGTGGGGTTGCAGGTGGGGGGGGGTGCAGGAGAGGCACTGTGCAGCATCAGCTAGCCCCCCCCACCCCAGCAATACAAAGGGCTGCTGAAGCTTCTTGCTGGATCTGTGTGTGCGGCTGGACTCAGGTGGTCAGAGGTCATAGGACACGACCCCCTCCCCCCTGCGAGTCACATGTAAGGAGTCAGGTGACACCATTGGGCTGAATCTGTATTCTGGGGCTTGTTCAGGCTCGCGCCCCTCCCCCAGCCCCTTAGCTGCAGTGTGTGTGGTGTGCTGTGACTTTGCAGCCTGGTGTGATATATCCTCCTGCCCCACGTGATTCCCGCCGCGGTGTGTGACCTTTCCCAGACCTTTCGGCTCCTCAGGCAGCCCCTTTGCCGCCGACCCCCTGGAGCTTCTCAGGTCCTGCAGCCTGTGATCCCCCTGTGCAGTGGACCTGCCTTCCCCAGGCCGTACAGACGATCCTAACGCTGCTTTTGACAAATCTATAACCGCTTCCTGCTGGAGAGGAGCTGTAACTGTAGGAATGACTTGGTCCAGCGGTGTTTTGTAAGGCAATAGCTGCTTAGTGTTTCTCGGGGGTTACATACCCCCCCCCCCCATATACGCCCTGACTGTGTCCTTTTCGATAGTCGCTGGTCAGCTGTGGGGCTGAGCTCTGAACCTGCAGCCTCCCGGTGCCCTCCCGCCTCACTGACTGCTATTCTGCCAGCTGGTGGGAGGATGAGGGATGTGGGCCCTGCAGAGTGAGAACAGAGCCATCCCTCTTGATTAAACTGCACTCTAAATCACCTTCTAGATCCATGCTTTGGCTGATTTCTGAAAATAATTCCAAGGTCTTTTTTTTTTTTTTACTCGATGTCAGCAAAGCAGTAAAGCTGCCATCCCAAGCCCTTCCAAACATCCATGCTCCCACAATGCAATGCTTCCACAGTGATCCATTTTAACAAGTCATGCTGAATCACTGCTTTTGGGAATGAGGGGAAGTGAGGTCACCTCACTGGCGAGGATGAGGCCCACCTCCTTATAGGGCCTGTCTGTTCGTGGAAGCTGCCTTTGTGTGTGTTTGCACAATCTTTTTCCATTTTATTTATCTCAAATTCTCGAAGACACAGACAATAATGTGTGCACCCCTATTGCCCATTTTTGTAGGAGACATGTAACCATCTCTTGTTTTCATTCCCCATACCGCCTGATTAGCATTGGGTTGTTTTGAAAAATGATCTCTGCTGTGCACAAATTGAATTAATTTTTCATTTTTTTTAACTCATTGTGCTTTCCCTTCCCTTGCTTTCCGTGTGTGTGTGTGTGTGCGCGTGTGTGTGTGTGTGTGTGTAACCAGATGGTGGGACGAAGAAGCTCCGTAGTACAATCAGACGGAGCACAGAGACAGGCATTGCCGTGGAGATGCGGAACCGCGTCACGAGGCAGGGAAGTCGCGATTCTACAGACGGCAGCACCAACAGCAACAGCTCTGATGGAACGTGAGTGAACACCAAGACTCAACACTGTATAACAGCACTGTGAACACCAAGACTCAACACTGTATAACAGCACTGAGAACAGAAAGACTCAACACTGTATGACAACACTGT
>JAAGVU020000045.1:15157754-15198369 GCA_011763525.2 Mormyrus iriodes | reverse complement strand
CAACACTGTGTGACAGCACCATGAACACCAAGACTTAACACTATATAATCACACTGAGAACACCAAGACTCAACACTTTAATATGGCACTGTGAACACCAAGACTCAACACTGTATAACAGCACTGAGAACAGAAAGACTCAACACTGTATGACAACACTGTGAACAGCAAGACTCAACACTGTGTGACAGCACCATGAACACCAAGACTTAACACTATATAATCACACTGAGAACACCAAGACTCAACACTGTATGACAGCACTGTGAACAGCAAGACTCAACACTGTGTGACAGCACCATGAACACCAAGACTTAACACTATATAATAGCATTGTGAGCACCAAGACTCAACACTTTAATATGGCACTGTGAACACCAAGACTCATCACTGAACAGTGGCATTCTGAACACCAAGACTCAGCACTGTACAACGGCACTGTAATATTAAACGTACTGTGAACAGCCAGACACAAAATGCAGTATTAACACAGTAAAACAGCAATGTATATAGTGACTGGCAGTTTATCCATAAATAAGCTTAAACTTTTGCATGTACCACAAATCCCCAGATACACTGCTGTACTACTTCATCATCTTTATGAGTGTGCACTGCCTAACCCTCACTCCTCTGCACCAGGTTCATTTTCCCTACCACACGCCTGGGGGTGGAGAGCCAGTTTAGTGACTTCCTGGATGGGCTAGGCCCCGCCCAGATAGTGGGCCGGCAGACATTAGCCACACCTCCTATGGGTGAGTCTCTTCCTTGTTAGGACTGAAAGAGAATCAGTAAAACAGCAGCCAGCCACAGAGTGAAATACATGGTGCATGGGGATGGGTCTTTATCTTACATTATGGCAATGCTCATGTTTTAGTTCAGCTGCTCCATCTGCTGTTTCATTCTGGAACTGCAGAACTCACTGCGCACATGGGCTCACGCAAGATTTCCGGCGCATCTGATCCATGGTCCCAGACACTAGTGTGGTTCCTGTAAAAACAGAAGGGCACTCTGGGTTTGTCACATTATCCACACTTCACTTCAAGGCACGGGACCAATGGAGCTATATCTGATATTTTACAGCACTCTTAAAAAGGGAACAGAAAAATCAGACTGACAAAAGGAATGTCAGGCCCAGATGAGAGAGATTTCCATTTTATATTCTGCTTCTATGACTTTGGGTTGCAGTGCCCTTCGCTGGCCATATGCTGCTTCTTGTAGTTACTGTCAATAACCTTGCTGTCATCCTGTGCCATGTAGGGGATGTTCACGTGGGTATGGTGGACAGGGGGGGCCAGCTGGAAGTAGAGGTCATCCAGGCTCGTGGATTAACCCCCAAACCCGGGTCAAAGTGCATCCCAGGTAAGACACCTTCATCTCCCACAGTGCAGATAATTGTATGTATAGCAATCTGCCAGCCATCTCACCACAATCCTCAATCAGCCGAAATGTCTGTCACATTATCTGCACCAATGACATGTGGACCTCCCCCCCACCCCATCTGCTCACGCTCCAGCTTCATATGTGAAGGTGTACGTTCTGGAAAACGGTGCCTGTCTGGCCAAGAAGAAAACCAAGGTGGTTAAGAAGACCTTGGACCCGATGTACCAGCAGGCGCTGCTGTTCGACGAGAGCCCACAGGGCCGGGTCCTGCAGGTGGGGCCCGACTCGGTCTCGAGCTGCCATTCCCAACACAAGGGGTTAAACTGGATAGCGACCCGGTCAGCAGACACACTGGAGGTCGGCTGTCTCCCTGTTTTTGTCTTTGCTAGCTTTGGGCCCGTCATCTTATATCCTTAATCCAGAGCGGAGTGTGGCTCTGCAGGTTCAGGCAGTGCCTGAGATCAGAAGGTTACAGGTTTAAATCCCAAGGCCGGCAGAGGGACCCCACCGCTGGGCCCCTGAGCGAGGCCCCAAGGACTGACTGCCCCTGCTCTCTGACCCTCACTTTGGAAGCTTTGGATCAAAGTGGCTGCTGAATAATTGAATGTCATCTTTGGCATCCTGTTTGCTGCTGTCTGCCCTGATCTGCTCCGTGTATTTACCTTGCTGTGCCCTTAATCTACTCAGTTCAGTACCAATCTGATTATATAATCATATTAGGGTTGCTTAGCGTAAGATGTGAGTTACCCTTCCCAGAATGCTGTGCTCACAGCGCTGTGTTTCGCAGGTGATCGTCTGGGGCGACTATGGCCGCATGGACCACAAGTGTTTCATGGGCATGGCTCAGATCCTGCTGGACGAGCTGGATCTGTCCTCCCCGCTCAGTGGCTGGTACAAGCTCTTCCCCACCTCCTCGCTGGCGGAGCCCAGCATCGCCCCACTGGTCCGCCGCCTGTCCCAATCTTCCTTGGAAAGCTCCACCAGCCCCTCATGTACCTAGTGGCCAGCCCGCCCCAGCTGGCCCCGGGACTGATGCATCCGTGCAGACCTGCACACACACACACACACACACACACACACACACACACACACACACACACACACACATGCCCGCTCACACACCTGTGCGTGCACACACACGCACGCACGCACTCCTGTGCGCGCACACACACACACACACACACGCACGCACGCACACATGCATGCGCGCGCACACACACACCGTCATCCACGTATGTACATGGAAGAACTTCACAGTGAAGACGCACATTCTCACCTTCCCTCTCTCCTACTGAAAGGCCTTATGAAGGGATGAACAGTACTCAGCCAACATTAATACCTACACCCGTACACACTAATATAGGCATGTAGGTATGATGCTGACTGTCTGTGCACACAGCTGGCTCTGTTCTCATTATACTATGGGCTATGAGAGCAGGGCATTGTGGGTAAGGTTGGAGGTGAGAGATGGTTCTGTCTTATCAGTTTGCCTGGTACTCAGGTGCAACCATATACAGACACCCCTGCCCCCTCACTGCTGCCCCCATAACCAAAGGAAGAAGTGATAAGTTCTGGAAGGCAGATCTTTCTGACGTTAAACATCCAGCTCTACTGGACCGTTCCTGGATGAGAAGAGGAAAACCGAACTCGGAAGCAATGCCACTCCTTTTTGGAAGGCAAAATACTTTGAGACAGAAGATGTAGCATCCACACCGATCTCCCAGCCTTCCTCCCTCACCACCGACGCTGACTTCCTGTGCATTTTATAGTGACGTCGCTTTCAGGAACAGAACCTCATTTCCACACGAATCTCTGATGGCCCGCTGCCCGGGTCACTCAAATGCCTGCTGAATGTTCTCTATGCCAAACCCATTAGATAGATTTTATTTTATAAAACCAAAGCAATTACTATCGCCGTTTCATTACGCATCAGATATAGAAGTATGGATATGTAGCAGTCAACGACTTCAATGAAATGCAAAAAAAAAAAAATCAGCTTAACAGGAATTCATAATAATCATCCGAGTTACGAACGGGCGGTACGCTCAGCCAAAAAGCGTACGGTCGCCCACCACCTTCCAAAAGGCACGTAAATATAGTTACATGAGGTAGTGCAAAAACATATGATTTCAGAGAGCAGTACTTATAAATATATAGATAAGTATATAGGTAATCTTGTGTTCATGTTTGTATATATAGCATTCTGCACGTTTAATTGCAACCCTTATTAAAAGTGCTATTTTTAGCTTGCCTTTAAAGAAGAAAGATAGATTCTACCGTATTTATTTTGCTAATGTTAAATATTATCAGTCTTGTTCAAAGACCGTCTTCTGCACTGATTCAGGACCAGAGAGGATGCAAAATGGCCTCATGGTCCTGAGGCTACAAGCTCGGACACGAGACCAACGTTGGCAACATCAGTGGGAGAACAAGAAATACGAGCAGACCTACCAGCATCCACTGCAGCTGTCTGCTGCCAGAAACCCTAGGCGCTGTTAGAAGGCGGGGAGGGCAGGGACTGATGGATCTCCCACATAGCACTCTGGGAAATGTAGTTGTGACCAAGACAAGAGCTGGTAGTTCCAGGTGATGGGACATCTTACTCCTTGGACACCAAACTGCCATGGACCTGGCTGCCCCGTCCTCTCCCCTGTGCTCACCACCAGTCTGTCTTGCTGTAAACGTTTTTCTCTCTCTCTCTCTCTCTCTCTCCACTCCCCGACTTAGCGGAGCTCCTTTTACAAAGACCAGCAGGATAAGGCTTCCTGACGTCCTGCACCTCATTGCCACAGCTTTCTTCCAGAGACTATAATCCTGACGGCCTGAAAGGACACTAAGCCTGACTATGTCCACTTCTATGTCACGCTCTGGGGAGGTTCCTTTCCTTCCTGCGAGGAAAGCAGGGCGCCTACAGCTAAACACCGATAAAATGCTCCACAGATCAGTGACTCGCCAAACATATCAGATGCTCTGTCCCTGTCCGGTGTTCTGTCCTAGGTGCTGTAAACAAGTTGCTGTTTCTTTGTTCAGAGAGTCAGGAAGAAAAAAAAGATGGGATGTCATGTGAAAATCAATACAGGAAGGCCTTTTTCATTTTTGTTTTTTAAACCATACTTTTTCGATTGTCTGACTCAGCGGATTCTAGACGTGAATGGGGCAGCTTAGTGCATTCTTCGGCTGAATGCAAATTTGATTAGTCTGAAAAATGTTACTTTGACTATTTAGGGGAAAACCCGCTGTACAGCTGGTAGGTTCTAGAAGCGGACGGCCCTTGTGATGGTGGTTTCCAAGGTGAAGCAGAATAACCAATTAGAAGCCCTCCGGGTAAAAGGGACGGCAGTGCAGCAGTTAAGCGTTGAGATGACGGTCTCTGCAAGTGAGCCTGTATGTGAAAATATGAATATACATCAGAACTGGGTCTTAGTGAAGCGATTCTGTAACCGTGCATCCAGAAGCACAGGGATTGTTAGTCGGTTACCCCTTCTGTCTGTGGGATCCATATGACAGGCATATCAGTCCTTAATGGAGTAGAATTCCATGTTATTTTGCTGTGTATGGCTCAGACCTGTACAGAGAGATCGCAGCGCAGGGGGTCCTCGTCATCTGATAAGGGACTTGCCTTGTGCTGCTTTGTGAACTGAGGGCTGTCCTGCTACTTCACAGTGCTGCTCACTGGAGCCATAACTAATGCTAATGATTGAACTCATTACTGGTTTAAAAGAATGATCATTCCAAAAGGGAAGTTAGGGTTGAGGCGTTTACTTTGTAAACTGCACTGTGATGTTCTGTTCGCCTGCCACTGATGCATGATTTTAACTCTCTTATATGGCTCGGATAATTGTTTATAATTATCGTTACTATTATTATTATAATTTATATTTTTGAAGTTCTAAAGGGAAGATTTTCTTTTTTTCTGTTGTCTTTCTATAAATATGTGTTTTGTAGAACCGTTAACTATAACTTTTTTGGCTGAGTGGATTTCTGTTGTTGAAAGCAAGTGGTGAGATAATGGTGAGGCGCTGTTTAGAGGGTAGTGAAAGGGTTAACTAGTTACCCAGAGGAGAAGGAACCCAGGGGATACACCTGGAACTGAAGACCACTGAAGCCATCTCCTGTTGAATATTGTGAAGACCAGTGAGTGACCGCATAGAGCCTCTCCCAGCAGGCTTCCGCCACGACATTCCTCACCTCAGCATGCGCGAACTCCGCCGGCCGCTTTTAAGCTCCGCTGCCAGATGGTGGCGCTGAAGAGCAGCCCGGGATACCCCGTTGCGCGCGCTGAAGTTCGCTCCCCGGAATCCCGGCGCGTGAGCTGCAGTGACAGCGCGTCATAGAGAAGTGTGAACCGGGCTCCGCGAGCCGGTGTGCAGGCTGGCACGGGGACTCCGAGAAAGCCTCTCCACAGCATTTTAACTTAACATCCTTTGCCGCTTGTGTAAAACGTTCCGTGAGTCCTGTGCTTCAGACAGCAGCATTAGAAACAGCTTGTGATACTAGTTTCAAAGACTCTATCCAGCGAAGCAGTGCTGTTTTTCCAGGTGTGCGGGAGGCATAAAACTGAAAAGAGAAATAGACAAATGCGGAGGGAAGAACAAGGTGATTCTGCTCCACCTTTGCCTGGAACGTCCAGTTGTAATTGAACAGTAAAAGCCGTTGTTTTAACCGTATTGTAGCAGTACAAGGCACCGGTTAGATTACAGGTTTTACTGATGATGGTGTGAATTACGTTTTCACGTTCCGGGTCGCTCGGTTTTTGCAAGAAATCCCAGTTTCTGCGTATGACTTACTGCCCTCTAGATTCCTCCTCCGGCACCCCGCCCTCTAAGCACGGGTGCACTGTGTGCAGTTCTTAACGTTGTAAGCCAGTGGGGATTATAATACTAAAACATTTATATTCCCTGAATACATTCAAGTATAATGTGACAAATTACACATAAAAGGCTTTCAGAGTCGGATGACTGCTCCGGTTGAGTAATGTCAGGCTGTCGCAAGCCGTAATTGCAGTACTGACACGCGGGATCTCAGATGGTTTCAACTGTGAAGTGATAAGATCAAGAAAAGAAAGAGAAGGTCTTTTTCGGCTTCTTACTCTATTTTATTTGTCCGCGCATTAGCCAACAGCAAAGCAAAGCAGGGGACCTAACGCGGTAATGAAACTGTAACCAAGCGTCTGTCTCCAACGAGGCCGGTATGAATGGCCGTTGTTTTGGCCCAAGCCCCTCTCAGTGGGCGGTCCCATGAGTGATAGAACGGAGTCCCATTGGTGGAACTGACTCTGAAGCCACGCTCCCTCCATTTGCCGTAACTTGTGCCCGCCCCTGTCGCTGATCACTATTATTATGCATTTACCTTCTCATGGTATCGAACAAGAGAACTCTCAGGTGTTCGGCTGCCTCGATGCGTTTGAAATTTGTCAGAAAATGAGCTCTTATTGCTCTCTTATTTGCACAGGACTCTAAAGAATGGCACCTTGCAAATATGTGGAAAATGGGTGGAGAGAGAAAGAAAAAAAAACAATTTATTCAAGTTTTAATGGAAATTATATATATGTATGTATTGAAAAAACAAACCCCCTTTATTCACAGCTGAATGTTTTGTCCTTGGTACAAAATGTAAAATGACTATTAGATATATTTTTTCAATGTGATTTATATGTAAGGACTTTGAGATCGTTCGTATGTGTGTTTCTTTGTACCGTACACGAAGTAGCCGCAGAGTACTCTAGTGCAGTTTCCAAAGCGGATTAGCGATGGAAGCAGCGTCACCTCTCAGCAGGACCTGTGCCCTCCTCCGTAATGGGTTCGTTCAGGGGCAAAGACTACCTTAAAGGGGAAGAACTTTGTTAATTAACACCATCAAGGGTAATCTTAAAACTTTCTGCGCTCATAATTTGGGAAAGCGTTAGAGAAAAATGAGAATCGGCGCTGTTTGGTTTTCAGTGCAGTGCAGGGTAAGGGTGTGCACAAGGGTTTGCGCTTCTTGTATGCACCCTAGCCTGTAATCGCTGTTTTTGTGACAGCGCTACAAGAATACTAGTTATTTAAAACTTGCTCTGTGTACATGTTTATGTGTTCTTGGTAGAATACAGCGTGAACGTCAACTGGATAGGCTGGCGCTTGACCAAATGTGCACCCGTCACCACCAAAACCAGGATGTAAATTCTGGACCAGTTTTGTATTATTAATTAATTTATTTTTGTTGAACAGATCTGGGAGCTTTCGTGTCAGTAAAGCCCAGAGCAGCTCTTCTGTATCACAAATGCCTGGGCCTGCACTGATAGAAAACACCCAGTTGATAACTGTCCCTGCATTGAACTTCCTGGCTGATAGCCCTGTGCAGTGGAAAGTGCAAGCTTCAAATGCACGTCCAAATTTAAAATCAAGTGGATCCCGTTACTTTGTCATTAGCCAGAGGGTGGCGCTGGAATAACGGACGCTAGCATCGTTGTGAACTGGTGCCACAGATCTTAACAACTTCCAGGTTGTTTTCACAATAACAGAAACACCCGCTGTTTATCAGCCAGGCCTGTATCTGGTGTATGTGTGCGAGGGTGCCTTCGCACAGCTGGGTGACGGCAGCGCAGGAGTCTGCAGGATGACCCCTACTGTTGGAGCGCCACACGTACGAACAGTGCGCATCAATGACATAAGAGTGGGTGGGGCCACCACTAACAGGGTGACAGTCCCCACGGTTGAATCTACCATTGCCGGCAAGTCATTGAATGGATTGCCTATGTCTTTCACAAGAACAAGAAGAGTAAGCATTTACTAATGAAAGCAGGGCTTTGATTTCACCTTATTTAATTTTATGGGGCCATAGCTGAAATGTAGCTTAGGATGGAATTGTTGATGGTCTTAAAGAAAAAAGCAAAGAAAGTCATTCCAACACTTGGAATGTCTTTACGGACGTCATCCCTGTTAATCCACCATTTGAAAAATTTTTACAAAACGTTTGATGTCACAATGTGTTAATATTTCACGAGTCAAAATGTTGTGATTTAGTTTTATTTTATTTTTGTAACGAACAGGATGTGAATGATTTAAGAAGTGATGCTTTAGAGACACAATTTTACAGCAATTCCAGGCTGGAATTACAGGCTGGAATACTGTGACAATGAGGGCTTGTGTATTTTTAATTGCCTTATTTTATTTAAAAGACCTGGTTCAACTGCTGTAGCAAAGACGTATTTCGAGGTTTTAAAAAGTATTTTGCTTAAAAATTATACTGAGGTATTTATGGTTGTAAAAGTTTATGAATGTATTTTTGAAACATTACACAAAATGTTAAGTGTGAATTTGTCGTCATGGTTGAGCTGTATTGCTTTTGCTTAACACTGGTGTTATGAGGCTGGCCTCTCGGTTCAGTACACAGATAGCTGTAGAGGGGGATTTTCGACAAGACTTGAACTTTGATGACACCCATTTAAACACCAGCTCTGCTAAAGGACTTCATTCTTCCTGAGATTCTAGATAATTTGCCTGCCTAGATACAAATGTAATGTATATTGTCAAGGAAACATTTGCAGGCAATACATATGCCACTTTAAAGGTATGTCAATTATTAAATGATTCTAGCCATTTACATCTGAGGAATCATAAAACAACGATCTGCAGTAAGATTATTTGCAGTATTTTGTGTGTAGCATAAACCAAGCCTTCCATAATATTAACTGCCAGGATCCTTATTTGGCAATAATCTTACTGCAGCATTGCATTGTTAGCTTAAACAGGAATTGGCAGGTTAACGCTGTCTCACACCTGCTAGATTCGGTCGCATTTATTATGCAAGACAAGATGCAAACCCAAAAGATCTATCTGATTGGCTTTTGCAACTTCAATGCCAAAACAGAAGTAATTGAGAAGACGACTTCACCATGTGACCGAAGGGTGTTAAGGGGCACAAACCATCCCCAGAAAGTGCGGCGTGTTTGTCTGCGTTTGTCTGCACCGTCATCCTTGTGTTCATGTATCATCCAACCAGTCAGTCACACACTTTGGGGATATGTTTTTATTGGCTGACAGCATGCAGCAGACACACTTTAGGAGAAGTATAGTTTAGTCGAGGGTCGAGTGCAAAGGGCTCCACGTGTAAAAGAACTATCAGTATTCACACCATTGGCGCCCCCCACAGCACACGCCCTCATAACGTTGCCATGACGATGTGGCCGCTACAGCCAATGGCACTGGGACGGGGACCAGGTTAACTCCGCCCACAGCAACAATGGTGTTGCATTTCAGTGCGTAATCACCCCAGAAAAGCCCAGCTGGTGGTTTTTATTCAATGTGCCATTAGATCCTTTCTTGGCAAAAAAACAACCCATAGGCGTGACGAAACTTTGGGGAATTCTGTCCCATAATTTACCTGTTGCTTAGGTTTGTAGTGTGGAACTAAAAATCAAATTGAAAAATAAATCAAAGGTCTTTTCTAACTGACTCTACCTGCATAATTAACCCCTAAATTTAAGCTGAGGAACAAACAGAACGACAGACCTTGTATGTGCAACAGGAACAACTGAGGCTGGTTCGGAGGCTGTACTTTTATACTTGTGCTTTGTAAATGTTTTCTATGTGCAGTATTTGATAATGTAAAACTGGTATTTTTGTGGTTTGTACGCTGCAAATTGATTACCCAAGGTGCACGTAGTTTTGTAAGAAAAGCACATAAAGTTAAAAAAAAAACACTTTGCTAATTTTTTTGATTCAGAAGCCTGTATCTGCATGTTCTTTGACAGCTGGAAACAAAGTCAATAAAGGTTTAAAACGTCAACATCAGCTCGTTTTTTTGGAGACACATCAGAGATCAGTTCTAAAATGAATGCCAAAATGTCTTTTATTTGGATTGTACATATTGACAAGTATATTATATTATTCAAATCTGTGTTTATACATCAACATATTTTAAGGAATCCAGAGACGCAAAAGTCGTTTACATTTCAGCATCTCCAATAAATTAAGCTTAAAAAATTGTGAGACCGAAAACACACACACACACACACACACACACACACACACACTCTCACACACACACACTCACACACACACACAGGAGATAAAACATATGAACATTAAAGCACAAAATAATAATAATAACAAAAACATACATTCATTTTCTGTGCTGATATTTTGCCAGGAAAAAAATTAAACATATCTTGATGCCTAAAGTACAGCTGTATGAAACCATGGCGACCTGGACTTACATGGTGTCCATCTGCATCCCCAGGACCGATAACCCAAAGGGGCCTGTAGGTAAGGTTCTTTGGGCCCAAATCTGGGTGTGTGCGCACGTGCCCTGGTGGCAGACTGGAGGGTCACACACAAAAAGGCTGAACCGAGGACCCGTGACACAGACCTGAGGGCGATGCCCCCCCCACCCCTGGGTTGGCGTGTCTCATCAGAGGTGCCCTGCTGATGTTATCAATTCCCCAGCATTACATCCATGTGGCAAGTCTACATCAAGTGTGGCCGACAAGGCAGAATGAGAACACAGCAAGTTATTTACATAATTACCATCATGCATTACAACAGCAACAACAATGACGATAATAATTATAGTCCTAAAGAAAATTAAATGGAAGGTGGCGGGGGGGGGGGGCTTGGGGAAGACTCAAAATGCAATCAAGAAGGGCAGCCTGGCTCTATTCCTGTTAGGGGAAGACAGGGAGATTACAGAGCGTTACACCGCACAGAACATGCCAGTCACACAACGGCAGGTAATATTACTGCAGTCCATGGCAGAGAAGTTCTGTGGAATGTCCTGCTAACACACACAACAAAAGGCAGCATTACAAATAAAAAAAAAACACTAAAGATACAGCGTAGCTGGTACTGGCCCTATACTTCACCATAGTGTGAGCAAGGGAAGCTCCCTCATCCTGCCGACATGCGTGTGTGTGTGTACACTCCCAAATACTTGCACAGCTTCTGCACTGCCCCCAACTGCCTCCCCACGCTACCCAAATCCCTAGTGGTGCTTACCTTTATTGGAAAACCTTACCACTGCCACAAAGCAGCTATGTAACTAAAATGCAATCCCTCTCTACACCACCAGAGGGCAATCTCAATCTACTGTCACTGAACTGAAACGCCATTAAATCAAGGGGCTTTTCCATATGCTGTACCTAAATACAGAATACCCAGAACGGAGCTAGCGGAGCTGTGAAGAGCGTTGGCTGATTAAGCAGATTCAGGAGGGTGCCCTAGAGAAAGTCACCCATCTCACTGTACCAAGCCTCTCTCCGTTTCCTTGCTCATATTGTGCTCACATTTCCCCTAGATATCCAACATGGCTTCCTATTTGCAAATGGAGAGGTCTACCTGGCGTGTGTACGCTCGCAGTTGGCACACGTAAAGCAAACAGGAGAAGTGGGACAACCCCAGACAGGGGTAAAAACCTAGAACATGCTAAAAGTCACGCTTTCTGCTGTGGTCAATAAGTAACAGGAAAGGCAGACCTACAAAGAAAATGCAGACACTCAGAAAGTCAAGACCATATAGCTCCCAGAGATTGGGAGGGGGGCACTGTCCTCTCTCAAATACTAACCCCCCCAATGGTCATTTTGCTCTCAGGTGCCATCCACGCAAAAGCACTCACACACAGACTCTCTCTCTCTCTCTCTCTCTCTCACACACACACTACTGCGACTTTAGAGGGCATACCGTTTCCTGTCACGTGAAGCCAAACAGTGCAGATCCCTGAGGGCGGCAGACAAGAAAAACATGCAATTCTCAGCCTGCCCCCCTGGACCAACACGGCTAATGCTGACTAACCAATTAAACAGTGCCGATAGTGTGCGATACATTTTTATAGAGAGACATTCTCTGTCCTGCCAATGTACATTCATCATGAAGTTACTGTGTGGACATTCAGAGCAGGTTCCAGCATCGATTTATGTTGTCTGCTTTTTTGCCTGTATGGTGGGGGGTGGGGGGGGCTAAACTTTCAGTTAAGCAAAGAGGCCTAAAAGTCCTCTAGTAGCACGGTGCCCACCCACATTGGGTGGCTTAGCGGGAAGGCAGAATGGGCAGGGTTCTTCTGCCCGACTAGTAAGGAAAGCTGCTGTGTATCTTTGGTTGCCCAATTGGCCCCGTGTCCCCCCCTCCCCCCAGCTATAACAGGAAAAAAATATAAAAATGGACAGCACAGCATGTCTTACAAATAGCTAAGTTTCGTTAGGACTGACTTTTGTGGGAAATTCATAAATACCATTGGCTTATTATTTGAGCAGCTGATTTATCGGTGAACAGCCAAAAGTGGCCAAAGTAAGGTGGGGGCACAGGAAGAGCAACGGTGTGTGTGCGTGTGTGTGTGTGTGGGGGGGGTCCATTCTGCAGAGTTAGCAAAGTGCAGGCAGGACCAAGAAAACCACAACAAAAAATAATGAAAAATGAAAACCTTATTAATGAGAGAAGCTGAAGTGATCTGGTGATGGCTGAGGGTTAGGGTTAGGGTTAGGGCGGGTGAGATCAGGCAGCTAACAGCAACGTTCAGTGGCAACACAGGTGACGTGATCTCCTGCCCACCAGGACATTCATGGGGGAAAGTAACTTAATGTGGAAAAACCCCACCTTATTAAAAAACAAATACACACGCAAACTTTTCGGAAATGCAAAGTATCGGCTCGGCTGGGGTCCTTGCCGGCCAGCATTCTGGTACTGACCCCGGTCCAAAGGCCTTGTCCTGGACCTGGCTTCTGTGACCTCTGAGAGGTCAGTGATGTTTCAAGGCAAATATGGAGATCTTGAAAAACAATGGCAGAAGAGTAAAATACAAAGAAAAAAAGAATGGGCGAGGGGCGCAAACTGCACAGAAGTGCGCCTTCATTCACACGACACCCTGAAAGTCCGGTCCGTCTGCCCCTTCAGCTTGCCGGAATCATTTCCACACATGTGTTCCGAGCATGTGACTGGATCCGGGCAGTGCTCCTCCGCCCATGGGCTGAGTGTACCCCACCATGCTGTTGGCACCGTATAGGTTCATGCCGGCCACGTGCTGGGTCATCTGAAAGGAAAAGAAAACAATGTTTAAGGCTATTTGTCTGGGTGTTAAGTGTTTATCTGCTCAATGTAACACTAGGACACATGCAAATTAACAGGACCACAGTAAAAAACTAACAGGAATTTCTTCTGTTCTCCGCAAAGTTACTGATATCCCGTAGGATGGCTAGATGAACACCGCTTCAGTTCCCAAACCTCTCCCAGCCATTCCATGCAGCCATTACATTTTGCAACCATCTCACTTAAATAATTAATAGTTTAAATCGCTAGTGAGGTATTGATTAGCTAAGGTGTCCTAGTGGTCAAGTAAAAAAAATCCACGAATGCACTGGATGGTTGCTGCAGATACTGGGATGGTTTTAGGAGTAGTTTTGAAACAGCTAAGCTGACACTCTTTGACAGACATCATGGTTTTACATCGACATGGTTATTTAATGTTTAGACTGCCTAAGATATCATTCAAAATCTGCTTAATTGGAAATGGAATCTTTTTTTGCACGTAATAATATCAGGTCAAGCGTCTCAGGTGAAACACTATGGGGTTCTGGGAGCTGGAACAGCGCCTGGGGGTTCCTCTCACCTGCGTGATGTTCCATTGGAGCTGCTGGGTTGGCTGCACCCCATACACCTGCGGGGGCAGAGACGGCAGCCCACCCATCATGCCCCCTGGCAGGCCTGCCACGTAAGGCGTAGCTGCTGGCATCCCAGCCGGGCACAGAAGGCCTGGCTGTGCCAGGGTGCTCGCGGGCACCCCCATCATGGCTCCCATCATGCCGCCCTGGGCCGCCATGGGCTGGTACTGCCCGAACCCGGCTGCAGCGTAACCCATATGTGGTGGAGCCATGTACATGCCACCTATGGATACAACACACACAGAGACATGAAACAGTGAACCTACTGAGGTCCTGGAAGGTAACAGGAAAATCTGCTCAAGCCCTGATCCTCAAAGACCGATATAAACCACTTCTTCAAAGGCCTTATCCTGGCACTCGGCCGGCACAACAAGTCAGCCAGTCCAGAATCCTTCCAAACCAATTCATCGTCCCTTTGATTCGGTCCAGTTCTAAAGTTTAAGGCTTTAAAAGCATGAAGTCTCTCCAAGAACAGATCACACAATACAGAAAACTCACAGAGAACTTAACCCGGCCCTCGAGGCCAGACGTCCTGTTACATATTCTTCCTCAGAATATCGATAATTAATAGCAACCAGATGGACCTAAAGCAGGAAGTCTGCTGACTGGACCTTGGTTTCACATCTCCAATTTTAGGTTTATTGTTACTGGCTACTTGCAGAGTGGAGCGTTCGGCCATACCAACAGCGACACAGACTTCTGTGGTTTCACAAGAAACATGTTTTGATGTGCAACAGGGTTCCATAATCCGAGACCACTGAAACTAATCTGACCAATCAGAGAACCCCGAGGAGCAGCCAATGGGTGGACAGGTTCCAGGGATGGAAAACTCACCGTGGGGATGCATACTGTTGGTGTGAGGCGTGACAGTGCTGTATAGAGACAGGATAGAGTCTTTGGACATCTTCCTAGGGACCTCCTCAGGTTTTGGGGCAAGGTCCAGGAAGAGACTGAGGTTCTCTGGAACAGAGCTGCCGACTTGATGTTTCGCTGGCATGGATGCTGAAGCTGGCTGGGATGCTGAAGCTGGCTGGGATGAGTCAGAAGCGGGTAACAGTCAATAGAGGCAAGCTGATCTCAGACGGGATGCTGGTCATTGTCCATCTGATACATCATTCTTAGTCTGGATCAGGTTTCGGGTTAAAAACCACCACTAGCACCACCGCTTACTGCCGCTCACCGGTGTTTTAGCGGGATTGGCTGAGGTGGTGGAGACAGAGCCGAACAAATCCAACGGGTCCGTCGACTCGGGGCTGGGGCCCCCATTGGCCGCGGGGACTGGGGCATCTAGGAAACGTCATGGAGCAGGGGCAGTTAAAAGCACAACGCAGGCAGCACCAGGAGCAGGTGAGGTGCATGGTGTGTGAATGCACCATGTGTCCTACACTGCACCCCGCGGGCCTGAATAACGCGGCATGTAAAATGCAGCACCTGGCATGTTGGCTGTGATGCAACCTTTCAGGAAGCACTCTGTAGATTCTGCAGTGTGTATCAACAACGACAATGGAAGCGTTTGTATGTTCAGGTTACCCAGGTTTAACAAGTCAGCTGCGATGTGAGCTGGCTTCGTGGGACTGGACTTCAGATGCTGGGAATCATCCCTTTTCTGAGAGAAATCAAGACAATCAATGTATCAATACAGCTTCACGCGGTCAAATAAAGACAAGGCATTTTAAATTTAAGAAGTAAACCTAAGATGGCATGTAGAGTCTAGCTTAGGCTAAAGAATCTAAGCGTGACAAAACTTGAATCACCTCGAATTCAACAAGAAAGCTGATGTCAGGAAGTTTAATTCATATCCACTCACCAATTTCATCTTCTCAAACACAACCGGCGCCTCTTTGACTATGGAGTCACTAGACTTCTCTTTCTGCAAGATACCAGCAACCCAGGAAATTAGTTGAGAATTAGCGTCATCATATATATAAAATGAAGGCATGCACTCATCATTTAACTATTATCGGGGTGATTAACTGCCGACAGTGACAGAGCACGCAGGGCTGCAGCCGACAGTGACAGAGCACGCAGGGCTGCAGCCGACAGTGACAGAGCACGCAGGGCTGCAGCCGACAGTCACAGAGCACGCAGGGCTGCAGCCGACAGTCACAGAGCACGCAGGGCTGCAGCCGACAGTCACAGAGCACGCAGGGCTGCAGGAGGTGACAGGGCTCTTCCAGACTCACCCTGAGGGCCTGGAGGTCTATGCACTTATCCATGTACTTCTTCTTATCATACTTGTCACGGATGAAGACCTCAGCAGATCTGCGGGAATTTCATTAAGGAGAAAGTGTTCTGTCGGGGGCCGGGTGGCCTTGGACCGCAAAACGCATCTGAACAAGGTGGGGGCATCATGTTTTGCCGTGTGATGCATGTTGAGATTTGGCTAATGTTACTGATGACACGGCAATAAACTCAGTGTAAATACAGCTGATTGGTCGATATCAGATCACAGCCCTCAGTGAGTAATATCATTAGTAATACTGTTTACCTTACCTAAAATCACATTTTTTGTTTTTAAGAACAGATTATTCATTGATATGATTTTATCGCTTTGCAGTATATTATTTGTGGTACAAAAAGCCGGCCAGTGAGTATGTGCTGGATCTGGCCGCAGGGCTCGTTTAAAATGGTACATGTTCCCACTGCTTTTAGGACTTTGGCTTTGTTTGTGCTGAAGTAGGAGATCTGCTGTGACGTGTGAGAATTTTCTAGAATCTGCAACTGCATTTTTAGCAGAATACACAAGCCCTCACCCCCATGGCATTCTGCATACCCTAAAAAGGGAAATTCCCCCTAATAACCGTCAGCATGCTTCCTCATTCCTGTGGGGTCACATGGCTCTGTCTACACATTGACTGTCCCACACAAACACATGCCAGCACTGCACTAAAATTAAACCCCTTCCCCACCGGACACAAAAGCACCCCAGGGGAGAGCGAGGTGGGATACTGGTCAGTCTCGGGCCGCTGGAAGCAGGCTGGCAGGAAGGCCTCGTAGAGACGCCGCGCTTTAGCATTCCCCATCTCCTGGACACACTGCAGAAAAGGAACCAGACCCAAAATTGCATTACGCAATATCCCTGCAGTTCAAGTGGAAAATGTGATGCCCCCCCTCCTTTTACATAATAACAACAACAATAATAATAAATATTTTGTATTTGCAATTTGTATAAGAACATAGGGTTTTCACATCTGCCATCTTGCACTCCTATGAGACACACAGGGTCACACAGAGACATACAGAGTCACAGAGACATACAGAGTCACACAGAGATAGAGAGTGTCTGTCTGTCTTTGTCTATCTGACCTTTCTGTGGAACCTGCACATTCAGCCACATCAATCTGAACAGTCACCCAGTCAGAAGGTCCCTGAGCTCCCCTCTGCACCCCCAGCTATTCAGGATTCTGACGCAAAAGTGAACTCAGTGTTTGATGTTTCTGGGATGAGTCAATCTGCTCAGAACATCCCAGTTCCATCTGTTCCAGGTTACAACCTTCTGAGCACAAATTCATAAGAATCTGATTATGTTAAGGGGCAAAGACACATACAGGGATCCACAGCCAGCCTCGGCCTCGTCACCCGCATCATCTACATCACGGCTTCTTAACTCCTGTTCTGGTGTTGGCTCTACACATTTCCTCAGCTAACAAAAATCGCAGAATCACATCTGACATTAACAATAATGCTCTTAATGAAGATTCTACGGCTTCAGCTTTGTAAGAGACGCGCAGTGGGCATTCATTCCCACACACACAGTCATCAGAAAGTCCTCCGATGTGTAACACGCAGTTTGGGCAGATCCTGCATACAGCTCCTGCGCTGACTGGCGTGAATTAAGGGACTCCCATAACTTGCAACATAGAACTGGGCACAGTGCAGCTAGTAAGCTCTTGAGGGAGACATACAGGAAAGATAGGGAGAGACCTCTGACCTGAATCTGCTCCTGGGTCCACTGGTCCAAGTTCACAGACTTGACCCGTGATATGTGGACGCCCAGGTTCCGGTGGATTCCTGCACAGCGGATACAAATGAAGACGCCCAGGTTCCATGACGCCCATCTGGGGCCTGGGGAGGGAGGGAGAGGGAGAGATATTTTATCATATGAGTGATTATTCATTTGCAGTTTCTACATTTATACAATCATTTCTCTGTAAATTAAAACATACACAGATCCAGCAGCAGTTCGAGTTATTCAGGGCCTCTAAATAAGATCAATAAAAAGACCCAAATTACAGACGCTCCCCAGGTTACGATGGGGTTACGTTCCAATAAACCTTTATGTATGTATGTATGTATGTATGTATGTATGTATCATAAAACATATAAATATAAAATAAATAAATAAGATAAAAATGCATTTTAACACAGTACACCTAACCTAGCAAACATCATAGCCTGGCCTATAGCCTCCCTTAAACATGCTTAGAACACTTACATTAGCCTGCAGTTCGGCTTTGTGTTAATGATTTTGCCCATTTCATAATAAGGTGTTGAATGTGTCAAGTAATTTACTGAATAATGCTCTGAAAGTGAAAAACATTTACCCATCGTAAAATCGAGATATTGTAACACGGACCATCGTAACTCATGGAGCGTCTGCAATCATATAGACAAGGCCTCTGAAGAATGAGAGGAAGAACCGATTACAATTAAAACAAAATATATACCTGAAATTCTCCCTCATCACTGTGTGACCTCTGATCTGATATTCTCAAGGCCGCCACCCAGAACCTGCTCCCGCCCGTACACTGCCTACTGCCAGTGACCAGACTGCTGTAACTGGCCAGCACAGCTACTAGCGTCTGCAGTATCCGGGAGCCACAGAATCTGACTGTGACATTCATCGCAATGACTAAATCACAAGTTGACGTGTCAGGAGACGAGCTTGAAGATGAAAGCCCCCCCCCCCACCCACCCACCAAGCACTCCAACCGTCTTCACAGAGGTGGGGGCGGCATGCAGACTCTCACCAGTGGTGGAGACCATCTTCAATTTAGGTAACCGTGGTGATTACTCACGCATACAGATACAGTCAGTTCATCTGGATTTTTGAAGTCTAAGTATTACGTGTTTTCACTGCATACCGATTACTTGTCGCTAATGATTTGCAGAGTGTTTCTTGTCCTTTCTGCTGGATGGGAAGTTCCAGAGCACTTATTGCAAATTGCAAACAGAACTCCTTGAATCGGTTGTGAATGTTGGTTGGTGATGGAACTCACATCTAGCAATGAGTAAATGAGCAACAAAATAGAAAAAAAAAAAAATCTTCAAAGCTTCAGTTATAGGAGTTATATAAGAGCCTTGGGAGGCTACACAAGGCTTCAAAGAGAATTCGGGAGTTGCTGAACTAGAAAAGCTGGCCTCGTTCTTAAAGGAGCAAGATGTGGAAGCGTTTTATTTTGTGCAATTCATTCCCACAGCCACTAGATGGCAAATCTGCACCCTTAGCATGGCACAGGATTCAAACAGGAATCACTTTCCGGGCTTATAGCTTCATGAAACAGAGCAATTCCTAGTTTGTGTCATGGGTAATGAAGTGCTATACATGGATGGATGGATGGATGGATGGATGGATGGCTGGAGACAATGGAAGACGCTACCCTGCAATAAATCCTAGATCATTGTTTCCCAATTTGGTCTCTAGGGACCCACAGACAGACCACGTTTTTTCTTCATCCCAGCTCCCTGTAGGCATGCAGCTCCCAGTAGGGAACTGGGAGGGAGCAAAAACGTGGACAGATGGTCCTAGAGGACTGTGTTGGCAAACACTGCCCCAGATGGAGTTTACTGCTTTGGGTGTGTGAAGAAAATTAAAACCAGATTAATGACCCCTTCATACACCCTTCCCGCATTTCCCCCCCGTCACTCACAAACTTTGGAAAGAAGAACTCATCTCACACACGGTGTTTCTGAAACGGCTACACAAGAAGGACTGTAATGATGCCCCCCGGCCCAGCAGGCAGTGAAGCCCTCCCAGCCCAGCCCAGCCCAACCCCAGCAGCAGCCCTGCTGGTTGAGAGACCTGTCATTGTACACAAAGAAATCCCTTAGCATGCCTCACAGTATCTGCAGGAGGCAGTCAGGGGCTGCAGGCTTCGGGATAATTAAAGTCCCAGTTGAGCAATGCATGCTGTTACTGAACCCTTAGGAGAATCGTTTAATCTGAGATCCAGCTGCATAAATGCATCATGCAAAACCTAGCCCTCAGCTGAACGAATAAGAACCAGTGTGTCCGGCTGAGTACGAGTGAGCAGAGACAGAAAGGGCTTAGATCAGGAGACCCAGGCGTCATCGTGGGGGAACATTCCAGTGTGAGTGCTGTGATTGAGCTGGCAGTGTCTACAAATGTGTGTTGAGAGGATGGCCTTTTCTGGGGCGGGGTGGCGGTTATCACGCGACACAAACCCCCCCCCCCCCCGCCAGCAGAGGGTCACGTCCTCTGGGTCAGAGTTAGAAGAGGTGGGGGCATTTCTCTCCAAGCACACCGGGACCTGGCGATTTACAGAGGTTAGTATTTCTATGAAATTAAATATATAAAATTCATTGGACATACGACTTCCCTGACCCATGCAGTGAATGTGACTATATGGCCACTGCTAGCAAGGACGACCTGATAGGACAGGAACGGCACAAACGTCCACGATCCCACTGGAGGGAGCAGCAGGGAACCCAGAAATACAGCAAAGCCAAGGGTCAGAGTGAAGAGAGGTGTGGAGCTTAATCCAAATTAATCCAAAACTCCCAGGTTGAACCAAGGGAGCCTGCTGTTTTACCTTTGATAACATGCACTGTAACCAAGGCAATACTTAACTACCGGGCTACCGGTACAGGTACAAATGTGTGAAAGGGTGGACCTTGCAAAGGACCTTTTATACAGACATCCTCCTAGCTGAGATTCTGACAGGGCTGTCGTGCGTATGAACACCCCTCTGAATCCATATTTACTTTCACACACCAAAGTTAATACCCAGCGCAGGAACCAAAAGAACCCTTCACGACGGAGCTGCCATCACTCACCACCTGGCCTGCCCACTGGTTTCAAGTACAACCATTAACTGCTGAGCCACATTCCCCCCACCCCCAGAGAGGCACTGCCACAGGTGAAATTAACAGAGCGAGATATAGATTTTGGTTCCAGCCGACCTATTAGAACAGTTATAACAAGTAATGACTGACATCTGGCACAGAAACATTCGGTTTACACTTCAGACAACACATACGACTGCAAACAAACACAGCCGTGTCCTGTAACTAATAAGCTCTGACAAGTTAGCAGGGCATGACTACAGCTAGAATTCAGAATATTCAAGATTTTCATTGGCACTTTATGTATTTTGCTAGATATCAAATGAATGAACAAGACCTCTTGGTGTTAACCACTTCCACCTTGGGTCTGTGACTCAAAAGGGTGCAGGGGAGTCACAAAGTTGCAAAAAGACAGCTGACCTAGACTCAGAGGTTGCACCACGAAGGAGAGCAAGAAAAATTCCTCATAAATCAGAAGCAAACTTTTAACCCCTGGCCAGTGGAAATTTTGTAGAATTTTCCACTGGGCTACTTCAAACCCCGAATCATGTGACATAAGTCACGTGACATAAGTCACGTGACATGTTCTGATTTTTACAGGTGTTAAAAATCAATGTAGGACTATATAGCACAGCATTACCTGAAGAGGGACAGAGATGGTAAGAACACTTTACACTGCATTTTTACTATACAAGAGTTTTGCAGGAATTGTATATCTCCACCCTTGACAAGCAACAATTAAATATTTAAGCTTAAGAAATGTATTTCAATATTTATCCTCGCTATTGAAGAATTAAAAAGGGAACCAGCAACTCATAGTCTGTGCTCAACTGTAACCTTAAACCTGGATCATTTGTCATTATTGTCCAACAAAAGTTACCACAGCCCTTTGCCCAGCTGTGCCTATTGGGGAGAGAGCAGCTATGATTAAAGCTTAACTGCTCCATCAGTCTCAAGGACAGGGACAGAAGGTGACAGAGTCAGCGCAGCAAGGTTCAGAGGTCAGCAGAAGTTCACACCAACCCATACCTTGGTCCAGTGACAGGAGAACATCTCCGGCCAAGATACTGCAGCTTCGTGGCCAGGTCTGCCAGGATGCGTGACAGTTTTTATCCCCAGGCTGTCAGGCTCCTCAGCACTGTGTTGCCCCCCCAGGATCCCTCACACTGCCTCACTCCCGCCTTAAGCCACAAACTGAAACTGAAGGCCACACACTGACCCCTAAAGCTAACTCAGGTCAAACTTCCTACCTCTGATTACATTAAACACTTAACACATGTATAATATAGTTGAACAATATTTCACATTACCCAACATAGCACATTGCCATATATTGCACAATGAATACTTCCTCTTAAATTGCACTCTCCTGTATGTCCTTTGCACATTATCTTACCTTGTTTTGTTTCACTTTGCACTACGTTATGTTTAATTTTACACTGTGGTCCCTGAGCTTTGCCATTTAGACTCCCTGCGTACCCGTATATGCTGGAGATGGCAGTAAAGTTCACTTTGACTCTGACTAAGGGCACCTGTACTCATTGTCATGGACCTCCTACAGTCTGCAGCCCCCTCTTCTCATCACCCCTGGCCTGTTACTGACAGAGCTTCTGAACATGTAGCGATACTACGAACACCACGGGTGCCACCCCATGTCTGCACACCCAACGCCTCCCGAGCCTGTGCAAGATCCGCCCGACATGCAACAGCCGTGTTAGCAAAGCTTTGCCCCGATTCTGAAACAACCCAGCAATCGCTGTCCCGTCTTCCAAGTTCTGCTCTCTTGTTCCTGTCCCACAACCAGACTGCTCTCTAGCCTTAAGGAACTCACCCGGAAGGCAGCCACACATGTCCCCCCCCCCAGAGCAGATGGTCCCATGCTTCATCTATTATCCTAACAGCAGACCCTCGGACACACTCTATGGCAACTTTGCTATGGCAACACAAATCTTACTACAAAGAAAAGCCATTGCCGATGTATTGTTTGGTTACCCAGTTCAGCAACTGGCTCATAAGGACAATGGAAGACCAGGCTGACCTCAACAACAGGAGGAGCCGGCCGACGGTGAAACCCAGGGCAGAGCAGGAAAGAGGCCACGCTTACATTCGGGTTTTCTGCGCATAATCAGCACGCAAGAGTGGGAAACCGGTACTTCCAGGGCACCAGCGTTGCGACAGCCGACATGTAGAAACTGTCCCATGACGCAAGGCCAGAAAAACAGCTCTTATTGCACTGGGTTAGCAAACTGGACAAGATGACCATTAGAAAAAAAACCCATGCTTCTACACTCTCAGGAAAAAAAAGTACCAATTTGTACCTCTGAGAGTACAATTCTTGTCACTGGGGCTGTACCCTGAAGAGTCTGCCAATTGTACCCTTAGCTGTAGGTAAATGTACCTTTTAAAATACAGAAATGGACTCTGAAGAACATGTTTGTACCACTGGGGTACATTAATGTGACTTGTACCTTGAGGTACAAACTGTACCAGGGTAGTACCCTTTTTTCTGACAGTGAATGGAGAAAAGAAAGGTGTATAATATTGCTTTGTGGTGAGGGCTGGGAAATTTTGCATCAGCTGTTCAATTCTAGTCTTAATTTAGGAACAATCCAAGAAGGAATGGAGACTGGCAAGGTTAGAGTTACAACTAAAAATATGCTTCAGACAACTTTTTAAACTTCTGTACAGTGTGCTTGGAAATCCAGAGAACGCGCTGCCAAGCAGACGCCAGTCTGAGGTCCCGGCCGAAGCCGACCTCCTCCCTTACGCGCGGCACTGTCTCCATGGTGACGCCAGAACACGTATGCAGAGGAGTCCACGTCTTTCATCTACCATGGAGATGTCGCAAGGAAACAAAGATGCGCTTGGCTCGAGAAGACTCATGCTGGAGCCACTGCTTTACCTCCACGTACCCTTTAACCCCTCACCCCCCTCATCCAGCCTTTGGCATGCCTGTTTAGACCTGCAGCCCAGGTCCAGTTCCAGAGCAACGCACCCCACTGAAAGCTCAGTGTTGTGAATCAGGGCAGCACCATCACCTTAACCTCCATCCCAAAAAAACACCATCAAACATAAACTCTCCCTCTCTGCTCAGCGGGTTAGTGTACTGTGCTTGTGATCGGGAGGTCACCAGTTCAAATCCCAGGACCGACTCGTGATTTCACCGTTGGGTCCCTGAGTGAGATCTTCCAGCTGCTTGCCATGGGCATTCCCAAGGGCAACATGAGGCAGGGGAACACCTTGGATGGGGTGCCAGTCCATTTTTTTAAAGCATTACTCAGCACATAGAGGAGCACAGACAGGTGACCGCTCTCTAGGGCCCCCCTGGCAGTGCCCTGCTTAGCTCCTCCCCTCTCACTTATTTGTTGGTTGGAGCCTTCAGCTTGGGAACCGGCCAATCCCGGAGCTGGAAAATCATCAGTGAGCCCTTCAACACAAGTGCCCTGCAAACAGAGGGGGCACCCCTGTTTATTAGACAGAACACTCTGTGTCACCAGCATGCACCTATTAAATCTGCAGCTAATAGGGGAAGATTCCAGAAGATTCCAGACCTACGCGAGAATAGCAGGCAGCTGTACGAAAGGGGCAAGCATAACTGAACCTCTCACTTCAACAACAGTTCTTGTATTTATGATATTTAGAAAAGGGGAAAAAATGCAACGACCCAGCGAGTTCTGAGCTGTATGAACTTCTCCTTTCCGCAATTACGTTTTTGATAAATGTGGTCAATGCCTGTACACGGCAATTAGACTCAGAGCCAGACAAGGCTCAGGCTTTGCAAAACACCAGTCAGCTTCTGCCCAACATACCTAAATGTCGCATGAACCAATTATTAATTACGAATGCTAACAATAACTGCTTAGTGTCTGGCTCTCATGCGCCTGATGCTAATTCATCAGTGTGAGAAACTGCCACAGCCCGTGTTCTGCTGCTATCACTAGTGCGAGGTGCTTAGCCACGATTGCTAAGGTGCCCATAGCTACGGCTGCTAGTACACAGTGAACTGAAAGCCCTAAATGTAGATAGTAAATCAAACTACTGAGACCCAAATTAACTCGGGCAAACAGCAAAGCATTATTTTTAAGATAAAGGAGAGTTATTGTAGGCACAGATGCGACAGCTCACATGCATTTAGAAGGAGACATTTGGCTTGTCCCTTAAACATCATACAGTACAGACATAAGGGGTGGATTCTCCCCCAAAGCATCACATATCTCTAACTATCACAGACAAATGCTAGGGAGGGGGGTGGATTAAATCTGGTCAAGTAACCAGTTCTCGAGTTTCAGCTCTTGATATACTGTAAGCAATGAAAGGCCAACTCAGAGGAGAATAGGAAATATTAACACACGCATGTAGTTCAGTGTTCCCCACGTGATTAAAGGTGAGCTGACATATGGTGCACACAAAGGCCATTAAAAACAAGTTCCTCCGGCAGAGCCTCGTTCCCCCGCATTTCCCCGGCCGTGGGCCGTGCGCTTGGATGGTCGTGAATTTCCTCATCGATCAATGACATGAAGCAGCTCTGCGAGCCGCAAAGAACAGGAAGCTGCGCTCTCAAGTAGCAGCTGGCATCCATGCCGTGGGTGTAAAGGTGACTGTACCGGGGATCGGAGCCGCTCCGTGCGTCCATGCGCGCAAGCAGAGGGCTAGGGCGCCAAGGGTGCACAGGGCGCCAGCTACATGATCATAATGTACTTTCACGGGTCCAAAGGGGCATCACACAAAGTGCAAAACAAAAAAGCATCGATATGTTGAATGGAAAAGGGCAGTCGTTTATCGCTACGTGATATCGTAAACCCTGTTATTTGTAACTATTTTGTTTAGAAAAGATAATCAAACAAAGGTTTATCAAACATGAACAAGTCAGATCGATTATCCAGTGAGCCGCCCCCCATCCCCCATCAGCTGAAAAAGCAGGCATCACGACATTTTATTATATGCATAAATCAACAATTTTGTGCGTATTGACAACGCTGAAGATGTTTTCGCTGGTTACCACAAACATCCATTTAAGGGGATTATTCAGAAGCCATGCATTTGCTATACACGTTACGGTACCAGTCAGATTTATCATCATTTACCGGAGGCTACTGCAATACCCACAAAGTAGAAGTTAAGATCATAAATAACCATACTACACACCGCATCTTCGCTGAAACAATTATTAAGGGGGTCTACCCTACATCCACAAGGCACGTATCTGCGGGCAAAATAGTTACTGAAAATCAAATCATGTTACAGATTCTCACCTTTTGCAAGGCAGTCGGCGCAGAATTTATTCTCCTCCAGCGAAAGCAGCGAAGTGAGTACAGCTTGGTATCGGTCCACGTCTTTCACCGATTTCCCCGTCATTTCAGATAGATTTCAGATTCCGATTTTCAGATATTTCAGACCTGGCTGCTCTTCAAACCCCAACTCACTCAGATTTAAACTGTCAAAAGAGAAGAAAAACAAGATTTATGCCTTCCGCCGTCTTTTACAGTGAATAAAAGACGACAGTGAAACAAGATAATAATTCTATCAACCTACAGATAACTGTTGATGATTAATACCGCAGTCCTCGTCTGATTATTTAAATACTGTGCGCGCAGTGCAGCAACGCCGCAGTAAATCCTTGACTATAAATTCGCTTTAATTCTAAGGGATCGCCTCGCGCGCGATACCCGCGAGCCCCGGTCCCCTTTACAACTGTCTCGCGGCGTCTCAGCGTATCAAACAGCCGCCTGCGGCTCAGCCGGCTCACATCTCACTCGGATTTCCTGTTTCCGCCGTCCCTTAAATTCATTGCTATTAAACACTCGCTATGAGACAATTCCGACCCTGTCACTCTCAGCTATGCCCACTTCTCGATTGCTAATCAACGAATAAAATTAATTAGATTTACTCCCAAATCTGTAGTAAAGTATATAACAGTAAGCCAAGTGTTTACTTAAAATACCGCAATAACCGTAGTCTTAGCCGTAGTATTTCGACTAAAGGTGCATTGCATGAAGCAGCTCCACACTTTATTCATTGGAAAAGCACGCCATCTGCTGTTTAACCTGAGAGCTGACGTTAACGATAAAATTAAAATAAGCAGTTTTAAAAGGGGGTTTTGTAATCTCACAGTCCCCTCACTAAGTATGCTGCTATTTTAAAATATTAATTCTCAGTTTGTGGGTTTGTTTTTACCTAATGGGAAAAGTACATAAAAATGCAACTTCAATTTATGTTGTGTTTATAAACAGCTGTAAGACCGAAAGTTGTTTTTTTTGGGGTAAGCATTTAAGCGTTACAAATTAATCAGGTACACTTAACGTCGTTTCGTTTTGGAATAATGGCCTGCGGCCTGGAATCTACGCTACATATAATTTAGATGAGGATTTTTTAAACCGCATAACCAGGCGTGGTTACTTAGGCTGGACTTGTAAACACTGACCAGAAGGTCATATACGACATAACAAAAGACCTGAGATAATGTCATATCAGTGAGATCGCTTTAAATACATTTGCACAATACCAATGTAAAGTTACTTATCCCATTCTGAAACTCTTATTAGTATTAAAAAGTTTAATAAAACATACGTCACGACTTATTTTAGGGTAGACTGATATATTAATTCGGAATTGATTGATTAATATGTATATTTGATCAGGTGAAGTGAGACATCCAAAATGTGCTATCCCAGAATCCTTAGCAGGTGCTCCAATAAAATGGGAAAGTTCTCACCATTCTGAAGTTTATTCCAGGTAGACAGTAATGGCAGCTGTGTCCAATGGCTTCTCTCACAGTCCTGCAGCCTAAGCATATTCATGAGCCACTGGGGGCTGGCTCCGCCTCCAGCGTTAGTGGGAAGCCTGCAGGTCTGTCAGATCCTCAGTGCCGGGGTCTGAGAGCTCCCAGTGTTCCCAGTGGCTGGATGTAGGGCTGGCTTTCCCTTGCTTCTGCTCCCTTTTCCCCGTTTGGCTTCTTGATTCTTTGCCTTGATTGCGTGTACATCTGTGTCCAGGAGAGGACGGGGAGCGGCCGGCAACCTCGGTATGGCGAGACACTTTGTGAGTCTGCGGACCCTCATCCTTCTGCAAGCAGTGTGTCTGATACTAGCTCAAGTGGTGAGTGAGGCGTCAGAGTCCCTGTGAACGCAGGAGGTCCGAGCAGGAGTGCGGGGCGGCTGTGGGGTGGCGGGGAGATAGCAAATTAGCACAACTGTCTGCTGCTCAGAGCTGGGACTCCATGGATGGTCCCCTTTGCCCCTGAGAGGGCAGAAAAGCTGAGGGCTTTGGGAGGATTTCCTCAAGAACCAGAGGAATCTCAGTCACAATACATTCGATCTGACTCCCACTGCAGTCCATTCAAGTCATATATTTGGGTTTGGGATGTTGAATTTGAGTGAGTGACTTTTTGGGTCAGATCTCTGGTGTTTGTGTTCAACTTTGAGATTCACTTTTTGGTAAATATAGGTCCTATATAGTTAATATGCGAAATGCAAATGATGTCTGGATCTGAATATTTGAGATGGTTGTGATTCATGTTCTTGCCTGGGTAAGTAAGTAAGTACATCATGTAAGCAGTGAAAAGTACACGAGGAAGAAGCTGGCTCGATTAACAAGAGGGAATGGAGAGAGAGACACACACAGGGCTCTGTGTTTAATGCTCTTAGCTGGTCTCCATAAAGACAGACCCCACCAAGAACCCAGCGCCATACCTTCCACCCTCAATGGGGTGGGTGGCTGGGGGGCGGGGGTGTGGGTCAAAGTATAGGGCTACAACTGGAACTCTGTGTTTCAGCAAAGTTCATGCTTTCAGCAAAGAATGGAATATGTTAAACACTCAGGCTATGGAAAGAAAGTGAACATTGTCACGTTCCAGTGATGAGGAGTGGTATCACACTGGTTCGTTTGGAAGATTTGTTCATATAAGAAGAAATTTCTTCAGAAGGTCTCAAAGTTTACCCAAGAGCACATCTCTTGCTGCATCAATGGCAGAATTAAATTTTGGTGCAAAGTGGTGAGTGGCGGCTGCAGAGGCCTTGGTGGAAGCTCACACTCTCCTCTCTGCAGCTCCTGGCCGATGCCATTCTCTCAGGGCGGTGTTAGCAAACAGTCATCAACCGCACGAGCAAACTGGTGGAAAGACAGCAGTTCAGTGTGAACAGGGAGCTTGTCTCTCTACCGGCCTGAGTCTATTATCACATTTGCAGTTTCAAATCTGCAAGCAAATGAGGAAATAAAATGATCGGTTTTCAAATTTTTATTTTGAAACTAATATTTTCAAATTTAAATGTTAAGTAATTGAGCTGTAATGAACTAAATGTGTTATACCTCATGCTGTAAAATAGGTCTATTATGCAGTATTACTGTATTGAAAATAAAATTATTTCATGGCAGTGACTATATTTCATTGCAGACTGGTCCACCAGGACAGCTGGGTCCTCTCGGCCCGCCAGGACCCTCAGGAATCCCTGGGTCTGATGGTATCGACGTGAGTACTGGAGTTATTTTGCTGCACCAGCTTGCTGAGAGCAGTATACAAAGAGAGGCATTGTATGCTATGTGCTCCCAAGCCAGCGCTCTACCGCAGCCGTCATGCCACCAGAGGGTGCTCTAAACGAAAACATTGCAGTACAAAAAGAGCACTGTGCTCTCGTATTGAATATTCTTTGCAATTTCTCTTCCCTGCACACGATCTTGCATTAGGCTGAGCAGTGTGATATGCTTTATGTGCTATCAAATGTCACCACATATTTTTAAATGTGTCTAAACTAAAAATTTTACATTTATCAATTCGGCGATTGCAATGAAAGCCGTTTGTTCTGCTATCCAGGTGAACCACAGATGCAGTGATGTTATTTTGTTTTGTGCAGACATGCGATTAATAGAGTTTGATGTTTTCTTTGGCCAATAAGCATTGCTGGCCAAGCATGTAAGATACTTAAATCTATAAGGGCATAACAGCTGCAGTAAAATACATATTCACAATATACAATCTATGATAAATTCTACCACCACAAATTTCCCAAAGGTTTCACATGAATAGTATATATGTACATATTTATCGATGTGTGTGCCATGGAATACCACATGGTAAAACTCGCTCAGTTAGCTATGACAGCTAATACAATGATAAACATACACACATACAGTATCTATTTACATTCCTAAAAGAAAATCTCATCCATTTATCCATCCATCCATCCATCCAGCTGCTTGTCCTGGTTAGGATGACAGGAGGCCTTAGGCCTATCCCAGACAGCACAGGGTACAAGGCTGAGGTACACCCTGAATGAATGTTACAATTTTCTTCTAAAAATGAGGTAAAAACAGATATGTGTCCCCTGAGGATTAGCGCCACCCAGTGGTTGTGAAATTGACTGATTGATGAAATTAACTGAATTTTATTTGTCTATCTGCAAGATTAGGACCAGCCATACAGGGACGAGTAAAGTAATGAAGTGTTTGTGAATACCCTGTAAGCTCCCTCTGTCTCTCTGCCACACTCTAGGGGGAGAAAGGACCCCCAGGCCGCCCTGGCCCAGTAGTAAGTACTATCCTTGCAGCAGAGAGGTTTAAGCACAAAACGAGTAACTACACTTAGTGTATTTTTGAATTACCTTACCTCTCTGTTATCATTTTAGGGAGCCAAGGGGGAACCAGGGGAGCCAGGCCTGGATGGGTCCCCAGGAGAGAATGGAATTGATGTGAGTCCTGCTGTGGGAGTTTTGGTGCTTTCGGAAAACCACTTCGGGGGCTGCTAGAAGGTCAAAGGTCACGATTCACTGTAGCAGTTATGCAGTCTCAAGGGGCACCAACTCATAGTTTCAGGTAACAAATACCACATTGTGTTTGGACCCTGGAGGAATGAAAATTCTAGGGGTCTAGTGTATTAACAGCTGATATCCTGAGAAAATAAAAGGTTTCGCATACGAGTATTTATAATGTTTTTTGAGTTTTGCTGTAGGGGAAAGACAGTCAGGATGGTGTGTCTCAGTCACATGCAAAGTTAAAACCCCAACTCAGCGAGGATTTGTAAACTAATCCATCCAGGAATTTCAATCCCAGCCTCTTCTCATTGCGCTGAAATGTCAACACTTGTTACGGACCTGTTAGCTTCTCAGAGAGCACAGCTCCTTGCTAATGGCGGGAAAGTTTCCTGGCGCCTTGTGCTAACAAGGTATATTCTAAGAAAACATAGTTTTTCAGCTGTTAGTCTTACTGAGGATCACTGAGCAATTTGTACACTATCTTAGTCGGGACAGAAGGAGTTAACAATGAACGCTGATATGGTTAATCTGTGTGGACTCGCACCTCACACAAGGGTGGCGGGAAGTCCAGCTGCCTTATTTGCTTCAATAAACCAAAAGTGGAGCATTAATTAAACATAAAAGACAGAGAATAAAGCACCCTGGAAAAATCTCTGTGAGATGGTACCTTTGTGGTAGGACCCAGGACTGCCGTGTAAAATTCCCAGCGGGACAATATGACTTCAAGGGGGACCCCATGATGCAAATCATTTCCCACCTGGTCCCGCTCCTGTCCCCCACGGTGGGGCCGGCAGTGGGTTTGCTGGAGCTTACTGCTTCTCTCTCTTTGTTCCAGGGGCTGATTGGACCAAAGGGAGAACGAGGGCCAATTGGGAACCCTGGCCCCAAGGCAAGACCTCCCCTTTCTTGTAGAAATCCCACAATGCCTCACTGCACAGTGACAGAAACACCAACCAGTCAATGGCACAGCAGCATGGCCATTTTGTCAGAAAACAGTGTCTGCCATCATAAGATCTTCTGTTTCTCGCATTTATGAAAGCATCTCCGAGATGATCTACTTCCTTCACTCAAGCCCAGTTACACACAACACACACACCAAATGCCATATACCTTCCACAAACCATTATATTGTCCAGCCTTAACGTACACAAATCAGAACCAAATCTAACCCAACTTGCTGTCCTTCCAGGGCCAGCCGGGGACTGTAGGCAGACCTGGACCGCCGGTAAGTACAGCTATTTCTCCCTGCCGTGTGACCTAGTCCATCAGCATCAGGCTGTGTGAAATTTAATGCGTGCCTAACACTGTTCTGTGAGGAGATATTAAGATGATCGAGTCAGTGGGGCTTTCAGGACTATGAAGCTCACCATTAGTTTTAAGTCCCAAAATGAAAATAAGAAGAATATATATTTCAGTGTTTCATAATACACCAGCAGCTAAACGTGCTTGTGTCAGGAATATTCCTGCCCAATCCTGCACAAATGCCTTCCCTGGCTTTATTATATTATTTAAAGAGTACAGCCTTCTGTACAAAAAAGTGAAATAAAAGGGGGCACCAGCTGGCTTTTAAAAACCTCCTTCTTTATTCATGGTACATGTTAAGAAACATTTTAAACATGTGCTCTGCAATATTGTCTTATTATTCACCCATTACGTAACCGTAGTTTTTCAAAACCTTTCCACTGTAATAAATATAGGCATTTATAGTGGGTCAGTGCACTGGTGCTTCACTGTTAATCTTACTGTGTTATTCCTGCACTGTCATGCAGGGTCCTGGACTCCTTGGACTACCTGTGAGTATAGCCAGACTGAAGATGTGGTGTGCGCCAGAACTTATCACGGTCACTGCTGTCCTGACTGTAAAACGCTGCAAATTGTGGAAGAACTTCACCAGAACCGAACAATCATTAGCAGAGTCGCCAAAGAATAAAGGCTAGCCTATCCAAACCTTGGAATTCCTGTCAGAATGTCTCAGTTTTCTTCTAAAAATGAGATAAAAACAGACACATGTCTCATGAAGTTTAGCACCATCCGGTGGTTATGAAATGAAACGGAAATTTAATTGTCTATCTTCAAGGTTAGGAGCAGTCATACAGGGACCAGTAAAGTAATGCAGTGTCTGTAACCGTACCAGGACTCATCAGCAAGCTCCCTAAGGCTAAATCATCCAACCGGAGTTTGTTTGGTGTAAAAGTGCCATAAAATACCTGATACGGCCTTATCCAAAGAGACATTAAAAGCAAAAGAGGGAACAATGTGCCTAATAACCCTGCTAGTGTTAAATGCAGGACACCCTATTTCCTTTCATTTCCTGCAAGGTACATTTTGCTTTCCGAAGCGTATTTGCCAGATCTAATGACGTTATCATCTCGTCTGTCTCTGTGTCTCTCCTCCCTCTGTTATTTTCAGGGACTGTCTGGTCCAATTGGACTGCCAGGTGAAATGGGAAAAGCAGGCATCAAGGTATTAGCTGGGTTATCACCATGGTTACCGAGCCCATTCTGCAAGGCGTGTATGTATGATATTGTTCCTCTTCTTCCCACTCTTCTACTCCTAATTAGGGCCTGATGGGTCCGCCCGGGCCTCCAGGATTACCAGGACCCCCGGGCAAACAAGTAAGTTCACTCTGTGATAGGCCAGTATAACCTTTGTAACCTCTGCCTTTTTCTCCTAGTTAGAGATCTGTTAATGCTTCCAAAGAAAGATGAATTCAGAGGTCTGTGAAAAGAATATAGGAGCTGGCAGAGATACTGGACAATTGGACTGCAGGTGTCTGAGTTTTTTAAGATAAATTGTATGTGGTGAATCGTGTAGCTGTATAATTGAAGGAACCCGAGCCCGCCGTGGGAGCTGGTGAGCTATAGAATGGTGCAGGATGGGATTAACTACAGAAGTGGGAACGGGTCAAGTATGGGGAACGAAAGGGCGGCACTCAGATGAAACTGGAACATCGCAAAACACTGCTGGGCAGTAGAGGAGAATCGGAAGATCGATCCTCAAGGCTAGATGACCATGTGGGACAGGAGAGGGCGGTAGAACAGGTGCTTTCTGTGGGCTTGGGGAAGGCGTGAGCTTGACACAATACAGAGAGGAAAAAAAGAAAACAACAGAGGCCATTTTGGCGAAGGAACAAAATAACCAATATCAGACACAACAGTCACAGTGACGAGAAACACTGTGGGATTTGGAATCTGGGCAGGTTGACTGGGGTTAATAAAAAAGACATTTATTGTACCAGTCAATTGAGAAACAGGGTGAATGAATCAACACAACAGTTCTACACCCCTGACTCTCCACTTCTCTGATGGCCAGTCCAAACGGGGGCCCTCCAGACATAATGCTGTAATAGTGGAGAAAGGTTACAAGTGCCAACTATCAGCTGCTTATTGACTGGAATCGCACATAGCATCATGTCTGCCGTTACGACCCGTAAGTCACACACTGTTTGACGGCTCCATCAAGTAAGTGCCTCTTGAGAATGTTAGTCACTCACATTGAAGCTGGGGTTTCCTCTTTCCTTGAAGCTCACAGACCAGAAGCTTGATGTGCACCTCCAACCTCAGACATGCCTTTCATCTGTAATTCCATCTCTCTACAGGAGGTTGGGCTGCTAAGAGCCAATAGTTGCCCCGAAATAGTTATTCTTGATCTAACGCCGCGATGAGATACATATTCATGAGCTAGCTGAGCAGAGAAAGGCTTTCGTGAGTGATGTTTGTCACATTTCTCTGCCCAGCTAGCATAGCGCAGCTAACGCATTGGTGGCTTGGCTTAGCCATTAGCACAGTTAGCGGCATGTACTTGGGGGTCCTTTCGGGTTGAATGTTGTTAGCATGTCTCCTTTTTTTCATTCAGTCTTTCCCCTTCTTTCCAGGGCCGTCCAGGAAAGTTCACAGGAGAGGAAGGAAGTGCAGACTTCCAGGTAAGACCTGCTTTCCCATTCTGACTCTCCCCCCTCCTCCTCCTCTTCACCCCAAACCTGTTTCCACTCATACAATAACCATCAGAATGTAAGTGATTAGCAGACAGCCAGCCAGACAGGAAGGCAAGCAGACAGACAGGAAGGCATGCAGACAGACAGGAAAGCCTTTCTATCAAACTCCCTCTCTTTCTCTTTCTTCTCTTCACTTCCTTTGCTTTTTACAGATTTACTGTACTGATTTTCACAATTGCCCATACACTAAATCCATTTAATTTTATTTATGTTTTTAATTATTCTTAATTTATACTCTGTGTTGTTTGTGAATGTAAGACAAATCGCTAGCACGTTTCAGCGTACCTGGCCAATAACATGAAATTCTGATTCAGATTCTTTCCTAAAATTCAGCTCATTTCATCATGATCAGTGTGTGCTGTTCATGCCTGGGGGGCGGATCAGGACTGGTTTTTCTCTTCCTTTCCAGTGTCCCACAAACTGTCCAGCAGGGCTGAAGGGTCCCCAGGGTCTTCAGGGAGTGAAGGTGAGGAGAAATCACGAGACAGAGCTTGAAGCGAATCTCCAAATGGTCTCTTCGTTTTGATGGAATGGTTGGCCAGTAATTCTATGGTGTGTTCTCCCCCAGGGACATAAGGGTCGTGCTGGGATACTGGGCGATTCGGGGAGCATTGGCAAGCAGGTATGTGCCAGTTCACAGCACCATAAAAACACCCTCTCATGAGGAAGGAAAGTCAGGCTTCAAGGTCAGGGTGGTGATGACCTACCCTGGGGATTGATGGGAAATTATGTACACTTAGGTGGCATTGGGCAAGACATGGCACCTGTAGGTGATCTGCATAACACCCGCTACACTATGGGCTGATGATGCTGACCAATGGAGCTGGAGTTGTGATTGGCAGTAATCTGTGTGCGATTAGCCAGTCCTGGTTTAAAGCAGAACATAGATGACTGAGATTAAAGGGGTCCTACAGGGGATGGAATGGGATGGCTGGCCAGGCCAGGTGAATTATTCAGAGTTAATGAGTGCCTGGAGGACACAGGAGCTGCGTAATGTGTTATTTGCCCCACATTGCAGCACCACTCAGTTTGAATCAAGGAACATCAAGGCCAGCAATTGAAACATCTACTGGATGACATTTTAAATAGTCCATGCCTGCTTGTTCTTATTTTACTACACTAAATATCTCATGTTGTAGAAAAAATAGCACGATACACATACTGTTTGTCAGTGGCAAACGAGCAATGAAACACAAATTATATCGATGTCCACGGAGTTCTGATTGGTCTATTGAGATTTTGAATAAAACTGCTCCCAGGCTGGTATTCGGTTGTTCTGAGACAAACCCATCCAATACCGTACTCATTTAGATTACGCGCCTATTTAGGGATGTTTAAATATTCAAGAGCAGGGTTTGATGCCATACATCTGTAGGCTTTGGGCCCCAGTTGATCACATCCAGTGACATTTTAAACAGGCTTCCGCAGCCTCGGTCGTCTCCGTCGCTCACTGTGACGACACAGTCCGTTAGAACCAAAATGGAGTCATGGTGTTATATGCGGAACACGATGGAGTCACTGCCTGGGATTGCGTTCACTTTGCTGTGCTGTCTTTGGTGGCTGAATATGTTCATGTAGAGAGGGCCTGTTTTCTCACTGTCAGCTGCAGCAAAGAGTCTCATGGCTGACGCTACTTCTTACTGTTTCTTACTATTCGTGTGGCATCAGCCTGTATTTGCGGAAAGTGTTTCAGCATTGTCCATAAATGATCATCATCACCACCACCACCATCACCATCACCACCAACTTCATACCGCTTCTCTTAGTTCTCTTAAATATGGAGGCAGCGAGTAGAGCAGGTCAGACTAGACCTTTCTAGCCCCTTCTGGTGAACCTTCGTACGTCCCCAAGAAATCTGGGTGATATAGTCTCTCCGGAGTGTACCGTGTCTTCTCCGGGAATCCCTCCAATGAGATCAACCAGTTCTGGTATCATGATAAGATGTCCAAAGCAGCTCAGCTCTCGGTCTGAAACAGCAGCATTGCGGATCTCTGGACTGCTCACCCTGTCATGAAGAGTGAATCCCTTAATCCTGCAAAGGTACCTCATCACCGTCACTTCAGTTAATTTATTTCAGTTGTTGCCCACAGCTAGTGACCATAGGTGAGGATAGAGGTGCAGACTGACCAGTAAACTGTAATCCTTGTCTGACTAGTTCCCATTTACCATGGACCTGCTGAGTGCCCAAAAAACTGCAGCCACTAAATTGCTCTGCATCTCAGTCTCATGTTCCATCTCACTATCTAAGGTCCCAAGGTACCTAAGCTCCTTCACTAAGGACAGGTGCTCCATCTCCTGTACCAGCAAAGGGGGGGGCGATCGACTCTTTCCCTAGAGAGCACCATGACCTTAGCTTTGGAGGTGCTGATTAACATCCCTGTAGCTTTATACTCATGGAATCTGTGTTGGAGGTCCTAGTCGGGTCGGGTCGGGCCAAAAGCACATCATGTGTGCATATCAGAGCTTTCAGCTCTAGACCCCCAAACTAAACATCTTCCCATCCCTGGCTATACCTTGATGTTTTGTCCATGAAAACCACAAAGAGAAGTAAGGCTGACGCCCATACCCTTGATGACTTTGATGTGTTACACAGTCTAGCTTCAGTCTGTTGTACCGAACGTTAAACTTCTCAGATGAGAATATTCTGACTGAAACAAACAAGCTCAGTCATTCATCGTGTTCTGTGTAAGTGCTTCATTTTTTCTTGAAGAAGTTTTTGGAAATGAAACAGCCGAGTACAAGGCCTGGGAATGTTTCCCAGGCCAGGTTGAGCCCTGACCCTGTCGCTGTGACATCTCCTCTTACCCTCATCTCTTCTCCTCTTTGCAGGGAATAAAGGGGGACGTAGGAATCTCTGGAGAACAAGGAATCCCTGGACCGCCGGTACCCTATTCATTCCTGTTGGGTTGGGCACTTCAGGGCATGGGGTGTTGGCTGATAACCTGGGAGATGAGCACAGCGGTGAGGGCAGCTTCTGATGGTCTCTCTCCATGCCCTCGCAGGGTCCCAGCGGGCTCAGAGGTTACCCTGGAATGGTTGGACCCAAAGGGGAACCTGTAAGTACACAAGAGAATGGATTAAAGAAAGCAGATACATTCATAACTATATTTGACTCATTTGAATCTGTGTTGTTAGCGACACAATTGATAGCGCGCGTCAGAGCATACGGAAATTAAATGTACACATCAGATCTTATCAAGGGGGGTACGGGGGTTCGAGTCCGTTGCGGTCCGTCTGTAGGAGACGATCCTGAAGTTTGATCTGTCTTACAAGGTGCAACAGAATGCCAGCATGCAAGAGCTATTAACAAATTAAACAACCTGTAATCTCTTAACTCACAGCAATTAGCATGCCACTGTGTTTAACATCTTCACACATTTGTGTGTTTACATCGCTGTAATCACCTTTTAGAGGTATGTTTAATGAGAGAAGTTATGTTGAGGTACAAAACGTCAAAGCGGTCTCACACGGGCATTTTTTCACACTAACCATTCAGCCATCTGTTTTTTTTCTGTTTCTTTTTTAAAAATTATCATAAAATGATGTCTTTTGGTTTCGGACTTGCTGGACATATTTCTCTTGGTCTTTCTTTCTGATTAGGGACCTCAGGGGTACAAGGGAATTGCAGGACCTATTGGCATTCCTGGCCTACCGGTGAGTGCAAGTTGTGCTGTCCTGCATATATGAATACATTTTATAGTAAATATAAGTCCAAAGTAATCGACAATGAAATATATCTCTATGTCAGACACGTTACTCTCATTGTTAATACAAGACTGTTTTGCAAAATTGGTCTGGCACTGTCTGAATATATTATTAGTGACTAGACGCTGGCCCGGACTCTCGGTGTATTTGGTGCCATCCGGCACCAGCTTTCTGTTTGATTAAAGACACTTTCGATTTCTTCCTCTGGTAGGGTGAGGAAGGGCCCCGGGGGCCACCTGGAAGTCCCGGTGAAAGGGGAGACTTGGTAAGTGCTCATCTATTGGTCCGTTTGACCCAGCTGATTGACTGTCCGGCCAATAACAGCAGCTCTGAGAGGCAGAACAAAGGAAGCTAGTCATGTAGCTAGCACCAACCTACTTGACTTTTGTCTAGATATAGAGACTGTACTGTACATTGTACAATTACTGTCATGCCTAGTTGGAGGTCTGTCAGCAAACTGCCAACTCTACTGAATCAAGCAGGGAGTAACGACCAACTTTGCCTAAAAATATGACTGGATTTTATGCTATAGGATGCTTGAGTAAGTCCTGAAACAATATGTTCCCGTGTACAGTGACTTTTATATAATATTCCCGGTCTTATTTCACAATTCTGGCAGCTGTTGGCAGCATATCACTGTGACTGGATATAACCTGATAGTCATTTAGTTTTATAATTAATTTCTACAGGGCGCACGTGGTATCAGGGGACCTCAGGGTGTCGTTGGCAAAAAGGGGGAGCATGTGAGTAAAAATAACTGCCTTAAATATAAAAATACATACAGCTTGTTGTTTAAAGTATTCATGTCTTTTATTAAGATTAAATAGGCCATATTTGTATGTTTCCTTCTGCTGTATGTTCTGGGTGCATGATGTCAGTATCAATATTAGCTAATGCTAATAGCCAATGCTAATATCATCACTATCATTAAGGGTTTACCGGGCATTGATGGGAAGGATGGCACGCCTGGCATTCCTGGAATGAAGGTAATCGATACTGGGCACAGCTGCCACATAAAGGCACAGCTGAGACTTTTACCTTGTCTCAGTCTTTTCAGAATGCTGTAGTTAGCGATGACCTTACTGCAATGTCACAGCAGTGATGAGGGATTGTTTAATTCGTTAGAGATCTGGAATTGAAGCGCCAACGCGTAGGTGGGGGAATTAATCATCGTCTGCCATTATGCTGCACACTGATTTTCTCTCTTTGAATCCCGTCGCCTGCTTTATCTCTAGGGAAGCCAAGGACAAGCTGGCATGCCAGGACCTCCAGGCCCACAGGGGGCAGCGGTGAGTAATTCTCCAGATAATGCAGCAGTACTGTCTCCCGAGCGTGTGCCCGCAGCAGAGTTGATGTAGGAGTCACCTTGTCTTTGAACCAACGTTCCTTCCATCAGTACATATTATTCTTTTCTGCTGCTTTGCACCACTTATAAATAAAGTTGCCTGGGCATTTCAGTTAGGACATTGTCACCCTTCCTAGTTCTGAATTTAAACCTTCAAATATCTCTGTCACGATTAGTCATTTTTAAACATGACTCTTTGCATACACATGCCAGGATAATGGACCATATTAGGCAATGCATGCTGCGTTCCAGGCACACTGGATAATGTCTGGTAAAAGCACAGATAAATTACAGGCCTCAGAACTTCAAAACAGAACTATATCCAAGAGGCACGTAGCCATGTAGTAAAATAATGGGTTTGAACACCCCTGAAATGAATTTGCTACTGATCAGGCAGGTAGAAAACAAGCTTGAACGCCCCTGGAAACCTACTGGCAAGGTTGCTGGACACCCCATGAAATTTATTTCGGGCTCCGGGCCTGATATCCAGGAAACTAAGCTCGAAAGCAGTGGAAATCATTTTGACCTATGACTGTGTACCGTTTAGGGACTTCCGGGCAGCCCGGGGCCTAAGGGAGGACTGGGGGCGAAGGTAAGGCCCACCCCCTTTGATGTCTTAATAAGGTGTTACACTTTTATTACTTTTACTCATTAGTGTCTATAACAGGCATATATGTAACAGCCATCATTAGTATCTATAACAGGCATATATGTAACAGTCATCATTAGTATCTATAACAGGCATATATGTAACAGCCATCATTAGTATCTATAACAGGCATATATGTAACAGCCAT
>JAAGVU020000045.1:15117634-15157654 GCA_011763525.2 Mormyrus iriodes | reverse complement strand
CAGCCATCATTAGTATCTATAACAGGCATATATGTAACAGCCATCATTAGTATCTATAACAGGCATATATGTAACAGCCATCATTAGTATCTATAACAGGCATATATGTAACAGCCATCATTAGTATCTATAACAGGCATATATGTAACAGCCATTACTTGTTATTTCCAGACTGATTTCCTGATTTAGCTGGTATACACCTGGGCTCAGCATCTTTATGTTTCACAAACACAATTCCATGAGCTTAATTTAATTTAATCAATGATCCATTTCTTATCTACAGTACATGTTAAATGTCACAAAATCTGTTCACTGTAGAGACAAACTGCAGTTTGTAACACCTGAACTATCAGAAGTGTAGCATGTATTACCGCTTTTGCATGGAACTGCCCCTGTGTTGAGCAGAGGCATCCCCTCTCTCTGTCTCGGTGCTTAGGGTGAACCTGGACCCAGGGGTGTGGTGGGAATGACCGGCTCTCCAGGACCTCAGGTGGGTCACCTTTGACAATGCAACAGAGAGGATATTCTGGAACATTCTAAAACATCCACATTATGCAGCATAGTCGTTTTGCTCAGCAGCTGAGGAACTGGTTGTATGATAATAAGGGTGGAGGTTCTGATTGAAAGTATCTCCTAAAGCTATGGTTTCTAAACCACTCTTTTGGACCATTCCGGTCAACAGGGTGAGCCGGGCCGGCCTGGAGAAGTGGGAATGGAGGGAGTCCCAGGCCCAAAGGTAATTCTCAGCAGCATCCACTGAACGTGCAGCCCGAAAGCTTCCGGAATTCAGATACTTTAACACTAGCAGTCTCTGCCCTGCCTGCTGACCGACCTGGCTCTTTTCCTCCTCAGGGGGACCGGGGCCAGCGGGGAGCAGTGGGGCCCCAGGGCGTCGTCGGCCAGCCTGTAAGACATCGGGGGACCAAGTGTCTTTGTGGTGGCTTCCTTTGTTGGCATACAGTGACAGTGTGGTTGTGTTTCTTTGTGCAGATGAGGGGAGTTGAAAAACTAAATGTATAAATATTTATTAGGAACACCTAGTTAGTAACGGGTAGGATCCACTTTTCCCTCCAGATCTTCTTCAATAGTAGACGAGCTGTGCATTCAGAGAAGCCATCGGCACACCTCTGTTGCTCTGAGCTGTTCGCCTTGCACTTGTGGCCCTCCTGTTAGCTGTAACGTGATCGGCCATTCTCCTTTGACCTCTCCTCTGACAAGTTGTTTCAGCCCACAGAACTGCCACTGACAGGATGCTTTTGTTTTAAGGAGAACTCTAGAGATATTGTACTGTGTGAAAATGTCAGGAAGGTTAGGCTATTTTCTAAGATACTGGAGTCAACAAAACAGGCACCAACAATGAGTCCAAACGACGTTTAAAATCACTTACCGTCTTCTCATGCATCTTTGCCGATCTGTAACTGGACATCTTGACCCTGTCTGTGTGGTCATTGCTTTTAGTTACGGCCACGTGATTGGCTGTTTGGACGAGCAGGCTGTTTGCATTAACAAGCTGGTGTACCTAATTGACCGTCCATTGAGGGTATAATGGTAAGGCATTTGTTATAGGATTTTACAAAGGTACTGGTATAAGTAAGCCAGAGTGGAGACACAGGGATGGCACCTGCACGGACTATAGGGTCTGTTTGCAAGCTGACATCCTTTTGGAGGACGTGACTGTATGAGTAAAACCTGTATTTCGACTGTGTTGGGTTTTGAGGTCACCATCTACTTGCTCACTCTTGATTGGCTGTTCCTTATACACAGGGCAGCAAGGGAGAGAGAGGCCCAATGGGTGTGCCCGGTCCTCAAGGCCTCTCTGGGACCAAGGGAGACAAGGTGGGCGTGTATCTCTTTGTCTTTGTGGATTCACAGTGCACTGGTACTTCTTGGCCACATGGTGGCACTCTTTACACATAAAACTCTGAACCATGGAAATGCTGGTGGCCCTGGCAGAAGTCCATGGTCTTCAGAGGCTGAGATTTAGGTGACAATTTGGATTCTAAATTCAGGTGTCATTTTGAGAATGTTTGTTATATAGGAAGAGACCTACATTACCTGCAAGTGGCTAACTTTGTAAACTTCCTGTCATGGGTGAGATAGTACGTATCACCCATTTTCTTCATTTAAGATGCTCATGTACGGAAGTGTGTGTCTGCAGTGACTAATCAATGCCTAACCTAACCTAGCTTATTTTCACAGGGATTTCAAGGAAAAGTTGGAATGAAGGGAGACTTTGTAAGTGCATCTCCACTTAGAAGAAGCCTTACATTTTGTCTGTGTTGACATAATTAAATCATGGTCCCTTGCAGTAGGGGAAATATTTTTTTATTATGGTACAGCTAACACTCAGCTAGGAAATTTTGTCTGACAGGGTGATCCAGGTGTAGAGGGACTGGCCGGAGAGAAAGGAGAGAAGGTAAGAGTGTGGCAGGGGATCAGGGGAAAGGAAGCTTTTTATGATGCCAAAGTGGACTCCATCAGATAACGCTTCAAAGTGCCATTTTAAGTAAGCCCTACTGTCTGATTCCGCAAACTAATGGAACCTCGGAGGTCCTTAATGTAGAACGGTTTCCTCTTTGTGCTTCAGCGGATCATAATTAAGCTCTCTGTGAACGTAATTTGACACTTTAAAAGCTTGTGCGAGTTTGCCATTCGATTAAATAGCTGTAAGTACCGCAGTGTCTTTAAAACAGTTCAGGCTCCGAAGTCCATATGCTCATGATTTGTTGTCGCATAATAATAGAAGTGCTGCTCTATGCTGCTGCGAGATAGGAGCGTGACCAGAAGGTTATGGGCTCTAACTCCAGATGGCATGTTTTCCTGCAGTAGGAGCGTGACCAGAAGGTTATGGGCTCTAACTCCAGATGGCATGTTTTCCTGCAGTAGTTCCCAGAATGTTTGACTTTAATTTATTTCTGGAATTTTAGTTTTTTTGCCAATAATCTATTGTTGCATTTTTCTGTTAGGGTTTGTCTGGAGAACCTGGACTGAAAGGACAGGTATAAAACACACACACACACACACACACACACACACACACAGACAAACCTGAACTCATATCTTTGTGGGGACCATCCATTCATTTCTACAGGTAAAAGCCTAATCCCAACTACGACAACCGTAACCCCTACCCAGCCCTAACCTTAACCATAAGTAACCAAACAAAATACAAGGCATTTGGCATTTTTAGCTTTTTGACAGCAGTCACAAATTTTTGTAAAATTTACGATATCCTTGTGGGGACCAAAAAAATCTCCCCACAATGTCAAAATAAGGTTTTTAGTACATAGTGGGGAAAGCTGCTTCACACAAAATTATAATTACAAACACACACACATACACACACATTTAATTTTACATAATTATATTTGGAGAGGAACTTTATGTTTTACTATGTTAAGTCCAGAAAGCTGAGCTAAGTTTGAACACTCATAAACAATACCATCTATTCAGAGTTTATTGTTAAAAGTTTTACTAACTTACTAACTAAAGTTCTGAAGGTTCATTCTACTTTCAGGTGAATGGATCACATGAGGCAGAACACCTCTGATTGATGCTCAGCTCCACTACTGAGATGAAATATCTTTAAACAGATAGACATGGATACTGAAATTGAAATTACATATTAAACCACATAAATGAAACAGCTAGCTTTTGCACGGCTTGGTAAACTTAAATCCTGCAGTGTCCCACTGTGTTGTTGGGACCACATGCTGAGGAACATCTCTCCCTACTTTTCCTCACAGCAAGGAGTGAGGGGTGACCCTGGTCACAACGGCCCTACTGGAGATGCCGGCAAGCCTGGAGACAAGGGCCCCTCCGGGCTGCCAGGGCCCCGGGGCCTCCATGGAGAACGAGGAGTGCCAGGCATGCCAGGCAGGCCAGGAGCTCCAGTAAGTGGAACCCGCTGCGCGGCGTGACAAGGTGTAGCACAGTGAAGCACGATACGATACAGCACAGTGCAGCGCAGGGTAATGCAACACAGACAGTATCACGCTACAGCACAGCATGACTCAGTACAGGTCAGGACCACGCCATACGACACAACAAAACACAGCGTGAGCTAATTTTACAAGATAGTGAAACAAGACTGAGGAAAGAGATGCAGGGAAATCGAGCTTCTGTCAATCCAGTTACGCAGAATAACACAACTGCAGCCCAATGAAAACAACAAAGACAAAAACGCAGATAGACCTCGCAACACAACACGATCACACAATACGGCTGTGGCTTTCATCTCTGCTGCTATGGTCCCTGCTGATGGTCCTCCTGTGCACTCTGCCCTGCTTCTGCTTCCTGTCCAGGGCCGGGACACCACAGACCAGCACATCGTTGAGGTAGTGCTGAAGATGCTGCAGGGTAAGTGACTGTTTTACTGTGTTTCCTACTCTTACATCCCGTTTCACTGGGGCTGACCGAAAGCCAAAAAGCTGGTATAAATCAACAGGAAGTTAACAAAGGGCAGTTTCTCTACCCCCTGCTGGTCTTTTCCCATGATGCCTGGCTAACCTGTTGCCCTACTGGCTGGCAGAGCGGCTGGCGGCGGTGGCTGTCAGTGCCAAGAGGGCAGTCCTAGGCGGAGCAGGTGTCATGGGTCCCCCGGGACCTCCTGGACCCCCAGGACCCCCCGGCGCACAGGGATCACATGGACTCACAGGGGCCCGGGGCATCCCTGGAATTATCGGTGGACCTGGACAGATTGGGAACACCGGGCCTAAAGGTAACCAGGATGGGTCACGTGGCTGGGACACCGAATCTGTGCCTGAATTCAGGGGCTGCATCTTTCTAAGGCTGCATTCAAAGACCGAATGCGTCACAGTGGTGCAACAAGGCTGTCCGGTTTCGAATGCTGCTATGTTTGTTCCTTCCAACATATTTAATACAATAAATAGAATTGAATTTAATATTCCAAGATTCATTGTGCAGAGGTAAAATGTGTCCCGGCTAGGGTATCTCAAGGGTAAGGGCTGGAACAGTTGGTTACACAAACAGGTAATTAATTATCCGTAGGCCAAATTAGGAAATTACCAGTAGGCCAGACCATCCCATTTGACTGTACTTTCTGTTCGAGCTTTGAAGAAGGCAGCCTACAAAGGCTACAAGTTCGTAGAGCACGTCCTTCAAAGGTCCCAGACCCTGAATTCGGACACATCCTTTGTCTACTCATGATCTTCAAAGAACTCCGGCCAGTGCTGTTTTCTCAAAGTCCAGCTCAGCATCTTACCAAACAAGAGTAAATGTGAATATAATGTAATTCTGTAATTCTAGAATGTAAATTAGGCATGAATGTGCAAAAAGTAAAGCCTGGTTCAGACATTAACATTTCAGCTCATCTAGTTACATGGGTGGGTAAATGTGAACAATACAATTATAATGTATTTGAGGTATGTCCTGTAATATAGATATTTTTCATTACGTTTTAGCACTTGAAGCAGTTGGGAGATGGATGGATATATGGTTGCTTTCCTTTAAGAATGAATTACAAATTACGGTACATCTATATTGAGTTGCACATTAATATCGAAAAGCAGGGTGAGTTATTGAGTGTGAATATACACTACTGTTCAAAAGTTTGGGGTCACTTAGAAATTTCCTTGTTTCCAAAAGAAAAACATTTTTTGTCCATTTAAAATAACATCAAGTTAATCAGAAATACGGCGCAGACATAGTTAAAGAACTATTGTAGCTGGAAATGGCTGGTTTTCAATGTAATATCTACACTGGCATAAAGACGCCCCTTATCAACAACCATCAGTCCTGTGTTCCAAAAGCACGTTGTCTTTGCTAATCCAAGTTTATCATCTTATAAGGCAAATTTGAACATTAGAATCCCTTTTGAAATTATGTTGGCACAGCTGAAAACTGGTGTGCTGATTAAAGAAGCAATAGAACTGGCCTTCTTTAGATTAGTTGAGTGTCTGGAGCATCAGCAATTGTGGGTTCGATTGAAGACTCAAAACGACCAGAAATAACAAATTTTTTTTCCGATACTCATCAGTCTGTTGTTGTTCTGAGAAATGAAGGCTGTTCCATGGGATATTTGTAAGTGACCCCAATCTTTTGAATGGGAGTGTATATCTCACTTTAAACATGGACGCCTGTCCTGATCCAGTTCACACATGAGCACTAATCAGACATTTGAAATGTGCACCTGGGGCAGTCTTCCCTTTTCCTTAATCATCGCTTTCCACTTGCTAAATTTATTATGGCTCCTTCCTGCAGGAAAGCGGGGTCCAAAAGGTGCACAGGGAGACCAAGGTCGTCCTCACCCAGGCCAGCCCGGATCTCCTGGAATCCCAGGTGAGATCACATCTCCAGCTGGTGTTCTTAATCTTCGTGTATGGATGAGGGACAAATATAAGTAGCTTATAAAATCACTGGCTTTGTAACCCACTATATGTGTGTATTGTATATGAAACTACAACTCCCAGAAGGCCTTGCTGCTACATCCCTAGGCTGAAATGGTCACTTGAGCTATTTTTTGAAGCCCAAAGAAAAATGAAAGACAACTAAAAATAATGGAACATCAGTAATCTGCTGTCAGTAAGATTTGCTGATTGGGGGAAGGGGGTACCACCTTGGCGGATTGATAAGTCATATTTGTGTTACCTCTCCAGATTTCCTGAGGCAGGGCCCCTGTTTTGCCGGCCGGGGCCCCTGATTTTGCCTGGGCCCAAGACTGTAGCTGAGGACAGCCTGGGCATTAACCTACCCCTGGCCACGACCCTGGAGCCTTTAGCTGACTTTGTGCCTTTGCTCCATCTCCTCCACAGGTCCCCCAGGTGTTGATGGCGTGGCCCGCGACGGCCGGCCTGGTGAGCGGGGGCCCCAGGGCTCTGCGGGTGAAGCAGGGCGCCCCGGGAAGGTGGGCCCCCCGGGCCTCCCCGGCTTCTGTGAGGCGGCGGCTTGCCTTGCGGCCTCAGCCTACACCTCCCCGCGTCTCCAGGAGGCGGGCACTATCAAGGGACCCTCAAAATAAGCCCTCAATGTCGGTGAGTCAGAGAAAGAGAGAGACCTAGAGAGACTGGTGCACACACACGCCTTCCGTTCCATCAGCCATCATGGAGCGATGGGAGGGGCTGTTCCTTTGTGACTGACGTGACACCCTCCAGTCTGAGTGGACGGCCGCTTTCATTTGAAACCATCTCGTCTGTGATTGGACAGTCTGCACCTTCAGTCACTTTGGAACCGCCAAAATCCCTGCTGCCACCTATGCCCCGCCCCCTCTCCAGACACAGGAACATCCCCGGCTACGCCCTTGACATCGCTGTGAACAGCCTTGAACTGATAGAAGAGAGATTAGTGGCGCTATATGTTTTTTTTTGCATCTTTTGTTTCTACTGCCACACTTCAGTCACATTAGATTCATCCAGTCCATTTAAAAATCACGCAGATAAACACATTCCAAATTAAACAATTAAAGTGCATGAAACAAAATAACCAATAAAATGTTATAATTATTACGTTATATGTATTGTTAATTACCTCAGGCGACGGCTTAATTTCTGTGGTTTTCCTGTCTGTGCCTTTGAAACTTTCACTTCATTCGATCAGTCTCAACACAAACACGTGCCTTTCCAGCTTCCTTTACGGTCCAGACGACTCAATTCCCATGATTCCGTGCTGTAAATCTTTGTAAATGTGTGTTTTCATTATAATAGGGTGCATAACCCCGACGTTAAAAGACCTAGTGTTTCATCCTGTGACTCCAACAAACCAAACCAAAGACACGATGAGCTTCCGGGATAACATCACCATGTACCGCCGAAAATAGGGAGGGAAGCTGGTTATTTCCATTAACAGAAACCTATTTATTGTTTTGTTGGTTCAACTGTAAAGACTTATAGTATTTTTCCTGGTTGTTCCATGGAGCCAGAATCAATAAAGAGGAACCTTTTATAAAAGTGAACGCTCTTCTCTATCGCCTGCGTATCTGAAATTGAATTGTTTTGTTCTGAATCTGTGACTTGAACTGATTTTCCCCTCTACCTTCCTCCCGTCTTGTCCATGCAATAAAGTGCTCTCTGCACCTCCATAGCTGTTCACTGCTGGTGTGATGTTTCCTACCACCGCTAACCAATTTCGCAGAGATTACTTCTGTGCTGAGGGACCTACAAGCAGCTACATACAACCGGAGGACCCGGGTGGTATACAGAGACCGGCTCACTGCGCTGTGGATGCAGGCGTCACACATACACTTCATATCACGGGGGACTTCGTTGGTGGGAGAAGCTGTTCTTAGTAATTGGCAAAGCCTGTCACTCAATGAGCTGTGGATGTCCGACATGCCATATTAAACCAATCACATCAGCTAAAATCCAAAGAGAAGACAGCAGGCCGGCGTACCTGCAAGCCCTACCCTCCATGCCGATGGAGCAGGCCAAGCAGAGGCAGCATGAGCGTTACCAAAACCCCGTCTGCGTGGCCGAGGATATACTCATCAAAAAGCACCACCGCATGCCTCGCGTGCCGATTACCTTTACAACTGATGAAGGCAGACTTGTAAAATCGTGGCTGGGAAATAAAGAGGATAAACTGTGAAAGGTTTCAGTGTCGTTACTCAGCAGAAGTGGAGTAACATTACATGGTGCTCTGAAATATGTTTTATTCCTTGGTACATATTTAAGTGTGGGCGCCTGAGCTCGTGTTTGGGACAACAGCTGTTTTTACTACATAGCTGCAAGGGGGAGAGGCAGTTACTATGGTTACTATGGAAATGGCCAGGTTTACTCACGGCTCTTACTGAGAGAATATGTTCTATAGAATCATGTGCCGTCAGTCACCCAACCTGGTCATCAACCTAGTAGAAATAAGCATGTCTATGACACACCTTCCATTCCCCAGCTGAAGCTGAACCTCCCCTAACTTCCAAACAACCTGGTCAGAGGCACCACGATTAAGGGCCTGCTGGTAACCAAAGAGTTTAAATCCTAGGAGCAGGGAAACTGATTTTGTTCCCTAAAGCAAGAAACGTATCGCAAATTACATCTGTAAACATCCAGTTGTAATGATTAAGTGATTAATAAGATTAAAATGCAGAACAACAATGACTACAAAAGCATCTATTAAATTAATAACACTAACAATATGTAGACAATACTGCTTAAAAAAACATTTATTTGCGTTTGTAGTTTTCATAAAAAAGAAAACAATGACTTGTAATGTATACAGACAAATGACGTACAAAGGGTGAGCACACGATGTTGCGCTGGCTGGGTGGCTTCCAGGGGACAGTGAGGGAACGGTGGCACCAAAGCTTGGCTTACAGTTAGTGGTTTTATGATGGACTGCTATAGCCCAAGACACCAGAGACAAAAACTCATTTTGATACAATGTGGTGAGTGTGAAAGTCCAGGTTACCTTGAGTTATGGGAGTCAAGAAGAGGGCTGACAGATAATGGGGTGAGTGACATTGATACATTCACCCAGTAGGCAAAGGAACACCAACGACACTGAAGGAAAGAGTCTTCTATGAACGCGATAAAGGCGAAATGTTTGCTACGTGTACATGCGGAGATCGTCGATCAAAGGAGGGCGGATGAACACATACATTCTCCACAATGTATTCAGAGTAAAAGTGGGGCAGGACATACAGGGGATTTTATGTTTAAATATAATAGTGATGCTTTGGAGTGATGTACGTATCAGAGTGCATGGATTTGGAAGAGTAACCCATCACTAAATAAGAAGATGGTGACCTGAGTTCAAGTCTAACCGTCACGAACTTGAGCCTCACTTGCAAATCCCTTTTAGAAATTTAGCACATTTAGAAAATGCAGCTACGATGAAAAAATGCTCTCTGACAACAAAGATATATAGATCATGTACACTCATAAACAAATCTTATAAAAAAAAATTCTCACCTAGGCCAATTTGTTAGGATAACCCAGAAAAAGAAGAAATAGGTGAAATATGAGGTGAAATATGAGGGGCTCCGTGCTGCTTTAGGTTTATAACTCATAAAGAACCAGGCTGTATAAACAAAATTATGTACAACACAGCTTTCCAAAAATAAACAACGGCTTAAACTGGGGCCTACCTTTCTGTTACGTTTCTTAAATCCTGGAACTGCAAGGAAATGCTCAGATGCAAGTACCACAAACTCCTGTGAGCTTTGAGGATCAGAGCCATTATCACTGTAAGAAAACAATTGTTTAAGTGAAGTTTTGTTTAACTGAAAACAGCAAACATACAAGCTGCCACTTGCCAACAAAGCCCTCCGGACAGTCAACAGCTGTTGACTGAAGACGGGGAATGATTTCCACTGTCCAATGTGATAGGTGTCTCCCTTTCCAGAACAATGGGTTCCAGAAATGAAAATATCAGTATAAATCTGTAAACAAAGACTGTCATTGATCAGAGATGAAATGTTCTAAGAGGTGCTTGTGGCCACTGGATACTGACTGCCCATAACTTAGGATCAGCTCACCATTCTTCTTAACTTACTGCTGACCAGCCATCAAAGTGATCTTAAGTCCATTCTTAAAGATTTCTCCTTGTTGTCCTGTTGTCCTAGAAGCCGAGTCTCAGGTATTTCCCAGACAGGTGTTACGGAAGGTTCCAGACAGGGGCTTTGGGAGCTGCCAGGACTGAACACGTGTGGAACTCCATCCAGGTCGGAGGATGAGCGGGTTTTCAAGAGGCAAGGCTGTGTTGGGAGGGCTGGTGTACCTGTTTGAGCTACTTGATGGGGGCTTTGGATATAGTTTAGGGAACTGATTTGAAACGATGAAGAAATTCCCAGGGTGCTCACAGCCATGCAAATCCAACTGTGCTGGGATAGTCCTGGTTCATTCACTCTCCCCCCCTAGTACATAGGGCCCTTTATGGGGGGACCCTTGGGACTATAATCTACAGGCATAGCGCTGAAGCAGTCTGTAGGGTTACACCGACCCTCCTTGCCTGGATTCCCTTGGGTTCCTGGGGGACCTGGAATCCCAGGAATACCCTGCTGTCCCACTGGACCTGGAGGTCCCATCTTTCCATAACCTGGTGGACCCGGAACACCTGGAACAATGGGGGAGGTGAGAGTGGGAAATAAGCAACAAAGAGTTGGCAAGAAATTAAACATTACTCACCGGTAGCCTACAGTCCTTGTAAATGAATATCACTTTGTACCTCAGTAGCATATGTGTCTCACCTGGAGCTCCAGGAGAACCTGAGTCTCCCATCTCCCCGATGCCTTTGTCGCCCTTTTCTCCCTTGACCCCTGGAGCACCTGTATAGACACCCCCCCCCAATAAAAGTGTTACCACGCCATTACGGGACACCAGAACTTCATCCTAGTACAACTATAATGCAAGGAAGCTAAAAATTGTCCACAGTTGAGAAACTGCAGTGCACTTTCATGAAATACCTGTTTCTCCAATAAGATATCCAGTTAGACAAATGAGTAACTTCTTTCTTTTTGAAAAACATGTTGGCTGAGCAACATAATAATAATAATTAAATAAACAACAACACTAACAACAACAACAACAACATAATAATAATAATAATAGTAATAATAATAGAGAGGCTCAAGCAGAATGGTGCTGCCTGCTGTCAGTGGTACTTTCTGGGGCTCAGCTTCCTCACCTGGCGGCCCCATGGGCCCCTGGCGTCCCTCACGGCCGATCTGGCCCGGGAGCCCCGGCATTCCCTGGGGCCCTGGCCTGCCAGGTGTCCCATCCTTCCCTGGCGGGCCAGGCCGACCGGGGGCCGACACCATCTCCACGGGCATTTGCATGCGGGACATGTAGTACGCCATGCGTTCTGCGGAGACACGCACACAAATGGCCGTCACATGTGCTGCTCAGATTAGGCCGCCGTATTGGGCCTGAAGGGACCATATGGTTTGGTAGTACACGTTCTACAGCACTCTGCTAGGTAACAGCACTAATGTTTGTAAAACCCAGATATAAGAAACTCAACAGAACTTCTAGACCAGTGTTTCTCAAAAAAAATTGCCACCCTTCCGATTCGACAATTTTTTATCATCGCCACCCCCTCCCCCTACCATGTCGACAACTTTTATCGCATTTTATCGTAACTTACTAACCAAGGAATGCTGTGGGTTCTGAGGCTACACTGCTTGACAACCGCTGTTCTAGACCTCTTGCCCACCACAAGTCAGCAGGCACATTAAAAAAATATTTTTGTAAAGTCCATAGTAAGTCGCCAAACTCACCGTCAAATATCTTAATGACCTGCTGCCGGATGAAGTTCTTGATCTCATCATAGTTGACCACCGCCTATGAAAGAACACAGAATGCTGATAGCTTGACCTCCTTCTGGAAATGGGAACAGTGTTTCTGAATTGGCTACTCACGTCAGTTCCAGGTAAACCCGGAGGCCCAGGGGGGCCGGCGAGTCCCGGCTGCCCTTGGCTCCCCCTCTCCCCTCGGGGTCCTGCTGGCCCCATCGCGCCCATGCTGGAGTCTTTGGAGGAGAACCCACCCCCGGGCAGACCGGGACGACCACGTTCCCCGGGAGGACCTCGCAGGCCTGGGGCTCCCGCCTCTCCCTACAGGAGATGCATGCAGAGGACCTGACAGCCTCCACCACAAGTCAGCTGATTTATTTTTTTTAAAGGTGCAAAAAATGTATCGATGCATTCTGCTGGCATGGGAGGCAGTGCTGCTCCAACAACAGACTGAGCAGAAGGGCTGAAGTTATGCAAACTGAATGCTGCTGAACAGGGAAGTGTGCAATGTGCCATGTGACGCATAAGAGATCTGTCCCCCATGACAACCGGCTGTCACATGACTAAGAGGCTGGCCGATGGGTGGACCCTTACCTTCTGACCTGGGTGGCCGTTCTCCCCCGGTTGACCGACAGTTCCCTAAAGCGAGAAGGAGACACTCGAGTAGGTGGGGTAACCGGGTCACCTGAAGCATAACTTTATGAACACCTCACGAGAAATTCAGGAAATTCACCAGAACGAGTCTGACAGGCATTTTTTGCTCACTCTGCATTGACCCCATTTTGGAATCCCACTTAACCCAGCATCCAAAAATAACAGCGAGTGAACAAACGGGGCGAACACTCACATCCTTCCCTGAAGCACCATCGGTTCCTGGCTCTCCCTGGGGACGCAGTTGGAAAAAACCCATCACTTCCTTCATTATGGAAGGCACATACTGCATGCATCTGTTCATCAGCTGTCTACATGCTGACACAGCAACATCCATGCTTAAATCCAGAACACAGAACTAACACAAAGCAGAACTCAACCATCCTGTCCCTTGCTATGGTTCAGGAAACTTCTATAACCCAAACGCATATGGCTGTTAGACATCTGTCCACACATGACGCAGTGTGACTCGCTGTGCTGATGGATTCCGGTACTGACCACTAAGCCTGGATGTCCTGGTGCTCCAGGTGGGCCCACCATGCCAGGAAGTCCTCTCTCTCCCACTTGGCCCTTGTCACCTTTTGTCCCCTGCGTGCAGACGCACATACAGTCAGGCATGGAATAAAGCAACTGATAGGATGACAAAAAGTTATGGCAGAGACGGCCGATTACCAGCCCGGGGGGCCCTGAAGGACCGGGGGGGCCAACGGATCCTGGAAGTCCCTGAAAGGGCAGACATAAGAACATAAGAACATAAGAAATTTACAAACGAGAGGAGGCCATTCGGCCCCAGACAGAACACTTCTAGAAACCACACATGCTGGAAGACCTCGTTTTGTAAACAAGATTTCTAACTGAATATAAACAAGAAATTCACAAGGGAAGGATATTAGTGTTTCGGAAGAGTGCTGATTTTACTGTAATTTAATTGGTTGCTCTCAGGTTATCAGCATTCGTTTAGCATGATGATTGGTCCAACCGAGTCCTTAAATGTTTCGGTGCGAAAATTCACGAAATACGCAAATGCAGAGCAAAAGTTCTTGTCTCTGTTTTTAGAGGAGTCAGAGAAAAGTAGGAGGTTGGGCAAGCAGAGTAAGTAAAACACCGGACCTGGACGGCAGATTAGCTACTCACAATGTGTCCAGCAAGTCCTGGGGGACCTGGTGAGCCTGGATTTCCGGGTTCCCCCTAAAAAACAGAGGTGCAAAGTGAGATTGGATTCACTGTCCCTCTGACAGCTTGGCTTAAGCTAGTGGCAGGTGTCCACGGCTCACCTCCGCTCCAGGTCGGCCCATGGCTCCAGGGGGACCCTGAGGCCCGATATCTCCCTATTTCAGGAGACGGTGGGGGGAGGACAAAGAAAAGAGCCGCACGAGCCTCTGTTAGCACCTCTGACAAAGCCAAGAGCTGACACACGCTACTGAGTCAGATCTTTTTTCATGAGGGCGACGGGATATTAAGTTCGGCCCATAATGGCACCACTAATCCACGAACACGGCTGACCTTCATTCCCGGGAAGCCAACGTGTCCCGTTTTCCCCTTGAATCCCTACGGATGAAGAAACATTACGAGGAACGTTACTATCAGCTATATGCTAATTCAGTCACCTACATGGAAATGCAGAAAGTTGTGAGAGGTTAAAGCAAGAACGGCGAGAAGATTCACATACCGGCAGCCCTCTCGGGCCCATTGGGCCGGCTGGTCCTGGGTCTCCCTGCCAGAGAAGACAGCTTTGAGGGTAACCACGGAACCAGAACCAAGTGCACTCTGTGATGGCAATCCGCAGTGGGTTACTCTAAGGTTACTTTAATCACCCGGAAGACCATGGAGAAGAATGGTGGGACTTCAAAGGCTAAAATGGGCCGAGACCCCTGGATGCACGTATATATTAATCTGCAGAGGAGGCTATTAAATGCTGATGATTGTTTGTATATTGAAAATCTAACCGCTGGTAAAATCGTGCTCGCACAAATGATTCCAGGGACGCTATCTCATCTGCACTAGTGGGAAGCTTATTCCTCCCCCAGCACTGCTTCCTTGTATATAAAATTACGTTTTCTTTGCTCTCATCTAAAGTGCTCCTTAGCTAGGTTCCATTTGTGCTGTTTGTGAATTTGCATTAAAGTACACATTAAAACTTTAAAGCAATCTTTGGGCTGCACTACACCCGTTTCCTCTCTAGGTTCTGTACTCCTGTTCCATCCCCAGTTACTCAAGATTACAGAGATAAAGTCATTCCGACCTGATCTTTTAAGGTAACCCTTTAATCTGTGAAGTATTTATGCCATCCTCACTGAACTCTCTCCAGGAGTTACATCTTTCTTAAAGTGAGGTCATTGTTCCTAAAGGGAATTCTCGGCGAGGATTTAATAGAGCAGCCTCTCTATGACATCCAGGGGGACAGCCAGAAATTGTGGGCCCCCTGACAAAATGTCACCTTGGGCCCCTCCTCCCCTAATTTTACATCTTAAAGCCTAATTTTGCCTATTCGAGGGCTCCTGTAAGGTGCTGCCCCCCCTGAGTCTGCCAGGGTATCCATGCTCCAACTATGCCCCCGATGACATCCTCTATCCCTATTCCCTGTGTCTTCCTAAAGGCCCACGTCATTCCCATCTACCTGCAGCCACTCCCCAGTATCTGTAGGTTATATTCATGCTTCCAAATTAATTTACCCTAAAGATTCATTCTTCAGGAATCCTTACTGCAACGTAGTCAGGTGGGTTTGCTGTTGAATCACCTGCTAAATATTGCTCCCCTCAGATCTGCTGCTCTTTTGATGCTGATCCAGAGGTGGAAAGTTCAGGTGCAGAAAGTACAAATCCACACCGAGGTTTTGTTTCAACCACCCAGTTGAGTATAAAGTGTCACAGTCACAAAGTACTCGACTGGTTGGTTGAAACAGGCTCGGTGTGGATTTGTACTTTCTGCACCTGAACTGTCCACCTCCCCCGATTTTGAGTCAGGACAGTCACTGGAATGAAGGATCTACAGCAAGCCACAAACTGCCAGCAAATAACAGAACCTCCTTCTTACCCGCAGACCCGGCTTTCCTGCTTTCCCATCCATGCCTTCCATCCCTGGAGGCCCCTGTCGTCACACACAAACACAAATGCGAGGAGAATCCTAAGAAATTCAGACATCCAATCAACCCCTCTAGTCATCCAGATCATCACCAACTTGTTTTGGGGCACGCACCTGCATTCCGGGAGGCCCGGGGGCCCCAGGAGCACCTGGGGGCCCCTGAGAGCCCCGGGGACCTTCGCTACCCTGATGAAGAAAGGGGCAAATATGAGGCAGGTTAGAAGCACTTCCGAGTCAATGGGGTTAATGTCACTTGGCAATGACACGTGTAACACAATAGAGTGAGTTTTCACCATAGAAACCAAAGCAATAATGATGTAACCCTATAGCATTCTCCATATGTATCTGCTGTGGGGGAAAACCGACAAGGCTGAACGTGAACCTTTTCAGCCGGTGCTCCTGGGGATCCGGGGGCGCCAGCTTTGCCGGGGAATCCTGGGGGCCCCTACAATCAAGAGAGACGGTCTTAGCAACACAAGCCCAAAGAGCGTACGATGTCAGCCAGCCACTGCCTTTGGATCTGAGGGTCACTCACCTGCTGACCTGGGAATCCAGGTGGTCCTGGGAAACCCTAAATATATTGGGATATAAAAAGTTTAAAAATGCATGTTTTCATTCTCAGTTACGATTTCCAACTGAGACTTGCTTCTACTTAAACACACAAAACACAAACCTTTTCAAGTGACATCAATTACACTCATACCTCAATTAGCCTGGGCTAGGGCAATTACACTCATACCTCAATTACTCAAGGCTAGAACAAAAACACTCATACTTCAATTACCCAGGGCTAGGAAAATTACACTCATACCTCAATTACCCAAGACTAGGACAATTACACTCATACGTCAATTACCCATGGCAAGGAAAATTACACTCTTACCTCAATTACCCAGGACTAGGACAATTACACTCTTACCTCAATTACCCAGGACTAGGACAATTATAGTCATACCTCAATTACCCAGGGCAACGATAACTACATTCATACCTGATCTCCCTTCAGTCCAGGGTTCCCTGCCAGTCCCATTTCTCCTTTAGGTCCCTGTACGGTATAAGACATGGAGATGGTTTTCTGTTTTACTCTAAGGAGCATTAGATTATGGTGGTAAAACAAGCTATCGACGTGTAGCTAAGAGAAGCAGGTTTACAATATTTCTCACTCACCGCCGGGCCTGAAGGTCCCAGCAACCCTGGCATCCCTGGAGGTCCCTGCCAAGATATAGGCTATGAGTTGGGGTGGTGCAGCATGCCACGGTCCCTGAAACTGCTAGCCAGCTAACGAGACTTTCCAGCAGGGCCGCAGGGCAGAGGTAACATCCAGTAGCTATTCTGCTCCCTGCTCCTGCACGGACGGCTCTGCGGCAGGCATAAATACCCTGGCGCAGCATCAGCGTCGCTGCGGTAAGTACCTATCCTCACTGACACTAATGGAACCCTCCTAGCGACCCTACATCACATGCGCAGTGCACCATCTCTGAGGCAATGTAACGTCAATTTGTTTATGAAATTTTGTTACTGTCAAGTCAAAGGTGGAAAAACATTTAAAAACACATTTAAATGCTGAAATCCACCCATCTTACAACAGCTAGTGCTGATCACGGGTCTCAGAGGGGTCTGGGGCAAGTCCTTCTGGGGTGCAGGCACTGGCTGAGACAAAGTAAAATCGGCTGGCTAAGTCGGCGCCTCTCATAAGATGGCCTCTAGGCGGCCGCCGATGCCACTGAACGGGTTGACAAGCACTGTCCTGGATGGGTTACCAATTCACAAGAATCAAAATGTGCACTTTTAAAATACAAAATTAGTCCCCGAAGCTAAAAGCAGTCATACACACCTATGAGCCAAAACTTCAGGTAACGAGTATATGCTCCAATGGAACACTTACCGATTCTCCTTTCTGTCCTCCTGCACCTGATTGACCGCGCTCTCCTTTCAGGCCCTGTGAGTGGGAGTGACTAGTAATTCAAAATTCAAAACTTTATTTTCACTGTGCACGACAGCACAATAACACTGGGTTAGCAACTCCCTCAGACAACAATACGTGTAATATGTAAACCACCCAAAGCTGGTGTTCCACACACAACTAGGGCGGGGTCTTACCGGGAGGCCAGGGGGTCCCATGGATCCCGGGTAGCCAGGCGTTCCCGGAGGACCCTGGGAAAGGGTGAGACAGACAACAGGACATAAGGCACAAGGTTACAATTTACTGTGAATATGGGCCTTTGACAAAGACCACAACAAAAACTATGTGAACCTAAACGGTCAACAGGCAGGTAGCGATTGCACATATTCGAGCAGCAGCAATTCAGTAATGGGCTGCGATGCTGGGCCATCTAATTATTTTAACGGCGTATTTGGTGATTGCCCTTGAATGAGTAGCTGGTTATTGCAGAGATGGAAGTGTAATAAAAGAAAATTAAAAACCCACGTGAATATTAACAATTCAATTTACTAATTCAAAGGTGAATAAAGTATGACAAATCACCCCAGGGGGAAGCATAAATAAATGTTAAAATAATCAGTTAATACGCTCACACTTCCCACATTACATGCTAGCATCTGCTGCTGTGAAATGGTACAGCAAGTTACCCTAAAGAAAATTCCATGAATATCATTCAGAATGGCTTTACAGAGGAACTAGCTTTTCTGAGTACTTTTACATTTAATAGACACTTCTATCCAAAGCTAAATACATTTGGAGATAACAGGGTCAGCCAGTCCCTGGAGCAACTGGGGGTTAAAGGCATTGCTCAGGGGCCCGACGGTGACATCACTCTGCCAACCCTGGGATTTGAGCTGAACCAAACTATGAACTATGATACACAGAAAGAAAATGATGACACCAAGGTATCTGAACTGGTGACCTTCTGATCACAAGCACAGTGTCCTAACACACCAAGCCATACACCAGCCCAGTAGGTGAGGCACTGACCTGTTCACCCTTCAGGCCGACGAATCCAGGGAGTCCCCTCTCTCCCTGCTGACCCTGGGTGGAGGGGCAGGGCGGAAACGTGAGTAAGTCGGCGAGTCATGGAGTCTGTTCCTTTATTCCTTCTCATTGTTATGTATCTTCCGCATGCATAACCTTTATCATCTTACTGGTTTGTTTCTGGGTACAATTCCAGTAAGACATTTAACAGTCACATTTGATTTCTTCAGCAGACACTTTGATCCAAAGCAACATACAGTCCCTGTAGTAATTGGGGACTGAGGACCTTGCTCAGTGGCCCGATGGTGACATCACTCTGCTGACCCTGGGATTTGAACTGGCAACCCTCTGATGACATGCATGGCGTCATATCCCGCTGAGCCACATACCGCTCCCCGGTATGAGGAGGGGGGCCTATAAACTTAATATTGGGGGGCGGGGGGTAACAGAATGCAATTGCTACAGTACATTTATTCAGCAGGTGCTTTTATCCAAAGCAATGGACATTTTTTTGAAAAAGCAGGACCATCCTGTCCCTGAAGCAAGTCACTTTGCTGGCTCTGGGATTTGAATCGGTGACCTTCCGGTCCCAGGCACACACTGTAGCTGTTGTCCCTTCCATGGGCTCCGGGCTCCTTTGGGGCCACAACGGCTCGGCTCCCCTCGGCCTCTCTGAGTGCCCCCCAGCTGTATAATGAAGCACAGCCCCCTGTTCTCCCCTTTTTTCCATGTTAGTAGTCTCTTCTCCATGATGTTGACGTTTCCTCAGGGTTAATCTCCCCAGTGGGAAGCAGTAATCAGGTAAATTATTTATTACAGGGCTCCGTTCCTATACTCAGAGTAAACAGAGTAACACTGTATAGATATTACCTTTATTGTCCGGGGACAGACACACTGAAACTGACTTTTCAATGCAATTCATAAAAATGGGCGACACCTCAGCTAAATATAAACAGCGGAGCAACAGCAGGGTCTCCCAGAAGAAATCTGATAAGCTTTTCAAATATTACTTTTTTAGAAAAATGTGCGTGTTTATGAGCTATGCCTCTTAAATCGATGCATCTCCCTCTCAGCGGTATCCGAAATGATAGCCTAGTGAAAGCTTCGGTACAACGCCAGGCAGATATTCATTGCTGAAGGAATAAAACAGACCTTCTTCACATCGAAAGATAACTCTGAAAAATTTGTTAGTTCAGTTCCCTGAGCAAAGATATGGGTACACAAAACAACACACACACTGTCCCTCAAAGATCTGGGGGGACAACAGGTACCGACTAGGGACGAGGGCATAGGGCGTTGCCGGGAGCGACAGAGGTCACATGACGGACGTTTTCTTGTCATTCACTGGAATACACAGATAGGTGCTTAAAAACCATGACTAAAATATTCATGATTTCCTAATCTCATTTTCATGCTTTAAAGGCCAGCGACAGGCTAACATCTTTTGAGAAAACCACTCATATTGTCTTTTGCGCTTCTTTGTACACCCAGCATCAATTCTCTCATACTATAATCATTGGAGGGAAGAAAGCTTCTCAAAGCCCGTATATCTGGGTAATTACAAGATCCATGTCAGACTGCAGCTCAGAGGAGCTTGTTCACCTAACCATCGAGAGACGCTATTAAGCTGGAATACAAAAGGAAAGAAGCTAAGCCGAATATCCTAATAGATTGTGCCGCAAGCTTCACAAGAGAGACAAAGATGGTGCACATCAGGGATAAATTGAGCCGTATTTAAAACAGCTCATCTCAAACTCATGGGAAGTTATTATCAGGCCAGAATGACAGCATATACCAAGGAAGAAGTAACCTTGCCACTGTGCCACATTCAATATTCTCTGTCACTGTGAGGGGCACAAAAAGATGCAAAGCTTCTGCTTTGCTGAAGAAGATGGCTGGACGAGTTCGGGGCGCGTTTGAGTTTCGGATGTGTTTGTGTACTTGAAGCGTGAACATTATTAACTTAGTCTAGCAAACGATGTGTTTTCATCTTCAATAGCAGGGCTGAAAGACAGTCAGAAACTGTTTCATGGAAGTCTGCTGTCCATTTATTGTAAAGCAGCTGCCTGACAGGTCTAATCCTATAGCTGAGTGACTCTGAGAAGGGTGGGGAGCAGAAATCCCATCGCAGAAACTTACAGATAATCCAGGGGGGCCTTGAGGGCCAGGGAAGCCAGGGGGACCCTATGAAAACAGACGAGCAGTTAGTGGGATGGATCCAGATGTCTCAAAGTGAAAAGATGCCATTCTTTAACCATTGTCAAAACAGAAGAAGGAAAATGATACAAATTCTTACCAAAAGTAAACATACTAAAAATACTCCAAGACGACATGCAGCACAACCTGCACCATTAAATCAGCCTCCTGTCTAAACCAGCAGTGCTGCTATAAAAAATTAGCAATGTGCTAATGATGGGAGGCACAGTGTAGTTCTGAATCCTTACACAAGGGGGCTCTATGACTTCACTAAATCTTTATTTTTAATGCATTTTTCTGTTAACGAAAGCACCTAAACACTAAGTTTAAATAAACCAAACAACCTGAAGCAAAAAAATAAGTCCGGTGGAGCGACTGATAATACCAATATGCATTATACTCCTTTGCATCCTTCTCTTATTAGACTCCAAAATGATAAAATCGGCCTAAGAATGACAGCCACTCCAATGCAGTAAAACCCGACTGATCCACAGTATTCGTGGCATTGCACCAAATGACAACAGCATTCTATTAATGATATTCTGTGGGGACCTACCATGTTCCCGGGGGCCCCAGGAAATCCCCTTTGACCTGGAAGACCCTACAGGTGAAAAGAGCATTTCCTGTCAGAGAGACATCATCTAAAGTATTTCAGCCAATCACAGCTTACTACTTCAAACAGTGTCTGTACTATTGGCTAAAAAGACCATACGTGGAGCGCGAGGCCTAAACACAAATAACATCACGGGAGTCATAAAGTGACAGCGCAGCCTGTATATGCCCTTAACAATTTTCTCTGGTCTCACCGGTTCTCCTTTCAGGCCTTGCTGTCCTGGAATGCCTGGCGTGCCGGGAACTCCTGCACAGCCTGGTCCGCCTTCATTACCCTGAAGAAAAGAAATACGAGCCCCCTTGAGAAGGACTCTGTATAACTCAGAATGCTGGGCTGTACCCACAGACACAAAAAGCTATTCCAGCATCAATAGAACAATCACTGGATGCATTTATCGATGCATTCAAGCAACAGGCTGATCCATTCCAGAAGCTCTCAAACCACCACCCTGCCAGCACTCAGAACCAAGGACAGATGTAAGAATGAGTCCAGCACAATAAGGCAGCCATCTCAAACAGAAGTTTAGGCAGCCAAACACAGCAAACACTCATGGTGGATACAGGCTCACTGTCCCTTAATTAAACCATTGCCAAGAGGAAGGACCCAATGTCCCAGGGGAACTGGAACAAGCAGACTCACAGGAAAGGTGGACTGTTCTCTCTGCAGTCTTTCAAAACACTGCAAAATAAATATATACATAAATAAATTAGGGCTGTCAAAGTGAACACATTAGTGCTCATTTGTAAGTCATAACTCATTACTGTTTCTTTGACTGCGTTTGTTTTGATACGCCAATGGAAAAATAGTATGAACAACATTTTCTTTATAGAGACCTATAGTATTCTGTCTTGGTTGTAAACAATGTGGCAGCTGTGGTCGTGACATTGCACCAAATCCCAGAATTCCCAACTACAATGAACAACACAGTTTCACGGGAAAGCTGATGGAGGGGAATGGCGAGGAAACACTGTTATGGGGTTCATTTCACTTAAAAAAAATGCCAGATGGCTCAGAAGATAAAAATATCATAATTTGCCATATTTGTATTACTTTATCAAAAGCTAATACTTTAAAATGAGGATCAATACAATCAGAGATTGTCACCCTTCTGTTTTTAGATCCATTTGCCGAATAAGTTTTTGATTTAAATTTTTTATTTCTTCCTTAATCATTCACCTTCTGTTTTGAAAGCAAAGTCGGAAAAAAGAGTCTGTCACTGGGTGTTAGTCAATTTCTTGAAACACTTTACTTGGCCCATGCAACATTGATATAGGCATAATTAATTTTGGTCAATTTTAAGACCTCTGTTTGGAATAAATGAATGTTATATACTTAACATACAGTCTATAAAACCTTTTTTTGGACAGTATTGCAACATGTGCGATTGATCGCTAAGGTGTGCAATTAACTGAGCAGTTAATCGCCAATGGGTACGATTAATAACGATTTTATACAATAAATTGCTTGACAGCCCTAACATAAATAAGAATAAACAAATGGTTACTCCAAAGGCACTGAGAGGGACGCGGCAAAACAGCCTCATGGCAGAGCATCCACACCATGCGCACAGCCTTCCAGTGCAAGCTTCACACCTCCCCCCATACCGCACATTCAATTCATTTTTATATAGCGCCTTTCCCAACAGAGTTGCTTCAAGGCAATTGACAAGAGTGTGTCAAAATCCATCATTACATCATTTATACAGGTGGAAAGAATGAAAGCCAGACGGCAATGGAGAAGAGGAACCAAAAACTCCCAAACAGAGTAAAAAAGAATCTTTATGCCAGTTTCATGCCCATTCAAATCCTGCTACTGTGCATCACTCTCCATCCCATCCTGCTGTTCTTCAGTCTCCTCCACCCCTTCCATAATGTGAACCCCCACTGTTGCCCCACCATCTCCCATGCTTCCCCCTCACCCATTCACAGCTGTCCGACGGCCCAGGCCTGCCCTGCTCTCCCTTCTCCCCCTTCATGCTCCCCATGCCAGGGACCCCTGGGAGACCCTGGGAGCAGTCTTTGCAGGGCTCCTGGATGAAAGACAGGCAAAGGACAGAACTATACAGTCAGTGCTGCAGGGGTGTTTGTTAAGAAACAAACACAAACCAACCAACTGGCATGCAAAGGAACACAAACCAGGCAACAGGCACACAAACAAACACAAACCAGGCAACAGGCACACAAACACAAACCAGGTAACAGGCACACAAACCAGACAACAGGCACACAAACAAACACAAACCAGGCAACAGGCACACAAACACAAACCAGCCAACAGGCACACAAACACAAACCAGGCAACAGTGACACAAACACACACCAGGCAACAGGCACACAAACAAACACAAACCAGGCAACAGGCACACAAACCAGGCAACAGGCACACAAACAAACACAAACCAGGCAACAGGCACACAAACAAACACAAACCAGGCAACAGGCACACAAACAAACACAAACCAGACAACAGGCACACAAAGACAAACCAGGCAACAGGCACACAAACAAACACAAACCAGGCAACAGGCACACAAACAAACACAAACCAGCCAACAGACACACAAACGAACACAAACCAGCCACACACATGCAGAACGTGGGATTCCAGCTAGTGCTGACACTATAGCCTTCACGTTGTTTTTCAGTCTTCAACAAGAGCTGTGGATACTTAATTAAAGCCCTCCTTAATTAAACTAGTCAGGTCTGTAGGCACGCTGTAATTTTTATCTCAAATTTACTTTTCCCTAGAAGCACTAGCTGGCTAAGAATACATTAGGAGAAACAGATTAATGCAGTTTAGCTGAAGATCGAATAACGGTGTGTTGCATGAGAGAACCGCTCCGTTATGGTCCCTTCTCGATCGGCGGGCTTTAACGGGTCCATTTCTTTTTGGATGGCTGGGTTCAGGCTAACGTGGAGATGAAGAAGAGATGCTGGAATCTGTAAAAATCTGTCTGTGTGCACCGTGTGGCATAACACTGTAAATAAACATGCGAACTGCCATACGGCACTAAGCACGACACATAAAAAACGAAAAATCACACACATGCGCGTAAATCCAAAGTGTTACACGAGTAATGTGATGATTCTGCACTGATTACCTGGGTGGAACTGCTGGAGTCCTGTAGGATTGGCACTGGAAGCTACAGAAAAGACAGTCAATATGGCATTTGGAGAGGACACACAGTCATATCAGTCCTTCCTAAACCAGGATGATGACGTGGGCAGCAACAGTAAACAAACAGTCCACAACAAATTCACCTTTGTATATCATAGTACTCTTCACATAAACACACATGTACAGCATAGTGTTCTGTACGGCTTCAGCAGTCTCCGAGGCTCTACTCCCCTCAATCTGTGATAGTGGGAACCTGGGTTGGGTTCCTCACCGTCACATCTCAGGGGGACTCTGTACAGCAATCTTTCTCAATGCGGTCCTTGGGGACCCTCAAATGGTCCACATTTGCTCCCTTCCAGCTCTCTACCAGACCAAAAACATGCACTGTTTGGCAGGGAGCTGGGAGGGAGCAAATGTGGACCATTTGAGGGTCTCCAAGGACTGGTTTGAGAAACATTGGTATACAGCACAGAGCGGTAAGCTTGGGGTGGGGGCTGGGGCTGCCTTCTGAGAGATTTAAAATGGATGGCTTTTTCTTAAGAGGGTTTTACCCCCCCCACCACCAAACTGAATTCTCAACCTTACTTATTGACCTTCTCTTACACTACACACATGACATTTTATCAAATGACCAGCACAGGGCTGTTACCTGCAACATTTTCCCCATTCATTGAGAAACAATTCAATTGAAGAAAAAAACAAAACATCAGGAAATCAATATAGCAAGAAATTTGAACGTTTTAACAGATTTGTTTGAACATTATAGTGACGAGAAATATGAAATTAAACATATCCCTATTGAATAATTGGACAATTCTAAGCTAAAGTACTGGAAAATGATTGCCTGTGCTTCCTATAATGCGGTTTATCCAGTGTTACAGATCACTTTGTGGTGTTGGAAATCATTCCTTTGCTGCTCAGAACACAAAAACACCACTTCCAACATGGCCCTTCTGCACACTGTTAGAGGTGTTGCCTACGTCCTGTGTGTTCCTGCGTGCACACTTCACAAGCACTGGTGTTCAGTTCCGAGTGTAAATGGTATCATGATGAAAGCTGAAAGGGCATCAGTGTTAACAGCAACATTGCAATAACACATATTCTTGGTGCTGTAATTTCACACACAAATGCATGATGATTTTTGATTATCAATACAGAGGTGCCATGGAAATGTGCTGTGGGGAGTTTACACTGCGTTGCTGCCACTTTGAGGAACACTGCACATTAATTTGTTCAAGTTGTTTTGCCACATTAGTGGTAACAACATTTTCGTACATTTTGAGTAGCAAAAATGGGCCACAAAACACTATGATGAAATGTGTTATGCAACCATCCTGGTAATCCGAGTGCGACTGAACGGTCCTTGTGGTCTATTGAAAGTCTCCCTCAATAAATAAACAAGAGTAAATGTTAAGAGCATGGGTTTAGACTGTAGGACAGACTGCCACGTTCATATATTCCTAGCCAGAAAGAGAACATGTTCCTGTTGGCTCAGAGTGAGAGGGAGCACCTGCTCTTAAATGCTGAAATTTATAAGGAGACCTGTTGCTGTTGGCTGAGCCGGCAATGAGGGACTTGCTATTGGCTGAGCCGGCAATGAGGGACTTGCTGTTGGCTGAGGGTACTAGACTGCATATATGAGAATCCTAGGGTGTGTGTGTGAGAACTATGCCAAAGGATAGAGGGTTGATTGTGGTGTTTGGGAAAGGGTAGAGGCAGGAATCGCGAAGTCACAACACCACAGGGTGATAGGTAACACGCTTTAGAGAGAGCAAAGTTTTATAGTGTTTAACTGTCTGAGCAGTGAGACCATTGAGTACAAGAGAACCGGAGCAATTTGTGCATCTTAAAGCATGGGCAAACTGTAAAGTGTACTAATTAATACTGCAAACATAATTATAATCACTCGAAGGAAATGGTCTCATAAAATTAAATGTCAGTGTGGAACGTCAGTTTAAGGAATCTATTTGATGCTTTACATTTTAAGAATAATATTTTTTTGCTTATTTTGAAACTTTTTGCAGTAAGTGTGCCTAAAGGGCTGCATATTTAATAGTTCGAGGATTAGCTTTGACTATTTAGCCGTGAAGGGCTTAAAATGGGTCAGGTCTTCAGAGCTGTATTTAATCCATCGACATATAACAGATGTGCTTGTGCTACCAGTGTTGTGGAGGAGCTGGTGATTTGGGCCTGCTGCTGCTTGGACTGGAGCGCTGGGACGTTGGCTGGGTGGGGGGAGCTCTCAGCATGGTTTAATACGCTCTGTACTGAGACTCAGCTAAATCTCTGTTGGCGATGCATCTTCCCGCCAGAATAGGCCTTCTGCTGAGCACGTGACTCCCGCAGAGAAACAAATAAAAAGTGAATAAAAAGCAAGGACCGGGCTCCCCGGGACGGAAGATGGCGTATAGGGAATGCTGCCGCATTCTCCTTTCCGTGTGAAGAAAATCCCACAGAAACCCAAAGCAGACGGTAACTGAGCTGTGCCCCAATAAGTAAACAAATCTGTACAGCCACACGCTTCCAAAGGGACCTTTTCCGATGGAATTTAGTGTTGTGTGCCTAGATTTTCATTTGAGAAGCAAGTGCACAACTACAAACATTGAGCACAAACGATACTGTCGGCTATCATGTAACAGCATCATGACTTCCATAGTTTACAGAGCATCTGCTTCAAATACAAATTAGAAATGTCCATCCCAAGCACTCCAGTCCCGATGCAGACGCCGAGACCCCACCTCCACATCAGGGGCCGCCCACAAGCCTCTCCGCTACTCCACTAGCTCCGCCCTCCATCTGGTTACTTACTAAGGTGCCGGGAAGGCCCGGTTTCCCTGGTATGCCATCGGTGCCAGGGATACCCTGAAAGAAGGAACTGAGGTTGAATTGATTTAGCCTGCGGGCACAGTGTAGCCACAGCCCTCGCCAGCACAGGTGCGTGCGGAGAAAAGCTGGCACCTCTCCCGGTATTTGTTTGGCGCTCCCTTATTTTATCGTCAAGTGTTTAGTTAGGTTACAGTTTGGTTCCTTTGAGGAGTCGTTTAGAGGATAAACACAATACCAGGTTAAAGACCAAGCAGTGCTCACTGTGTGAGAATTGCTCGCAGAGTCACACAGAACTACACAGACCAGAATGCTTTGCTACAGGCCAAATTAGAGGACTGTAGATTTTAAAACTGTCACAAGATCTGAACAATAAACAAATACGCAAATAACATCCTTGGATACCAAAACACACAAAACAAATAACTAAACGTAAAACCTATAATTCACTATCTATCATACTTCTCTTGTGTTTGTGTGATGGTTTCCCTTACAGACACCTATACAATCTGTGGTGCCGTCTGTTAGTGAGGAGGAAGGAATTGTAGTTAGTGTTGATGGATGCACAGACTCCTTTTAAAAAGCTCTGCATTAAACTGTATTAATTCTCCAGCACTCACAGTGAGCTCTGCCTGATCTTTAAGAGCAGAAATCTCTCCCACTTGGAGATTCAGGACCTCTCTTTGAGGGTCACGTTTAATAAGCAATGTTACTGTTTGATCTTTTAATATAAGGATTTTATGCTGTACTTCAGCCGTGAGATTTAGTTTTTACAGTATTTGAGTCACAATAATAAATTCTCTTTTCAATTTTCCAAATTAGCGTTGCATTACTTAAATAGCACAAAAAAGTATATTGGCAGTTTTATTTCTGATTTTTTTTCATTTAATTTTCATTTCACAGCTGTTGCGCCGTCAGAGTTTCACTGCGACGACAATCTCCGTAACTGCTTGACGGAAGTGAAACCCAGAGACAGGGGAAACACGGGAGAAACTTCCAGGTGAAAACGTGGAAAAGCAAAGCAAGAAGGCGTCCAGGCCCAGGGGCACGGTCAAAGCGCCAACGGCATGCAAGAGCCTGCTTCTGCACAGCACAAATTGCAGGCCAATCTCCTCCAATCAGAGTCTGCTGCCATGGTGATGTCATCACCATGTTCCCCATGTCATAACTGGGCGCCCCTTCCCTCCCAAGCGCTCCTCATAAGTGTTAGTGGCAAGAAGTGGCACTTTTAAAATTAGTTACACGTACTTATTAAGCAAAACCAAGTTTTTAAGTCTTTGCTGTTACATTGATTAAATTCCTAGCTAAATCATTTTAAACATTATTTTACATCTAAATTACAGTTACAGTTTTATTTCGATTAGTAATTCTTGCTAAATTATCTTTTATATAGGAATAGTCTGATTTTGTAGTATCATTTTCCCAGTACATTTTGACTGTAGTTGAAGTCGATCTTAGCAAGAATCCACAGCTGCCCAAGCACACCCGACAAGCCAGACAGCGAAGTGATGAGGGGAAAGGGCGTGGGGTGGGGGAGCGGGGGGGACAAAGAGGGGTGTCCCGCTGTCCCAGTAAGAGAAGCCAACCAGCTGTGCCACAGCTGACGGACCCAGCCCACGCCGTACCTGCGGTCCCTGGATTCCTATGATCCCCTGAGGTCCTGGAGGACCAGGGGGGCCAGGAGGTCCAGGGGGTCCCTGTGACATGAACCAGTCAAAATCAGTCTATCACAGCATCCCTCAACGCACACACAAGCTGAGCAGGACCGGAACCAGACAACAGAATGCAAAGGAAGAACAAGCCCTGTTTCGGTATCATACTGACAACCATATTTACGGAATGCAATAGCTCAACACGAACGGATGCTGCTAACAAGCAAGCAGACTGAATAATATGGTTCATGAGATTCTGCCTGCAATGCAACATTAACACTGTAATATTATTAATATTATGGCAATTATTCAGCAGCTCATTTAAGATAAAGGTTTGTCATTCAGACCTGAGGACCTGGCTGCCATGTATTCAGGCCTCCAGGGGCTCCCTGCAAGGGGAAAGCAGTCGACATCAGAACAGCTCATCCTAGCATTCTGTGTGCATCCGAGGGCATTGTGTGTGCACGTACACATCTGTGTGGCTGCGTGTTTTACTCACAGGGCCTCCATGTCCACTGTAGTTGGGTGGCAGGCAGTTGCAGTCCCCTGGTTCTCCCTAAAAAGAGCAGAGTGACACCTCAGCGTGATATCACCTCTTTGTTTTGTGGGTCTGAGTTTCCCTTGTGAGGCAATGAATTCATTTATAATCAGGGCCATTCCCCTAGCACAGTGTTCCCCAATCCGGTCCTTGGGTACCTGCAGAGTCCACATTTTTGCTCCCTCCCAGCTCCCGGTATGGAGCTGGATGGGAGCAAAAATGTGGACTGTCTGGCAGGGGGCACATAGGGAGCAAAAATGTGGACTCTCTAGCAGGGGGCTGGGAAGGAGCACCATCTGCAGTTCCCTGAGGACCAGGCTGAGAAAAGCTGCTCTAGCTGGTGCTCCCACCCTAAGCAGAACATATGGCTACTGCTCTAATCTAGAACACATCTATTTACAGGCAATGTTACAGAAATGAGCTCCAGAGTGCCACCTTTCTTCATCCTTGAGGATGGTCGGCTAGCAAGCCTACCTTATGTCCATTGGCACCCTGAAGCAAAAAAACAAAACAAAACACGTGACTAAGCGTAAATGAGTGAGGTCTTATAATGGTCTTATAACATCACAGCATGCTCTTATTTATCAAAAGCATTTCTTTATTTTTTGAATAAAGCCAGTCCCTGGAGCAGTTGGGGGTTTAAGGGCCTCTTTCAGGGACCAAATGGTGACATCACTCTGCCCACCCTGGGATTTGAGTGGAACCAAACTATGAACTATACAGATACACAGAAAGAAAGTGATGAGAAAGGATGGAGCTAATGAGAAAGAGGAGGAAACGAAGCTCGCTCGCTCACTGGTTGTCCATCCTGACCGGGGATTCCAGGCGGCCCAGTGGAACCTTTTCTTCCCTACACAGGGAAGAGCAGAGAGCAGAAACACACTCAGCCACATACACAGACACTCCTCCAAACACAGGAGAAACACACTCATATACTCAAGGGCAGCTCAACAAAACCTAAACTCTAAGTAAAACCACCCGCTAACACCCAGACAAGCACCACCCTTACCGCGGTTCCAGGTACTCCAGGACCTGGGGGTCCCTGTGGCCCCTGGAGTCCTATCTCTCCCTGGGAAGGTAAAATCTGATAAATGACTGCACAGTAGCACTGGCCACGCCTCCACAAACAAGCCGGTGGGGGGGATGGGGGGGTGCCATCAGCCCACCAGGCTCATCCCAACTTACTTTGTCTCCTTTGAGTCCCGCTGGTCCAGGAGTGCCTTTCTGTCCGGGGGGGCCCTTTAAAAAACAACACACGGCAATTTAATCACACAGACAAATCATACAGATTAAATTACAGTTTTCCCACCTGCTCATTTGTCATAGCTTAAATAAGGCAGTGAGGCTAAAACACTGCCTTTATCATCATTAATAATGAGAATATACTCCTGGATCACACAGTATCAAGGAATGTGTGTGCACTAAGGGCTGTAATTCAGAGCTCCACACTGATATGGGCTCTGAGCAGGTTAGTTGCTGTTTGCAAGTTGCTCCACTGGGACGATGAGGAAACCCTGGATGATTCATGGAAGTTCTCGTTCTGTGTGTTCGTGAGGGGCTGTGGGAATGGGAGCAGGCTTACAGCGACTCCAGGTAGTCCTCTGGGTCCCTCCTTTCCCTGTTAAAGAAAATGCGGGCAAGAGAAGGACTCATTCAAAGACTGTGTAAACATATGAACAACACAAAGCCTCCTCTGATCTACATGTCAAGGAGAAGATCAGACATCCTCTTAAAAAAAATGTCTGGAGTTGTTAGGCTTTGTTTGCCTTCTGTGTCTTTCAGCTAATATGGTCACATTACTCACTGAGACGTTTCTCACGTACACGGTTCAGGATGGATACAAGGTTATGATCTAATGAAGGGTTAAACTCAGAAAGCTATACCCTACCCCAAAGAAGTATCACTATGCCAGAATTGTGAATGTTTTTATCAAATAACACTTACTTGAGGTCCTGGCCTCCCAACTCCTGCACTTCCTGGTTCACCCTGTGTGGAGCATTTCAGCACAGAGCACCAGGTTAGAGGCCTGCAGTGGAACATCTTAACCTGATAATCAACCTCATACACAGCACCAGAGAAAGCCCACACAGGTCCATCGAACACAACTCCTTACCATACATGCCACATCCAAACGTTTCTTTCAGCAATCCCATAATCCATCCAACACTGGTGTGTGTGGGGAGATTAAGAAGATTTCTTTGTGCACACCTTATTATCCTGCTCAACAAAAAACACCTTCACCCACCTGTCTGCCCTTTGGTCCTGGCGAGCCCAGTGGACCTGGGGGACCGGGAACGCCCTGGTAGGGGGCAAACAGATAGAACAGTATTTGCAAGTTTTCTGATCAAAAAACAGGCAGCAATGCATTACAACCTCAAAAAAGGATGGCGACTATAGTTTACGACAGAGGAAATCTTCCCCAGACAGCTCAGTCGATAGGGCATCAAAACAGTCACATCTCTGCTGGGCGCTTGAACAAGGCACTTAAGCCCCAAAATGCTCCAGGGGTGCCGATCCTGCCCTGTGACCCCAAAGCTATGCTATATATACTGTGCGGAAGACTGAGGTGGTCAAAGGAAATGTTTAAAGCTATTTATCTGTGTAGTACGTATCTCGATTCCTCGATCCCTTTGCGATATCATTCTTACAAGGTCACCGATTTTGCCATGTTTGCATTAGTGGGGAAATCTGTTGCATCAAACCAAACTCTCTCTTTTTCTCCCAAAACAAATGAGGGGACTGCATTACACCGCGTGACAGAAAGTGGGGGCAGATAGGCAGGTGCTATAATAAAGAGCAGGCAAGGTTTAAGTTTACGTTCAGCATTGGACATTAAGAATAAAAGATTAGCGGAATGACTTAACATTGTTATTTATTCTGTGGAAAGATCGATCTGCGGGCCAGATTTAATAATGGATTATAAACATGCCACGGGCCAGTGGGGGAGACGTCTTCTAAGTGGAGAATGAGCTGCTGAAATCCCTCATCCTCTAACATGAACAATGGCTGATCGCCCAATGCAATCACCTGCCACTATTTCAGCTGCTGCGTCTGCAGCTCTAGGCCTGATAAAGTTAAATATCTGCATCAATATCGGCAAAGACTGACACATAAAACTGATGCCAATATCAGCCGACACTGATATGTTAACCAATTTCAACAACAACAACAAAAATAAATAATAATATTTTCATTGCTTATTATGAATCCCCTATTGCCCATTATTAATTAATGTCATTAAGTATCAATAATCTTTTATTATTATTATTAATAATAATAATATTAATGATGATGATGATGATAATAATAATAATAATGACAATAGAGAAATATATTACACAGGAATCATGAGAGAAAATCACAATATCGATTCTATGTGAAAAAAATTATGATTCAAATTTTACCCAGAATCATGCAGGCCTAGTAGTAAGAATATATTTGCCCTGAATAAAAAACACAATTTAACATTTGAACATATGCAAAATAAGCATTAACACAACACCACTTCAGCTCCCAAACCTCTCCTCAGGAGCACCTCAGCCATTCCATGTATTTGTTACATTTCACCATCGGCTCACTTAGTTAATTCAATTAGTTTATAAATTCAATGAGGTATTGATCAGCCATACATGGCGTGCTAGTGGTTGAGTTAAAAAATGCATGGGTGTGTTGGATAGTTGCTGCCAATACTAGGGTGACTTTAGGAGAGGTTTTGAAATGGTTAAACTTACACACTTTGACAGACATAATAGATTTACACAAACATTAATACTATTCAAACATCATTTTCATTGCCTTTTTTGCACAGTACTATATGTGTGTGTGTGTCTCTCAAAGGAGTGCATGATGGGATGTAAAAAGGAGCATTCCAATGTACCTGCATTTGTGCAAATGGCACACAAAGCATCATTTTGCTTCATCATTTCATTTCAAGTTGGGGGGGGGGGCAGCAGGCAGACTTACACTCTTCCCAGGAATTCCACTCCCAGGGGGACCAGAGTCTCCTTTCTCACCCTTTATTCCTGGCACACCAACCACATCTGTCTGTCCATCCAGGAGAGAGGGACACCTATCGCAGGCATCGCCCTGAAGACAGATAGGCAGACACATACAGGTGGAAGCAGACAAACACAGATTCCGAAGATGAATAACGGACAAAAACACCATAATTAGGTAAAGAGTCTGAGGGACACAGTGAAACAGACGACATGGTAAACAGCTGTGAGCATCAGACTGAGAGACAGGACAAACACACCTTTTCTCCTTTGATCCCATCCTGGCCGTCTCTCCCTGGCTCTCCAGGAAAGCCTGGCGTCCCGGGAAGCCCCTGTATGCCCTGCTCCCCCCATTGGGGGACAGATGTGCATCACTTCCATGCTGGTTGCCATATGCTTAGTCATAATTTCTGGGCCTTAACTACAGACTGACATCTCCAAGCCCAGCCCACTCTTCACATGTGGCATGGTTGTATCTAGCTGACACACGATCAGGCCAAATTAAAGACGCCAAAAAGGCAGCATGCCTTTGTACTCTACGACCAAAATCAGACCCGGCATAGTGCTGCGACTGCAATGTCACCTGCTACTGTCATCCATCATTTTACTTACTACACCGACCGTGATGTTCAACCAATAACAGTGTCTACGCTAACATTCATGCTGCATGCTTTGAGTTTGCATTTATTTAACTTGTTTGCACTGTGTACTGTCTTTGCGCCTTGCCTGTTTTTCCACTACGTTTGTTCGTCTGTGCTCTACGTACTTGCTGCTGAATGCACAAGAATTTCCCTCATCGAACAATAAACCTCATATAATGTAATAATCTTATCTGTTGAAACCCACCTGGTCTCCTTTCAGCCCAACAGGTCCTGGTCTCCCCTGTACACAAGGTCAAAACAACACCAAGGACGTAAGTACGACATCACCATCTTGACCGCCACAGTGTCGCTATACTGCACCAATATTTAAATTCTCTTCTATTCTTATAGCTGCAAACAACTGCCGACTCCAAAAAGACTACGTGCAACTAACTGTAAAATAAATGAATAAAACTGAAGCAGGCCTGCCAGATTTCGTAAGGGGATTATTTAGGGTTCGTCCATTGGTCCTGTGATTAAATGAACAAGCCTGCACTGAACTGGACTCGTCTTCACAAAAGCACAGAAGGCATGCATCAATACACGGGTAGCTCCTAAAAGCTTCTTTATTCTTCTGCTTGCCAATAACGCCTTCCAAGATACACGAATGTGATACGTGCTAATGGCGTGGCAGACAGATTCAGGCTGATAACACATATTCATCATAATCACGCCCTCCTCCCAGCTCCTGTGCTCATTAATCTGATGTGATGAGCTCACCTGTCTTCCCACCCCACCCACACCAGGGGGCCCCGGCGGGCCTGGCGGTCCTGGAATCTTGATGACGGTCTGAGTGCCTCCAACTTCTGCAGGCCCTGCTTCGCATGGACCACACGGCTCACCCTGTGGGATTGAAGGACCCGGGGGGTGCATGGTGGAGGGGGGCATAGGGAAGAGTGCAGTTACGTGGTGTCAGTGACATAACGTTCAACATTTAGACCTCTACAGTGAAGTGGGTTTGCTAAATAATTTCTATTGATAAGCACAAGAAGGCCGAACAGGTTCCATTTTCTCTATTTTATTCTGAAATGTTTTACGAACAGATCACTCACATAAGAATGAAAATACACACACATTTGTACTCATATCTTTCTGGAGATCGTTCATTCATTTCTATGGGCAAAACCATAAACCCAACTATGACAACCGTAACCCCTATCCAGCCCTAACCTTAACCATAAATAACCAAACAGAATACAAGACCTATGGCATTTTTAGTCTTTTGATTGCAGTCGCAGATTTTTATAAAATTGAATTTCCTGAAAAAATGGTCCCACAACTTCAAAATAACAGGTTTTTATCACATTGTGTGAGTATTTGGTCCCCATAATGTAATATATATGCACATATATATGCACACACACACACACACACACACACACAAACTTCTTACCTTCTCTCCTTTGAGTCCTGGGCCCCCTAGGCCAGGAATGCCAGGCTCCCCCTAGCAGGAACATGACAAACTGAACGATGCCTGCAGAGCACAGCCTTAGCAAACAGGAAACGTGCTTCATCTACACTTACTTGTCCCCCTCAGCAAATTCCACACTTCACTTACACCAGAACCTTTAAAAATTCATACATTAACATTTTGTTCATTCATATTCATTTTTTTTTGCTTTGAAGAAACTTTTTTAACCACATACATTATAGGGATACTAACTTTCTTGCACGACTACATTCAGGGGCGATTCTAAAATTATTGAAGGCGGGGGACACATAAAAGGGGCCATAATTCATAGAGAGGGACCAGCCTTATCATTACCCAATCATATGTCTTGAATCAGTGAGTGACAGAAAAGGGACCAATCAGCTTTTAGCTGGGGGTAGTGCCCCTGTGTCACCACCCCTGTATATGCCCCTTAATATATTTACTTAAACACTGGAATGACAAGGGAGTTGTTTAGAATATTTAGGGGAAACATGCCTACTTGAGCTCAAATCCACCCAATAGGCAGGTTGGGGGGTGGTCTAAGTTAATGCTTCCCAACCCAGTCCTTGGCGACCCCCAGACACTCTCTGGGAGGGAGCCAAAATGCAGACTGTCTGGGGGTCCCCGACGACCGGGTTGGGACACACTGGTCTAAAGGGTGAGAAGCCATGGTGATGGCCGAACAACACAGCACAACTCACCTTGTCGCCCTTGGCCCCATCCTGGCCTTGTGCCCCCCTTGGTCCTGGTTTGCCCTGGAACAACAAAAAAAGACATCAACATCTCCTGTATATCCATGAGGACAGCGTCTCATCCAGAGCATGAGAAAATGAACGCAAGTTCAAACTCACCATGATTCCCTCCGTTCCACTGGGACCAAGGCTACCCTGGAAGCCAGAGACAGGTGTCAGTCGGGAGAGGAAGAGGGACCACCCAATCAAACACACATCATTCCACTTCGCCTTATTGATATGCCAGACACTACCTACTACACAGTTGCTATTTCACCATGTCATATAGACGATGTCAAAAAAGAGCAGCTGCACACTAAAAAAGCACCCACACAATGAACATCTGAACTCCATGCACCTTCCAGCAGTTCTGCTTCTTTAGGCCTGCATAGCTAGCCACTGGCTAAGGCAGCACTCTGCCTAGCAGGTTTGTAGTTGGAGAACCAACCTCAATGTTTTTGTGAGACCCTCGTGAGCCTAAATGAAGATCTTTACCTACCCCTTCATAGCCACACCCGGTAGGTGTGGCTATGAAGGGGTAGGTAAAGATCTTGTACAGGTCATCGGTGAATAATGTCTTGTGAATATTTGACACCTTCAATTTTTTTCCTCCATAAATTATGCTCATATTCAGAAATATCAGTGTTAGAGTTTCATAGCATAGAATCCAATATAACAAGAATTTTAATATTTATTAATCAAATATTAAAACATAAACACAGTTTAATTAAGGTTTCGGACAGGATAGAGAGTTAGAAATAAGAGAAAATATTATAACAAACAGTAGTGAATAATTTGGTATTTATGTTACCATGTTAAATATTATTCGAAGTTAATCAAAATGCATGCTGTAACTTCATAATTCAAAATACACCATAAGCTGCAGACTTATGCATTACATATATATACACTGTCATTTTTCTTCTATATGAAGTAGCTCATATTTAAACAAAGCCTACATATTAATGAGTGAAAAGTTTTGTTTCGATGCAGTGAGCTCCCCTTTGGATTTGGATATGATGCACATACTGGCTGCCACATTTTAATGTTTGTTTACAAGTCATCGTATATCCCGCTGTAAGATTCATTTCCTGCACTAAACTGCATCAGTTTTATCCTGGCGAAAAAATCTGTTTATTTGGCTCGATGTTTTATTCAGTTCATCAGCCATTGTCTTCTTTCAGGTGGAAAGAGAGGCAGCTTGATGGGGAGAAGATGAAATTTATAAACCATAACTTTATGTGTAGAATAGAGGTTATTCAGCTGCCGGCAATATTTTATAAATAATTGTAAATTACAATTTCCAGTTATCAAAGATACCATAAAATATCACATTAAACGTTTCCACTCAGTAGAAGACCCTTTCACATTAATCATAAGATTTTCCGCTTGTCATTCTGCATTATTACCCAATATATGCATTAAATAGGCAAGTACAACCATGCATCCCCCGACAGGTCAGAAGAGCCCGGCAGGTCTCCTGACAGCTTGGTCAGCAAGGGACCAACTCTGCCGGGGTCTGCCACACCCCATAACATAAATCATTGATAAAGGTCATTAGTCATTCAAGGTCCAGCCAGATAAATGCATACATGGACAAATATACCAACAGATAAACACAGACAAAGGATAATTAATCTAATATATTGATCTATTTCAGTAGGGCGAAAAGAACACAAAAAAACTGATCAAAAGTCAGCGTTCAACTGTCACCTGTTAATTGTCATCTATCTGGACATGTTTAGCCAAACCTGAAGCAACAGCTCACAACTGGGATCAAGGCTGCAGGGGCTCTTCTTCCAGATCCCCCCCCCACCCCCCATGAGTATGTACATCTCCTAGTGTGATTACAAAGTTTTTCTGACACCCTTTGGAGGTCTACACCAACAAGAAGCTTGAATGCTACGGACTACTGTAGGTGCTACGTACAGGCCAAGCGGGCATCCTAAAAACTCCAAATCAACGGCCTTTCGGTTTCTGACACAAACCCACCTAGCCGGTTCAGTGTCTCCTTGTATTTGACAGAAGCCCAGTGATAAAGTTTCCTTGTTATGTTTGGCACAGTCCTACGATGCTTGCCGTCATCCTCTCACACATTTCTGAACAGCTCCTGTTCTCCCGGGTGATAAATGAGAGGCAGTTTCTTTTATGCGTCATCCGTCACATCGCTGGATGGAAGAGAATTGCTTTGATTGCCCCTCAGCCTGAACTTTTTCCATTTGCGTTTGTTGCCCCTCGTCTCCTCCCGGAGAGCGACACATTAGTTGACAGACTGCGGATTAGTCAACTTCTTTTTAAATACATCTTTGAGATTCGACTTCTTTTATGCCTAGGTACATGCTGTTAAGTGATTCAATGGCCAGCCCTGGACTTTGATTCTGTATGGTTTTGATGAAGTTTGATGAAGGCCTCCATTTCGGACCTGAAAGCCACTTTCAGATCTCTCAGAAGAAGTAAGTAAATCAGAACTGCTTGCGCTGGAGTTCAACATTTCTTTTTGTGCAAGTATGTGGAAGAATTTGACAAATAAATGATTATAAAGAAGTATAGGGACATGTCACACATCGTCTCCTTCACATTTACTCTGAATTCACATTTAAGTCAGAAAACAGGAGCTGGACAGGCAAGAGCTTTTATTATTAGTTAGGGAGCCAAGAAACCTCAGGTTGACCGAAAAAGACAGGAAGTTTGGGGTGGCTGTTTTTTTGAATACAACTCTCTGCCAGACGCACAGTGTGACCAGGACTCACCTTCTCTCCTTTGAGGCCAGTCAGCCCAACTGCCCCAGCTTCTCCCTGCACAAGAGTCAGACATTCAGCTTCAAAACTGACTTTAAAACTTCAACTTCAAAAAGACTCTGACTTTACAAAAACTGTAGAGATGTATCTAACGAGCCAGTGCCCAGGACCGGCTGAGCAGCATCCTCTTCACCTTTTGGCCCTTCTCGCTCGTTCCAGGGTCACCCTTCTGACCATTAAGCCCCTGCTTTAGGCTCGCCTGCTCTGCTACAGACAGCAGATTTCCAGGTAACTCCCCCAGAGTGGGACAAACAGCACAAGGCTCGCCCTGCATGGAACAGAGGGTGCAGACTGAGAAGCGTACACTACAGAGAGTGGAGAGGGTATAGACTAGGAAGTGTACACTACAGAGAGTGGGCAAGGTATAGACTGAGACATGAACACTAGAGAGTACAGAGGGTATAGGCTGAGAAGGGAACACTACAGAGAGCATAGACGGTATGGACTGATAGGTGGACACTACACAGAGTGTAGAGGGTGTAGACGGAGAGGTCAAAGTGCAGAGGGTGTACAGGTTGCAGTGCAGAGGTTATAGACTGAGAAGTGAATACTACAGAGGGTGTACAGGTTATAGACTGAGAAGTGAATACTACAGAGGGTGTACAGGTTATAGACTGAGAAGTGAATACTACAGAGGGT